>JASUAD010000008.1:37194583-37823541 GCA_037013555.1 Sextonia rubra
TCTAGAATTCTGCACCGTAATAAAGAATTAGACTGTTAAAACAAATCATCACCTGTAAATAGTTTATGGGTTCAAATCAGAAGTGAGAGATTTGCCTGGAAATTGAGAACACCGAATCCAGATGACTGGAGAACAAATCCACCTTTGAGAAAAGACCAACAGCCAGGCTTTGCTATTACAGACCCTATACAGTTAGATGTTGAATTATTTGTCGATATTCTTGCTCTTATAATTGCAGATTCTGCACCTTTGATTTTAATCCAACCTGATGAATGTACAAAAAGCACAATCATGGTTATAAACATGATATCAAATACTGTATCGAAGAGAGTCAATATCAATGACCAATGTTAAGGTGGTGCACATTGCTATTTGTTTCAACCCGAATAATTATCAAAAAACTAAAATGAACATATTACATAAATTTAACCTAATCCTTTTATAATATATGAAGCCAGCTGATTCCAATTGAGAAATCAGCCAGTTGATTTTGACTATTGTACTGATTTTTACCATCATTTAAAGCATTCAAATGCTTCTTTAGTATTCCTTTAGTTGCTTTTTTTAACTATCCTACATAACTCTTTTTTATTAATTTAAAAAAAATACTTCTCTATTGATTCCATCGGTAAATGCCTTTCCCCAAAAAACTCTTCGTATCCATAGTTGGTTTTGATAATTTGTTCAGATTCTCAGAGGGTTTCTTGTCATTATGCCTAGAGACAGTCCCTTTGCTATGGGTTTTCCATTTTAATCCAAAGTAGTATTTTGCTAAAGGAATATTCTTCCATATTATTTTTTCTTCTTTTATATATATATATATATTAATTGTTCACTGTCTAACTAAATATGTGAGATGTGTGAATTTCAGGTTAGAGATGTGGAAGGACACCGGAGATTGCATCTCTCTTTTAGTGGGTTACACGACGATGATCGGATCAAAAACGAGCAGTAAGATTTTGTGGATTAATGTATAAGTGGTAATTCATACACACTAATATCTTCTCTTTATAGTTCACAAATGAGTTGGGTTCAATGTTGGCTGGTGGTTTCTGGAGGGTGCAACAAGGGTATGTGTCATTTTTTATTTCCCTCTAAAGGTGTATACTTTGCTGCTAAGACCAGTCTTAAGATGGCAGTCCATTGACTGAAACTACAAAGATGATGCGGTAAAAGATCTTATTTTAAAATTTTCACATATCTCTGTGTTTTGGAGAATGCCTTTTATTGTTGGATTTATTTGTTAGGTTGAAATAGCTTGGATTAGAAAATTAAGAACCAAATTTATTGATTTAAAAGAATATTTCCAATTCTTAGAAGAACCCCTCAAATTATTCATCATCAATGTTTGCTTTTTTTCTAATTTTTTAGTGCCTACTACAATCACGAGTTTTTATTATTTAGTTTGTCTGGAAAAAATATGAATATATTCATGTTTGGCTTGATTAACTAATTAGCAAATTATAGATTACTCATTTGTAAGAATTAGGGGTGTATGTCAAAGTATTGCTTCGTTTACTTCAATAATTTTCCAATTATTAGTTACAAAAATTGTTGTTATTAAACTTTTTGTGTTTATGTGTGTTTATTTAATTTATAAGATTGCAAGATCATAATTGGTGTACAACCCATTTTTGGTAATTAGGGTTATGTTAGAGTTTTGCTTCTTTACAAAAATCATTCTCCAATTATCAGCTTAAGAAAATGTTGGGTTATTATCAAATTTGAAGTTTTCTAGGGTTATTATATGAAAATTGTACATGTCCTTTTAGGACATTCAGAGGGAAAATTTTGTAGATCATAAATTTTCCTATATTAAGTAAGAATCTACAATTTAAGATCACAAAAGCAAGATTTTCTTTTCAATGAGATTAACTTCAATTAAATTCTTTTAAAAAGCTTCATTGTAATTCCTACAATATAGCCAAAGTTGAGTTTTTTTTATTGCATTATAGGTAAAACATTAAAAGTTCCAAAGCATATTTTTAGCTTTGTGGGCTCAACTAACTAAGTGCACACTACAAAGAAACAAAGTCCAAAATGAACAATAAAATGACAAAAGGGACACCCCAAACAAAGTGCTACCCAAACCCATAGCGTAGGACAAGCTAGATAAGACCCATAGCCTGGGTTGAGCAAAACCGGACTCAACACATATTAGATCAAAATCAAAATTTTCTTTTTATTGTCATTTTCTCCCTTTGGACTTTAGAAATTCATTCACTTTCAAAGAAGAGGAAAGTATCTCTCTTTGCAGAGTTAATTCTCCTTTTTCAAGTTCCATATATTCCGGCTATATGCGTTTTTAGTTATTATTTTCAATCATTCTTATTGAAAATTTTACCATCTCAATAAAATTCAAATAGAAAATTATTTTAAATGTTTATATATTTTTGATAATTTATGCCTGTGCTAAGCACGGGCATGTTTTTGCTAGTACTTTTTTAAAATGGATGACACGATAATGTGTTAGTAAAATGTCACTATGGACATGGAAATTTTGCAATCTTAATTAGCTTAGTGCAAAGTGAACACAATCCATTGGGTAAACTAAGTGTGTTCATGGCCCTTCAGTGGGCTTCATTTAGGCTGTGTTTTGGCACATGGGTTGGGTCTGTGCCTAATTCTCAAGTCTTATAAATAGTTAAACTGGCCAGAACATATGAAGATTCTTCTACTTCATAATAACATAAAGAATTTTTCTCTTTATTGCATGAGCCTTTTTAAATATACATTTGTCCCTCTCCCCTCACCATGTGGTTAGAGATAATGACGTGGCTTTTATATGAAAATTCTTCTTTTTAATAATACTATAAATGACTTTTTTTTGTTCATGTATGAATCCTTTTAAATATACATTTATCCCTCATCACATGCTGAGGAAATGATGCATAGTAATATTCCCCATTGTTATGGACTTATGGTGGCCATATGTACTATAAAGAGATGTATGTATTTGCAAATAGACTATGTTTGGCCCCAATTAAGGTTGAATCTAGCATAAAATTTAGGATAATAACTAAATGTAATTGGGTTAGACAAGCTCTATCCTAGTCCGACCTAGCCCGTTAATTCTAAAGACAAATGTAGTGTTACATCTTAGCTAGCTCCTCAATGGCCCTATGAATTTCCCAATGAGTAGATTAAGTGCAAGTAAAAGTGTGTTTAAAGAAAAAATTCTCCAAAATAGCTTCTTTACTTTAGGCCCCCATTTTCCAAGGTTGCTCATCCAGGCCTAGCCTATCCCGCTTTGGGAAAAGATTGAATATATAATTTGGACTCATTTAATATTTGTGTCAATCTTGGATTAAGTAATAGAAAGCCTAGAGCCTAGTCCAAATACGGGTTGCTTGCAATTAATTAGAATGAGCCAATCTTGTGCTTGGCTCTGTTTTTCTTTTTTTCCTGTTTTTTTTTTTTTTTGTTCTACAACTTAAGCCAAATATAGCATTAATTTTTTTTAAATAGAATAGATTTTGGGGCCAAGCTTCTACAAGTTGGGTTGGGTAAAATGGTTGACCCAAATTGAATGCATGTTATGTGGATCAAGTTGGGTTGACCCACATGAGTTGAAGTTACTTGACCTATTTTAAAAACAAACTAGATCAAAGTTGACCTTCAACTTCAACACATAAATACATGGGTTGACCCAACCTGTTTGGCCCATAAATAGACCATTTAGTCATTAACATTCACATTTGTACATCTTACCTTTTTTGACCGTTATACATCTAGGTTGGGCCGGTAGAAGGGACAATCCTTTCAAGACTACAATCAAATGATGTCAATAAATAGTCATGATCTTAGCATCTAGTGATGCAACTTTTTATTATGTAATTTAAAATTATGCAGTAAGATTGGGTTCAATAACATGAGCAAAAGCAAATAATTTTATGCAGATGGTTAGCTCGACTTGTTACAAGGATTTGAGTGTGACTTATGTGATAAATCAATCTCCTTTGAGTATTTGATGTATCTTCAAAATTTTTTTTCAAATCTGAGTTCTCTCCACCATTGGAGTTGGTTATTTGATGGAAAAACGTGATGATGCATATACATAGGATTGTGGTAGTCTGTTTTTCCTAAAAAAGTCAATTCAATTTTGTGGAGAAATTATATAACTTAAAAGTTCAGGATACTATAATATATGGATGGCATTTATTTTGAATGATTAGGATTTTAACTTGAAGGGTGTACCATGGGTTTTTATTACTCTTCACTTACGACTTCTCTAATTAATTCTTCTGTGCCGGGAGGGATCTGAAATTTCTACCATCTCAAGCTTCTCTAATTAATTTTTCTGTGCCAGGAAGGATCTGAAATTTCTACCATCTCAAGCTGGAAATGGTCGTTGAGAAAAAAAAAAGGGCTGAGGCTCATATGCAAAGGTCTACTTTTATAGCCAAGGGTTTGGATTGGTTTGGATCTCCTAAATAGAGTGCAGATTCGCAGGTTTATGTGGTCATGTGTTGGATAATCCGAGTTGCTCACAATATGACGCTAGATTTTGGTCTAGACAGGAACAAATGACATGTACTCTCTGTAATTCCTCAAAATAGGCTGAAAATCCTATTCTTTTCTCAATTTAATATTAGATAATGGCTACAAAGTCAAAGTTTCACAAATAAACAATACAAAAGGAAGGGAAATCACACGTGATTATCGGCTGCACTAGAGCAAAATCTCTGCCAAACTATTGCAATGACCATTGACTTCTAAATCAAAAAAGAAACAAAGAAAAACAAGAGTTTGTATGCTAGTTATGATGACTAATAAAAGAGATTGGGAAACTCATAATAACAACTAATAAATGAGATAGTGAAACTCACAGGAGAAGCTATATTTTGTTTCTTGGGACAAGGTCTGCAACCTATAGCCTGACCCAATTTTTTGACTCGATTCCTTTAAGATCCCCCCATTGTAAAGGGGTGCTTCTGGGTGTTCCTGACACTGCACAACATACTCAAAATATTGAGTAACTACAAGAAAAATGGGACACTTGCCCACAAGGGCGAATTCCAAGTTTTCATTTGAGACTTGTATATTTAAACATATTTCTATATTTTGGGAACAAATACATGATCTTCATGTCAATTTTGGGGCGGACGTAGAACTTTTATGCAAATTTTTGAAGTAAAAATAAAACTTTTACTATAGTTTCAAGTTAAACAGGTGCGTCTGCTGCTATGTAGATGTATGTAGGTCTACCTTGCATGCTAATAATACTATTACATTCAAAAAAGTTATGGACAAATGTACCTTGGTATAGGCTGAAGAATCGTACCAAGGCCCCCCTACAAAAAAAGAAAATATGTGAAAGAGATTCAGAGAGAGAGAGAGAGAGAGAGAGAGAGAGAGAGAGAGAGATGATTGTAACTAACCATAGGATTCTGCCAAATGACAAGAGATGAAGAAGCAAATCCAAACCAACATTTTAATATAAACAAAAGAGCATTCTGTTGGGTTACTCATTGATCTCCTTTGGTGAATGGAAGAAATGAGAAGGGAGTTAAAGATGCTACTGATGTGAGGTGATTTTCTTTCCAGAAGGTGGTATAAGTGAGAGCGGAAGGATGAACTATCGGAATGCAGTTACTGTGGATTACTAAAACCCAACTGCCTAGTAAGATTTCTTCTTCTCATAGACCTTTTTAATAGAGGAGCTGCAACAACTGTTTGCTTGACCAATTCAAGGAGGATTCAAAATCCGCATGGATGTTCAGCCTTAGGAATAACCATTCTGAAAATTCTCGTGCACGTAAATTTTTAGGAAACCCAATCCAAATAAGACCCACTATATTGCTCTGTCCAACTAATCGTCAATCGAGTCCCTTCAAACATGCCAATCAAAGCCCATTCATGCCAAAGATAGTGGGAAGGTCATATCAATATATATAACCTTTGAACGTGCAGATTCACAAACATGCCAATCAGAGCCCATTCATGCCAAATATAGTGGGACGGTCAGATCAATATATATAACCTTTGAACATGCAGATTCACAAACATGCCAATCAAAGCCCATTCATGCCAAAAATACTGGGAAGGTCAGATCAATATATATAAGCTTTGAACGTGCAGATTCACAAACATGCCAATCAAAGCCAATATATGCCAAAAAATAGTGGGAAGGTCAGATCAATATGTATGACCTTTGAACGTGCAGATTCAGAAGAATTAGTTAATTTCACAAAATTTATCCAATTAATTAAAGCGCGCGTAATTGATCCTAGTAGGCTTAACCCCCATATGAGACCTGTTGTTAGATATCCTTTTAGTACCTAACAATATTCTAGGTTTATATACAAAGCCCGGTTCCGAGTGGTGAGACTCACCAACACTAGTAAACATGAATATTACAAATATGCAGGTGTGCTGATGTGTTTCTTAAATTGCTCTTTGAGTGAGTATTGCAAACTTATCTGGCCCATTTGTTCTTCGGTTTCTTTGATTCTTTGCTAACAGCCTGTTAAAGCAATGAGCCCATAGAGACAATCATATGTGAAGACCTTAGCAACAAGCCCATCTGCGACATGAATCGTAAAATGGCTCATGTGTGATCGTTTGGACTATGGAGTCTGATACAATATGTATGACCAAGATGCGATGGTCCAAACCATCATCACACATTCTGAACAAAATACAAATAAGACAATTTTCAATACTGCCTCCAACCAAGAGGATGATAGCTTTAGTTGTCACAGAAGATCAAGACAGAGCCTGCTCTTCTCAAGTACTAGAGGTAGAGATCCATAACAATTTACGAGAAATCAGTCACATGGGTTTCACTCTTCATGATTCAAGGGCAAGGAAGAACACCTTTAATGTAGAAGATGACTAAGGATGGTATAGATCTAGACTTCTTCTTCTACTTCTTATTATTGATTATGACCTACCCTAACATTTGGCTTAATGGGTGATAAGGTCAAATTCAAATTAGACAGAGATATGTGGATAGAGAGTTGGATCAAATTCTCTCCATTTGAATTTGAATGAAGAGATAATAAGGATAGAGGAGTTGGGTAAAACTCAAATAAATTATTATAGATTAAGCTGGTTGAGTTCAATTGAGAAATCAGCCACTTGATTTCAATTGAAAAATTAGCCACTTGATTTTGACTCTTCATTAGATTTTGACCTATATTAATTCAATCCCACGTTTTACAAAAGATACCTTAACTCTCCACTTTACTTCCTGCAAGTCCTCTCCTCTTCCTTTCACTAATGTGTTCACATGATTTTTTTATTTCTTCGTCATAAAATTCTACCGTAACTCTCATCTTCTCTTCTTTTCATTAATGTGCTCACGTTATTTCTTTATTTTTTCCTCTTAAATTTAAAACTACTATGTAGGTGTTTCCCTCTTTCCTTCCTCAAAACTTTTACACAAACCACTCTCTCTTCGATTTCTGTTTAGGTATCTTTTCTAGGTTATGGATCTCTAGGTATTTCGTTCTGTCCTTTTTCAAAATGTTCCCACAAACCTCACTCTCTCTTTGATTTCTCTTCTGGTATCTTTTCTACATTATGGTTTTCTGTATATGAAGATGAGGAGTCTCCCATGTCTCCATCATATTCTAAACACTCTTCTTTAGCGGCCACTGCTCCAAACCCTTGAAAGAGGTTGCCCATATCTCTCATGCCCTACCCCCTCCCCCTATTTGATGATGATGGAGACTTCATATCAAGCAATGATGATTGGGTGAATATTTGCAAAGACATGTGGGCAATCATAGCTGCACTTTCAAGGGCTGGATTGGAAGAAGATGGATTTTTGTTTATAAGTAGATACTTAGGCAATTGAATCTCTTTGATTTTTGCTATTAAAATTTCTTTTCTTTATTTCAATCACGCCATTTGATTTTTGTAGTATGTGCAAAGAGGAAGACGGGATATGGGTTTTTGTTATTTTATCTAATTTCTTTGGATCTTTATTTCCTATTAGCCAGTATTTATTAAATTGTATCTCTTTATTTATTTATTATTATTGTTTTTTTATTTCTATATTTCTATATATGTTTGATTTTGCATAGGGCAACAATATATCAAATTGTATACAAGATGATATGCATCTGATGTCATAAACAATTTATTTTGATTAGGTAGAGAATAGAAATATAAGTGTTCGTGATGATAAATATCAACTAAAATATGACTAATCCCAACAACACCACACAATAGGGAGCGAAACATGAACCAAAATGCCACCAAACCATTTTGTGAGTTTTCCTATATAGAGTTAGTTCAGAATGCATGCTCTCCTTTGTAACAACATGATAAAGATGAGCTCTATATTTTTAAGCTTTTGGTGAATTTAACCTCACAATGTAATTGTTCTCACTAATCTATTTGCTTCCTCCTATTGTCTTTTTGTTAGTTCATTTTACTTTTTAATTTATCTATTATATGTTAAACTATCGTATGCATGGCACACATATTGTGCTATATGATCCATGGCTATAAAACTCTAAAATGAAACCCCACTTTGTGAAAATAGTAAATAGTAAAACGAAAAAAATATGTTTGTATTTTTATTTGTAAAGTAGCCCCATATTAAATATATTTTATTTATTTTTTTGGCCTAGGCTTAGCACGGGATTGTTTTGCTAGTTCTATCATTATCTTCTCACAATAATTAACACATCCTTTCAAAATCAATCATTATCTTTGTGAGGGGTGTTTTTTTGTGTTGGGGTCCATCCACATGTAAACGCGAGTGGGCCTCATCACAGATGCCAACAGATGATGAATGGCCAATCCATTTATTCCACTTCCATTGTAATTTATCTTAATTTTTGTGGCTTTTGTCCACGGCTATTCCATAGCTAGTTAAAGGTTACATGAGTTCAAATCCCTTCTAAGGCAAAATGATGATGATGATGATGATAATAATGATAAAATAAATAAATAATATATATAATTTCATTAGGAAAACCCATGATATCATGGAACAAACCTATGATATCATGTGTTTTTCTAACATAGAAATGCAGTTACTTCAAAATAGAGAGAAAAATATTTGTCCACTATAATTAGATTTTCAGAAATAAAAATCTACTCTTAATGGCTATTCTTTGTGATAAAATTAGACCTTACATTTATTTTTAATAATTTCAGGAGAAAACCCAATTATATCATGTGTTCTTTTAGCAACATAGAAATACAGTTAAATGAAAATAGTGAAAATTATTTTTTGCTATCACCACAAAACAAATGGATTCTTGGAAAAAAATTTACTCTTGGTGACTACTCAATGATGTTCAAGAAAATCTGTTTTTTATAACTTCTGTAATAAATAAAATAATAAAAAAATAAAAAGAAAACCTCATGGTGTCATGAGATAATTCCAATTGCGGATTCAGGATTTTCATTTGGGTGGTGCGCGCAACAATCAAAGTGAACAAATTATAATTAATAAAATTTTAAGGGGGTTTTTCGAATCTCAAAGGTGCATGCAACTGCACCCACGTAACTACACTTAGGTCCGCCCTAGATAAACCCATGATTTACCAAGCAGTGACCAAAATGTATTTTTTTTCCTCCACAACAAATTAACTTTTAGAAATCAAAATTCAGATTTGGTAATAAGTCATCAGGATCCAGCAGCTGGTAAATTTTCATTTGAAAAATCAATAAGTAACCCACTATATCAGGGTATAAACCTATGGTATTGTGGGTTCTAACCCAGGGTTAAGACTCTAAACGAGCGAGAGAGAGAGAGAGAGAGAGAGAGAGAGAGAGAGAAAAGAGAGAGAAGAGTCCAATCAAAGCACTCTAGTGACGTCTTAAGTTCTTTGTCTTTTACATGTGAAAAACTGATTTTAAGTGGTATTAATCCATAAACATCCTTCTTTTTTCGTTTTTTCTTTTGGTTAAGACCATAAACATCCTTATTCTAAACAGTCTGTATGATAGTTAGGACGACTCATGTAGGATCTCAATTTTGTGCTAAATCTAGTAACACCAATGGCCGGAATTCGGCAAATGGCCACAATGTGGTGTTCAAGTCCACAACAACATTGGAGCGGATGAGTCTAGTAATCCACTCAATTCAGTGGATGAGGATATTCTAGATGCCATGTGTATACTGGTACAGCAGCATCTATAGGACGATGTTGTAAGGACAGTAGAGTAGGCTTATGCTGTACCAGTCTTTTGGAGTGTACGATAATAGATGGTGAGAGAGACCCAAAAGTAGCATTCTTTTGTAGGCAGAATGGCATTGAATAGAATTAGCAAGGGACACAAAATGCCCCAAAAACAATTTTGGCATCAAGAGATACCAAACCATACGAGACTCAAACAAAAGAACTCATCAAAGAATAGAATAAAACGAAAAACTTTACAGCCATAGCTCTGAGGAAATCTTTGAGCTGAGAGCTGTTAGCAACCTTCTTCTGGCCAGCAAAAGACCACACTAAATACTTCATACAAACAGATCTAGAGGCCGGAGTGGGCTTCCTATTTTCAATAATAGCAGAGGCTCTAGCTCTCCTAGACTTATGGACTGAGCTAAGGAAGACAGAAACCAAAGCTACTCCCAAAGGTGTACTGCAATGACTAGACGGAGATGACAAAATTGAGGAAGATGTGAATGTGCACGAGGATGGATAACAGAATTCATTTCCATAAGGTGACAGAGAGACTGCATTGAAAGAAAATGTGACTCTCAAGTCTCCTGAGGCATAGACTGTTGGATTTTTCTCGTGGATCAACTTCGAAGCAAAAGCAGACTACATAGGACGGAGGAAATGATTCCAAATCAGAGGGGACCAAAACAGCGTTAGGACATTCAAAATTTCAGTGTACCAAAGCATGGTTGGTAATGCCATGTGAAATTTAAGAACTACATACCATTTTCTAGCACATAAACATATTGGATTTGACCCCCTGATGAGACCCACCTTCAATGGTTCAATTGCTTAATTGTAAGGGTTCAATTACTAGGTTCCTCTTCCTGCAAGGCAGATTAAGGCTTTTCTACTCCTTTTTCCTTGGCTAGAGTCTCATGGGTCCAAGCCCCACTCTAGTTAACCAAAAAAACAGAGAGAGAAACCAACATTGCCATTAGGTTCAATAAATAAATAAATAAATATTAAAAACTAACACAGCCATTTGGTTTTGATGCAGCCAATAACATTTCTTCAAGCAATGAAGGATGGAGAATCCTCTTCTTGGAACGTCTGAAAGTAGAAATGATTTTATGCAGGCTCAAATGCATAGCAACTAAATTAATTTCTCTTCTTATTTATAAGCTGATCACAATCAAATATTAGATTTGTTAAAGTTGAATGTAGAAGTGCCCGGTTTCATCACCTTGTTGAAGTAAAAAGGTGGTCTTGGCAAATTTATTTCCATTCTTCACATGTACCTTATACTCTCCTAAGAATCCATCAAAGGCATAGGAGCAATAAGCATCTGTTCTTCCTCGTAGTACTCCGGTTCTCCATTCTCGATGAAGCTTGTCAACTACATCCCCAGCAGGGAGGTTGCGAAAATTGTTATCTGTGAGACACATCTCATAGCAACCGTAGTTGTGTAGTGCAGTCCATAACATTATCCCATTCACCTTAGGATGAAAGAACCCTTCTCTTAAAACCTCTTCAAGGTAAGCAGCCTGCAGACGATATTTGTGTAATTAGACACCATTAACCATTGCCAGTATCTTCATTACAACTATGACAATATATTGTTTTGTGATAATCTTGTGTGTGCATTAATGCTAAGGACAGAATCAACTGAAAATCTACAATTAGTTTTCTTTAGGACTCAATTGGAGAGAATTTACTCTAGATAAACTTCTTTTCCCTTCTTCCAAATGAGAAAATTAATTCTCTTCTTAGCTACTTTCACAAGAGAAATACTTTTTCATCATATCAATGGAGAAAACACCTCTAATTTTCTCACTATTAAAAAGAGACATTTAACCATTGAACAATAACATTATCGTCTAAACATAAGTTTTGAAATTGTTTTCGTCATTCTGCATTCAAATTCAAACACCATGGAGATTCAGTAGTAGAGAAGTTATGAACATCCACAAGGAATATATGTATCCCTATGTTTTGTCTGATTTCATTACTAGGAATTGGAGACCCAGTTGTGAATTTCCACTAGGTGGAAAAATGAGGATAAAACTAGGAGAGGAGGATTCCCTTGTTGAGAATGGGGTAAAGTATTTTACAAATAAAAAAACTATTTATCAAATATTTAAATGTCAATATTTAATAATATGAAATTCACCTGCATAAAAGAGGTTTTTTTTGTTAGTGGCCGGAGGTGGTGGTCCCAATGACTACCTCCTATTTCATAACGGCTCATGAAACGGTCCTCTCCCTCAATGCACGTCACTACCATTCAATCCGATTTTCAGTTTTCTGACGTTTAATGTCCACGAGGTAATGCTGGCAACGGTCCATAATGAGAGGATGCACGTTGCAGTTGTCCATTAATGGTAAGATGGCTATAAAAGACCGGGGAACTCCCTCATCTTCATATACTGACACACAATCAAAGTTAAGCATCACCATCGAGCTGTTGGCATTACGAGAAGACTGAAGGGGTTATAATTCCCACTTTGGGCAGCCGTTCCGTCTCCTTTAGTGATGGATTCAGGTATGCCCTTAAAATTTGGAGAACCATTTACGTTTAATCGTGCCATTGGAGTGTGAATCTAATCCGTTCAAAGTGTTCAGAATGGGCCATTTTAGCTAACAATTTGGTATCAGAGCAGCGGTATTTGCATTACATGGATTAGAATCGCCGAAAATAGGCGACTCTATTTTTCTAATTCAAAACAGGGAGCATGCGGAAAAAAAAAATCGCCGGCCGGCGGGATCTGCCACTGCTGTCGCCGGCAACGTGCTGGACCATCACCGCCGTTGGGGCCGCTGCTGGTACGTCGGGCGATATCAAGCATTGTTCGTCTCTACAACTGGTAGAGGACGATGAATAGTCCCAGGTCGGATTCGGGTTAGGCCAATGACCTGGCAAGCGGACCCAAATCATTATATGGGTCCGGGTTTGAGATGGGTCAACTCAGTTCAAGCCTGACCCGCTAACCAGACCTGACCTGATGTTCATGAACCGGACCTCATGTGGGCCGAAAATTGAAAACCCGATTTGGATCCGATTCGATGCCAGCCCAGCAGAACAGGTTAGACTTGCAGGTCTGTTTGGACCTGACCTGACCTAGCCCGGACCCAACCTGATCTACTCGTCGAATAACAAGCTGGGCTGATAGTCCATTTTTGACCTGATCGGCCCACTAGCCCGACCTAGTTAAATAAATTATTATTAAAAAAAGGGGCAATTACTTGTTTTCTTAATTGGGTCATCAGAGAAATAATCAAATTCGATCCAAACCATACAATCAATAGATCAAGTTGTAGCAAATGTTTTGGTACGATTACTTAGTTTCCAATTTAAACAGATTCAAGGCTAGATTAAGGGAAAAACCAATGATTCAAAACTTATTTTGGTTATTTCGGACATATCCGATATCCGATTAACGATCCGTTTCTTTCATTGTATTTTTAATAATGAGATCTATCATATGAATGTTTTAGATTATTCATCAATGATTTTATTTGAGCATCATATATATAGTTTATGCATGTTTAACTCATCTCATTCATGTTTCCGCTTATTAGTTTGCATAATTAGTGCTGATTTGAGTTATAATTGATCTATACATGTGCTTTAATGTTCAATATTGTGTGAATCAACGGATGTATTAAGTTGATCTTTAGTTATGATAGATTAATTGAGACAATTACGGTTAAGATAGGAGCTTGTTAACGGTCCGATTTTTGTCATACTGGACCATTAATTTTTGGAAAGATTATCCTATCAAATAAATGTGTGATCCTTAGTGATAAAGTCTCCCTAATGTGTAGACTAAAACAATTAGAGCCCAATTAAGTTAAAAATGGGCATTTGGAGACTAAAACCATATTAGTGGTATTGATTTCAATTTGCAATTTATAAATTTTGTTTAACTTAGTCACCAAAGTGCCCGAGTTATGATAAAATTTATATTTTGATAAGTGAATTACTAATACAGCATATGACATGTAAACTTGCAACTTCATTTAAAAGATCGATAGTCAACCCAAAGGAGGTTATCCTTCAATTATTTGAAGATTGGGATAAAACATAGTAAAGATGTTTTATGAATTCGTTTTGATCTATGCCTAAAGGTGAGATCTTACTTATTTACTAAACAAATTGTGGTTTCACCAAGTAAATGTGAATAATAACATTAATATGTTACATTTGACCCAAAAGTTGTTTGTGATTATGTGAAGCTATTACTTCTGTTGTAGGTTTCCTTTAAATTCAAAGCATTATAGAATTGTGAAAGTAATAGTTTATCTCTTCTTTCCTTTTACAGCATCTTCCTCCATATCAATGTCTCTTCCCTTGTGCTTATGAACTATTCCCTCATTAGACGGATCGAACTATCCTAAATGGTTAGACATGTTGTCGTTGACCATAACTTTTCTAGACTTCGAAATGGCCTTAGATGAGCTCATGCCTCCTACGCTCACCGAACAGAGTTCTAAATATAAAAGGGCCAAATATGATCGTGGCACAAATGTGATAGGAAATGCCAAAAGATTATTATGACTTCCATTTCTAAGAGTATTAGGGGATCGCTTGATCAAGAAAAACGTGCCAAAGAAACTCTTAAAAGAGATTAAGTCACAGTTTGAAGTGACCGACAAGGCATTAGGTGTCACCTTAATGAATAAATTAACTAACATGCAATACGATGGGACGAAGGGAGTTAGGGAACATATCCTACTCGTGTCAAACCTAGCATCCAAGTTGAAGGATATAGACATGAGTATCTCAGGTGGATATTTGACCCAATTCATTCTGAATTCCCTTCCCCCTGCATTTGGCCCATTTAAGGTAACATACAATCAAAGCTCTAGTCGGTGGACCATAAATGAGTTGATCGCGAGATGTGATCAAAAAAAGAGGAGGCTTAAGGCCGAGGGGTAACTTCTAGTAAACTTTGTCTCTCATGCAAAGGGCAGGAAAGGTCCTAGAAACTTCAAGAATAATGCCAACACACCCAAGGTAGATCCGAAAGGTCAAAAACCAATGAAGAGAAAGGGTCAAAAAATGTCAATTTTATGGCAAGAAAAGACATTTCAAGAAGGACTGCCTCAAAAGGAAGAATTGGTTTGAAAAAACAGGTAAGCAAAGAAATTTATCTCTTGTATGTGAAACCAATATTATTAATGTCCCATCCAATCCATGGTGGGTCGACTTTGGTGCAACCGTTTACATTTTTAGTTGTATGCAGGGATTTCTTTCAACCTGGAGGCCAAGTGATGGGGAACAAACTATCGTTATAGGGAACCAGAAGGAGTCAAGAGTCGAGGCAGTAGGCACGTAAAAGCTAATGCTAGATACAAGATTCGTTCTAGATCTGCAGAACACCTTCTATGCTCCAAATATTTCCCGAAATTTGGTTTCCATT
Source organism: Sextonia rubra (assembly GCA_037013555.1). NCBI lineage: Eukaryota > Viridiplantae > Streptophyta > Magnoliopsida > Laurales > Lauraceae > Sextonia > Sextonia rubra. Next base: position 37,210,080 of record JASUAD010000008.1, read on the forward strand.
TCAAAGTTAGATGTAAATGGATGTGTATTTAACTTTGATCGAGGATTTTTAAAACTTTTTTACAATAATAAAATGATTGGTAGTGGTTCATTATGTGGTGGTTTGTATAAGTTAAAGTTAGATACTTTATACACACAATCACTGACTATACACAATGTTACTTGTAGGACGAATGTTGGCATGAAGAGAGGACTAATAAAAAAGAACTCCCCTAAGTTGTGGTATAAACAATTAGGATACATTTCGAAATAGAGGATGTTGAGATTAGTGAAGGGTGGGTTATTACCAACCCTTGATTTCACTAATTTCAATATTTGTGTTGACCGTATTAAAGGAAAACAGACTCAAACAGTCAAGAAAACTGCCACACGAAATTCTGAACTCCTGCAGTTAATCCATACGGATATTTATGGGAAATTAGAGATACCTTATCTTACAGAAGAACAATATGTCATCACCTTTATAGATGACTACTCACACTTTGGTTATATCCATCTCATTAAAGAAAAGTCTGATGCTTTGACTATGTTCAAAATATTCAAGGCAAAAGTAGAAAAGCAATTAGATAGGAAGATCAAAATTGTGAGATCGGATTGCGGTGGTGAATATTATGGTAGGTACACTGAAGCGGGCCGTAACCTTGGTCCGTTTGCTAGATTCTTAGAATTCGAAGGCATTGTTGTCAAGTACACAATGCCTGGAACTCCGCAGCATAATGGAATTGCTGAAAGAAGGAATATGACTCTTTTAGATATGGTTAGGAGTATGGTTAGTAATACCTTATTAGCCAAGTCTATGTGGAGTGAAGTACTGAAGATGGCCATGTATATTTTAAATAGGGTTCATAGTAAAGCGGTTCCCAAAACTCCTTTCGAGCTGTGAACTGGAAGGAAACCCAACTTAAACCATTTCCGAGTTTAGGGATGTCCATCTGAAGTGTGAGTGTATAACCCACAAAAAAATAAGTTAGACCCTAGAATGGTGAGCGGATATTTTATTGGATATCCGGAGAGATCCAAAGGGTATCGATTTTACTGTCCTAATGATTCACTAAGAATAGTCGAGTCCAATAATACCAAGTTTTTGGAGAATCATAACAACAGTGGGAGTAGCGATGCTAGAAATTTATATAAAAGGAGATTAGAGATGAGCCTCAATCCTCTACTCAAGGTGGATTAATGATTCCACTTGATATAGAGGCATTCCTAGAACGACCTGTTGATCCACTTCCTCAAGATATACAACAAACTCCTCCTATACAACCAACCATTCCTGAAGAAAATCCGAAAGTGTTGAAAAGGTTGACTCGTAAGAGAAGGCCTGCTATTTTGGATGATTATGTTATGTATCTAGAAGAATCAGATATTGAAATTAAAGAAGATCCAAAAACTTTTAACGAAGCTGTAAACAGTGAAAATTTTGATAAATGGTTAGATGCTATGAAAGAAGAGTTAGAATCCATGGCTATAAATGAGGTTTGGGATCTCGTTGAACTACCTAAAGGGTCCAAGATCGTTGGTTGTAAATGGGTCTTTAAGACAAAAAATGACTCTAAAGGAAAACTTAAATGATTCAATGCCCGACTAATGGCTAAAGGATTTATTTAGAGAGAAGGTCTCGATTATCACGAAACATGCTCTCCGGTATCTAAGAAAGACTCATTCAGAATTATAATAGCCCTAGTAGCTCATTATGACTTAGAGCTATATCAAATGGATGTTAAAACAACTTTCTTAAATGGGAATCTCGATGAAGAAGTGTAGATGGAATAACCTGAAGGGTTTGTTCAATAAGGTAATGATAGAAAACTGGTCTGTAAGTTAAAGAAGTCGATTTACATGCTGAAACAAGCTTCCAGACAATAGTATTTAAAGTTCAATCATATTATTACATCTTTCAGTTTTACTGAAAATTCAGTTGACCATTGTATTTATCTTAAGATCAGTGGGAGCAAGTTCATCATTTTAGTCTTATATGTAGATAACATTTTACTAGCCAGTAATGACCTTAGTATGATCCGAGAAACTAAGGTAAACCTTGAGAATATTTTTGACATGAAAGATGTGGGTGAAGTAGCCTTTGTAATAGGAATCGAAATATTCCGAGATTGATCTCAAAGATTACTTGGGTTGTGTCAAGAAACCTATGTGTAAAGTATATTCAAATGTTTCCGAATGGAAAGGAGTAAACCGCAAAATGCCCCTATATCTAAGGGAGATAGGTTTAGTAAAGAACAATGCCTTATTACTAAAATAGAAAAGTTAGAAATGAATAAATATCCCTATACGGTAGCAATATGAAGTCTAATGTACCTACAGACTTACATGAGGCCAGATATTAGTTTTGCAGTCGGGATATTAAGCAGTTATCAAAGTAATCCCGGCATGCCTCACTGCGTAGCTGTCAAAAAAGTAATGAGTTATCTCAACGACACTAGAAGATATATGCTTACATATCAGAGATCCAATCCACTGGAGGTCATTGGATATTTAGATTCTGACTTTGCAGGATGTCTCGATACAAAAAGGCCAACATCAGGTTACATCTTTTTGTTGGTTGGCGGGGTAGTATCGTGGAGGAGTGCAAAGCAATCGCTAGTCACTCCATCCACGTTTGATGCAGAGTATGTGGTGTGCTTTGAAGTCACGGGTCACGAATTATGGATGCGTAACTTCATCATGGGACTTGCAATAATGGGAAGTATTTCTGAACCACTAAAGATTTACTGCGATAATAATGCTGCTCAATTTTTTGCACAGAATGACGAGTGTTCTAGTAAATTAAAGTTTTTAGAAGTAAAGTATCTTGTTTTGAAGGAAAAAGTGAGAGATCGTTTAGTGTCAGTTGTTGGAGTTCCATCTAAACTCATGGTTGCTGATCCATTGATAAAGGCATTGGCCCCAAAGGATCTTAAAGACTATGTAATGAGTGTGAGCTTAAATGAAATGCCTTGTACTAATCAATGATGTATGACACGATACATTGATCAATTAAAGAAACGATTTTGCAATTCTTACTTTGTTTTATGTCACATGTGATTATTGTGCAATGAACTGAGAATATAAAAGTATTATGACATTACAGTTCTCATTAGAGAAGTCATATTAAAGATTCTACTTTTCATCATTAAGTTCTTGATTAAGAAGGGATATTGGTGTCGTGATTGTAGAAGGAAAAATATATCGTCAAGATATGTAACCGCCACAGTTCGCATTAGTAAACTAACCTAGTCACAGATTAAAGACCTTAGCGTTACAGTTTCCATGGATGATCAGTGTTTTCAAATGATGTGCATCAGTTAGAGTCGTTTTCAAAATTCATTTGCAAAATAAAATATTTTACTATATATAAACTAAGAGGATGTATGGTTGTCAAATGGACCAAGTGGGAGATTGTTAGTGGCCGGAGGTGGTGGTCCCAATGACTACCTCCTATTTCATAACGGCTCATGAAACGGTCCTCTCCCTCAATGCACGTCACTACCATTCAATCCGATTTTCAGTTTTCCGACGTTTAATGTCCATGAGTTAACGCTGGCAACGGTCCATAATGAGAGGATGAACGTTGCAGTCGTCCGTTAATGATAGGATGGCTATAAAAGGCCAGGGAACTCCCTCATCTTCATATAATGACACACAATCAAAGTTAAGCATTATCATCGAGCTGCTAGCATTACGAAAAGACTGAAAGGGTTATAATTCCTCGTTTAGGCAGCCGTTCCATCTCCTTTAGCGATGGATTCAGGTAAGCCCTTAAAATTTGGAGAACCATTTACGTTTAATCGTGCCATTGGAGTACGAATCTAATACATTCAAAGTGTTCAAAATAGGCCATTTTAGCTAACATTTTTTATCTACTCCATTAAGAGAAATTACTTTCTCCTACTTTATGCAATAGTTAGCTACGAAAAGAATTAGCTCACCCCCAATAATTTTCATTGGAGATAATTTTCTTTATCCTAGGATTTTCTTTTCTTTTTTGGTACATCCAAATTGGCCCTTAGATTTTAAGGAAAATGACAAGGCTATCATTTCATGTTATAAAAAAAAAAACCCATATAATGTGGTTCATATAGAATACTTTCCAACAGAGATAGTGAGAAGCTAGTTGTGTGTGGCTTTTTTTTTTTTTAGAAAAAATATTTCTATTTTGGTTTTTTTTTAATTTCTTTTGTAATTCTAGGTTAATGTACATGAAGCAGACTAAACAGTGTTCAAGCATAGCTTAATCATAGAATTAAGAGTAAAAAAGTGTCAAACATACAACCTTACCTGAGTGTGTAGACAAAAATTCCTATTGATGTTTATCTCTGTTAACCAAATGAGAAGACCAAAACTCCCCAATTTGTCCAAGATGGCTGTCATCAATGGAATGTTTAGCTTAAAGAAGTGCCCCTCTAAGCCAATTCCTCTCATAGCTACACCACATCTCCTGAGCTCTTCAACCTTCATTATATACGCATCAACAGTTGAATTAAGATCATCACATGTTTCAATAATATTAAAATCATTCAAGAACAATGTTGTCCGTGAATCTTCTTTATGCACTTTCTGAAAGAAATTCAAGCTCGCATCAGGACCCGCTTTTCTTCATCGAAATGAAAGTGAAGCAACTCATTGTTCACATTCCAGCGTATGAATTCTCCCTTGTATCTATTCACTACACTTTGAATAAGCGATTCAGTGGCTTTATGCAGCTTAGCATTCATGAGATTACGAACCCATCCAGGTGTGTAGAGAGGGTCGTTCCAAAAGATATTGTGTCCCCTAGCCTTGATTTGGTTAGCCGAGTGAAGCTCATTAACTGATCTGCTACAGTATAGTTAATCTTGCCCCGGTTATGTATGGTTGCATACCATTTGAGCTCATTTTCAAACACTGCAGCATTAAATAGCTTGACGAACCATTTTCTGCAACAAGTTGAGTGTGATGATCATAAGCCATGATGTGGTCATCTTGTTAGATGATGGATTACAAAAGAATAGCGGCAATTCCAATCTATACTAAGCATTTTACTTGATAACGTGCATCACCAAGAATGGTTTTTGCTATTGCAAAACAAAAAAAGGGAAGTTTGTGGAGGTTTGCCTGATAGCAATCAATGCTCCCTATACTTGTTGTCCCATTGCATCTACCACATGTATTGTTGATGTGCGTTTTCTTTTCTGTGAGGAGAACGGCCGATTAGATCCTGTTAGAGATCTGTAATTCAAGTAACTGAGTACGAAAACGAAATGATAAGTCAATACTAGGCCCATATTGGCTATGGATTAATCAAGTTGGACCACCAATTAAAAAGATTCCTCGATATATCTTAAAGGTTACTCATATCCACCATAGATATTAACTACGGTAATTAAACAGATCAAGATGATGCTTTCTTCTTATGATCTTCATGAACAAAAAATTGTCCCTCCTACTTGCATCATAGTTTGATCTTGATTCAACGGTAACAAAGCATTTTAACTCCAGTCGGGATGTTATTAGTGTAGTGAGCACCTGCTGAAGTTAAAAGTTGAAGCTAGAAGTAATCAGTTAAAAAAAAAGATCAGGAATTACAATTTTGATCCTATATTCTTGATGCATTCTCCATTACTAGTCTATAAATGGTTGTAAAGATGTGCTCGCAACCAAAATTTATATCATTTCTTAATTTAGAATTCTACACCATAATAAAGAATTAGACTGTTACAACAAATCATCACCTAAAAATGGTTTATGGGTTCAAATCAAAAGTGAGAGATTTGCATGGAAATTAAGAACACTGAACCCCAATGACTGGAGAACAAATCCACCTTTGAGGAAAGATCAATAATCAGGCTTTGCTATTACAGACCCTATACAGTTAGATGTGGAATTATTTGTCAAAATTCTCGCTTTTATAATAGCAGATTTTGCACCTTTGATTTTAATCCAACTTGATGAATTTACAAAAAGGGGAAGCACAATCATGGTTATAAACATGATTTTCAGATACTGTATGGAAGATAGTCAATATTGATGACCAATGTTGAGGTGGTGCACAATACTGTTTGTTTCAACCCAATCCTATACTTTTTAAATCGGATGACACCGTAATGTGATAGTAAAATATCACTATGGACATGGAAATTTTGCAACCTTAATTAGCTTAGTGCAAAGTGAACGCAATCCATTGGGAAAACCAAGTGTGTTCATGGCCCTTCATTGGGCTTCATTTAGGCTATGTTTTGGCACATGGGTTGGGTCATAAATAGTTAAATAGGCTAGGACATATGAAGATTCTTCTTCTTCATAATAACATAAACGAATTTTTCTCTTTATTGCATGAATCTTTTCAAATATGCATTTGTCCCTCTCCCCTCACCATGGGGTTGGGACAATAATGTCGCTTTCATATGAAAATTCTTCTTTTTCATAATACTATAAATGAATTTTACTCGTTCATATATGAATCTTTTCAAATATGCATTTGTCCCTCACCACATGGTGAGGAAAGGATGCATAGTAATATTCCCCATGGTTATGAACTTATGGTGGACATGTTTTAGATAAAGAGATGTATGTATCTGCAAACAAACTGTGTTTGGCCCAAGTTAAGGTTGAATCCAACATTAAATTTAGGATTATAACTTAATGTACTAGGCTTAGATAAGCTCTATCCTAATCCGACCCAGCGCGTTAATTCTAAAGACAAATGTAGTGTTACATCTTGGCCAACTCCTTAGGGACCCTACGAATTTCCAAGTGAGTAGATTAAGTGCAAGCAAAAGTGTGTTTAAAGAGAAAATTTTCGAAAACAGCTTCTTTACTTTAGGCCTCCATTTTCAGGGTTACTCATCCAGGCCCAGCTGATCCCGCTTTGGGACAAGATTGAATATATAATCTGGGCTCATTTAATATTTATGTCAAGCTTGGATTAAGTAATAGAAAGCCTAGAGCCTGGTGCACATACGGATTGCTTGCAATTAATTAGAATGAGCCAATCTTGTGCTCGGCTCTTTGTTTTTTTACCAACTTAAGCCAAATATAACATTAATTTTTTTTTAAGTAGATTAGATTTAGGGGCCAAGATTCTACCAATTGAGTTGGGTAAAATGGTTGACCCAAATTGAATGCAGGTTTTGTGGATCAAGTTGGGTTGACCCACATGGGTTGAAGTTACTTGACTTATTTTAAAAACAAACTAGATCAAAGTTGACCTTCAACTTCAACCCATAAATACATGAGTTGACCCAACCTGTTTGGCACCCATAAATAGACCATTTAGTCATTAACACTCACATTTGTACATCTTACCTTCTTTGACCATTATACATCTAGGTCGGGCGATAGAAGGGACAATCCTTTCAAGACTACAATCAAATGATGTCAATAAATAGTCATGATCTCAGCAACTAGTGATGCAACTTCTATTCTCTATTTTAAAATCATGCAAAAAGATTGGGTTCAATCACATGAGCAAAGGCGAACAATATTACGTAGATAGTTAGCTTGGATTGTTACAAGGATTTGAGTGTGACTTATGTGATAAATCAATCTCCTTTTAATATTTGATGTATCTTCAATTTTTATTTAATCTGGGTTCTCTCCACCATTGGAGATTGGTTGTTTGATGGAAAAACGTGATGATGCATATACAAAGGATTGTGGTAGTCTATTTTTCCACAAAAAGTCAATTCAATTTTGTGGAGAAATTATATAACTTAAAAATTAAGGATACCATAATGTATGGATAGCATTTATTTTGAATGATTAGGATTTTAACTTGAAGGGTGCACCATGGGTTTTTATTACTCCACTTACAACTTCTCTAATTAATTTTTTTGTGCCAGGAGGGATATGAAATTTCTACCAACTTAAACAAAAAAAGGCCGAGGCTCATGTACAAAAGTGTCTTTTTATAGCCAAGGGTCTAGATTGGTTTGGATCTCATAAATCGAGTGCAGATTCGCAAGTTTATGCGGTCACGTGTTGGATAGCTTGAGTTGCTTGCAATATGACGCTGGATTTTGGTCTAGATGAGAACCAATGACGCGTACTCTCCGCAATCCCTCAAAATAGGCTGAAAATCCTAATCTTTTCTCAATTTAATATTAGATAATGGCTACAAAGTCAAAGTTTCACAGATAAACAATACAAAAGGAAGGGAAATCACTCATGATTATTGGCTGCACTAGAGCAAAATCTCTGCCAAACTATTACAATGACCGATTATGGTAAATTCATATGAGACGTTGTAGGAAACTGCTAACTTCTAATCAATACATTCCATGCAAGACAAAATATGAATATTTCAACGTTCCCACAGAAAGTTGAAATATTAGGCATTGACAATTGACTTCTAAATAAAAAAAAAAGAAAAACAAGAGTTTGTATGCTAGTTATGATAACAACTAATAAAAGAGTGTGGCAAACTCATAATAACAACTAATAAAAGAGACTGTGAAACATTTTGTGTCTTGGGACAAGGTCTACAACCTATAGCCTGACCCAATTTTCTGACTTGATTCCTTCAAGATCCCCCCAATGTAAAGGGGTGCTTCTGAGTGTTCATGACACTGCACAACATACTCAAAGTATTATGAAACTATAAGAAAAATGGAACACTTGCTCATAATGACGAGCTCCAAATTTTCATTTGAGCGGTATATATTCAAACATACTTCTATATTTTGGGGACAAATATATGATCTTCATGTCTATTTTGGGGTGGACGTAGAATTTTTATGTAAATTTTTGAAGTAAAATCAGAATTTTCACAATAGTTTCAGGTTAAATGGGTGCGTCTGCCCCTATGTAGTTGTATGTAGGTTTACGCTGCTTGCCAATGATACTATTATATTTAAAAAAGCTATGGACAAATGTACCTTGGTATAGGCTGAAGAATCGTACCGAGGCCCCCCTACAAAAAAGAAAATATATGTGAGAGAGAGAGAGAGAGAGATGATTGTAACTAACCATATGATTCTGCCAAATGACAAGAGATGAAAAAGCAAATCCAAACCAACGTTTTAATATAAACAGAAGAGCATTTGGTTGGGTTACTCATTGATCTCCTTTGGTGAATGGAAGAAATGAGAAGGGAAGTAAAAGATGCTACTAGTATGATGGTGATTTCTTTCCAGAAGGTGATATAGGTGAGAGCAAAAGGATGGAATATCGGAATGCAATTATTGTACAGTACTAAAACCCAACTGCCAACCAAACCAAAAACTGTCATTTGAAATGGTTTTGAACTGTTCCTAATGATATCTGGAACAGTTCTAAACAGTTCCAAAATGGCATGTCGCTGAAAATCTGAAATGGGTTAAAACCGTTTCTTTTTTTACTTTTGGAACGGTTCTGTTCCAGTTTGGTCAAAACCATTCTTTTTTTTTTTTTTACTATTGTAATTGGTCTAAAACCATTCTAGTTGAGTAAAAACCGTTCTTGTTTTTACTTTTGTAATTGTGCTGAACCATTCCAATTAGGTCAAAATCGTTTCTGTTTTTACTTTTGGAATGGTTTTGAAGCGTTCCAGTTGTTTTTAGGGAATGCTTTAAACCGTTCTAAAATTATAATTCTATGATAATTTTAAACCATTCTAAACTTTTTATTTTAAAATAATAAAACAAAATTTATGAACAATTATTTCCAATTCTAAAGGGATTAGAGCCTTTCAAAAATATAAAATAGAAATAATTTTGTAGCATTCCAAAATATAGCATTCCCATACACTTCATAGAAATTATATTTCATTATAATAACAAAGGCAATGAATGCCATAAGCAATATGCAAGACATGGTACCACAAAACTCATACTTAATAATATAGTTCCATTGCATACACCATCATAAAACCTATTACATGTCAGTGTTCAAACTCAATCTCTAACTTATGTGATGACTATGGTAGAGATCTACAAGCTTTGATGACTTTCTCATTTAAAAACTTTGAAACATCATCCACAAGCTTTCTTAAAATCTGCCAATATAAAAGGGAAAAAAATATATAGTTATTCATTTAAAAACTTTGTCAAACACCATTCCATCGAATGTAAAACCCCCCACAACCTACCATCTGCCTCCATATTTACATGACAATTGACCTTTTCAACTTTCCATTCATTCAAAAAATAGAGAATCACCATTTTCAAGTTTCTGAGTAAGATAAGAAAGATTAAAAGAAAGGAGAGATGTTGGGAATTTTCACAAGGCACTAGCCCCATCTTATGGAAGTCCATTGGTAACTGAATCTGGATTTGATTTTTATTTGGGGTCTGTGCAGAGGAACCAAACCCAGACCATACTTAAAATGAGTCTAAATATTTTGACCAATACCGGGTTTTTCCAATTTGAATCCTTCAGGTATATGGGAACCCTTTTTCATTTTCATCCCTATTAATAGAGCCACCAGAACTTTTTTTTTTTTTTTTTTTGGAACAGGTAAGTGTTTATATTCCAAAAGAATATATACAATGTACAAGTATATATGCTGGAGGGCATACCTTTCTTGGGCTTTTGGCTAAGATCCAGTGGTGTATGTGTTCTTATCAGTTTGATATATCATGGAGAACACCAACCAAGATCTCTACCTGAATTGGCAGGCAGCTAGGCTTGTTGCAATCACAGCTTCTTGCAAATGGTAACAATCACAGCTTGTTGCAATCATGAAAGTAGAATTAAACCCCTTAAGCTTAGGCATAGAGGATAGCCTTTAGCTGCGTAGTACCAGAAGAAGTGAATTAGAAGGCAGAAAGATGAAAATAAATATATAATAGCGATTTTGGAAGAAGTACAAGAAAGAGATCTTGTGCATATGTAAGTAGTGGGAGGATAAAGAATTATGTAAATAAGCACTAACTAAAAGAAAGCATTCAATTCTTCTCATTAATATACATCATCTATTATTTAAATTTGGGTCACCCTTTCCAATTGCCACTAAACCTAATCAATACAAAAACAACATCAGAAAAGATAAAAATTAAACTACAGAACCATCGTGATTTTATAGCACCGATATTTAAGCTAGTTCTGAGATAAGAATAAAACTGATTTACAAAGAAGTGGCATCATCAATTGTAGGCAAGTTCTAGCATGCAACAACAATCACAGAAAAAACAATTCCTATCGATCCATAATGCACTAAACAAGACTGCATAAAATTAATAGCAAAGCACCATAACCAAACGCTTGCATTGTTTTACAGCAGATGACTCTTCCATGTGATTATGCATCATTACATACCACAGAACACTAAGAGATGCCCATGACACAATTAAAGCATTCATTTCAGGTCTACCTCTTGTCACTGCCATTTCAATGAAACTAACCCATAAGACTGAATTATGAGCTATCCAAATTGGAGATGAAACAAGATTTACCTTTCTGGTCTTTGCATTTCTCTCGCCTACAAGGTCAACATGAAAAGATGACGACAAGCAATACAAGTTATGTAATCTTAAAAGAGCAACCCAGTAAAAATATAAATGGTTGAGCATAGCTAGGGAAGAACCTTTATCATCCCAAATGTCATGAACCCCGGTGAAGAACCTTTTTCTTCACCACTGATAAACTCTACAAAGCATCAAATGCATATTTTATAAATCAGAACATGGAAGCGCTCCCGCAACAAGCATCAGTAATATAGATGTAATTCATTAAACCAATAATTTGAAAGGACTTACAAGTCCTATAAGATTTTCAAGACAAAGTATAACTGAACTTTTAGTTGCAGCAGAGCAAACAGCAAGTTTGATTCCCCTACAAAAACAGAAATAGAGGAATGAATATAGTTTACTCTTAGAATTCATGTTGTAGTTGTGGCAAAAGTTTTTCACAGCCTGTTAACCTCCCTGGCACAACCCTCCTTTATCCTTGCAGTACAGAATTCCAATTTTCTCCTCGAACGTTCATTCTGCTTACCATACCTGGTCTTTGGACCATATGTAGGGAAGGTAATCATGGAACCTATCTTTTGGCTCAAATAATCTTTGAACAGTTGTCATTTAAGTTAGTAACTCTCTTAATGAAAGCAAACTTACAAAGGACTGATTAAGAATGCCACTGTACCATTATAATGTTAAGTGGGCTGGCATATGAGGGCTTAAATTGAGTAACTTGAGGGGACTGGTTTGGGGACTGTTAAGGACTGGTTGGGGTCGAATTTGAAATTGTGTAGAGTTTTCAGATTTGGTTGATGGGCTGATTGTAAGCATGAAGTATGGACTGGTTATAGGACATCATTTGGGTTCAAACATGGGTGAAAAGAGGCTGTGCTCATCGCTTAATTGTAACTCTTATCAGATAGTAATCAGGAGACTGGGCTTGTATGGGACTGTCAAACAATTGCTATAGAGAGTAGTTTTGGTGCCTGTTTGCTTGTTTTTTAAGTGCTGTTACAGAGTTATTCAGTGCTGGCTTTTGGACTGCTGTTAAGTGATAGTTTTTGAGTGATTGGTGCTGTATTAAGGATTCCTTTTATGGGATAGCTGAGCCTGTGATGTGGTCAGGATTGGATTCACATAGGCTAGTTGAATGGGGGTATATGACGGGTTCTTTGTGCTGGTAGTAAAGTACATAGTTGGACAGATTTTTGGATGAAAAAATGGGTCAAGCGGGTACTAATTGCTATTATACAAGTTGATGAAGGGACTATTGTTAGGAGAAGTGTTTATGGCATGACTTAGAAAGGAATTTTGGGTACAAGGTTTTTTGGACTGAATTAGGGCAGAAGGGCTATTGTGGAGTAGCAAACTATGGGATGTTGCTGTCTAGGATTCTGCTATGAACTGTTATGGGCTGATTTTGGATTTTGACTCTGGGCTAGTTTCGGGTTAAGTGAAGGTGTCGGGTTAAGTGAAGGTGTCAAATGAGCTATTGCGCTGATCAATAGGAATAATTTGGGCTTTGTTGAGGTTTATCTAAAGTTGACACCAAAAGTTGGTGATTTATCTAAAGGGAAGAACTAGGGTTTTGTGGAAGTTTTAAAGGATGAAATGAGAGCTGTCAGCAGACTTCTATAAGTATGTTAGTGGGGCTGTTTTGGGACAGGTTTCAGTTGCAGGATTGGACTGGTTGAAGAGATGATTAGTAGTACCCGGATTTGTGGATGTTGGGAGGGGAGAGAGTACAAGAAAGTAAGTAGAGAATGAAAGCACAGGTTGATAACATGATTGGAACCTCAGTAAGTCTATATGCATTTTGACACCAAACTGATGCAGTATCATCTCCCTTGTCATCACTTGGTATTCCTTTTCTTCATAAACCAAGGATTTGCACCTAGAGGACTTCGGAATGATCAGACAATGGTCAACTCTATTCACCGATTAATCACAAAGGCTCTTGGAATGATTGTGAGAGTTTTCTTCTTTGGGATATTTGCTGCATAGAACTTGATTCCTGACCAAAGGTAACCGAGTGTTTCGACACTACATTGTAATCCATAGTATTTACAGGTTTGGCAACTTAGCACTCAGACTACTTAAAAGCAATAATCAACCAACAATACATCAATCAGATAATTAGCAAATCTATAATAAAAAGAAGAGTATATCCCAGTACAGATGGATAAATATGAAATTTGGCATCTCAATCAATGAAGGGAAAATACCAGATAAAGAAGAGCGGGTTGGGGAGAGTCAGTCAAGATCCCAGCAGCTAGAGCAGTAACAAGTCCAATGGCATATCCAGCAAGTGCAAACCACACATATTTGTGCCCCCTGGAGAATGATGCATCCATAGGACTCACAGAATCCCTGATCTTTCAGTGATCAAAACAGAGAACCAATGCTGGAAGCATGCCAGGAATAGCCTGAACAATTCAAAATAGGCAAAACAATTTAACAGGCAATCTGTATATGATGAGAAGGTTTTTAAAAATGCTGTATAATATGCATGTCAAATGCAATGCCAGTGTAAGGATAAATGAACACCAAAAGTTCAATATCTCAAAATTTTCAATAACTTGCTGAAAGCTGCTATCATGAAAGCGAAGTCCAAACCAACCTTACTTTGCCTCCTTTTCTTTTTCTTTCTTTCCCTTTTTTTTTCTTTTTTTTTCTTTTTGACAGGTGAGTCCAAACTTTGTTTATCAGTTAACAAAAAGGAGTTGACAAGTATCACTATCACCTCCCTTGAGATTCGGCTTTCTAAATGTTGTTATCTCATTTGAAATTCATTAATATACAATTTATGAGGATCAAATTATCGACGACAAGCCTGATCTTCAGAGATGTGGTTTTCTTGTTTCCTTTTTTTTTCTCCCTTCTTTTTAATATCAAAGAAGATGAAACATGTGAATAAGAACAACAAAGGAGATAGATATTCAAAAACTGCGAAAGTGAAGCAAACTGGAAAAACTAGAGAACCTACACCGTTTATGTTGAGAGTCACTGACAAAACAGCATCTCTGAGCATGTCACCCTTTGAGAATGGCACACACCCCACGCCCCCCGGCTCCCCCCCACCCCCCCTAAAAAAAAAAAGATATTCCATTTTGCATTTCAGACCACCTCATGAGATATATTTATGACAAATCCTTCCTACCAGGGGCATATCTGCTCTGACAGGCTTTGGAGCCTGGAGATGCTTTGTTTGATCGGAAAGGGGGTCCATACTTCAACTTCTCTTGGGCCTTCTTGGTTTCAAGGAGTCTAATGAAGCAGAGGTGCTAATATCAAGCAAGGCCTACAAATCTTCAGAGAATCTTTCTCAAGAATTCTTTTCAAACAATCCAAACAGCCAAAAAAAAAACAATTTCTAAACTCCAATTTTATCCTGTACTTTTTAACTTCAAATTTTCTCAAACTCAAATTCTCTTGAACCACGTTCACAAATGCCCAAAATGGAATACTGCAGGGTTTGTTTCTCTTTTCTTCTCAAACTTAAATCCTCCATTTACTTTGAAACTAAAAAAACCAATATTGCGGGCAACATTGCTGAATGTATATCGAGCAACTGAGAGAGACGCCCCTGTAGGCGGTGGCAATGATGAACAATATTAAGCATAGGAGTCCAAGTAGCATTGTTGGCATGCTTGCATATTAAAGGAAAATCCCAGATATTAAAAGCAACCATGAAGAATGAAGAAAAACGATGGTTCTGGGGGATGATGGAGGAGGATAAAACGACGGTTCTGGGAAGAAGAATGAAGAAAAACGCAGAAGGAGACAGTGACAATGATGGGCTTTGAGATTGATAGTGAAAAGAAGTAACTGAAATAGAACAAGAAGAAAGAAAGAAAGAAACCCGGAAAGAAGAGAAATATGAAGAACAGAATAAATAGATGCTCTGCATTAAGTAAGAACGTTTGGAGAGGATGCTCTGTCTCTTCTCTTGCTCTTACTACTTCTACTGCAAGCATCTACTACATCTCTTCTTCACGTTGATACAGAAGAAAACCCACGTAGACAAAAACCCACTTGTTTTTCTTTTGAGAACACAAGTGGGCCACGTGCAGAACGCATTTCAAGAATGACACAAAACCGGACCAACAGTCTGTTCTTAAATTGCATTTTTGGTACAGTCAAGTGTCCCACGTCCCGCTTGTGGAACCTAGGATGGAATGTTAAAGGGACTTTATGTGTATACTTAAAATAGTAAAAATCATTTAACATTAGGAAAAAGTATATCACTCTCGAGATGAATGAAACACTGGTCCAGTGATGTCACATGTTTTATTCTAAATCTCGGTTAAATAGTGTGAATGTGTCCTAATAATTTCAGGTGTGAGTTAGGTCCAGAGCTTTGATACCAAGAGACCCAAATATCCAATGTCATAATTTTACTAGTTTGCTGTCACAGTGTTAATTGCATTAGATGGGTATCTTTCGTAGTTCCTCTGACAGAATTTACATCATTCATTTTAACCATCTGGTTTTCATTAAGCATAATTAAAAAATAGTTTTTAAAACAGATGGAACATGTCTTTCATTCTTCTTTTATTGTTAATATGGTGCAAACTCCCCATTTGGCAAATCAACTTTCCAGGTCAGAGAATGCAACAGAAACAAACGGGCTCGCAAAAGGATGTCTCCATAGTCCATTCACATCAAGCGATGCCAAACCATACAAGATTCAAACAAAAGAACTCATCAAAGAATAGAATAAAACGAAAAACTTTACAACCATAGCAGAGGGAAAATCTTTGAGCTGATAGCTGTTAGCAACCTTCTTCTGGCCAGCAAAAGACCACACTAAATACTGCAAACACACAGATCTAGAGGCCGGAGTAGGCTGCTTATTTTCAAAAATCACTGAGGTTCTAGCTCTCCTAGACTTATGGACTGAGCTAAGGAAGACAGAAACCAAAGCTACTCTCAAAGGCGTATTGCAATTACCAGACGGAGATGACAAAATTGAGGAAGATGTGAATGTGCCTGAGGATGAAAAAAAGAATTCATTTCCATAAGGTGTTAGAGAGACTGCATTGAAAGAAAATGTGAATCTCAGTCTCCTGAGACATAGACTGTTGGATTTTTTTGTGGATCAACTTCGAAGCAAAAGCAGACCACAAAGGGCGTAGGAAATGATTCCAAATCAGAGGGGACCAAAACAGCGTTTGGACATTCAAAATTTCACAGTGTACCAAAGCATTGTTGGTAATGCCATGTGAAATTTATGAACTAAATACCATTTTCTAGCAGACAAACATATTGGATTTGACCCCCTTCAATGGTTTAATTGCTTAATTGTCAAGGGTTCAATCACTAAGTTCCTCTTCCTACAAGAAAGAGCAGGTTAAGGCTTTTCTACTCCTTTTACCTTGGCTAGAATCTCATGGGTCCAAGCCCCAGTTGGCTAGTTAACCAAAAAACAGAGAGAGAGAAACCAACATTGCCATTAGGTACAATAAATAAATATATAAAAATTAAAAACTAACACAACCATTTGGATTTGATGCGGCCAATAACATTTCTTCAAGCAATGAAGGATGGAGAATCCTCTTCTTGGAACGTCTGAAAGTAGAAATGATTTTATGCAGGCTCAAATGCATGGCAACTAAATTAATTTCTCTTCTTATTAACAAGCTGATCACAATCAAATATTAGATTTGTTAAAGTTTAATGTAGAAATGCCCGGTTTCATCACCTTGTTGAAGTAAAAAGGTGGTATTGGCAAATTTATTTCCATGCTTCACATATACCTTATACTCCCCTAAGAATCCTTCAAAGGCATAGGAGCCATAAGCATCTGTTCTTCCTCGTAGCACTCCTGTTCTCCATTCTCAATGAAGCTTGTCAACTACGTACTTCCCCAGCAGGTAGGTTGCGAAAATTGTTATCTGTGAGACGCATCTCATAGCAACCGTAGTTGTGTAGTGCAGTCCATAACATTATCCAGCAACCGTAGTTGTGTAGTGCAGTCCATAGCATTATCCCATTCACCTTAGGATAAGAGAACCCTTCTCTTAACACCTCTTCAAGGTAAGCAGCCTGCGGATGATATTTGTGTAATTAGACACCATTAACCATTGCCAGTATCTTCATTACAACTATGACAATATTCTTGTGTGTGCAGTAATGCTAATGACAGAATCAACTGAAAATCTACAATTAGTTTTCTTTAGGACTCAATTGGAGAGAATTTTCTCTAGATAAACTCCTTTTCCCTTCTTCCAAATGAGAAAATTAATTCTCTTCTTAGCTAGTTTCACAGGAGAAATACTTTTTCATCATGTCGATGGAGAAAACACCCCTAATTTTCTCATTATTAAAAAGAGACATTTAACCATTGAACAATAACATTTATCATCTAAACATAAGTTTTGAAACTGTTTTCATCATTCTGCATTCATATTCGAACAGCATGGAGATTGTTTTGAACATCCACAAGGAATACATGTATCCCTATGTTTTGTGAATTTCCACCGGGTGGAAAAATGAGGATAAAACTAAGAGAGGAGGATTTCCTTGTTGAGAATGGGGAAAAGTATTTTACAAATAAAATATGATTTATCAAATATTTAAATATCAATATTTAATGATATAAAATTCACCTACATAAGAGAGGTTTTTTTTATCTACCCCATTAGGAGAAATTGTTTTCTCCTAATTATGCAATAGTTAGCTACGAAAAGGATTGCCTCTACCCCAAGAATTCTCATTGGAGACAATTTTCTTTATCCTGGGGTTTTTTTTCTTTTTTGGTACATCCAAATTGGCCCTTAGATTTTAAGGATAATGACAAGGCTAGGATTTCATGTTATAAAAAAGAAAACCCATATCATTAAATGTGGTTCATATAGAATACTTTCAAACAGAGATAGTGAGAAGCTAGTTGTGTGTATTTTTATTTTTAGATGAAATGTTTCTGTTTCGGTTTTTTTTTTCTTTTGTAGCTCTAAGTTAATGTACATGAAGTAGACCAAACTGTGTCCAAGCATAGCTTAATCATAGAATTAAGAGTAAACAAGTGTCAAACTTACAAGCTTACCTGAGTGTGTGGATCAAAATTGCTGTTGATGTCTATCTCTGTTAACTAAATGGGAAGACCCAAACTCCTCAGTTTGTCCAAGATGGCTCTCATCAATGGAATGTTTGGCTTAGAGAAGTGCCCCTCTAAGCCAATTCCTCCCATAGCTCCACCACGTCTCCTAAGCTCTTCAACCTTCATTATATATGCATCAACAGTAGAATTAAAATCATTACATATTTCAATAACATTAAAATCATTCAAAAACAATGTTGTCCGCGGATCTTCTTTGTGGGCTCTCCGAAAGAAATTCAAGCTCGCATCAGGGCCGAGCCTTTGTTCATAGAAATGAAAGTGAGGCAACTCATTGTTCACATCCCAGTGTATGAATTCTCCCTTGTATCTATTCACTACACTTTGTATTCACGATTCAACGGCTTTGTACAACGTAGCAATTCTGAGATTACGAACCCATCCAAGTGTATACAGAAGGACATTCCAAAAGATATTGTGTCCCCTAACCTTAATTTGGTTAGCCCTCGTTAAGCTCATTAACTGATCTGTTACAGTGTAGTTAACCTTGCCTCGTGTATTTTTAGTTGCATACCGTTTGAGCTCATTTTCAAACACTGCAGCATTGAATCGCTTAATGAACCATTTCTTTGAGTGCGATGATCATAAGCCATGACGTGGTCGTCTTGGTCGATAATGGATTACAAAAGACTAGCAGCAATTCTAATCTATACTGCTTCATTGTACCTAATAAAATGCATCACCAAGACTGGTTTTTGCTATTGCAGAACCAAAAGGGAAGTTTGTGGAGGTTGCCTGATAACGATCAATGTTCTTTGTACCCGTTGTCCCATTGCATCTACCACATGTATTTTTGCTGTGCATTTTCTTTTCAATCAGGAGAACAATTGATTAGATCCTGTTAGAAATCTATAATTCAAGTAACTGAGTACGAAAACGAAATGGTAAGTCAATACTAGGCACATATTGGCTATGGATTAAACAAGTTGAACTGCCAATTAGAGAGATTCCTCCATATATCTTCAAGGTTATTCATATCCACTGTAGATATTAACTACGGTAATTAAACAAATCAAGAAGATGCTTTCTTCATGTGATCTTCATGAATAAAAAATTGTCACTCCCATTTGCATCACGGTTTGATCTTGATTCAATGGTAACAAAGCATTTTAACTTGAGTCGAGACATTATTAGTGTAGTGAGCACCTGCTGAAGTTAAAAAGTTGAAACTAAAAGTAATTAGTTAAAAAAAAGATCAGAAATTATAGTTTTGATCTTATGTTCTTGATGCATTCTCCATTGCTGGTTTATAACTGGTTGTAAAGATGCTCTCGCAACCAAAATTTCTATCATTTCCTCTCTAGAATTCTGCAACATAATCAAGAATTAGACTGTTACAACAAATCATTACCTAAAAATAGTTTATGGGTTCAAATCAAAAGTGAGAGATTTGCCTAGAAATTGAGAACAACGAACCCAGATGACTGGAGAACAAATCCACCTTTGCGGAAAGACCAACGACTAGGCTTTGCTATTACAGACCCTATACAGTTAGATGTCGAATTATTTGTTGATATTCTTGCTCTTATAACAGCAGATTCTACACCTTTGATTTTAATCCAACCTGATGAATGTACAAAAAGCAGAGTCATGGTTACAAACTTGATTTCAGATACTATATCAAAGAGAGTCAATATCGATGAACAATGTTGAGGTAGTGCACATTGCTGTTTGTTTCAGCCCGAATACTTATCAAAGAACTAAAATGAACATATTACAAAAATTTAACCTGATCCTAAACTTTTTAAACTAGATGACACCATAATGTGTTAGTAAAATATCACTATAGACATGGAAATTCTGCAACCTTAATTAACTCAGTGCAAATTGAACGCAATCCATTGGGAAAACCAAATGTGTTCATGGCCCTTCATTGGGCTTCATTTAGGCCATGTTTTGGAACATCGGTTAGGTCTAGGCCTAATTTTCAAGTCTCATATATAGTTAGTAGGACATATGGAGATTTTTCTTTTTCATAATAACATAAATAGCCTTTTCTCTTTGTTGCATGAATCTTTTCAAATTTATATTTGTTCCCTCTCCCCTCACCATGTGGTTAGGGATAATGACGTAGCTTTCATATGAAAATTCTTCTTTTTCATAATACTATAAATGACTTTTCTCGTTCATTTATGAATCTTTTCAAATATGCATTTGTCCCTCACCACATGGTGAGGGAAAGGATGCATAGTAATATTCCTCATGGTTATGGCTTTATGGGGGACATATTTACTATATAAAGAGATGTACATATTTGCAAATAAATTGTGTTTGGCCCGAGTTAAGCTTGAATCCAGCATAAAATTTAGGTTAATAACTAAATGTAGTAGGGTTAGACAAGCTCTATCCTAGTCTGACCTAACCCATTAATTCTACAGACAAATGTAGTGTTATATCTTAGCCAGCTCCTCAGTGGCCCTATGAATTTTCCAGTGAGTAGATTAAGTGCAAGTAAAAGTGTGTTTGAAGAAAAAATTCTTCAAAACAACTTCTTTGCTTTTGCCCTCCATTTTTCAAGGTTGCTCATCCAGGCACAGCTTATCCCGCTTTGGACAAGGCATGAATACATAATTTGGGCTCATTTAATATTTATGTCAAGCTTGGATTAAGTAATAGAAAGCTAAGATCCTAATCCAAATATGGATTGCTTGCAATTAATTATAATGAGCCGATATTCTAATCAGCTCTGTGTGTTTTTTTTTTTTTTTTTTTTTTTTGGGTTCTACAACTTAAGCCAAATATAGGATTAAATTTTTTTTAAATAGATTAGATTTTGGGGCTAAGATTCTACCGGTTGGGTTGGGTAAAATGGTTGACCCAAATTGAATGCATATGTAGATCAAGTTGGGTTGACCCACATGGGTTGAAGTTACTTAACCTATTTTAAAAATGAATTGGATCAAAGTTGACCTTCAACCTCAACCCAAAAAACCCATAAATACATGGGTTGACCCAACCTGTTTGGCACCCAAAAATAGACCATTTAGTCATTAACATTCGCATTTGTACATCTTACCTTCTATGACCATTATACATCTAGGTGGGGCCAATAGAAGGGACAAACCTTTCAAGACTACAATCAAATGATGTCAATAAATAGTCATGATCTCAGCAACTAATGACAGAAGTATGGAGTTGATCCCCTTGAAACCCCTCTCATCCCCTCAAAATAGGCTGAAAATCCTAATCTTTCCTTAATTTAATAGTAGATAATTGCTACAAAGTCAAAGTTTCACAGATAGACAATACAAAAGGAAGGGAAATCACACATGATTATTGGCTTCATTGGAGCAAAATCTCTGCCAAACTATTGCAATGACCAATTATGATAAATCCATACAGGACATTATGGGAAACTACCAACTTCTAATCAATACATTCCATGCAAGACAAAATATGAAAATTTCAACATTCCCACAGAAAGTTGAAATCTGAGGCATTGACAGTTGTCTTCAAAAAAAAAAAAAAAAAAAAAAAAAAAAAAAAAAAAAAAAAAAAAAAAAAAAAAAAAAAAAACAAGAGCTTGCATGCTAGTTATGATAACAACTAATAAAAGAGATTTGGAAACTCATAATAACAACTAA
Organism: Sextonia rubra; assembly: GCA_037013555.1. NCBI lineage: Eukaryota > Viridiplantae > Streptophyta > Magnoliopsida > Laurales > Lauraceae > Sextonia > Sextonia rubra. The sequence continues at coordinate 37,232,131 of JASUAD010000008.1, forward strand.
TAAAAGAGACTTGGAAACTCATAATAACAACTAATAAAAAAGACTGCGAAACTCACAAGAGAAGTTATATTTTGTGTCTTGGGACAAGGTCTGCCAGCTATAGCCTGACCTAATTTTTTTAATCGATTCCTTTAAGATCCACACCCCCCCCCCCCCAACCAATTGTAAAGGGGTGCTTCTAGGTGTTTCTGACACTGCACAACATATTTAAAATGTTACGAAACTACAAGAAAACTGAGACACTTGCCCACAACGGCAAACTCTGAAGTTTCATTTGAGGGGTGTATATTCAAACATACTTCTATATTTTGGGAACAAATACATAATCTTCATATCTGTTTTGGGGCGGACGTAGAATTTTTATGTAAGTTTTTGAAGTAAACTCAAAATTATCACTATAGTTTTAGGTTAAACGGGTGTATCAGCCCCCATATAGATGTATGTAGGTCTGCCCTACTTGCCAATAATTCTATTACATTCAAAAAAACATTCAAAAAAGCTATGGACAAATGTACCTTGGTATAGGCTAAAGAATCGTACCAAGCCCCCCCCCCCCCCCCCCCCCCCCACCACAACAAAAAAGAAAATACATGAGATGAGATGAGTGATAGTGAGAGAGTGTGAGAGAGATGATTGTAACTAACCATATGATTCTGCCAAATGACAAGAGATGAAGAAGGAAATCCAAACCAACATTTTAATATAAACAAAGGAGTTCATTGGGTTACTCATGATATTCTTTGGTGAATGGAAGAAATGAGTACGGAAGTAAAAGATGTGACGGGTATGTGGGTAATTTCTTTCCAAAAGGTGGTGTAAGTGAGAAGAGAAGGACGGAATATTGGAATGCAGTTATTGTAAAGGAGAATACTAAAACTCAAATGCCAATGCCTTCCATTAAGATTTCTTCTTCTTATAGACCTTTGTTTCTTGTTCTGGCTCAAGAAATTTTCACCGGTAGAATAACAGTTTTTTAGGGGATATTACCTAATAATGTGTTCACTTTTCCTTTTAAATTTAAATAAACCAGCTCAATAAGTCAAATGCAGACTAAAAAATAGATTAGTGTTATAAGATGTATTATCATATGTGGATGCCCACATTGGGACCCACATGCGATAAAGGGATTACTAAGGTTTAGGGTTTTTCCCTATTAGGTTGCTTAGGGAGGAAGCAATCTTATTCTATAAATAAGATCCTCCTCCCCCCATTATGTACACACAGATCTAATGAATAAGAGCTCTCCCTCTACTCTTCAGTTTTCTATTCTAATACGTTATCAGCACGAGTGCCCTGCTACTTTCTCTCGCACAAGTGCCCGTTCTTCCTCCGGAACGATACGCTCGTTTCCGATATTTCACTTTTGCCACATCAGAGCTTCAAGAGACTAGCTTATCTTCGTCTTCTCTCCTTTTTCACGCGTCTCCGTTTTCCAAAGCCTGGTCGTCATCTCTGCTCTTTTCGGCTTTTCTGGCCCTTCTGCTTTTGATTTGAGTGCAGTTGATAAGATCTAGACATCTACTTCTTCGTTTTGCATTTCCCTCATCTTTCTCCAACTTCGAGCGTGATTTTCTCTGAGATTTGTCGGTGAGAATGATGTTCCTTTCTTTCGTTCCTCCTGCTTTAGATTTCTCTGAGATTTGTCGGTGATTTTCGCTCCACCCCCGCCGGGCCAAGCTCAAGGGCAACCGCTAGTGCCGGCTCGCCCTCAACCGCTAGTGCCGGCTCGCCCTCAGCATCGGATCATGAAACAGAAAAGTCGAATCCTCTTGGAGGGTTTGGATAAATCTGTTTTATGAAACAGAAAAGTCGAAGGTCAATTCCTTGATCTCGTGGGCCACCCAATCGATGAGCATCGGCCCCTACCGCCGTCGTCATCCGGACCTCCCACCATCGCCGAACGTAGCCGGAGAAACCCCTTCGCCGGTCCGCGATACACCGCTGCCGAGGAAGGAAGTTCCTTCCCCCTGGTGTTTCCGGTTCTGGAAACAGAACCAGAATCAAAAAAAAAAAAAAAAAAAAAAAAAACAAACTTGAAGAAGATGGGTTGGTCCACTCAGGTCAAGTTCGGGTCAGTTCTCACCTGACCCGCTTGGCACAGCCCAGCATTTGAAGCAGTTGTCGTTCAGGTTGGGTCAGTTCGACCTGAACCCATTTGCAGCGGTCCAGTTTGACGAGCAGTGCTGACATCAGCCTGCTGACGTCAGCAAGTCATACGGTCAAAGGCAGATTTGACTGGATCGATGGCAGAAACTTGTTTCTGCGATATCTTGACGATCCGGAGTCTGATTTGTAATCCGTTTGCGCCTAAGGAAAGCTCGCGAGCAGATCTACACATTGGCACCAAAATGAGGACTATTCAAAGGTTAAGTAATTTCTCTTTATTTTATGATATTTTATTAGTTTGATAATCATGCACTTGCATTTGTTATTATTCCTTTTTCGATCTGAAAGTATTTATAAGTTTAATTTGAGTGATGAATTGTAATTTCTTATCAAAAGGAGATCATGATAAAATTGAAAATCATGAATCATAAATAGAACCAGAAGTTCTATGCAAGAAATTGGAACCCGGAGTTCCATACGATATTTAGAACCAGAAGTTCTATATGGAATCAATAATTCGGACTTGAAGTTCCGTAAATTATTTTAATCTATGAACCAGAAGTTCATTTGAATCCGGACCAGAAGATCCGTCGATTATTTTACTCTGAAACCAGAAGTTTTCAGATCTACAATACATACTCAAAGTTTCATATGATACTTAGAACTAGAAGTTCTATATCGAATAAATAATCTGAACATGCAGTTCTGTATGTTATTTTAATTTAGAACCAGAAGTTCTAACTTGGACCTGAAGATCCACAAATTATCCTAATTTAGAACCAGAAGTTCTAACTTGGACCTGAAGATCCATGAATTATCCTAATTTAGAACCAGAAGTTCTAACTTGGACCTGAAGATCCATGAATTATCCTAATCTAGAACCAGAAGTTCTAACTCGGACCTGAAGATCCATGAATTATCCTAACCTAGAACCTGAAGTTCTAACTTGTACTGAAAGATCCATGAACTATTTTAGAACCAGAAGTTCTAATTCTTAAGTTGAAAACCTGATGTTCTGTATGTTATTTTAATTTAGAACCAGAAGTTCTAACTTGGACCTGAAGATCCACAAATTATCCTAATTTAGAACCAGAAGTTCTAACTTGGACCTGAAGATCCATGAATTATCCTAATTTAGAACCAGAAGTTCTAACTTGGACCTGAAGATCCATGAATTATCCTAATCTAGAACCAGAAGTTCTAACTCGGACCTGAAGATCCATGAATTATCCTAACCTAGAACCTGAAGTTCTAACTTGTACTGAAAGATCCATGAACTATTTTAGAACCAGAAGTTCTAATTCTTAAGTTGAAAACCTGATGTTCTAAATTTCAATTTCTAAATTCTTCATCACATTTTTATTATTATCTTTGATTGGATGTTAAGAACCTGAAGTTCTACATTTTATTTTCTGTTTCTCATATACATTTATTTTTATATTCTTTAACATTATACTGCATGCTTGATATAATTCCTTCGGTATAATTATCACTAATGATTATCTGAAACTTTAGTTTTGATACATTTATTATTGCCAGAAGCAGTAGTTACAAATAATAGAACCTGAAGTTCTATATCCAATGAATAATCTGGACCCGAAGATCCATACATTATCTGGAACCAGAAGTTCTAAGATTTGGAATATGAACCCGAAGTTTCATATTCATAATTAAACTTGGAGCTTTGATTTCTAAAGATTCACAGTAGTGTAGATCGATACGAAGGCCATGAAATCAAACCTGAAGTTTTGATAGAACCAGAAGTTGTGATTCAAACCTAAAGTTTTGATAGAACCAGTAGTTCTAAGAACCTGAAGTTCTATCACTAGCCTGAAGTATTGACAGAACTAGAAGTTCTGATTCATCAGTTGAGAACCCGAAGTTCTAACTTTCTGATTGGCCAATTCTTCATTATATTTTGTCATCGGATATTAAGAACCCGAAGTTCTATTTTTGTTTGATTGTTATTAGTAAATCGATCTTAACACACTCTAAAAGGCTTGGTGATATTATCAAAGTCGGAAATAAAATATCCCTGAAGGATATGGCATACGCTCTTATTTTCCGCGCCATTATATCCCCATTAGAGAGGGATGATCACCAGCAGATGGTCATACACCCAACGCTTGAAATAAATGCCAGATTAGTCAATCAAAATCCCTCCAGAAGAGGTAGATATAATATGTTCTCCCGTAGAGATGAAATAAACCACCCCAGGAGAGGTGATTGAGAAGACATTTTGTTTGGAAATTGGGTGAACCACCAAGCATGGTCTGGAAGACCTACAACTACTTTTATGAGTTTGAATATTAAGTTCAGTTTTTAGATATTTTGTTGAATGGTAGGACTTATTTTTTAATCCCCCGTATATTATGTTATATTTGCTTTGAATGCTGAATTGTTTAGTTGTTCTTACTTTTATTTTTGCAATGCGATTACCTAGTTATGTGAGTTTATTATTACTTGCTCTATGGCTCATGAAATGCATGAAGCTAAGGATAATATATGTCCAGTAGACAGTGCAACAAAACACACTACATTGAAAAAACCAGAAGTTATTCTCTGAATTAGTGTTTCATTCGTGCACGGCATCGATCATAGCTGTATCCGTACAAATACTTGAATGCTCCGGAAAAGCCTACATAATGGTATTTGTACATCATTACTAGTATTGACAGCCAGAAGCTGATACTAGAAAAGCTAAGTGCATTCTCCTCATATTTCAAGGCTATATTACAAGACAATCTGTACAAATCGAATCATATTCGATTATGAGCAAAACGACAAAGTTAAGCCAGAAGCTTGTTATTCTATGGGTCCTATGCTCTGGTAAATTATTGATACTTCTGTTACGTACTCCTTAGAGTACCATCTATTGACCATCCTTTTTGCAAAGGATATTATGTGACATTTGTGAACCTATCTAATCCCGCCCATTAGCACATATTATTAAACCTAGGATACACATCCTTAAGCATGTTATTAAATTTTATAAGGCTTGATAGCGTAGGTTTGTGACCTGCATGAACTCAGAACGTAGCCTCTATATTGGTTATACTTCACCCTAATTAATGGATATCTGGACCTAATGACAGGAGATATATTCATTGTTCGTTTTTGCTAATTGTCATCTTGATGAGCCTGTCTTCTCGCCGTTAGGGGGAGATAAGAGAGTTCCTGAAGAACACCTTGTTCCTGAAGAACAACCCGTTCCTGAAGAACGGCGAGAATTAATGTGGAATACTTCCACTCAATCTCATCTAGATTTATGTACTTCACAATGTGAGAATGAAGTACGGAGAATTGTGCACTTAATTACAAATGAATTCCTTAATGCTTTTAATGATGCAGCAAAAGTGACTAGGTCACATGTATCGGCTATGAACACACAAGCACGAATTAATGTCCCTGTAGGACAAGTACGAATTAGTGTTCCTGAAGAACAAAGTCCAAATATGGCAACAAATGAATCTATACACGCCAGAAGCGTGGTAGAACTATAGGTTTCAAGGACTCAGCTCCCCAGAAGAGGAGAAATGAGCAATCATATCCCAATCATACTCCAGAAGAGGTATACTCCAGAAGAGTTTATGATAAAATCCACTCTCTCCAAATTTCCTGAAGAAATTAATGTCCCAGAAAAAACATGAGTCCCAGAAGAGACTCTGGAAGCCCCTGAAGAGGCAATGGGTACCCAATAAATAAAGAGATCTCTATACTTTATAATTATTCAAGAGAGAGATGGGATAGAAATGAAATTATCATCGATGACGCATTTGTATATGCGGTAGCTACTCAAATATCAAGGGAAAATGCGAATGATGATTGGGATACAAAACCATGTTCTATAAATGAATGTCGACAAAGAACATATTGGCCAAAATAAAGAGATACCATTAAGGAATTACAATCTCTAAATAGACGTGGTATATATGAACCTATAGTACAAACCCCAGATGGTGTTAACCCTGTAGGTTACAAATGGGTGTTTGTAAGGAAAATGAACGAAAGGCAAACTTGTGATATAAGGTTTCCTGTAGAAACTTGGGATTGAAAACATACACATATATATATATGAAAATCCCAGAAGGATTTGCTTTGCCTAAAGCAAAGTCAGAGAGTACGTACTCAATATAAGTAAGACGTTTATTGTACAGCCTGAACATTCCAGAAGAATATGGTACAATCGTCTTAGTGAATGCTTATATAAGGAAGAGTATGAAAACAATCCCATTTGCATGTTCCTGTTTATACAATCCTTAAATGGATTTATAATAGTAGAAGTTTATAAATCTAATCGAGACTCCAGAAGAGCTCGAGAAAACTATTGACTATTTTATCTCGACCCGCAGATCGAGAGAAGTTCTAATGAGATTTTCACTCTTTATAAATATGCTTCCCATATATAGTTTTGCACCAAGGCTTTAGATTGGTATTAAACATATGCTATGATATTTATGTCTGTTTTATGGTTGAAACCAAATTTTATAGGATATACAGATTCAGGATATATCCCTGATCCTCATAAGGATCGATCATAGACATGTTATATGTATCTTCATGCCAATATCATTATTTTTGATATTCTACTAAATTGACTTTGGTAGCTATTTATTCTAACCATGTTGAGATTTTTAAGCCAGTGGGGAATGTGTATGGCAAAAATATTTAACTCAGCATATATGTAGTTCTTGTCAATTACCTCTTAGTACAGGTACTCCGAGCATTATTTGCAAAGACAATGGGGCATGTATTCAACAGATTAAAGAATGACACATTAAAGATGACAAGCCGAAGCACATTACTCCAAAGTTCTTCCTCACTCATGAGCTTCAGAAGAATAACAAGATTGAAGTCAAGCAAGTTCGTTCAAGCAACAACCTGGCTGATCAGTTTACGAAGTTTTTTGTCAAAACTAAGTATTTTAGAAATTGTATACGAGATTGACATGCTGAATTATGTACAAAGATGTTATCATCAGGGGGAGTAGTCAATCAGGGGGAGGCATCCTGAAGTATGCTACCTAGGACATATGTGCGCTGTACTCTTTTTCCTTCTCTAGGTTTTGTCCCACTGGGATTTCCTAGTTAAGGTTTTAACGAGGCAGCATTATGCACGTCCAACACCAATTCAATGATCCTGTAGAACGTTGTACTCTTTTTCCTTCGCTTTGGTTTTTATCCCACTGGGTTTTTCCTTTGCAAGGTTTTAATGAGGCAACTGTCATTGAATGGTGGTCATCCAAGGGGGAGTGTTATAAGATGTATTATCATATGTGGATGCCCACATTGGGACCCACATGCGATAAAGGGATTACTAAGGTTTAGGGTTTTTCCCTATTAGGTTGCTTAGGGAGGAAGCAATCTTATTCTATAAATAAGATCCTCCTCCCCCCATTATGTACACACAGATCTAATGAATAAGAGCTCTCCCTCTACTCTTCAGTTTTCTATTCTAATAATTAGAAAATATTTTTACTACAAAGTGCCCTTTTGTCTATTCAAGTCCTAACTGATTTACTTGGGATCTACTGGGGCCCAACCAATATAAAAATCACCTAGCACTTGCCGCTGAATGCTCCACAGATGACCCATTTAGCCAACTCCTGTGGTATCCACTTGACCAAATGCACGAAGAGAGCTGCGAGCCCACTATCATTTCGAGGCTCATGGATTTAGTATTCCCACCTCCCCACTCATCCTGTCCACGTACAAGGGACTCGCATTACACCAGTTAGATTAGAAGTAGCATCTCCCATCAAATGGGACCGCTATATGAAGAGATCACGCCCGTCCATCCTATCCATCCTCCACATATGCATGGGACCCACATGAGACTCACTAAATCTAACCCATCAACATAACAGTCGGGTGCCCTTGAGAGTACTAGATTCAAAAAATGAGCCAAAAAATTTTCACTTATTTGAGATTTTTATTATTTTTAAAGAATAATGAGAGAGAGAGAGAGAGAGAGAGAGAGAGAGAGAGAGAGAGAGTGAGAGAGATGATTGGATCTAAGCACATGATTCTGCCAAATGACAAGAGATGAAGACGCAAATCCAAACCAACATTTTAATATAAACAGAAGAGGATTTTGTTGGGTTGCTTATTGATCTCCTTTAGTGGATGGAAGAAATGAGAAGGAAAGTGAAAGATACTACTCGTATGAGGGTGATTTTCTTCCCAGAAGGTGGTATAACTCAGAGCAGAAGGATGCAATATCGGAATGCAGTTATTGTAGAGTACTAAAACCCAAATGCCAATGCATGCCAGTAAGATTTCTTCTTCTTGTAGACCTTTTTTTCTTGGTCTGGATCAAGAAATTTTCACCGGTATAATAGCAGTTTTTTAGGGGATGTCATCTAATAATGTGCTCACTTTTTTTTGTATTTTAAATAAACCAGCTAAATAAGTCAAACGCAGATTGAAAAATAGATTAGACATGATTTTTACTAGAAAGTGCCCTTTTGTCTTTGCAAGTCCTAACCGATTTACTTGGGATCTACTGGGGCCCAACCAATCTAAATATCACGTGTCACTTACCGCTGAATGCTCCATAGATGACCCATTTAGCCAACTCCTGTGGTATCCACTGGACCAATTGCACAAAGGGAGCTGCGAGCCCACTATCATTTTGAGGCTCATAGATTGAGTATTCCACCTGTCCACGTACAGGGGACTCGCATGACACCAGTTAGACTAGAAGTAGAATTTTCTATCAGGTGGGACAGCTCTATGAAAAGATCACGCCCGTCCATCCTATCCATCCTCCACATATGCATGGGACCCACATGAGACTCACTAAATCTAACCGATCAACATATCAGTTGGGCGCCCTTGAGAGTACTTGATTCAAAAAATGAGCCAAAAATTTTACACTTATTTTAGATTTTTAGTATAAACTGTGGCCCACTTAAATGAATGCTTCTCATCTCAAAATTTGAAATTAGAAACGCTATATTTTTTTTCATGGAGAAACAAAACCAATTTGTAATTGAGCAGCATCACATTTAGGCATTTTATTTGTCAATATTCTCGCTCTTATAACAACAGAATCTGCGCCTTTGATTTTAACCCTTGGTTTTCCCAATGGATTGCATTCACTTTACGCCGAGCTAATTAAGGTTGCAGAATTTCCATATCCATAGTGATATTTTACTAACACATTATGGTGTCATCTGCTTTAAAAAGTATAGGATCAGGTTAAATTTATGTAATATGTTCATTTTAGATTTTTGATAATTATTTGGGTTGATACAAAAAGCAAGGTGCACCACCTCAACATGAAAAAAAATTGACTCTCTCCCATACTATATCTTAAATCATGTTTATAATCATGACTATGATTCCCTTTTTTGTACATTCATCGGGTGGATGTGTGGTTGAAGATAGGAGAGTGAAATATAGTACAGTGTTGTGTCTCCTTCGAAATTGATATTTGGTAGATAGAGAAGCAATAGTACTTGACTGAAATGCAAGATTATGATCTAACCCAAAGACGTTGTTGAATTATAAATACAGTTTTTCTTTTCTTTCATGTAAATATAAAAATGTATTACTTTTTTACTTTTTTATTTTTTATTCCCTAAACAAAATGTAAAGGTTTTGAAAATAGTCCTATTGAAAAACCAATTAGTGAAAAAAATTCAAAAGAATTTTCCCTCTAATGGAATAGGTCAAACTAGATCAAATCACTTAAATGTGTGTCATCTTCTTCTTTGATGTCTTTGTGTGCATTTTACTATTCTTAAAAGAATCTCAAACTTTTTTTTTTAATGTACAATGGGCACGAATTGAGCCGTGCCAATGTGCCATGCCGTGCTGGACCCAGAGGTTTCGTGCAGCAAAAAGCATGGCCAAGCCGTGACTGTGTGGTGCCCGGCATATTTTACACCTCCGGGGAGAGGATGGGGGAGGAGTGGTATAAATTGGTGACAGATGATGGGCTGGGCTGATTTTGAAGGGGGCTCGCTCCCTATCTTAAGCGGGTGATGTGCTTGCTGCTCTCTCTGATCCCCCACCGTTGGTATGGGTTAGTCAACTCAGATTCTGTGATTGCTTTTATATCGATTCCAAATGGGTTGCTATCAAATACGGATGTAAATGGATTCCTGTGGACTCTCCAATCTTCTGAGATTCTAACCCATAAAAAAAATGTAAAAAAAAATCAAATTTGGAACCTCTTTTACGCGCCTATGTCAACAAATGGGTCCGGGTCTGGAACCCAAAATAGGTTCGGTCCATCCAGATAACGACTCCTGGAACCCTGGACTGGTTGCCCTTGCAATTTTTAGATACGACTCGGAGGGAGTCTAGGGTTTGTTTCGACTTGTTGGTTCCCACCATTTCCCCCTTCTTTCCCAAATCTCTTTCTGCAGCGAAAGAATCACAACCATACAGAGACTGCTCCTCGCTGGAACCGGACCCATGAAACTGGTTCCGAGTCGGAATCGGAATCACACCCCAGGAGTGGCCGCTTCCGGTTCCGGTTCTCGCGCAGATCTGGCGCGTGCCGAGACTGCGAGCCGAGATTCGAGCGTAGAAGATGACGAGCTGCGACTGAATTCCGGTGGCGTCGACAATTTCAGCCGGTCGATCGCCCGGATAGCCGCCGCGCAGATATGCGAGTCCGCCGGATTCCAGAGCTTCCAGCAGTCTGCTCTCGACGCCCTCTGTGATATTGGGATCAGATATCTGCGCGATTTGGGGAAGACGGCGCATTTCTACGCGAATTCTGCGGGTAGGACTGATTGCAATGTGTACGATGTTGTGCAGGGACTGGAAGACTTGGATTCGTCTTGGGGTTTTAATGGCGCTTCGGATGTGAATCGATGCCTTGTGGGTTCCGGTGTGGTTCGCGAGATTGAGAGATATGTGGTTTCTGCAGAGGAGATCCCATTTGCCTGGCCCGTTGCGCGATTCCCAGTTATCAGGAGTCGAAAGCCGACGCCCAGCTTTGCGCAGATTGGGGAAACCCCAAGTGGAAAACACATTCCCGATTGGCTTCCGGCATTCCCAGACCCGCATACGTATGTCCGCACGCCCGTCTGGAATGACCGGGCGACGGACCCTCGCACGGATAAGATTGAGCAGGCGAGGCAGAGGCGGAAGGCGGAGCGGTCCCTGCTGAGCTTGCAGCAGAGATTGGCCTGCAATGGTGGAGCAGGGCCCAGCTCAGTAAATGCCCCCGCCACCACCCGCGCCGCCTTTGACACGGCCAGGGCGAAAGGGGTGTGTGAGAGTAACCCATTTCTCGCCCCACCAATGCAGTATGGAGAACAGGATGTCTCCCCAGTCGCAGTTCCTGCGAAGCTTTTGAACCAAGCTGTTGGGGAGAATTCGATTTCTGTGCTGGAGACCTTTGCGCCCGCTATTGAAGCGGCAAAGAATGGAATTTGCAGTTTGGAGGAGAATTTTGGGGGGAGAGAGAAAGGAATTCTTCCCAACAAGAGGCCCACTGTGCATTTTAGGTTTGGGATCGACAAGAAATCTGTAGCTGTTCCATTGGGTTTAACCCAACGGAATTCGAGTGGTGAGAATATGGCTTCTTGGTTTTTGAGGGACGATGAGAAGGATGACAAGAAGAGAAGAGCAGAACAGATACTTAAGGAGTCTATGGAAAACCAACAGGATCTTCCTCAGGTGTAAACTAATTCTTTGACTGGCCTGCTTGATGGGAAGTTGTAACTGAATGCAGGGATGGCGGCAGTTGTTGGCATTCATAATTGTTCTTGTTGTAACATTATGAGAGTGGATGAGAGGTATGCCTCGTTTTTATTTATGCCCTCACAAGGTATGCTAATGTTCCCATCACGCATTGCTCTTGTCTATATTTGATTCTTTTAACAGAAATTCTTGCTTCTCTTTCTTGTATGATCTGTTAGTTAATGGGAAGATAAACAAAGTTTCCGTCTTTCTATTTTAAACTTGCATTTTTTTTTTTGCTTGGCTCAAATTTTGTACCCTCTGTACAGAGGGCTGATTGTGCTTACCTAATGCACCTAGGCATTGCTGGTGTTTTGGATGTATTTTTCACCATAATAATTTCTTACCAGCCACAATTGAAAGGAAGAAAACGCCATCTGTTGATCCGGGCAAATATAAATGAACATGACTTTTAGAACATTTTAAAAGGAAAGATAATTGTTGAGGAACCTGCTTTTAAATGCAGAAAAGCATTTGTCTTGGAAAGTAGCTCAGCTGGATTGGGGGGCCTAATACCCCCTTTAGGAAGAGAAAGTGTGTGAGTTCATATCCTTCCTAATAATAAAAGCAGAAAAGCATGCAGCTCCATACATTTTTTTATCCCATCACCATATGCTTCAGACAGAAAATGCAGTCTGGGTCTTACTAGGTTTTTACTTAAATTGCATCAAACTTCCCAGTTAAGAAAACAAATATAGAATCACCATTCAATTTGTGAGTTGCAAAGTCCTTTTGCTTAGTCGTCACTTATTTAAGTGTTTCCCTTGGCAGGTTGCCCCCAAGTTATTTAGAAGGTGTTGTAGTTTATCTTGGTCATACATTGAGGTCAAAGATGCCTTCCCTTTTCCCTTAGTTTGCTCTCTCTCTCTCTCTCTCTCTCTCTCTCTCTGTGTATATATATATGAGAAATTCTTGAAAACTCCTCATTTCAAAAAAATAGGATTTTTTACTACTCTTGATTTGTTCAATGAAATAATGTCACCTCACCTTTCTATGCCAACTCATATTAAAAGAGTAAAAATAGGCATAGTTAAATGGTTTGACTTCCTAAGTAATAGGACAATGACTTGACTTTCCCTTTTTATGTATGAAGTTTCTTTTTTTTCATAATACCATAGAGGACTTTTCCTCTTTTGTGCATGAATCTTTCCAAATATGCATTTATCCCTCACCATGCCACCACATGGTGAGGGAATGATGCATAGTAATATTCCCCATAGATATATATATATATATATGTTTGTTGATCGGTGTGTGTGTGTCTCCCATTTTTCTTATAAAACTATCCTTAGAAAAAAATTCTTATAGAAACGTTATAATAGTGGTCTTTCTTTGAATATCCACGTAGCTTGCCAGGGAAAATCTTCGCCTCATTGGATTCCAAATTTCCCACTGAGCATGAACCAATGATATGCTTCCCCATTGTGATCGCGCAGTACCCCAATAATAGTTTCTAGGCTAGGAACTTCGAGTGTAGCTCCATCAACATTGAACTTCCATGATCCAAATTTCCCACTAACCCTGAATCAATAATATACTTCCCCATTGTTATTACGAAGTACCCCATTAATAGTTTCTAGAGCTAGGAACTTCGAGCGCAGCTCCATCAACATTGAACTTCCATGATCCAAATGTCCCACTGACCCTGAATCGATGATATACTTCACCATTGTTATTACAAAATACCCCATTAATAGTTTCTTAATTCTAGGCTAGGAACTCCGCATACAGCTGCCTTAACATTGAACTTCCATGGCCCAACTTGTGGCAAACACCACTGTGCTTCTACTTTTGTTTGTGATTGCACTCAACTTCAGAAACACTTATATTATCCTCTATATCTGATCTGATGGCTTTAGATCCTTGAATTCCTTCCTTGAACCCACCCAGTGCGCATGTTTTAGACCATGAGATTGTTTCAAGGCAAAACTTCCATTTTCTAGTTTGCATACTTTCCCTTGCTCTGCCAGATTTACAAATTGTGGTGGTTTATCTATGTAGACCTCCTACAATTTTTCATACAAAGATGCATTTGCCAAAATGCATATTCAACATTTAACTGGTAAAAGGCCATCCTTTCTTAGCAGCAAGTGACAATACTCTGATGGAATTGAACTTCACTAACTGGTTGGAGGTCCTTCGATTTTAGGAACATGGGTTTGAGTAAACCCCTTTTTGGCTAGCCTCGCTTTATACTGTTCCTTGGATATTTGAACTTTGTGTTTCATAGTGAGCACTCATTCAACCAAGTATCTTGTTCCCTCCATCAAGATATGAATTATTATCACTTTCTGACTTTTTTATGTGCCTTTGTTTATTCATATGTGGCGCAACCACGATCCACGATTGAGAAGAATAGATCAATCTCCCGAAGGATTGATCGAATCCAAAAATGGATTTTGCCCTTAAGGCATCCTCACAAGAGGAAAAAACACCACAAGAGTTAACATCTCAAATCTCAAAAGAGAATTTTTATTAATTGAAACTGAGCATGCATAACAATGAGGCCTAACTTCCTTTATATAGGGAGTTGGCTTGATCTCGAAGAAACAAAACTTATTAATATTAATAATCCTAAACAAAATAAGAAACTTACTAATTATTCAAACTAGTAATAATATCCCTAAATAACTGGATGTCTAATTGGGCTGATGGACAAGGCCCAACGGGTTGGCTGACCTATGGTTTGGCCTGCGTCAATATGTTGCTCCTTTCCAATGAGAAATAGGAGTTGCTTCTTTTATGGTGGATAGAATTGGGACAACAGTCAGATCATGTAGGGTTCAGCTTCAAGAACATAGATCTACTAGAGAACTTCTCCATGATTATTCAAAAAGTGAAAAAAAAAAAAGGAAGCACCATTGAATTTCTTAATCCCCCTATCCGAATAATCCTTGCAAATAAAAACATCATTAAGAATGGACAACAAAGGCTTCAATCACTGACTTTGACTCGAACAAGTACCTTCAAAAAACTAAAACCTGAACTACTCTTTCCTTAAGAACTCACAGCCTTGTTTAGTGAGAAAAACCTCTACATGACGGGTCTTTATATGACTGAGGAACATGGACTTTAAGACTGATGCCCTACCCATGCATTTTCCCAACAAGGTTTCATTCATGATTTTCAGAAGGAAAAAGAAAAAAAGAAAAAAAGGGACTTGTACATGTTATAAACAAAAAAGGAAAAAAAGGGACTCATTCATGTTATCTTTCTGTCAGATGTCTCAGAAGAGACTAACTATCAACACAATGGTATTTTCATTAGATAAAAAGGCACACTTATTTTCCTGAGAATATGAAGCACTAAACATCAGTAGTTATTGTTTTGGCAAATGAACTCTATAGCATTCAGATGTCAGAATTTCTTGGAAAGTTTTGCCTGGGGAAAACTATCTGCAGCCAAATTTGTTCCAGAAGTAGGATGGTGAGGCATATCTACAAGGTCGATATTAATTTTAGAAAATGTATTAGTTTCAAGTTTGGTGAAGGATATAATGTCAAATTTTGGGAAGTCTGATGGTTGCTGTTGATTCTACCAATGTGATTGTTCATGGAATTTACATCTCATTCTAAAGATATTCGCATTTCAAATGTTTTAGCAATATTTTATTCATTTATTATTTTTTCATTTGCCTTTTTTTATTTTTTTCTAACTGGTAGTGTTATAGCATTATGTTATTGGGACTAGAGTGGTGTGGAGTTTCAAATGTGACCATTTGATGATGTGATTCTTCTTCAGTGGACATGCCTGATGCTTGAGAGTGCCAACGTATCTTTTGCCTTTGACAATCAGAAGGTTTTTTTTTTTAATTTATTTTAGCTTGGAAGTTTCATACTCCTCCAAAGCCTTTTGCTCCTTGTTGAATGGCAGAATTACTTACCAACATTTAACAAGCGGGATGGTGCCTTTAGCTAGTATGTGATGTATGTTTCATAAAGAGGAGATGGTTGATCACTTTCTTCATTATGATGGACATGTAACTAATGTAATAACATTTTCCTTAGCTTGTGAACATACTTGAGGAAGGTACAGTTTCTTTCTGTGACTCGTTCTTTTTCCCTTTGAGGGAAATGGAAAAGATCATATAGCATTTTAGTTGCTTGGTGATCAATATGTGGATATAAATAGTTTTTTAGGGTCAATCCACTTCCTTTTTTTTTCAAATTGCATCAATTCACTTCATTTTATGTTAATCATATGGAAATTTTGGCTGTTGTCTGCATTTACATCTGTAATAGGGATGTTGACATGAATCTCAGGGAGTTCAAAAGAAACTGAAGAAAGATACATTGTCCTAGTTTAGGTGTGAAACATTCTATGAATGGTTAGACCCACCTGTCAATTTAGGATTTTCATTTCTTGATCAGGTATATCTATCTTGACCTCCCACCCCTTTCTTTCTCCCTGCAGTGTTGTTTGTTGTATAAGCTTTTGTTTTCTCAATTTATAAGATTGTTTTCCCTTATATATAAAAGAAGAAGAATAAGATTTGGCCCACTGTAGTCCTTCTTCTTCTTCTTCTTCTTCTTCTTCTTTTGCCATTTTGCACCCCCACCAATGGAATACATTTGTGAATTTTCGGGGCAGTCTGTGCAACATGCAGTGTAACTCTTTAGGCCAATACAGATTATTATGTAATTGTAACTGTTGATGGTTTAAAACTATGACTACAGTGCACATGTTTTTGGGTTGACAATCATTGTCAGGATTAGTCAAGAGTGGTGCTAGTCTACCTTGGAATTATTTTCTAGCTGTTGAGAGAATACTTGGACCAGATAATCTCTTTGGTATTAGATACTAGAGTGGGCTGATGTACTATCTGGATTTTGATTTGCATACAAGGAAAATATGTAAACCACTTATGAAATTAATGGTATTTGATTCTTAATGTAATGATTGAATAATTCCTTGATATTCTTATAGCCAAATGCTAAACTGGTTAATAATTATTTGATTTTTAATATAAAGATTGAATAATTCCTTGATATTCTTAGAGCCAAATGCTGAACTGGGTCAATAATTTTTCTTATCTTACATGCCAGCAACCATCTTATTTAGTCAACTGGGCAGTGATGTACCATGTATGTATATCCTTTTATACTTTTATACGCTGTCTGATTTAAGTGTTAATTGCTTATGTTCTATTGCTGTAGCTAACTTAAGGCACTTTTTGAGTCAAAAGTGTTATGGAGATTTTTTATTTTTTATTTTATTAGCACATAATAAATTGTACAAAGTGCAAGTGAGCATTTCTGAGAGTACGGAATAGGCTGTTTCAAAACTAAAACTGCTTAGCCAATGTTTAAGTTTTTGATACTGAGAGTGGAGAGCAACTTCAGAACAAAATGAAGGTTAACTAGTTGAGTACATGTGATTGTTGAGTCCCAAGTTGATAAAAAAAGGACATTTTGCTTATAAATGATTAGGGAAGTACATGGGGATGCTAAGATGAATATGTGGACTAACCAAAAAGGATGGCATTATAAATGGGTATATAAGAGGAAATCTACAAATGGATCCTGTACAAAGAAAATAAAGAAATATTGTGTGAGATTGTTATGCATGTACACATAATACCAAACTTAGCCCCTGTACAGAGAGTTAAAGCATTGCAAGTAGAAGTGACTAGAATAAGGGGGAGGCCAACTAACACTTGGAAGTGGTTGTAAGAAACATGAGACTGAGAATCATGATCAATCAACCCAACTGTTGAGTCATTGTGGGGACCCACATGGGGCTTAAGTCGAACTTTTGTATGAAAACTCTTTGATGAGAGGTGAAGGGGATGGTCAGGCAGGTGACCACGTATTATCAGCTGCTGGAGTAGATAATCAAAGGAATCCAGCTCTTCGTTGAGAGGATTCTCAGTCTAGAAGTACTGATGGATAGTGGGGTGACCACTGTTCAGTTGACTCTTTGAGTGAAAAGGGGTTTGGAAGTCTGAGGACCGAGCACTTGCAGCAACAGATTCAACCAATATTACCATGCCTCTTGCAATGGAACATCCTAAGTCAAGTAGTGGTGAAGAGGATGCCCATATGCTTATCGAAGAAAAGCTGCTTGAAATTGCTGTACTTCTGGGGATTCTGTGGTTGATCATCTAGGAGATTTGAGGGCTTTATTAGAGACATGGTGCCCTAAGAGAGTTTTAAAAGTCTTCTATTGATAATAGAAGTAGGGAAAGAAACCAGAACCCAAAAGGAGTTAGAGCAATTGGAGTCTTCTTCTAATTATGATCCTGTCAAGGAATATGAAGTTAATATTGTGGAATGCTAATGGCATGAATTCTTCTTCGAAGAGAGCAATGTTGAAAGGAGTGGCCCAAAGGGAGAGTATGCTTTTCCAGGAGACAAAAATGGACATGATAAATGTTTAGGTTATTCGAGCTATTTGTCCTTGGTCACATTTGTGAGTTTGCTGTGTCATTCTGAAGGTGCATTGGGGAATTCCAATAGTGTGGAATGCAGCTTATGGGCCAAAGATGGATGAGTTTGTGGGAGGAGATTCTCAGTTTCAGTCCTGCTGAAACTTGCTAGGTGTAACTCCTGAGTGGGTGGCTACTTCCGTCTATGGGCCCGCAATTTCAAATGGTAGAGTGGATTTTTGGATGGAGATTTCTCTGGTGGCAGGTAGATGGAACCGTCCTTGGGTGTTGGGAGGGGATTTCAATATTATCAGTTTTCCAAATGAAGAAGGGTGGTTGTGCTCTTTATCCAGCAATGTGAGATTTCAGTGATTTGATCAGACATCATGATCTTGTGGACTTACTTTTACAAAGAGTAGAATTTTCATGGTTTAATTTGCAGGTGGTGTGTCGTTTGGATTGTTTTTTAGCCTCTATTGATTGGTTTAAACTCTTCCCTCATTGTTCATAGCAAGCTTTGCTTTGGTCCATTTTAGTTCACCGTCTGTTGTTGTTGAGTATAAGTTTGGAAGAGTGAGGACCTCCTGCACCGTGTAGATGTGAATTAATGTGGCTCTATAAAAAGGGTTTCACTGATTGTGTTAAAGAGTGGTGGTCTGCTATTTCTGTTACAGGATGGGTGGGGTTCTAATTAGCCCCAAAATTGAAATTTCTCAAAAAGAAAGTGCAGAATTGGAGAAAAGAGGTGTTTGGCAATCTAACTGAATGGAAGAATCTGCTTCTAGTAGAGATTCGGAGAATAGATAGAAAAGAGGAGACTGGGATTTTAGAAGAAGTGGTTAGGGAAAGAAGGAAAATTTCTCATCATCAATTGAGCAGATTGATTTTTCAGGAAGAGATTAAATGGAAGCAGTGTTCTGGTAAAAAATGTTTGGCCATGCAGTTGCTAATGCTTGTTGTCATGTTAATCAGATAAATGCTATTGTTGTTAGAGGAAGAATCTGGGAGCATAAAGCTGATATAGAGAGAAGTTATTTATTTCTTCCAGCGGTTATATTCTGGTGATAGCAGTGCTAGGCCTTGGTTGGATGGTATTCCCTTCCAACAGCTCTCTACTCTGTGTGCTTCTGCTTAAGAAAATCGGTTTTCTAAAGAGGATGTTAGAGATGCTGTGTTTGATTAAGAGGTTTGTGCACCGGGTCTAGTTGGATTTCCTTCTATTTTTTTTCCCTACATTTATGGATATGTTAGAAGATGATCTTCAAGTTTTCTTCCTTGAATTCCATGATAATGGAACTATAGCAGGATAGTTGGGTGCTTCATTCATTGCCTTGATTCTGAGAAAAGATGGTGCGATTTCAATCAAGGATTTTAGGCCTATCAGTTTGATTGGTGCGATTTCAATCAAGGATTTTAGGCCTATCAGTTTGATTGATAGTCTTTACAAGATTTTATCTAAAGTTCTTGCAAATTGGTTATAGAAGGTGCTTCCGAGGTTGTTTCTGAAATTCAAGGTGTCTTTGTACACGGGTGTCAAATTCTTGATAGTGTTCTTGTAGCCCATTGAGTGTGCTGATTCCAGAAATTGGAAGCTACTTTCAAGGTTGGTTTGCAAGCTTGATTTTGAGAAGGCTTATGATATGGAGGATGGGGGTTCCATCAATATATGTTGGCACGTATGGGGTTTCGGAAACAATGGTGAGAGTGGATTCACAATTGCATTTCTTCAGGCCACTTTTCGGTGACGATGAATGGTTCTCCAGTAGGCTATTTTTAAGAGTTCTAGAGGTTTCCTGCAAGGAGATCCTTTATCTCCTGTGTCATTCATGATTATTTTTTTCTTTTGATACCAGTAAATTTTATTAAGAAGAGAGAGAAAGAAACAGACAAAGCAGAAAAGACAATGAAAATACAATCAGCCAAAAGGACTAAACAACAAAAGAAATGTTAATTGAATAACTCCTTCCCTAGAAAGATCATCCACCATATCATTAGCTTGTCGCAAGACATGGTTAAAAGTAACATTGAGCTGAGAAAAAATGTCTTGAACGTCCTCCACCCAATCCACCAATCTCCAAGGAAAGGATGATTTTCTTGACCCTCACTGAATAGCAAATTAAGAATCTCCTTCAATGATAGCATTTCAACCTCCTAATTTCTATAGTTTGCGATGGCCTACCAATAAAGTAAAATTTTCAGCACCACTATTAGCATCCAAAGGACTAGCGAAATTCATTACACCTCACTAACCAATTGCAAACAAACCCTCCAATTCCTCCCATACAAATTTGGTGAACATAAGCTCCATCAAAATTCAGCTTCAGACTGCCTTCTGGTGGGGAATGCCAAATGAGACTCTGCACCATTTAAGAATGCCTTCCTCCTGTTAAACATGCTACCCAAGAATGATTTGCATCTCTCATAGGAATTCAAACAAAAGCAGGCATTCTACTTGCCTATTCTGAAACAGCTGCAATCAGCCAATGCAGAAGCGGATCAGCTTACCAAAGAGAAAGCTCTAAAATGTTCTCTGATCATTTCTGCTCCATAATCTGCTTTTTGTTTTGGGTTGATGCCTGGTTTTTTGGGCCTTTGGATCTATTTGTTTTTGCTGAGGTTGTTCTTCCCCCATTTTTTGTTGGGTTTTTTTTTCAGTATAGTTCTCTATACCGTATAGTTTCTTGAGCAATGACTATAGTCACCTTTTTTCATATATATATATGTATATATATTGAACAACCTCATCCACTGTTTTACTTTTTTTTTTTGAAAATTTTGTTGTTCCTTTCGGCCAAAGCTTCCACCATCCAGCATAAGGAGATTACGGTCACAAAATTTTAGCATGAATTAGCTTGCCCCTATACTTCCATTGCTCAAAATGATCCTCAATTGAACAAGGCATTACCCAACTCATTTTAAAGGTACTATTAACAAAATCCTAAACTTCATGTGCAAAACTCAGTGTTGTCAAGATTGTTTCGATTCGGCCGAAACATCCGAGTTTACTCGTTTCAAAGCCTATTCCGAACCGAACATCTCAATTGAAGATGTTCGGTTCAAATATCGTCCAAATTCGCCGAAATTTAGGGTTTTGAACAAAAAACCCCAAATTCGGACGAACGGTATCCAAATCTACAGATTCGGACGAATCTAAGGCTTGACCGTTAAAGAAGAGAAAATTGATTGTAACCGAATCTCAATATGAAATAAATGAAGACAATCGAAACTTGAAATACCTATTCTCGCATGCCAGCAACTCCTCGTATTCCCCTGTAATTTCTTCGGCGGCATGTAACCTTCAAAATCACATCCATTTATAAATAGGGCTGAAAGATGCAGAGTCAACCACGATTTCGAAGATCGTTGTTTGTGGCTGCCGATATCTTCGCGGAGAGTCCCGTTGGAGTGGCCTTTAGCCGGACTTCTTGGATCGCTGAAGATCTTCGTTCCTGGCTTCCGATTTGTTCGCAAACAATCCCGTTGAAGCCGAATCCTCAGGTGCGCATGATTTCTTTTCTACGTTGCTTTCCATTTCCTTCCTGCGTTTGATTTCCCTGATTCTAGCTTCGTTTCCCCTCTGCTTTCCATTTCCGTTTCTTCTCTGCATCTGCGAAATGCTCATGAGTCGTTTCCTCCGCATTCTGCGAATGGGCTGTGGGAAACCAGAAACAACTATATATATATATATATAGAGATTTAACGAATGGATTTAACGAATGGGTTCTGCGAATGGGCTATGGGAAACAACGATATATATATATATATATATTTTTTGGGCCTCACTTTGATAAACTATCACTTAACGCTGACCGTCTGATCATGTTTGACATGCGGCCCACAATTTTTTAACCCTGTAAATACACGTGTGGCCCACCAATTTTTATCATGTTAATACCAAAGTGATGCCCACTTATTTGTATTGAATACTCACGCTGGCCATTTCTAATTTTTTTAAGACATATGATAGTTTAAAGTGAGGCCCACTTTTCTTAAACATTGTAATATTACTAAATTTCATGTGATGACGAGGTACAATTAACTTAATGTTGTGTGAAATTTGTTACTGGTTTACTGTTATTTCCTTTTTAACAGTTGAGACATTAAACTTATTATTTTTCGTTGTCTTTTGTTTGCTGCCATTGTATTAGAAAATTTGGAAGATTGCTTGTTTAATTTTAAAATGAGTGATAATATACCTATATCATCTGTTGCTAATACAATTAGATCTGATGATCCCGCATGGGCTTATGGTCATATAGATCCAACCAAGAACAAGCATGTAATTTGTCATTTTTGTAACAAGGTCATTAAAGGTGGTAGGATCACTAGACTTAAAGAACACCTTGGGGGCTTGAAAGGAGATATTGCACCATGTAAAAAGGTGCCAGCAGATGTCAAATGGCAAATGGAGAGACTTGTTTTGGAAGGTAGAAGGAATAGAGCCAAGAAAAGACAATTAAATGAGGAAATTGGAAACCCATATGGAACTCCAACGGGTGATGCAAATGAAGATGATGTTGAAGTAGAAGAAATTGAACCATTCACAAATCCAACTACCCCCACCTCAACTAGTAGGAAGGGTAAAGAGAAGGTCCCTCAAACATCTATACAAAACAAAAAAAGGTGTGTGACCAATTTCTTTGCACCACGAACGATGCCCGGATCTCAGCCAAGCATCAAATCAGCTTAGCAACAAAGGAACAAAAAGATACAGCTGATTTAGCTGTTGGTCATTTTTGGTTTGATGCAAACATCCCATTTAATGCAGCAAGATCAAAATTTTTACAACCAATGGCTGATGCAATCATTTCAATAGGGCCAGGTTACAAGATGCCATCATATCATGACATTCGTGGAAAGATTTTGGGGAAAATGGTATTAGAAGTTAATAATTTCATGGAGCATTATAAATCATGTTGGAGTGAAACTGGGTGCTCTCTCATGGCTGATGGGTGGACAGATGAAAGACAACGAACATTGATTAACTTTCTTGTGTATTGCCCAAAAGGGGTAATGTTCTTGAAGTCAGTTGATACAACTCCAATTATAAAACATGCAGATGGACTATTTAAACTTTTTGATGAAATTGTCATACTTATTGGTCCTCCTAATATTGTCCAATTTATTACTGACAATGATGCCACTTACAAAGCAACGGGAAAAAGAGTGGCTGAAAAGTATGGAACTTTTTATTGGACAGCTTGTGCAGCCCATTGCATAGATCTGATGCTAGAAGACATGGCAAAGCCCCACTGGTTTCCAGTTAATGCATCCACAATTGAAACAACAAGAAAAGTCACAAAGTTCATTTACAATCATTTATCAGTCCTAAATTTAATGAGAAGAGAATATACAAATGGGAGAGAATTGATTCGGCCAGCCATCACAAGATTTGCTACCAATTTTATTAGCCTGCAATGCCTTTTTAAATACAGAAAAGAACTTAGGCAAATGTTTACAAGTACCTCTTGGGTTGAATCTAATATTTCAAGTACCCTGGTTGGCATGGAGATCATTGAGATAATACTCAATAATAATTTTTGGAAGGATGTTGAACATATTTTGAAAGTTAGTGAAGCTTTGGTGGTAGTTCTACGGCTAGCTGACAGTGAAGACAAGCCTGCAATGGGTTATGTGTACGAGGCAATGGATAGAGTAAAGGAGGTCATTCAAAAGAGGTTAAAGAATAAGAGGGATTACATGCTATACTGGAAGATGATCGATCGAAGGTGGGAAAATCAACTTCACAGTGCTCTACATGCTGCAGCATACTACTTGAATCCCGCATTTTTCTTTAGCCTACATTTTCTAAGCACAGCGAAGTCATTAGAGGTCTGAACTTGACAACTATGGCAAAACTGCAATGAATCAACAAGTGGCTGGCTGTTTCCTCATCCCTCAAGCATGTCGGGCAGCCATTGACAATAAAAAAATTTCTTCTTAATTGATCAATAGTAAGGATTATATGCAATCTTTCCACTCAGCAAAAAACCGTCACTCTGGGAGGTACAAAAAGATTTCCAAAAACTCTACCAGCCTTCCACACTACCATCAGAATCAATCAACACATTATAGAAAGATTTAACTGAAAACTGATATTTAGAATATGGCTTCAAGATTCTTTTATCCATTCTCCCCACTGAAATATATCTCATCTTACTGTTTCAAAAAATATAGCTCATCTCAAGCAAAGAAAGCATAAGGGCGCCCATCCTACACGTAAAGATATGGAGACTGATCCTTAAAACTAGTATGTCCACACCATTCATCATGTCAGAATTGAACCCTTTTCCCATCATGGACCTTTTATCTTATCCACTGATCAAAATCACCCTTAATAGAAAGTACAGGCTTCCAATAACTCAAAGGTTTATAATTAAGATCTGAAACTCACCACCCTTGCATACCTATCTTATACTTATCCACAATGATCTGCCTCCATAACCCTTGAACCAGTATACCCATCCTCCACAACCATTTTCCAAGCAACTGGTTATTCATCTTCTCAATAGACCGAATGCCGAACCCATGAAATGCAATAGGTTTACATACATCCTACCATTTAACCAAATGAAAATTTTTTACTTTTCAATAGTATCATTCCAAAGGAAATCACATTGAAACTTCTCTATCTTTTGAATCACATTTTTAGGACGTCTTACAGCGAACAAAAATATATAGGAATGCTAGAAGGAACTAACTTGATAAAGAGTAAGGTAACTTCCCATCGACACCTTCCAAGAACTTAGTCATTTATCAAGCCCCTCCTCCAGCAGAATCCATAACATTTTCTTCGGTAATTGCAAACACAAAGGCAACCCCTGGTACTTTGTGGGAAGCTGTCCCACTGTACATCCAAATGCATCAGCCAAAAACTAAATGTGTCTGTCCTCCATCCGAATTCCAATTAGCTCAAATTTTCCATAGTTAATCTCAAGAACTAATAATATCTGAAACCATCTCAAATTATTTTTCAAAGACTCAACCTATTCCAATAAGGCTTCATCCTTGCTTTTTTTAGCATAGAGTGTGGATAGCAATTTTGTCTCTGTTTGATATGTAATGGGTTATGCCAAAGATAGTTGATGATCTTTTTCATCTGTGGCGATTGCGGTGTAAGTATGTTTGCGGCAAAATATTATGGAAGTTGGTGCTGTATGCTGCTCTTTGGAAGCTTTGGTTGGAGAGGAATGATAGGGTTTTCAACAACAAAGTGAATCTATCGAAGTGGTTATCTATTTAATTCTCTGGTTTGTGTTAGATTGGGAGTAAAAGAAAGTAGTCTGAAGTGTTCCCTTGGATGATCTTTTCATGTCCTGGCCAGTTTTTCTGGACGGGGGTTGGCTTGCTAAAGTTGTGCATGAAGTTTCCTGGATAAGGCCTCCTGATGATTTCCTAAAGCTAAATTTTGATGGCAGCTTCGTTCAATTCAATTTGAAGAGGTGGTATTGGTGGTGCTATTAGAGATTGGAATGGCAATGTTATTAGAAGCTTTTTAGTTCCATCAGAGTTGTTGGATACTAACGAAGTTGGAAGTTTTTGTGCTCTTCTGCTGGGTTGTCATCATGAGTTTCGCATGATGGGAGGTTATTATGCTATTCTTGAAGGTTATTCTTTCTTGGATATTCAATGGGGCTCATATCCTTGGAGATTGGCAGACTGGGTGGAGGTGTAGGAAATTTCTCGTCAGTTGGTGGGTGCCTCTTTAATTCATGTTTTAGGAGAGGTAAGTGTTATGGCGGATGGATTAGCTATGGAGGGAGTTGTTCGATTTTCTGTCTTTTGATGTTAGTTTCCTGTTAGTTTTTTAGGTTGTGTGTATCAGTGTTTGCTTTGTGAGCTTGGTTTGGGTAAGCCTTCCTTTGTTGTTTTTTAATTTTGAAATAATAAATTTAACTGTTATAAATATTTTAACTGTTACATAAAAATTTTAAAAAAATAAAAACCCAAGATAGGGCACATTGAGATGTAGGAGTGTAGGATTGACAAGCCAACCCTAGATTGATGGGTTAAGGCTTCAATAATGATTAATATTTATACTTGAATAGTAACTTTAATATGTTAGAACTCCTTCAAGCTCCTTATTCTTGCAACACTTCATTTTCTGTATTCATAACTTACACCACTTTCTACCTTCCTTCCCTTGACACTGTTGGCTTAGCATGCTTCAAGTTGATCAATCATGCTCTACATGTTTGTATCTACTCCGGGATGGTCTTTTAATTTTTATCATAAAAAAAACTGTCCATATTGAGTATGTTAAAAATTGTGAAAATGGGGTACCATAGGTCCATATCTAAAGTGTTAAAAATTGTGAAAATGGGGTACCATAGGTCCATATCTGATAATAGGAGGGAGTTTCTAAAGTTTTTATCTAAGGATGGTTCTGAGTATGGGTGATGTAGGACTGTGCGAGGCTAATCTATATGGTTATTTGAGATCAGAAACACTCATTCACAAATAAAATTGTAAAACTAAATTTCAGATTGCACCCGTCCATTGAATGTCAATTAGAGAAACCGGTTATGACCATAGACTTGCCACATTCCCACAGTGAGAACCTCCCAAATCTGAATTGGGAGTTCCAATGAAAGAATTTCTTTCACTAGCTTAGGGATTAATCCATTAGTCAAGTAGATTAATTATCCCCCTTTCGAGGTTTTGACAAAAAAGGTCAAGTTCAATGATTTTCAACAATGTTAAGATGGGTGATGATGGGATAGGTAAATTCAGATTGTTATAATAAATGAATCCCACAGTTCAATCGTTAAAGAGTCCAAAAACACATTCAGATCCGATTTGTGTTGCAGGAAATTGAACCTGAGTGATCCAAAGGGTTTCAAAACCCTAAGGAGGGGTTTGGCCAGATTGGGTGGGAGCCAAGGTAGGTTCAAAGGGCTGGATTTGGTTTCAACCATACTGGAACTAGGCGAAAAAGGTTTTGGTGAGGTCTGAGTGACGGGATGAAGGGTGCGGCTGGGGAGGAGTGCAGTTTAGAAGTGTTTGGCTGGCTGGGACTGACCTTCATTTAGGTTTGGCTAGTGGCCAAAGGGGCTGGGTTTGTTGCAATTATGCTAGGATGATTGGAGCAAGGGCGGGAATGAACTCTATAGCTGATGCTGTAAGGGCCCATGGAGGGATTTGATGGAAAAGCAATGCAGCCCTAGATCATGATCAAAGGGGACCAAATCCACAGATGGGTTTTGGCCGAATCCAAAGGATTCAAGAGCAAATACAACCACAATCACAAATACTCAAACCACTAGATTCTCAATTCATTACTCAAAGGTGTCGATCCCAAAAGGGGGATTTACATGTTTATAGAAAAGAAAGGACGACTCTCTCCTACATAGGACTCAAATACCTAAATCAATAAGGAGACCTAATTTGATCAAATACCAAAATATTAAAGCAAATAGGAAACTAATTAATCAAAAGTCCTAACTACTTTCAACTTCCCATAGTAAGATAACTATCTAATCCCATTAGGATTTGTGGGCCGATCCAATGGGTTTGAGCTAGGTTAACCCAATATCTCATGGGCCCGATCCAATGGACTTGGGCCTAACTCGTCCTGCACCAGTTCTCCCCCCCTCGGAAAAACTCGACTCCAGCAAGTTGATAGGTTCAGCTGCTTTTCTTTCTTGGATAGGGGAACTCAATGGCTGTGAATGAAGCCTGGGCAATGTCGCGCTAATCAGATCTGATGGGTAGGACTTAATGTGGTTTGGGGGTGAGGGTGATTTTCGATCGAGGAATAAGTGTCTAGTGGAGGCCGGCAGAACTGGAGTGGAAGATGAGGGGCTCGGCTTTGGGATATTTGGCTTGGAACTTGGATTTTTATTAAGTTGGGTTGCATGGCAAATTTGATACAAAATTTGGGCGCTGTTGGTGGTGGAGAATGGAGATTAAAGATAAAAACCAACAATAACTCAGTAATGGAATAAGGAGAAGTGGAAGAATACCTGATCCACGGCCTCACACTGTAAGACTTCACAGCAGATTCTGTTGTAGAAGAAGTTGCTAAAAGCAAGCTTTTTCATTCATCATCAATCATTATTTAGAAAAGAGTCCTTACAATGCTTGTATTAAAAAAAAACCTAACCCTAAATTGGATCTAAACCATTAAACATCTGAAAGGCTGATATTAAAATATTAATATAAACCAATGGGCCCTACCAATGACTCAATGAATGAAATAAATAAATAGATAAAATGAACAAACAAAAGAGCAATGGAAAGGCTTGGACGACTTGAGCCTTACTGCCCATATGCCCATAACAGTCACTTGAGTGGGCCCCCTAGATGGGCACTCTTGATTTTTTATTTTTTCTGTTCTTGCTGGTTCCTCCCATGTGGCACATCCCAACATGGGCTCTTTCTAATGTTTTCCACACGGGCTTTATCTTGATCAATGTTATATCGGATTAGATTCGACCGTTTATCTTTATGAAAATTAAGATCCAATGGTGGATCTTTGCCTGGATGTGATCCAACACTTGGCAGTGATCACCTAACCACAAAGAGGCATGAACGTGTGTCTTCTTGGCCTTCTTCGTCTTCCTTTTTAGAATTTAAGTTGATGTCCTCATCAATCAGTACACTGTTGCTTTTCATTTTTGGTTGATTTATCATATAGAATGATGTTGCTGGTTTTCCTATGCATTTCTTCTTCTGCAGTTTTGAAGGGTTCTTTGGATCTAAGAGGAATTTGTCTCAGTTCTTTTTCTTTCCCCCTTTGTATGCTAGCCATGATTTAGACAATCTTGCATTATTTTATTAGTAGATTAATTTGCATATTTGACCCTTGACATATATGTATCTAATTTGTGTTAGAAGAATAGGATATAGGAAAGGTGGAACTCAAGAAGTAGTCTTTCTCCAATCAATCTTCACGAGTTACTCACAATAAGATTTACAGATGGATTTTCAATTCATTTTGATGTGAGAACTTGTGCTTGGAAGGAATTCAAATACCAAAGTTGTAAAACAAGGCAGCCTCCGTGGTGCAACAAACCAAGAGTTCATGCTGCAAGTGTCGTCATCATCTTCATAGAACCCTTATCCCTTCTATCTTGGGATCACATTTGAGTTTTAGTTCTCCATTTAATCCCCTCAAAGGTTACGTACTCTGTTAATCTACATTTGTACATTTCTTTTGTAATAAATTTATTTCAATCATTATCAGCCTCCTGCTACTTGCAACACTCAAAGTTGAGAACTCATACATCAATGAAATGTTGAGATCAAAGTTGGAAATCATGCCAATGCTACTTTCCTTCACAAGCTGTCAGTTTCCAAAGATTTTCAGAAAAAAAATGTTGTTGTTTGGAAGTACCTGAATTGAGCAATATGTGACAGAATTGACTTCTAATGTTGCAATGGGGATGAAGATGTCAGATTATAAAGAGGGTTCTCTCTTGGATTGATATGATAACCAACTGAAATTTTGCACAAGGACTTCCCTACAACAGGAGAGATGTTTGAAATTGTGTCTCCAGTGGCTTTCATAACCGAGGACTTAAATGGATAAAATTTTCATGCTGCAAGTGCCATCATCATCTTCATAGAACCCCTCTCCCTTATTCACTCTTGTCAAAAGTTTGGTTTTGAACCTTCTTTTTGTAACAACTTGTTTCAAGTCTTTATCAGCCTACTGGTCCTGGTACTTGCAACACAGAAGTTGAGAATTCATACGTGGATTAAATGTTGAGATCAAATTTTGTACAAGATGTTTGAAAATGCTCCTCCAGAGGCTTTTATAACTGAGGACTTATGGAAGTAACCAATAGCAACTTGGCCTGTCTTTTTTTTTCCTTGGTGTTCACATCTCTAGAGATAACAGGTCAATGTCCTCTCCACTGTTGCTATAGTACTGGGTTGCATGCATTTTTTTGAGGGTCAGAGACCTCTGGACTTGCAATATAGTGTTATTTGTAAAACATAATGCAATTGATTCGGGTGGTGTTATTCATGACAGTGCAGAATTTGGTTTAGTGGTAATAAAAGATTATTATTAAAATCAACCTGAGTCTAGTATCTACGGTTGTGGAACTGCTAATTGTTGTACTAGTTCTCAGCCATCAAAAAACGAGAAGATCATGGAGAAAGATTTTGGGGCAAATGCATCAGCTCCTTCCTGTTCTTATTTGTGAACTCCCCACGAATTGATGTCTGCAGGTGTTCATGTTTTCAATGATTTCTTTTGATCTTAAATTTTTTTGAAAGATTAGCTGGGTTATTATGGTAAGTGTTGGGAGTAATTACTGATCTATCTTAATCTTTTAGGAGGATGGATCAGGTTTAGATTGTACTCGGTTGGTACTAAGGGCTCTTGTCATTTTATCTCTCCTATTTTGAAAATTTTCCCCTCGAAAACATTTGGGGACTTTTACTCGCTTCTGAGCTTGCTGCTGGTTTACATCTGCATTTGCTGTTCTTGGATATGAAGCTTTTGTTTCAATTTGGAATGTGAAGCTCTTGTTCAGTTTTGGTTGAGTTGTTTGTCCTCTAGTTTTGTTGGGTTTTGATGTAGGGTCTCTTGCATGGACATATGCGGCTGTCGGTCTGCGCGACTAAGCTACCTCATGGAGATCAGTCAAATTTTTTTTTCTTGGTGGGCCCCTCATGGTCTGTGGGTCCCTTAAGCTGAGTTCCTAATGGCTGACAACTCCACGTACCAACGAGTTTGAACATGATGTGTGGGACTGTGCCACTGTTAAGGGACGGGGGTTCTTACCTCCCTGACTAGGGTTTGAATTTGGCTAAACACTTTTTCTTCACAAAAGGGCCTTGTATTACCTCGTCCAAGGCTTGTCTGCTTTCTTCACTTGAGGGCTCTTTCTATCTATTTGAGGTCTACTGACCTCATTCGAGGGTGGCGCTCCTACCCCCTACACAACTCTTCGGGATGTCATGATCATGTTAATAGGACGAATTGCCTACTTTTATGTCGTGCAAAGGATGTAGTCCTACACAAAAGAGTAAGGGCTCCCCTTTTTTATCGGGCTATGTTTGGCTACTGGTCGAAGAGTGATCCTTTTTAACTTGAGAACGAGGGACGGATCTTTGGACATTTATGCTAAATTGTAGTGTCAACATCACTTAATCATGAGTGTGTTGGTATGGCCATAAAGCTGGTGGCTTAATTAATTTGAGTTTTGAGTTTGCTCTCCAAGATCTCGAGTTCGACTCCTATCCCTTACGTTATCTAGGCACTATGTGTGGGGCAATGTATGTACCTCCTTGTGATTAGTTCTTATTCATCAGAATCAGAAAACCCTCGGGCTGAAAGCCAAAGGTCAGAAGATTGGGCTGGGGAGAGATATCCTATGTCATCCAAAAAATAAAAAATAAAAAAAATGAGTGTGTTGGGGTGAGGACTTTTTTTACTCTTTTTTTTTCCTCAACGAGGGTATCCCTGAGGCATTTTACCCAACATAACTATTTCCTCTGGTGTGCAGACGGCCGGACAACACGTGCAATCGGTAAATATGTGGTCAGTGTCAAACACATGATGTGGGGAACAAACCAACGCCACATGGCTGGGGTTTGGACCCTAAGCTCCAGTATATATTAAAAATAAAAAAAAGAAATTAAAAAAAAAAACAGAAAAATCTCTCATCTCAGCTAATAGCCAATTCATTAACGTAGCTGTTGGTGCATCCTGTTGAAATGCATGGACTGCCTTTCCCGCTGAATTCCTGCCAACAAGACGATATGAAAAATAGATAAATAAATAAATAAATAGATTCTCAGGAGGATTCACAATTTCTCCTTGTTGAAAGCAAAAAAAATTCTTATAGGGGCTGTTCAGCTCATATGAGTCAATTCCTAGGAATTCTACAATTTGTATATTTATAAATAGTTAAAAATGAACAAAGGCAAATTGAAAAAAATGACCATCAAATAAGCTTTCATTTATGAGAAAATAAATTAAGAGGAGACTTCCGCCATCGTCCTAGTAATTCAAATCCCAAAAAGGTCAAGGTCTCATCTACTCTACCTTGTATGACCTCACGTCTTTAATAATCCATGGAGCCCATTTGACCATGAAATCATACATATTCAAGTCCATGCAAACCAACTGGCCTTTGACTAATTTGTTTGCTTTTATTTTATTTTATTTTATGACATAGTGTTTCCCTCGTTAGCTCAGCCTTCGAACATTTAGCCTCTGGCACGGGAGTTATCCGATTTTAACGAATAAAGATTATTCCCTAAGGCGTACATGTATGGTTACACACATAATACTTGTATAATGCAAGAGGTGAGAGTCGAACTTAGGACCTTGGGGAGCAAGCCCAAGGCTCAAACCAACTGAACTACCACCTTGACCGCAACCTCAACTAATTTGTATTGAATTCTGAGGAATTCATTGATGGGAAAGAGGGCTTATAGCAAGGGCATTGAATGTGGGAATAGTGCATGTTGAGTGTGGGGATCGAGAATTTTCTTAAGGATTTGGTTTACCAGGGAATCATCCTATGAAAAGGTTGTATTTCAGTCATCTCATCTATATCTTCATCTAATCCTTCCTGTCAAAGAGGTAATTTTTTTTTAGTTGTCTCTTGCATGTTTGCATGATTGCTTCTTTAATCCCTCTCTACAAGAAGCAAATTGCCTTAAAATCAGGAAT
Source organism: Sextonia rubra (assembly GCA_037013555.1). NCBI lineage: Eukaryota > Viridiplantae > Streptophyta > Magnoliopsida > Laurales > Lauraceae > Sextonia > Sextonia rubra. The sequence goes on from JASUAD010000008.1 coordinate 37,264,946, forward strand.
TCAATACGTATCACACAGACGGTGCAGCTCCTCCTCAAGGGTGATAGAATAAGGTAAAACAGTGCCTAAACATAGGCTTTAATGGATGAGGCTAAAAATACTAATGGATTTATTGATGGGGGATTTACACACACACACACAAATAAAAAAAAAAAAAAGAAAAAAAAAAGAGAATGAAAAGTAGTTTTAGAACTCTCGGAAAATTTTAATAACCTGGAAATCACCAGCTTAACAGTAACAAGAGCTCCATCTCAGTCATAATCTCGATGGTGTTAATAGCAATAAACCCAGATGGATCGGGATTCTGCTGCAATGAAACAATGCATCCAAACACCCCAACATTATGTTAATTATGCAGTAATGACAATATAAGTGTAACCTGATCAACCTTGAGTATAATTAGGTAAGAGGAATGATGTCAGGAATTTAGGTAATCACATTCATCCGACTTAAGTTACTGTGATTACCCAAGCCACATAAGCTCCAACATCTGGATAAAGAGATTACGACAGAGGACTTGTAAAAATAACAAAATCCAAAAAATGAACAAGTAGGGGTGTAACTGTTTGGTTAACCGCATGTTTTGGGAAAATTGTTAGCCGAACCGTAGTTTACAGTTTTCAGTTTTTAAAAACTGTAACCATAAAACCAAAGCGTGGTTAATTGTATTAGACGATTCGGTTACGGTTAACAACTATAATTTTTTTTTGTCAAAATGCAAAAGACTTGTTCGGTTACGGTTAACCATTATAGGTTTTTTCCAATCTTATTATGTGTTGGAAATATGCATAATTTATATTTTAAAGATGGGTTGGGCTATTCTCAAAGAAGTATCTATGAGAGACAACTTTTTGGGGCCATGGCAATGTCATATATAGAAGGTGGGAATGCAAAGATCTAAAAAGACTTAGTAGGTCTATAAAATATCAATCCCATGAGATAATTCTTACCCCTTCAATTCAATAATGAGAGGTGTAACATAATACAATCTATAATTCTAGAGTTAGTTTAATTGCTAGACAAAATACTATGGACTTGCTTCTTAGCCAACTATCTCATTAAGAAGGCCTTCCAAATTCTAATGACTTTTGTCTACCTCAAACGCCATTACCAATTTTTTAACTTTTTAAATAAGATACACAGAGGAAGCAACCCCACGGTTCATCTACATCTGTATGAATTAATTGGTGAAAACAAGATTCAAATAGGTTAAAAAAATGTTTTGATGGTTCAAGCAAGTTTTTTTTTTAATCAAAATTGAGTTAGATTAAACCAAACAATAGGTTTCGTTGAAAAGGGCTAGGGCAACTTTTTCTTCTTCCTCCTTTAGTCCTTCAAATGATCAAATCTGCCCCTTTTTCTTCTTCTTCCTCTTCTTCTTGTTTCTTTGAAAAGGGGGGCTAGCTTGATTTGTTTACATTTAGGGCTTAGGGCTTCATCATTTTGCTTAAAGTTAAAAAGAATTACATTTTAGCTCTTTTATTTTTTTTTCTAATTTTAAATTAATAGATGCGGTTAATCGTTTTACGGTTAACCAAACCATATGTTACAGTTCAGTTTGGTTATTAACCGTGACTCATGACTAAAAACCAAAACTGAACTATGACTACGATTTTTTTATTTTAATAACCGTAACCGTAATTGAACCGTGAAATACAGTTATTAACCGCGGTTCGGTTCAGTTCAGTTAGATGGTTTTTAGGTTTTTTGTCACACCCCTATGAACAAGTGGACCGCCCATCTTTTTAGGGTATTGTGCTAGGACATTGTCTCATTGTTCATTATATTGTTATTCTCACTTTATGCCTAGCAGTCTTGTCATTTTACTTCACTTGATCACATTATCTTTATTTGACCTTGATATGCTTATCTATTTGACTATCTACCTGCTAGCTCTTTATAGCTGTTGATACAATACTTAGTGCATAGATACTAGGTTTGCAACTACCAACGGGGAGGAGGCACCGCTTCAGGCAGATCAGCTTGATGGCAATCACGAGTGATATACCAATGACATCTATTGTGTCATCATGACCAGTACACAAGATCCTCCACATTTTTTGGTTTATTTTACATCACCTTTTGTGGCTCAGTTTTATAGTGGCCTTGTAATTAAAACACTTGATTTTTATAAACTTCAACCATTATATATATATATATATATTGACATGTTTACTCTGATGATTACACTATACCATCTGTACGTATGTATGCTGCGGTTATACTTTTTATGATAAAAGGGAGATGAAATACCTCACTACGAACTATGATCCATTCTGGGACGTAACTGGGGGCTACGTAAGTGGTTAATGCAGAAATTTTTTAATTGGCCCCTAATCCCACACATAATCTCCATGTTCATCAATAGGGGCGTGACAGTGGTGCTTTCGTCTCATTGGCCCCGAATTGATATGTGGATGGGTTACACTTAGTGAGTCCCGTGTAGGTCCTATTCTAGTAGTTCTTTTTTTTTTTTTTTTTTTTTTTTGATGAACCTGTGCTTATGGTTGGGAGGATGGATGCGTGGCGGGACTTTCATCTCTAGGACCCGTTACTAATATGTTGATGGGTTAGATGTATTAAGTCTCATGTAGCCGTGGGACTGCCCATAAGTGAAAGGTGGGTGCACGTTAGGATTTTCATATCAAGAGCCCAGAATTGATAAGTGGATGACTTAGATTAAGTGAGTTCATGTGTGGTGATCAAAACTTCCATAATATGCATTATTAGTAACCCCTGCCTCATGGAAACAGGTTCTGCCTGGCATCACGAAAATTTAAAAATGTTTTCTACAACTTTCCCTACTAGGAAACGAGCTACCCCAGACATGCGAAAATCAACAAACCATATAAACTCGGACAATTTTCTGTGGCCTCACGAGGTTTTAAACACAATTTTTAAGGAGCGAACTAGCCTGAATTACTAGTTAGTATCTTATAGAAACAGTGATAACAGTGGAGCACTAATGCAATGCAACTACAATATACACTTTATTTTCTCTGTTAACAAACAAATTAGATTGCTTACAGATGAATGTAAAATTCCTTAGTTTCATCACTTTGACAAAGGGATAAAGTTGTATGAATAGATTCATTTCCACAATTTACAGACACATTATATTCCCCTAGGAATCCATCAAAGATGTAGGAGCCATGATCGTCGGTTTCGCCATTTACCATTTTAGTCTCCCATTCTTGTAGAAGATTGTCTACAATGATCCCGGCAGGGAGATTGTTAAGATTGTAATCTGTAAGACACATCTCATAGCACCCATAAGGATGTAGTGCAGTCCACAACATTATTCCATTCACAGAAGGATGGGAGAACCCTTCTCTCAAAACCTCTTCTAGATAAACAGCCTGCGCTATGGAAAAAAACGGCTATATATCAATATAAACAAAAACATATAACCACAAGTGACAGTCACTTGAAGTATGACTTGGTTTTGTGATGAACTTGTCTTACAAACTTTTTCTTTCTTATTTTTTTTGCAAAGCTTGTCTTACAAAAGTTTAAATAAGGCTTTCTTCAAATATTGGAAAAAAACAACGAAGCATGTTTGATGATACATTTATTCTAATGTTTATTTCTATGTGATTTCTTATTGAGTATGCTACTTTTTGAGACGATGAGAAGTTGGTAACTTTGGTAGAGATGGAGCATTTCTCTTTTTTTATCTAATTTATTATGATTTTAGGTTGTGGATAATAAGGCAGTTCACGCATGCCTTAATCATGGAATAGTAAGGAGACAAACCAGTAACAAAAACAACTAGTATACCTGTGTGTGTTGATCGAATTTTTTGTTAATGTCAATCTCTGTTAGCCAAATGGGAAAACCCAACGTTCCCAATTTGTCCAAGATGGCTCTCATCAAAGGAATATTTGGCGTAGAGAAGTGCCCCTCTAAGCCAATTCCTTCCATCACTGCACCTCCTCTCTTAAGCTCTTCAATCCTTGAAATGTATGTATCAACAGTTGAATTCAGGTCATCGCACGTTTCGATAACATTAAAATCATTCATGAACAATGTAGCATGTGGATCTTCATCTTGGGCAACCTTATAAAAGTGCAAGGTAGCATTGGGGCCAAGCCTGCTTTCATAAAAATCAAAATGAAGCATCTCATTGCTCACATCCCAGTGGATGAATTCTTCCTTGTATCTGTTCATTAGACTTTTTATTCGTGATTCAACGGCATGGTGCAGCTCAGCACTCGTGAGATTGCGAACCCATGCAGGTGTATAGATGGGGGCCTCCCAGAAGATATTGTGACCCCTAACAACGATTTTGTTACCCCTAACAAAGCTCATTAACTGGTCTGCCAGACTGTAATTAAGCTTGCCTTGTTCAGGTTCCGTTGCATACCATTTGAGCTCATTTTCAAACACTGCAGCGTTGAATCGCTTGACAAACCAGTTCTGCAGTAGGTTGAATGCAATGAGTATTAGTTCTGTGCCATAATCCACTTCATAAGGAAATTTTGTGTGACTATTAAGAGCCAAAAAAGTAGGCATTCTCATGAACAAGTCCACATATGCTAGTGCTGGCTGAGAAATGAAGGCATCATTTATCTACATAGATCAATATATCCATGAAGAAAAGGAAAACAAAAGAGGTTGAAATTTAAATAGGCTAATTAACTGACCTGATAAGCTACATTTCCTAGAATTGTTTTGGCTATTGCTGAACCAAATGGAAAGTCTTTGGAGATTTGCTCAACAGTGACTGATGCTCCCTGAACCCGCTGTCCACTTGAGTCTACCACATGCACATTTACCGTGCGCTTTCTGTTCTGCAAGGAAAACAACTTGTTAGATCTTGTTAGATATAGAATTAGCTCACAAAACTAAAAGAATGAAATGACTTGAGTGTAACAACATCCATATTCACTACAGATGAATCAAGTTGGACATCGAGTTCCACTTAGATTTATAGCCAATGAAGTCTCTAGGGACATGAAATTAAAGTAATCATCAAAACTGAATTTATTTGTTTCTCCTAGTATGATGTATTACAGTTCTGATCCTGTCTTCCTGTTGCATTCGCCATTGTTTGTTGGTAAATGGTTGTAAAGAGACACTCCAAACGAAAATTTCAATCATGTCATCTCCAGCATACTGCAAGACCATTAAGAATTGTGTTGTTAGAACCATCTGATCAATCTGAAAATAAGGTCTAAATTCAAGTCAGGATTGATGGAAGTGCCTGAAAGAAGAGAACAGCGGAGTCCAGTGAATCCGGAACAAATCCACCTTTGAGAAAAGACCAGCATCCGCTTTTGGCCAGTACAGAACCTATACATTCAGATGTTGAATTGTCTGTAGACAGTTTTGCTCTTATGAGAGCAGAGTCCACACCACCAATTTTAACCCAACCTGATGTACAAGAAAAACTCAGTAAAATAGTAAAGCACTAAGCTTTTGCCAATTACAAACTTTCAATTGAGTCATCACTATGTGTAAAACCCTGCATTCAATGTGTGACAAATAGTCACGTGGCTTGGGCTCTGCCCAACCAAACCTGTCTGACCAACTTGCTCTAAGAGACCCAAACCCAAATTTTTAGGTTGGGCATTTTATTGTTTGGGGCTGGCTCAAACCTTGAAACTATACACAACCTGATATCCGATTGAGGTTGGATTGGATAGAGTATAAACTTGTAATAAACTAGGGATGTCATATAGTTCAGGTGGAGTTGGCAGAGTCAAGTTGGGTTGGGGTTGGATTTGGGTTGAGACAAATTTTCGGGTGGGTTGAGTTTTGCCCAAACCCGATCCCTGCACAAGTTGGTCCCCTAGTTACAGAAAGGACCAAAAAATGAGGGCCCATTCGGCTGCAAATTTTTTTTCCAAAGGCCTCTGTTGAATATTCAAAATCAAGCTTAGATAATTCTGTTTAAACATAAATGGGGGTTTATGCATTTGGATAAACTGAGTCACATGTGAGTCACATTTTCCTTTTTTTTTTTTAAATCAACCATAGGTAAGAGAGTTCAAAGTAATTAGAGTTATGGAAAAACTGAATTCAATATAGTCAAGTTCCAATGGTCCATAATAGGGCCTAGAATTTTGTTTTCTTCACTTCTTCAGATGTCCCATTACTTCACCCAATTTTAGGGCCTGTTTGTGTCATGGAATCGAATTCTTAAAAGTTCTATGAAATCTGTTTCTCAATTCTAGGAAAAAAGGGTAAATATCCATATCTCAGATATAATGGAAAATGAATTAATTCTTTCCTTTAAAGAAAAACTCATTTTCCATTAAATATATGATTATTTAATAGCTATTTATGAATATTCAACTTTATTTCTTCAATTTATGTACTTTTAGAAAGACATAAATGGCTACTAAATAAAATATCCTTCCTTTTCTGGGTCATAGGAACTATGAATCGAAGATTAAAAATATATGTTTGTATGCTCATCTATTGGTCTTATTTAGGTCCCTCTGCGGACGAAGCATGTCCACAAATCATTTTGACGATTATTTAACCATATTTATATCATCAGTGGTCAGGAAATTTGTCATTAAAAGAAAATCACCTCCTGATTGATATATATATATGTATTATGGTAATATCAAGGAAAACTTTTGCTTCATGCAAATTACCATGAAAAACTTTTTTTCCTTTTTATCCAGTCTACTTATATGGCTGGGATCAAAGGAAGCCCATAAAGGTGGGAAGAAGAAGCCCAAATAATAAAAGGACTATCAAACACATTTGGAAAGTCCATACACATTAAAAGAGTGGCATACCTGCGAATCAATTTCTTGCAAAACGATGATATGCACAATTGCCAACCAATTGTGCAACCCATGTTATTATTACTATTAATTTTTTATTTTTTATTTTTGTGTGTGTGTGTAAAGGATTGGTATGAAGACTTTGTAGCGAAAATTTTGACCATAGTAATGTCTTCTAACTTACTTTTTAATTCTTATCTAATTATAGTGCTAGTAGGAGCCAACTATGCATTGATTGTTGTGTCTAGTCATAGCCTATCGTCCTTTAAATGATATGTCAATAATATAATGCCATACATGAATGCTATCAGCGCAATGCAGCTTATGGTCTATTTATATATCATGATTTATAATTCAAATGGAAACGTGACGTACAGAAGCATTTCATTAGTAAAATAATGCAATTATGGCCTAGCTATGAACCCCATGTGTATGTTTTTTTAAATATTTTTTAAATATATAACTTCCCACAATATTTTTCTGATGTCATCTGTAAAAGAAGTAAGAACTAAGTTTTGAAATTTTCTCGTTACCATGCGACAGCAATTTTGCTGATAATAGTACTAGCAATGTTTTTCAGCGAAGGGGTTATGGATACGTCCCAGCATTAATATAGCGTATTTACAAGATTTATTGATATACTAGCAACGAGGGCCTGTGCTAAGCCTGGGCTAAAAAATAAATCATGATAAATTTTAAATTTTACTTTAAAAAAACATATAAAAAAATCCTATAGAAATACAAGTAATATCTCTGACTTATACCCTATTTTAGTTTATTCTTAAATTTAAAAAATCAATTAAGAGTTTACCAAAATAGTTCTACATATGAAAGAATCGTGAAAATCACATCCCAAGCATTAGATAGCAATTCTTTGGAGAAAATGTAGTTATTGCAAAATAGAAATTTGATTATTATATCCAATAGATCCCAGTTCCTCCTTAAACACAACTATGAACTTAATAAATAACTTTAATTGTTTACCGAGGAGGCCCACCAATACCCGTGCTGAACCGGGCCAAAAAAATCAATGGGTCTTCCCCATGACCAATTTCAAATAAATGGAGTTACATGTAAACAATTTAGATTAAGAAGAAAGAAAAAGAGATTTTGAGCATTGATAGAGCTATTGCAAGTTGTTAAAAAAAACCCCATCCAAATTACAGCCATCTCAAATCAAGCATAAGAAAAATAAATAATCCAATAAAAGAGATCGAATCTTTCACCGAAAAAAAAGAACCAAAGAAGGATATGAATTCGATTTAAAGAGAGAGAGAGAGAGAGAGAGAGAGAGAGAGAGAGAGAGAAGTGAATTGAATACCTGAGTGAGAAGAAGAAGAAGATTGGGAGGCCATTCAAAGAATAGGGAAGAAGAGAAATGTAGAGGAGAACCAAATTAGAGCGACTGTCTTCCACCTTTTCGACCAATCGCTGCTACTACAAAGATGTAATTTTGCACATTGCATTGGATTGCATTGCATTTGTTGTCGATAGTTTTTTTCTTCTACCTTGGTCATTGAGAAAGAAAAGAAGCATTTTGTAATTCCTATGATGATGGTGGATGGAACCTGCAGAGGAGACTTGACTCTAATCATAAGAGTCTCAAGTCTATCCAAGAGCCAAGTGGAGAAGGCCACATGGCCGATAGTTTTTTTCTTCTATCATGGTCATTAAGAAAGAAAAGAAGCGTTTTGTAATTCCTATAATGGTGGTGGATGGAACCCGCAGAGGAGAATTGACTCTAATTACGAGAGTCTCAAATCTATCTAAGAGCCAAGTGGAGAAGGCCACGTGGCCGATAGTCTTTTTCTTCTACCTTGGTCATTAAGAAAGAGAAGGAGCGTTTTGTAATTCCTATGATGGTGGTGGATAGAACCCATAGAGGAGACTTAACTCTAATCACTAGAGTCTCAAGTCTATTCAAGAGCCAAGTGGAGAAGGCCATGTGGCTGACTACAACACAATGAGAGAGTAATAGGTGAGGTATGTGGGGCCGGAGCAACGACTGATTATACTGGATTGTATTGGATCGGATCAAAAGATCTTCATCAATTCCCAGCTAACGTAGGCGTAGGCGTAATGCTGATTTCACGCAATGGACTCTAATTCATGATTCCAATTCCAATCCCATTGAGCATGGCATTTGTTTGCATAGAAGTAAAAGAAAGGAGAGATTTTAGGGAAGTGAGGTGGTAGAGGGAGTGAGAATAAAGAAGTTAGTGCCATGGGGATGCTGAAGTGGCGTTTAAAAAAAAAAAAAAAGGATTGTTGATATCGCACCCTTCAAAAGTCTCCATTCTTAGAGTTTTAACATATATAATTATACAGATTCCTTAAATAAGAGATTTCTTCAACTTCCATCTTCTACATAAAAAGCATATCTAACCTTATTTTTATTTATAAAAGTGACAATTCTACCCTTAAACCCTGCGATATCTTAGGGTTATAGGATACTCAATTGTGATTTTCCAAGTATGTAGGATATTGCACAATGCAATATTGTGCAATCATAGGATATCGCAAATTTTTCTATTTTTTGCCCAAACCCAAAACGCATATAGTCACTCCGAATTCAGAACTTTATTTTCTCTTCCTATTTTTTGCTTGGTGTGCATTTCTAAGTTGGAGCTCTAACAATATGCACCTCGACAATGAAATGGTTTTGACTGTGTTTTTTTTCTTTTTCCTCTCTTTAATGGGAAGCAACAAGCGTTTTCTCTCTTCAACACAAAGGAATAGAGTGAAAAAAGAATCTAAAGTTTGTGTGATCATATCCTACAACCCTGAGGTAGTGCATAATTTAAGAGTAAAAGCGTCACTTTCAGAGCATCCTTTTCTGTAGGAGCAGTGCTACGGTGGTTAATATCACTTTCTCTAATAAATTTGTTTCCATAGAGAGATCAAATAGGGATAGTGATGGGATGGGTTTGGGTATAGGTTGAGGCAAACCTAAACCCACTCCATCTCAAACTTCTCTCATTCAAACCCAACATGTCGTGTGACAGGTGTTGAGGATGTGATACCAAACCCGCCTCAATCAACCTGTCTAGTTTCAAATTTATTTCATCCAAACCAAATATATATCCCATGACGGGTCTCTAGGATGTGATTCCAAACCTGCCTTGTCTTAAATTTATCTCATCCAAACCCGATATGCCCCATGAGAGATCTTTAGGATATGATACCAAACTCGGCTCAATTTGGCGCAGTCAGGTCAAATTTAATGCTTAAAACATTTAAAACATTTGAAAATGCACAAGAATGAATGCGTAGAGATTTAACACGCTGCTTTTTTTTTCTCACGTTTAATTTGAGGCTCAAAACCACTAATAACTTATTAGTTTTATCCATCCCTTCAGTAAGATATATATATATATATATATTATATTTGGCGCTGAACTATTCATTCAACAGACCCATTTATATCCCTCCCTAACAGTAAAGGGTTGGGATGGATCCCCATGCCAACCGAAAGGTCAAATGAGAAAGAATAGCTCTTGTGATGGGGCATTTGGCAATATCACTAATGACTAAACAGGGGCCGACGAACTTCAGACATGTTTATCACGGACTTCTGTACTCATTCAACCGACCTTTCCATCCATCCTACACGCATGCCCTGCCTATGTTAATTTAACCGCATCTGATTTTGTCCCCATATATCAAACACCAAAACTAGGCATGTCTTGTTCACAGAAGAGACTCTGAAAACCGCCCGGTTTGCTTTTAAAACTACGTCCTATTTCATCGGCCCACCTAGATTCATCCAATTTCTTGGTCACAGGATTAAAAGGGACTGTCCAGAGAATTAAGAAGTATGCCAACAATCACAAAAATCAATTTATCTTAAGGTGAAAAGTTTAAGTTTTGTAAAAGCATAGTTAGGGCTTTTTTAATCCAATTAGCAGGTAATGACAGATCAAATTGGTCAAATCACCGTTGGACAAGGGTGTGTATACATTGATGATTTGGATGGATTATGTTCACGTGGAGAAATTCAAAACTATCCCAACTAGGATAATAAATGGGTTTCTAATTTTTTGATTACCCAAAAATTTCAACCCATTAATAACTAGGTTTGGATCCTTGTTTAAGTTTTGAAAAGCAAACGGGTCCAAGTAGGGTCCGAGTAGGGATCATATTTTTTTTTATCTATGATCTAAACGGTTTCGAGTTTTGTTCTTACTTAGTTTTGTCCCGTAGAACCAAGACTTGACATATTACCCCATTAGAAAAAAAATCAATTTTTCTTCAAGGCATTTTCTACATGCTCGAATTCAAACCCAAACCCGAACCCACCCTCACACATGGTTCTGAGTCCATCTTCTCTCATTAATGGTTCTGGTTTTGGATCCAAGAAACTGGTTCCGAACAAATTCCAGATCTATCATCTCATTATCGGTTCCAGTCTTGAGTTGATCCGTTTGCAATCCTAAGCCCAACTCAAAATTACCCTAAAGAACTGGCTCTTACCTGACTACAAGGCTAGGGGTTCAACCTCACCTCTTACCCCAGTCTCTTAACTGGTTTTTTCAACCTCACCGAAGGTATCTTCTTTCAATAAAGGGCTAGGGTCCTAGCCCTGTGGCTGGGGTCAAAAAAACAAAAGAGAAAGAATCTCTAAACTATCAGCCGAAAGGTTATCACAACAGAATAAGTGGAAATAGTTAGGCTTGTGTGAGAGTATTTTGCCGAATATATTAAAACGCCCATATAAGAGTCACTTGGTTATAATAAAATAAAGGAAAGCTGGATAACAAAAAAAGGTTTAAATGTGGAGAAAGTACACAAAATACTTGCCCAATCAAATGAACACAAACCCTTTACAGGACTTTTTCTAGCATGTAATTGAATTCCTACAAATTCATAGATAAATGGCCTTCAATAAAAAAATGACTAAAGAGAGGATGAATGACAAATATAAGGTGGAAATGCAATGAACCTAAACTTTTTTCATCTACCATCATCCTTTGATTAATTTTTCATTAAATTAACAGGACGTCGTTTGATGGACATTTTTGTTTCTTCAATTTCAGTTATACTCAAAACATATTTCTGTCAGTTCATAGGCCAGAATTGAATTAAATGAATCAAGCAGGACTTTACTTTTGCGTTCTCCGATTACCATCGTCATTGGACAAATTAATTATGATAAACAATGGTGATAACAGCCCCCATTATAGGTGCCTACTATATATGGAGAAAAAAAAAAGTTTCAAAGGGCCTTTTCCAGACTTTGTCTAGAAAGAAGAAAAACCAAACATACAAAAGGAAAACTCTGCAGGTGACAGATCTGAGTGAGAGCCAGAACCATTTGGCAAGTGGGCACACAACCATGAACAATAAAAAGAGACAATCATAACCATCGGTAAAAAACATAAAATATTCAATGGTTAGATTTAAGTGTACTTCAGAATGTTTTTGGGATTTTAGAATCCCAGAGCAGCATCAGAGACTCTTTTATATGGTCTATGATGTGACCCACCATTGGAACGGTCCTAATCATCAGTAACGTTTCTTGGGTTCCAGTGAGTCTTCGGACGTTGATCCTAATAAAAAATAAAAGACAACAAAAACTCACAAGAGAAGCTGTATTTTCTATCTTTGGTGACGTTCAACACATAGGCCGGCGAATACACCCTCACAGCGGGACCAATGAAGCCATTCTCAATTTCCTGACTCGATCCATTGAAAACACCACCATTATAAAGGGGTGCCTCTGGGTACTCCTTGCACTGCAACAACACACTAGTTAAAAAACCGCTTGAAGTAGGATCCGATCCTCTGAGGCTTCGACCTAGAGAAATCTCGAGTTATAAAGAGTGTAACTCAGACTCAACCTAGATAAATCTTAAATTAAAGGAGTGTAACTCCATACTGTTCCCACTTATCTAAATTCGAACCATTCAAAACAAACGCCATGATACATGGGGTATCACCAAACTTTACAGACAGTCTAAATATGTTCCACCATTATATTGAATGTTCGATGTGAACATGATCAAAGCAATCTTATGATATTTGTTATCAAACATTCAATTCAATGATAGGTAAAATTCAGATTACTATAAAACTTGAGAATATCACATATATCTATATATACCTTAACTACATTTATTTCGAACGATTAGAATTTTAATAGATATGCTACATTAGAGTTTCACTACAATTTCTCTTGATTAAAGCCAAAAAAGACGGGATTCCTTGAAGTATGGTACCCAGCATTGATTTCTAAGACATTGAGCAGAAATGTACCTTCGTGTAGGCTGTAGAATCATAGGAAGGCCTCTCTAAAAAAAGGAAAAAAAAAAGAAAAAAGAAAAAGAAAAAGCACACAACAAATAAGAGAGATAAAAATGAGGTTACCGAGAGGAAGAAATATGTGTGAGTCTAACTAACCGTAGGGGTCTGCAAAAGAACTGTAGATGAAGAAGCTTATGCAAACCAACAGTCTGAAGAAAAGAGGAGATAGGTATGTTGGGTTACTCATGAGATGAGCAGAAGAGGAAGAAGAAAATTTAGTTTTTCTTTACTTGAGGAGAGTTAGGAAGAAGAGTGGTTGGATATAGGGATGAGATCACAAGGAGAATAGTGCCCTTTTATCAGTTTTGGCCTCTGGCCCGTGCCTTGATCACGTGCAAGGAGAGGTAAGGGTGGTGGCATGTCTTCCAGGACATGACAAGGTTTTTTTTGGTGGAGTACTCCAGTCTCAAAGGAAAGGGAACAAGGCCTACTACTCAGAATGTTGATTCTTTCTTGTTGGCGTCACGCAGTGCTTGTTCCCCCTAGACATCTTCATGGTCCATATGAATGCTTGGGTTTGGTTTTGTGTGGGCACAGGGAGAGAGAAGTTTTCAGATAGCGGTCAGAAGCAAAGTCCTCGTCCAATGTAGAGGCCCACAAAATGTCAAGAACTAAGAAAAAAACAAGTATTTGAACGGGTGGTCATTAAAACTCAATAAATTAAGCTACCAAACCGACAAAAAATTTTCAAAGAGGTTGCAGCTAACATTAGTGCAATTCCCACTAGGGTTTGGGACTCTTGCAGCTGTTTTCCTTTCCCATCTTCAGACAAAATAGAAGTAATTTCGATGGAAAAAGTATTAACTAATTAGTAATGAAAAATAAAAAACTACAATTAATTAAAAGGGTTATATAACTTAATTATCTTCCAAAAGAATTGCTTAGAAAAAAACGTTTCTTATCTTCCAAAAATAACTTACTTATCTTCCAAAAAAAGCTTACTAGTATTCCACAAAAACTTACCTATGTTCCAAAAAAAAAAAAAAGGAAAACAATTACTTATCTTCCACAAAAATGGGTCATACCCTAAATGACAAATAAATAATAATGGTTCATGAATTTTAAGATAAAAGAAGAGGAAAGGGCAAGAAATACTATTGATAAAAGTAAGAAAAAAAAAGAAAACGAAATTATTTAAAAGTAAGAAGTTAAAATTATAATATTATGAGATAATAAAAGTTAAAAAACATGAGAAAACTAAAAGAATAAGAAATTAATTTGTCAAAATTTAATACTTAGGCTTTTAAGGATATTAAATAAGCACCCAATATGTCAGGACACACAAATAATGTAATAACTCATATTGAAGGAGCCATCTTAAATCAAGTAATCAATGCAAGAAAATCAACTTCAAACATGAACATTACAATGAAATTGTAAAAACGGGTCAGTGCATATATAATTGCAGTTTTATTGTATGAGTTATTTATTGGTACTAAGCAGAATTGAAATCATGAACATTTTTTTTTTATATCATATATTTTAGATTTGCTTTTGCTGTTTTAGAGTTAGCTAGGTTTTATTTATTGACAAAGATCTAACTCATTTGTAAAGTTGTTATTCCTACTGCAGATTTTAGTTCCTTTCTTTGCCAAGCTTTGATTGAGAAAGAAAGATTAGGTTTTAGAAAAGGGGTTCTTGTATTATTTGAATTGAAACACCATGGAGAGAAAATAAGAAAAAAAAAACAATAAACATAATAGGGCCACCGGTGTTTGTGAGGTCATTTAACTCCATTATGTAAGAAAAAAAAAAAAGATCTCTAGATTCTGAACCTCTGAAAGTCCTCATATATTAATCATTCATTAGTATAATTGGATTAACCTTTTTTTTTTTACTATCTAACCCATGAGGCACTTTCATCTGATGAGGTTTGATGGGCCCCACAACCATGGCACGCTGTTTTTTTTTTTTTTTTTGTTTTTTTGTTTTAAGTCATAACAGAACCACCCATAACCCTGATGTGGTCACACCGGATAATCTAAGCTCATGAGCCGGTTATCAGCTTCATGGGGTCAGTTTTGCTATACCACTTTGATTTTTAATTACTCTTTATTCGCAATTTTTTCTATCTAGTGATCTAGACTATTAAATATAATGGCCCAACATTGATTAAAAAAAACATCAAAGTCAAAATCTTCCTAAAATAAAATGGATGGGTGTAACGTCCAGTTCCCAAAGTAAGGGTTTGCTTGCTAATTTTTCGCGTTTTATGTTGATTAATGATGTTTATGTTCTAATTGAGTCATTGGTGAGTAGAATGGGTGGACCATAGCCTAGATTAGGTAGTTCATAGACCAACTTGTAATTTTAAACTAGCATAATCATGCATCATTCACTTACATTTTGTGCATTCTTTGTGGGCATCACAAGTCATGGAGTGGACCCAACCCATTGGACTTAAGTTAGAAAAATGAGACCCCCATATGACTTTTTGTAAATATCCTTAAGGACTTGCTAATAAATGTCGAAAGTAGCCAAACCCTAGCTCTATATGAAAGCATGCATCTCATAACTACAAGCACTTGTTCCTCTTACACAAACCTTAACCCCTAAGCTCATCTCTACTCAATCTCCTACTCCTCCCAAGCCAAGAGTAAGTGATTGAGAGAGTCTTAACCAATTGACAGACTCTTAACCCTCATTGGAGAGTGCTTTCATCTTCTTCTCCAGCTTCACTTACTCATTTGGTATTTGGATTGAAGGAAAAAGGCCTAAGTCACCATTGGCACGATGCCCAAGGTGAACAACTCGATCTTTTTTCAAGTTTAAGCCATTAAATGGTGTATAAATAGATTTTCCAAGCTTAGCCTCATTTATTCATCTTTTCATGGCATTGATCTAATCTTTTTTTTTTCTTTTCATGTTATTTCATTAATAGGGTGTTGTATGAGCTAAAAGATTGAGAGTTTCTCTATTTTGGCTTTGGATTTGGGTTTAGAAGCACCTAAGGCAAATATAAGCAAGTAGATAATGACATGGTGGGTTATTGTATTGATTCTTTAGTTATTCTCTATTTTAATGAATTATTGCATCTCATCTTCTACATATTTCATTACTAGAAGATATCTTGAGGTTAAAAAATGAATATCTATAAAGTAAATGTGAGTTTGAATGAATGAGAAGCAATGGAAATGGAATTAGCACTAAATACGCTAGATTTGGTGTAATGAATGATAGGTTTCATGTAAGTGGAGTTTGGAATGGATAGGGGAAGGTTCAAATGAAACAACCTAAAACTAAGAAGTCTATATCAAGTCTAATCAATTGATTGACCCCTTTGGGTTCAATAGAATCGATCGAATCCAAGCCCGATCAATCCGGTGAGGCCTGTTTTCAAAGAAATTACTATTAAATTATTTATTCTATTTTATTTAAAATTTTTTTCTACAAAGCCTCTTTTAAGACTAATGTATTTTGACTTGATGGGGTTAAGTATGCCTTAGGGAACCTTGAACTTGATTGTAGGGTCAAGTATTACATTAAAATATTAGGAAGACTTTATGACTGTGTAGGACTTTAACCTTTGAAACCCCTATACCTTAACCCTGGACCGATGAAATCAAATTGGGTAAACAAGGAACATGCTAGCTATCATACATCCTTATTAGATGTTCCAGTTGATTATAATGTCATGCCCTCACGTGTAGACATAAGGGTCCAATGTTTGTATTCGTACATAATGCAGAACAAGGAATTTCGGTAGCACCGACTTTGTGTGGCTTATGGTTACACCAAATGGAAGGGCTAAGGACATAGACATCTTAGAATAGTTAGGCTCGTAAAATATCCTTGTCTCTTAATAAATTTAGGAATAATGCATATTGCTATGACTTATTATTTTCTTTATCACCTTGTCAGTTCAATTATGTCTTCTCCATTGTATTTATATTTTCTTTATTTATTGTTATCTTTATTTGGTATCAACATGCTTAAATTTCCTTCATGTGATACATAAGTAAGTCATGACCAATAAATAAGATATCCATGATTGTGCTGTATATTTATCATGTTATTGATTCCCGGAATCTGCACCACTAAGATTTACTCTATGAGGCTCGTGGGGTTGAGTATAAGTTTGATATTACACACCACTACAATTGGATCCCAATAAGAGTATGTTGACTCTCCTCTGGGTAATCAGGCTCCCAACTTGATTCCCATCTCATTTATTTCTCGCTCTCATGTAAGAAGAACACTAGCCACATGTATTACTAAATTTGCAAGTACATTTTCCGATTTACTTGATTCTCATATATATGCTTTATTATATGTTAGCATGCCTAGTTACGCTTTTTACCTCTTTTAATTATCATGTCTTAACTCTGTTTGGTATAGCATTTCATTTACTACTTGCTTGATTCTTGTTGAGTTGTTATACTCAGGGGTGTTACCTTTCGTGCATATTATAGGAGCAGATCCAGACCCGGACCTGGTTATCATCGCACACCCGTAGGACCCGCGCAGGTTCCTTTAAAACTAGCTAAGTGGGGCCTAATGATGTATTTTATTAGACATGTGCGATAAAGTATCATATGGGCTATTGGCACTTAGGGATTATGGAGTTAATGGATTGCTCCGTTTATCATGCCATCATCTTTTATTTGAGATACTTGTATTTATTGTTATATTGGAGGACATGTATTATTCTATTGGTCATTGACTGTTATGCACTTTTGGCACTTTATCACTTTAGCATGCATTTGGACATATAGACTTCCATTGAGATCATGTTGCATCTATTATGTATTTATGCAGTTTATTATGGAATAATTTAGATAGGTATTCTTTGTGTCCTATATTATTACATATGGTTTATAAGTGTGCTTAGCACCTAGGCTTTCCACAGTTTATCTTGAAACGGAAAGCTTATCTTAAAATATCTCGTTCTTATGGATCTTCCTTCATGTTGAATGTGAAAGTTTTCCTTGTAAAATTTGTATTTGCTTTAGTGCGGTACAGGTTACTACATGATTACATCATCCCTGAGTCATGGTCCAGCCGGATTACCCTAATCTCAGGCCTGGGCCGCAACAATGGGTAGGCTGCAATTCATTGTTTTAATGATGCGGAATCCCAACCCCACCTCAAAAACATTATAGGGCCAACGATAAAACTCCGGATACGTGACACTACCCATAAACATCATATATCTGTTAAAGCACTCAAAGAAGATTCGAACCTAACATGGACATCCGGAGCAATACTAAATTTCGCAACTCGATCTCATTTCGATGATCCCTTTCATTGTGGCTCCCCAGTGCTCACGGACACTCGCTACACCAGCCCAACAAACTGCACTGCAGAGGGAGGATGCAAACTACAAAATAGACTTCTATACCATGCTCTTGCTTGTAGCATTTACTACCCATTTCTATGTTTGCCGTAGCTTCCAAGTTAGGGACCACGATTCAGACATTTATTTCATCCCATCTCAACTTTTCATTCAACCATCATCCGATTAAAAGCGTGCCGGCTGACATCTTGTCATCTTTTCACCGCGAAGACTGACTAATTGATACCATCGTCTTCAGGACGGTGTACCGATTCTTTGAAAAAATTGATCAGGAAACTCAACCTTATGTGATTGGTTGGTCACATTCATTCGATGTTAACCTCGAAACGTTGCAAGTGATAGAGCTTAAAAATAATTTGATGAAGAATGTTGGATTAACTAATCTACAGTTAATACAGTTGATCTTCTCGTTCATTGTTTGTAAATAAACTTTCACAAAAGGATGTAATAAATTTGAATAATATGATCATACCAAATACAGTCTAGAAATTTCAAATCTTAGCAAAATTTCAAGGTGCAATTTAAAATGAATATTTTCACGTAATTACAATTTACATAATTTTACAAATTCAATCATTAGCTTAAAGCCGATCAAGACTTAGATACTTCCGATACAGGACTTGAAGAAAGTCTTACGGTATTAACAAAAGCATACTACCCTTATTCTAACAGAGTTTTCTATCTTGGCTCACAAGAGCATTCGACATGATCTTACCTCAAGAGAATACCCATGCAGAGTCGGGTCTCATACCTTCCCCAACCAGAAATAAAGCCATGAATTCAAGAAAGGCATACCCTCTGAAAAATCAAAATACATATTTAATATTATCAAGTTTTCCTAAAGTTCCAACCTTCTCAAATCAAATAGAAAATCTCCAATAAAATACACAAAAGAATTTATTTTATGACATAGAGATATCAAAAGGAAGCAATATCGAGTCTGGCAATAAACAAATCAATTAGAAAATCTCAGACAATAATACACAGAGGATTCATTTTATAGCTATGTGATGTCAACTGGAACAACGTCAAGTCTAGCCATTATCAAAAATCAAAACAGATCAAAAGCATCAATAGACCTCGAAATTCTACATTTATTTCAATAAAATCACAAATATACAATTTAAGGCATGATCGAGACAAGCAATTAAAATTCAATACTAGGATAACATGGTAAAACCACTTGCCTAAATTCACAGTGGATGAAGGGCTTGTTTTGCCCCGATCTAAGTATCCCAGAGATTTGACGCAAGTTCCTATTAAAGATGGTTTACAATTAGATTAGCAATGGGATCTAATGATTTATATTCATGCATAGGCTGTTCGGTCGGACCATGATCGTGAGTGACAAGTTTGTCATGACTTAAGGTTGAGCTCAGGTCAATAAGTTGTGCAAGTGGGTGCAGTACTTGGGCTTAGATACGGGTTTCACAATGGTGAGTTCACATGTCGATCTTAACTTGGGCTCGGTTTACTTGGTCATGCAAGTGGAACCTTGGGAATTTAATGTAGGCAAATAAATTAAGCGGGTTGGAATTGGGTCAATAACTAGAGAACGGGCGAAGGATTTAGGTTAAGCAGAATCATCAGAGGGACAAGGACGGTATGCTTAAAAGGTTCAGCTGAGTGGGGTTGGGCTAACAAGTTGGTTCCACATGGGGCATTAGGTCAGGTATCATGGTTTCGTGTAGGCCCGGACTGGATAATGCAAGTGGGCCAATCAAATGGGTCCAATGGGTCTGATGGAAAGTCCGGATAATAGGCTCAAGTGGGACCAACTGTCGATTATCTGAATAGTGGTTTTTAAATGGGTTCTTAGTTGCATGGGACTAAGTTGGATGGTTGAATTTATAAATCATAAATGGTTTTGGTGATTTAGTTGTGACTCATATTAGATGGGTCCATTGGTAATGAATGGGCTGATTGTTTCCATGGCAAACTCCAAGGATGGAGATGAGTCTTGGCTTGTTGGAATGAAGGGTGAAGAATGATTGGCTGTTTGGTTAAATGGGTTTGGAGGTTGGGTCTCGGATTGGTGGTTTGAGGTGGCCTCAGGGTTGTTTGTGTTCTGTGATTTAAGATGAAAGTGAGGCTGAGTTTGGATGGGAAGAAAGACGTGAGATGTGAGGTTTAGTCATTAAAGTGGGCATGGATACAATAAAGGATGGAGCAGATGAGATTGATCAGCTGGCTTGGGAAAAAGATGTAGATGCTGACGATGATGGTGTTGTGGGGCCCGACAGTGGATGGTGCTGAGTTGTCCAGTGGCATGGATTGTAAGAAGGATGCCGAAAAAAGGCCATGGGCACTGGGCCCCATTGCCGACGGGTTTTACATGGAAACTGGTCATGGCAGGGAGAAGGAAATGAAGAAGAAACAACAGGTGGGTTGGGGCCAAGCTAGGCTCAGGTCTCGTTGACCTGACCCGAGTGCAGATTCCAATCCAGATGGGTCAATGGTTGTGGGTCGGGGGGTTGACAAGGGTTGGGCTAGATGCTGATCTCACATAACCCATAGCAAAGACGGCTTGAATACAGATACTCACTGGACTGAGGGGTTTGACGGTCTCGATGGCTTGGGTCTGGCTCAGATAATGCATATAGACCATGATTAATTGAGACATGATTAAATCAAAGGCTTCGCCAAAGGGATTAGGCACTATGCTATCATGTACAAAGAACTAAGACAACCAACTATAATAACAACATGAAAAACAAGAGAGAAAGAACAGAGGAGGCTTACCTTCGGAAAAGAGCATTCCGTACGGCGTATAAAAAATCCATTGATCCGTAAGATTTGTCCGATTCAATCTGATCTACGGTTTTTTAACCAATCCGATAATTAATGATTTGACGACGGATTGAAAAAAAATTCTAATTTGTTAGAAAAAGTTTAGTGACGGAGTTTACCCTTAATCCGCAGATTTAAATCGATCCAAAGCGTTGATATAACATATATATTTATTTATTTTTATATAAAAAATTATTACAAGGCAACATTTTAGTTATTCATCATCTAACTTTCAATCTCAACCATTCACTTTTTCCATATAAAATAGTGAGAAAACAATTGATGCTACTGTTAACGAATTGAATAGTTTTAACTGAACAAACAGTTATTCACGGTTTGGTTCGGTTTGGTTTTTAATGAGCAACGGATTGGTTACTGATTATAAAACTGTCAATTTGTAGGTAACAGATTGGTGACAGATTAAACTCAATCCGATCCAATCCGAACCGTGTACACCCCTAACACTCTTGGAGGGAAGAGAGGAGAGGATTGAGATGAGATTCGTAGATGACTTAAGGAATGAGGTTGATGTTCTATTTATAGAAAGCTAAAAGCAAGAGTCCTAAAAGACACTTATTCCCAAACCAAATTTAACCAAGGAAAATTATTTATACTTGGACTTTAATATCAAAGTAGAGCTGGACTCTAATGGAGTTGAGATGAAATTTGATAACACGAAGAATCCTTGAGAAACTGAACATCTCGGTTGAGCCAGACTTCTTAATATGCCAAATTCTAGTAAAACATGGTCCTACAAACAATTCTAAATTTTAAATAGAATAATACAAATGCATATAAGGGTCCATCATAGATCAAATCAAAAGTCCAGATTAATTCTAATTAAAAATCAAAATTTAGGTCATTACATCCTTTCCACCTTAAGGAATTTGGTCATTCAAATTACACTCACATAGTAATAAGAAATTTAAGGGAAACAAGTTGGTTTGTTACATATTCCAAGAGAGCCATTCAAAATAGAGGCATAAAAAAAAAAGTTATAAAGTTGGCTAGAGCTCGTAGTATTACAAGCTGAGAAATGAGGGTTTCTTATTTTAAAAGAATTTGCCTCTAATTCTCTAAAGCCAGTAGATAGTAAAATCGTGTGCAGATAGGGTTGCAAATGGGTCTCCAATTCTCTAATTACCCAAAGGTTTTCACTCGTTGAAAATCTGGTCTAGGTGGGTCCTTAGGCTCCAATAAGTAAGTGGGTCCAATTCTGGGTCTTATTTTTTACCCAAGACCCAAATGGGTTAGGTTCTAGATCCACCAAGGCTCAAACCCAAGGACCATAGACTTGACCTATTAAGTAAAAAATATAAAACCTTCGATCCTTATCCATACCCTTATTTCGTCATTTGCAAAGACAGAAGTCAAAACACAACTTCGAGTTATTCTTCTACTCCCTTTCTCTCCTCACCTTCCGTCGATTCATGGATTTAAGCCTCCCTTTCTCTCCTCGCTCTACTTCTCTTTTCGCAACGCCAGCACTCTCCAGCTACGGCACCAACCCATACGCAAAACCATATGTGGTTCCAGTTTTGGTTTTGGTTCCTAATAATTTTAGTGGAACTAGTTTCGGATCTAGTAAATTGGAATTGAAACCGTTTTAATTCCGATTCCAGTTCCAACCTTTAGAAAATGGTTTTCGATTTCAATTCCACCATGAACCCAGACCAGAACCGACCCGTTTATAACCCTATCTTCAAAGCACTCTTATTCTTCAAACCTCTATCTCTTTATATATAGGCAAATAAAAGTTGAAAATATAGATGCAAAACACGGGCTTCGCGTATTCACTACAAGAGAAATTGTTCTGTATATCACACTGCAAAGACTAATAATAGGTCTTATACCGTTAATATTTTGTAGGTGGACTGACAAGGACAATGAGAATTTTATTAATTCTATTTGGAGGAAATTTGTGGATGAAAAAAATTCTTAACTAATGAAACTACATCGGTCCCCACACCTTAACCCACATATTATGAAAACATTTCACAGGAGACCAGGGAATTATGAAAACATTTCACAGGAGACCAGGGAATTAGCGGGGCCCCCAACTGAAATGCAGCAACGTTTACTTCCTCCGCTGATGAAATAGAGTTTTGCTTCTATTCTGCAAGAGTTTTTTCCTTTTTTTTTAAGTAGAATGTTTTTTTGTAACAGTTGAGGTCATGATTTTCTAACTGTGAAGTGTGGGGTTCAATGACCTTGTTCACTAAGCCCAGGTCACGATTATCCAAACATTTTCCTTTGCTAGATCAAAAGATATGAGTTGCATTCGTGTTTCCAGCATTGAATCAAATCCTTGATGTTTCACAACTGGAAGGTGAAAATCAGGTACATCTCACCCAAGAAATATCTCTAAGTCCGGCCCTCTATATCCACTTTACACTCAAATTAATTACATGTAAACATCTGATAAAAATAAAAAAAAATAAAAAAGAGAGAAAATCAGGGACAGCCTACTAAATTGGAGCAAAATTGGTCCAAGTGCCAATCCACTAAAATAGCATGACT
Source organism: Sextonia rubra (assembly GCA_037013555.1). Classification (NCBI taxonomy): domain Eukaryota; kingdom Viridiplantae; phylum Streptophyta; class Magnoliopsida; order Laurales; family Lauraceae; genus Sextonia; species Sextonia rubra. The sequence continues at coordinate 37,288,598 of JASUAD010000008.1, forward strand.
TTGTTTTTGATTTGGACCAAAGGGGGCCTGTCCATGTCTTTAGGCCCATGTTCCGGTCCTGGGTCTATTTTCCATGCTCAATGCTTTAAAGCTATCCTTAGAAAATCTTAGGAAAGTCAAGGTACAATCTATATTATTAAAAATATTATATTATTTTATATCCTTCAACCCTTACTTCTTTAATATTTATTTGGTAGAGCTAATTTGAGAATGAATTCTTTTGTTATCTATGAAAACAAATAGGTTGAAGCAATTTCTTGAATGGTATAGAGTGAGCTCTTTTGGTTAAAATAGGCCTTAAATGGATCATGGCCTCAGACCCTATTATTTTACAATGGAGAGTCACAAACTTAGATTTGAACTTGAACTTAGTTCATTAATAGGTCAGGCCCATTAAGAGCCCTATGTACATTCCAGTAGAACGAACGGAGGCGGATTTAGAGGCTGGTCCTTATAAATGATTTCATATCACATTAGGTCATTACATTTTGCTTAACCCACAAACTTTAGCTGAAATAATTTAGCATTTCATTAGGTCCTTTTAATTAGCATTCAGGACAAAAATTGACAAAAATACTCCTCTTCTACTGTAATTGTATGTACAGTAATCAACAGTGACGTTACTTGAACCTTTTCTTTTTGCAAGCTTTAAAATTCTATAACCTTCATCACATTTATCCATTTGTAATAAAATTTATATATTTGAATTCTTTATTTCGATATCCACAAAACAAAATCAATGTTGGATATTTAAGTTCGTAAAAAAAAAAAGATTTTATTTGTTTGGTATTCTTCTATTGAACGCAACAGATAAAATCTGTTAAACTCAACAGATAAAATCTTTTGTGCACAAAAAAGGCCAACATAAAATACTAAACACATAAAATCTGTTAAAATAAACAGATAAAATCTTCTATGGAAAAGAAAGACACGCAAAATCAATTAAACACAATAAATAAAATCTGTTTCGGCCAAGATAAAGTACCAAACAGATAAAATATTTTAAACTCAACAGATAAAATCTTCTATGAACAAAAAAGGCAAATAAATCTATTAAATGCAATAGATAAAATTTATTAAACTCAATAGATAAATTTTTGTTTAAGAGAAATTTAACATGGAGATTGCTGCTACACCAATGACTCTTGTCAAAACAAAATGGTATGGATATTGCGAAATGACTGTAGTGCAGCCTCACAAGTCAAGTTTCACGTGGTTGCCCATAAATGTCTTGGTTGCAAGTCTTACAACACTCAAAGATGAGAGGGACAGTAGCCACATCGTCATATTCAAAAGATTAGCCTTCTCATTGGTTTATTTACTATTGGTACCTTGAAAAGTGAAAAGCTCCCACTCATTTAGTGACATCTTGTATTATCAATATGGAAAAGGGATGTAGAGCTCAATTGTTTTGGTTTCCTTCTATCAATGTTGGGGATATTCAAGCCAGATATGGCTATTGTTCTCTTTTTACTTTCTATAATTGCTTTTCACCAATAAAATCAAATGTCTTTTTTCAAAAAGAAAAAAAAATCTTCTTAGGCCAATATGGAATACCAAGTAGATAAAGTCTGTTAAACACAATAGATAAAATCTTCTGTGGACAAGAAAGACAAATAAAATCTGTTAAACGCAACAGGTAAAATCTGTTTGATTCAACATGGAATATCAAATAGATAAAATATGTTAAACTTAGTAAATAAAATCTTCTGAACACAAGAAAAGCAAACAAAATCTGTTAAACGCTACAGATTAAATTTGTTAAACTCAATAGATAAAATTTGTAGAGTTCATCATATGAAAAGATAGATTAATCTATCCCCAGAGGCTGGCAATAAAAGAAGAATGGTAAACATATGAGAGATCATGGAAACATTTGATATATACGTTTTTATTTAATGCTGATATATATATTGGATGCTCAAGTTGTAAATAATAATGCATTGTATGCTCACTTTATGCTGAAAAACATGAACGGTAGCTCCTGATCCTCTAGCGCCATTCACAATTGAGTTGTGATTCAAAGAGTCACTTATTATCAAGCCACCATAACTCCAATGAAAAGCTTCTAAGATTTCTCTACCAGCCAGCCCAAAAGTTGAAAAGGGGTTGGGATTTTTTTGGAGGTTCGGGTGGAGAAAGGGGCGAGTTTGGCTTGAAATTCATTAGGTGTTTTCTATCCATTTCTTTGTTTCAATGATTTACAAATTGGGGAGCTTTTTATCCATTCTGGTTTCTGAAACTGTACTTGAAGCTTGTTTTGATTTTGGGATTAAGGGGTTCTGAGTACATGCGTTTCTTCGTTTCTTTACTAGAAAGGTTGGCTCTCTCTGTGCGTCAACCATTTGGGCTTTGCAGGAGAAAAGATTTTCGTCTTGCTAACTGATGTAGAGTGGTTTAGGAGTGAGAGAGGGGGGAAGAAGAAGGAGAGGAAGAAGAGGGCCATTTTTATCATTTTACATTCGTTTTTTTTTTAATTAGGGACTTAATGTAGCAAAAATTATGCCGCGGGATCTATGGTATTATGGAAAAATATACAGAGACTTGTGACCGAACGCCCCTTAGAACGGGCATAAAACTTACATTGGTACAAGTCTACAGCGTATGAATCTTTTATAGTTAATTAAGAATGTTGAAACTATCATCAAATCCTTTAAATATAATTGTATAATCACTAGACGAGGTTATGTGGCAAAACGTTGGGACTTTCGTTTTAGCTAAATAGAAGAACCCAATTGAAGGACGGGCAAAAAACCAACTTAGAGTTGCCTTTTCTTTCCCCTTCTCTTAATAAACAAAGACCCAAACTCAGCCTCATCTATCTCATACATTTGTGCAACAAAAAGAACTGGTGATGGAAACGAAAGTTGTTAATTTCCCATGTGACCTAGTGCCTTATTATTTGGTGCGACACATTGTTTTGCGGAAAGAGGAAAATGAGCTTTATTTTCAACCACAGCTCAACTCACGCATGTAATATAATGGGGACTTAAAATGTGAGGACATAAATACAACTCACACTTGTGAAGTAACAATGACTTGCACATATGAGGACATTAAGATAGTCACATATGTGAGGTAATGGAAACTTGCAATGTGAGAATACAAGCACAACTCACACATACGATGTAATGGCGACCCACACATGTGAGCACACAAGCACAACTCACACATCGAGGTAATGGAGAACTGCACATGAAAGGGGACAAAATGAACTGGTTTTTATTTGTAGAGAGGGTTTTGATATCTTGTGTGAAAGGTAGAAATGCAAGATTCTACTCATCGTGGAAGCAAATTTAGTCCAAAAACAAATTTAAGATGGAGTATGGAATTCTTTGCTTCTACAATAGGGGCACATTTGTGTAGGAATGATGCCACAGAATGAGATAGAGAAGTCAAAAAAGTTCAGCTCCTTCCACGCACATTTATTCTGTGCAACAGGGATTTTTTTAATTTTCAATCTTTAGAAGCACTCTTTCCGCGGAAAGAGAGGATGAGAACCGTGTTGCCATGAAAGAGCAATTTCCTCGGTCACTCCATGAACAACTCAAAAATCTTTGAAGATGTGTTTTTGTGATAAGAGGATTTTGTGATAAAAGGTAATATTATTTTGATCTTAAAATAAGAAATGGATCGACTAACTTTTCTTGACATAGAGGATTTCAATTTCCAATAAATGGGGCAAAGATATGTATGATTCATCTCTCCCATAAAAATAAAACATAAAAAATAAAAATCTGAATAGCTTAAAATCCTCTTAGTGTTTAAACAAGTCCCTTGAATAAAACTGACAATATATATGTCCAGGATGATTTTGCCATGATCTGACGTTAATCATCACTTTCATATTGCACCCGAGATCGCGTTGCTGGAAATAACAACCATATCTGTCCAGTTAGAAATCTATCCTTCTGTTTTTTGGTGGGTCACTTCACAGAATTCAGCTTAAGGGACACATTATTATGTTAACTTCTCATACGAGGAGTGGAATTTTGAAGTGGAGCTCACCAGTTAAATATCGTACTGTTGGTGTCCTAAAATCTTATTTCATTAATAATTGGTCGTTGCTTAGATTGAATATATAATTATTAATACAATTAATCCTTGAAATTATATTTATATTATAAACCATATTCTTAATCTTATGGTGGGTTCTAAATTATAATACTCCCCTCACCTTCAATAATAATACTTCCAAAATGCCAAATCTGGAATCTGTCACCGACAGGCGATGGATTGCACTGTTCAAATAGATGACCAGCCATTATAGATATATATATATATATATAAAAATAAATAAGGGACATGTAATAATAAGACTGTCATCAGCGCCGGGGGCCTTCAAATGAACGATCCAGATATTGTCGAACGATATCAAGTTTTTGCTTGTAACGCGTCAAAGCATCTTTCTCTCATAAGTCTACTCACTGCACAGTCCTAATATACTTGTCGTGTGCGTATCAAACCAGTTACGAAGATTACAAACATGTTTTTTACGAGCCCGGGGGATCCGGACAACAGTGCTTCAGACCAGATCGCAATTTTAGTCTCCCACAACTTCCCCGCGCCAACCAATCCAACATGTGGAACAAATTTAAATTGCCTTCCCCCTATCATCTGTAATCAAAGTTGGATGTTAGCAACTATTTTTCAAAAAATGGTGTTACAATATGAAATTTAATAAATTCAAATAGTTTTGATTAACAACATTATTTTTTCTTTAATAAGCTTTCTTAAAGTAGTTTCAATCTCCATATAGTTCTGAACCACTACAAAATAATAATAATAATGATAATAAAAGGCTAATTGTTTAATTAAGTTGGAATTCTTTTAAAAAGTTTATACTAATGTGCCATTACGTATCAAGGCAACGGCTATGTAGCATTTTATCCACTAAACAATACACATACTGCATCTACTATTTTAATAGTTGATGATAGATTGATTGTAATGTTAGAATTGCCCTGAATCTCAAAAAGAGTCACGTAGCTTATGGGAAATTCACTCGTGAAAAATTCAACTCTAACATTCCATACTAATGTGATATAGGAAGGGAGGGAGGGAGGGTTCCATTCCATGTGAAAGAGCAGGTTTGATGGCATGAAGCACGTACAGATGTTATTTTCCACAAAGGATGTGGAAGACTCACACGTGAACACAGTCCGAAATGGTTCGGTCGTTCGTACACTTTGTAGGCAGCCGGTGTCGACAGCACCAGTGGCAAAAGCATATGCTCGCTCTTTTCGTCTTAAAAATTCCCACGTCCCACTGCACAAGAATCATCCTCTCTCTCTTTTTGCTCTTTCTCTTCCCTTGCTCTTTCTTCCCAACACAGAATCACACAACAACAACAACAACAAACAACATGATCATGATCATGATCGTGATGATGGAGTTTCTGCAAGAGCTTCTCCTAACGGCTTTCATCTCCATCGTCTTCTCCTTCTTCCTCGCCAAGCTCATCTCTCTCGCTTCCTCTCCCGATCTCGATCAAGATCTCACTCAAACGCTCATCTCAGCCGTTGATCCCCCTCAATCCCCGCCCTCCGCTGAAAGAACTTTCACTCAATCGATCTACGAGCTGGAATTCGGCGGACAGGAAGCTGCGATCGTCCGCGAGATTTGCGGCGGAGAGCCGCTGAAGGATTGCGAGAGAGGGATTGGATTCGGAGGCGCCCTCGATTCCGATCGGATTCGGATAAGAGAGGGCCTGGGAGAAGGTGATGGTGCGGATTTCTTGAAATCCGGTGATTTGGACGGGACGGAAGCCGAGGACGAGAAGAAATCGGGAAGAGATGGTGGATTGGACGTCGGTTTGGTGAAGGATGAATTTGAAGCGAAGGAAGATAAGAAATCTGGCGCAGATGTTGAATTTGATGTAGGATCGGTTGAGGAACTGTCAAGGTCAAATTTGAATGAATTCGAAGCCAAGGAAGGTGAGAGAATTGATGGGAATGATGAGATTGATGTTGAAGCGGTGAAAGAAGCGTTAAAGGAAGAGAAAAGATCTGAAATTGATGCTGAATTTGATCCTGGATTGGTGGAGGAGGAAGTGAAACTTAATAAGGAAGGACTTGATGTGGTGGATTTTGCTCCATCAAATGTGGGAGATGAGGGAATTGCAATTGAGCAGGGTAATTTGTTTGAGGATGAGGATGAGTGGGAGGGGATTGAGAGAAGTGAATTGGATAAGCGATTCGCCGCGGTGGCGTCGAGGGTTTCTTTGGGGGGTGGGGATTTATTGTCAAAGATTGGCAGTGATGTGGCGATGCAGTTGTATGGGCTTCACAAGGTCGCGACAGAGGGGCCTTGTTATGAGCCTCAACCTTCAATGCTGAAGGTTTCAGCGCGCGCCAAGTGGTATTGAACCTACGCTTTCTTCTTTTCAGTTTATCAGTTTTGCTGGTTAGGAATTGTATAGTGATTGCTCTGATATTCTTAGTTGAGAAACGGTTTGGGTCTTGTTTTATTTTATTTTTATTTTTAGGGTCTTGTTTTAGGATTTTTTTTCAAAAAAAACCAGAACCAACACCACAGTTACTAAAAAGTCAAAATCAAGAAATGTAGGGAATGTATTCACTTTTATGTAATCTAAAGAATTGGAATCATTAATAACTATCTGTGCACTGAAAACCCACTAAAACTAACCATCTGGATCTCAGAATGCATGGGAAAAAAGACCTAAAGATGGGAGAAAGGAAAATCACAAGTGGGAAGCAAATGCAGAATGGTGGTTTGGGCGTTTTGCTGTTTAATCATAAGAGGTGACAGTGGTAAATGGGGAATAATGGATGGGTATTAGAAGAAGCAGTTTCATGTGGCTGGGATAGGAGGCTGAGGACCTGGAGTTGGCCAGTTTCCTCATTCATACTCAATAAAATAGTTTGATGCTATTGAGCTCCCTGACAATTTCTTACAATGATGAATCATTTAAGTAGTTCGAGTTAGAGTTCTTGACATTGCTGCATTCAACTTTTTTTTTAATCTCCTGAAGATTGTGCAGATGCCAATTTCAGTGTTCTTGAATCCAGCATGCCGAGTGGAAAAACTATTTCTAAGCACTGAATGGAAAAACTATTACTAAGTAACAGTTTGCTGGTCATCTATGCTATTTGAAAATTGTCTCACAACTTGAAAAAAAAGCTGACTCATTGATCTAGTGACGTCTACCAACCACATTCAATGATATATCTGTAAGAATGTTTTAGAAAGGTTGAGAAATGATACTTTAATGGTAATTCTAATCATCTATAAGTAAATAATAATAATAATAATAATAATAATAATAATAATGATGATGATGATTAACACAAAAGTTATATTATATTGTAATTAGTATTATTTTTGTTAAATACATGTATATTCATGTCGACATATGTTGCTATGTAGTCAAAGGAAAAAAAAAAAAAAAACTAGGAAAGCCCTGTGTACCAGTGTTTGCATCAGACAGCTTGTAATGTATAATTAATATCATATTACTTAAATCTTCATAATAAACTTTAACAAAAGTTAGATGCATTTAGGAGTTGTCTAATCCCCATACAGAACAGCTCAAGAATAAGGGCCTATCTGTAACCCAATTTCGGGGTATAGTTTGATTGCTAGTTATAATAACAGGGTAGAGAGCTGCTATGTGTGAGTGATGGAGAGCACTGGTTACGTTGTGCAAGGCATGCTTGGCAGCGATTGGGGAACATGAATCCAGAGGTGGCTATGGAGCAATATATCAATCTTCTTTCTGACAGCATTCCTGGGTGGATTGGAGGAAAGCCTGATGTAAGTAATATGATCTATTACTTGGAACTGCCATTCTCTTGTTTTTGGGGCATTGTTGTGTGGAATCTGATGTTCTTATTGATATTATTCTCATTGCAGGACAATAGCATCAAGAAGGAAGGGGACGATTCTTCTATGGTACTAGTGCATGGATCAAAACCTTCAGATTTAGGTTCATCTCCGCACCATCTAATGAGTTCCAAATCTGAAAGGTGTTTGATTTGTTAATTATTCCTTTTCACATTATTTATTCTGTGAATGTTGTTTAATTGCTCTTTTATTGCAGTTTTCTGTAGATTAACATATAATTCTACAGGATTCCAGAAATTCATCATTGTGTCCCAAAGGGTGATGATATTGGTGGTCCAAATTTTCTTGAACAAGGTATGCATGTTGATTTAATAGCTAATGTGTTCTTTCCCTTTAACTAAGCATAGAAGAATCATGTCAGAAAATGAAACTAATATGCTAAATTCGTTTGGATGTGAGCATCTCATAAATTGACGACTGTTCTTAATCCTATTAGCAGTATTCATCAATTAAGAAGTCACAGGCCGGCATTGTTTCCATTTGGCTGTCCATTTTAAGGTGACTGTGAGAGAGTAATTGAGAATCAACCTTCTAGTTCCCCACCTACCTCCCTGACCTTTGTTTGGCATATGTTCGCTGTCACCATCTGTCACTTCTTATATTTCTTCAATTTCTCAGTGATTTTCTGGACACTTTTTTTTAGACAGTAGAAATCCATTTGGAGGTCAAGTAGAGAGACTTGCCTGGTTGTACACTCTGTCTTCTGTATGATTTCAGTACTTTGCTAATTCTGGATCATTCTATTCTTTACTTGATTTGTTAGCTGTTCTTCCTGCGAGTAAGTTGCAATATCTTCCATGGTCTATGTGGGCCCATTACATTAATGGTTTGAAATCTGAATCCCTAAATCATTGGTGTGGAGATAATCGGGAAGGGTGTCCGTCTGTATGATTGCTGCATGATCCTAATTAGCTTCAGAGATCAGATGAAGATTAGCATGTTGGCATTAAGTCTTTTCAATCCCATTACTGATAACAGATCTGTGTATGATAGAGCACAGATGTTTCTTTCTATCAATTTGATTTCTATGTTGCCTTTTCTGTAGTTTGTACTCTGTAGGTGCCTGGACTTTGAGTTTAGGATGACAATGGTTGGTCCCAAGGAAAACTGAAAGGAAAAATAAATAAATAAATAATGTAATCCTCTTCGTCATTGAGAGGAATTATTGTAGTTCAAGCATCATCTCTTCCACATGGCTGTAGAAGGTACATGGGATGGGTTATTGCACTGGACAGTGGAACGTCTCAAACTGATGCTGTCAAAACATGCCTCTCCTAACATAACCAGTATGAGTTATACCTACTTAATCAGTTCTATAATAGAAAGACCTACTCAACAACTCATATCCTGAAATCATACATCTTAGAAGGCCACACAACATTTGGATAATGATGCAGGCCAAATCTATAATTGGCCAACCCATTGGGCCCAAGCCCATAAGGAGAAGATCTTCAAATCTAGCAGTAGTTTATATTTGGGAAAATAGCAAATTACTCCTTGCATTTTGACTTTATTGCAAAGTACCTCCATCTACTTTAAAGTTTTGCACTAAACCACCATGAACTTAAAACTGAAGTACAAAAGTAACGAAATCTGTTTATTTTGATAGGAGCTTCTATTTAAACACACCCAATTTCTCAGTTTGCACACCTTTTTAAAAAAAAAAAAACTTTCCCAAAATACCCCACCCTCTCTCTCTCTGTCTCTCTCTCTCTCTCCAACAGTCGTATTCCATCTTCTAAGCTCCATGTAGGCAATTCCCAATCTCTCTCTCTCCAGTCTTATTCCATCTTCTAATATCCATGTAGGCAATTCCCAAAATTTTCCTTATTCCATCTTCTAAGCTCCACTCTAGTGTTGTCAATTTTCTTTTTCCATCAATGTCAAATATGGTTTGATATGGGCATCTTTTGCCCTTTTTTCTGGTTGTTAACTGTTGTTGCTGTAAATTCATGGTTCTCTTTCTTGAGATGTTTTCCTTTTTTTCCCTTAGTTTGCTCATGCCTGCACTTAATGGGCTTGAATTTGGTGTTGGTCTTGTTGATGTTCATATTGGGTTTTTATTTTTTGTTAATGACTTCTGCTTCTCATTCATGTTTGTTGTGGGGCAGATGCGGACTATTGAACTGATGTATCCCAACTATTGTGGATTTGTTACAGAAACCGTCATATAGGAAGGTGCTAACCTTTGATCTCAGCCTAGAAATATGTGTTTAAAAAGAAAATAAAACATTTAAACTGAAATTCCAGATATCCTCTGGAGCAAGCCATTGAGATGGAACTCGTCAACCAACGTTTTGAGTTCAGTGGAATTTCTGAGCATAAGAAAGCTGGTTAGGTGATTCCTTTCATGGGATTTTCTGCTATTTCAATGCATCATTTCAGACTGTGAGAGGCAACACAGGTGATGGTAAGAGAGTCTAAGGTAGGACAAGGCATCAGCAAAGTGATGCTTATAGGCATGGTGGTAGGGAATTCGCTTCTCCGCCTTTATCTTTCATTTACAAAACTTCAACATCTTTGTGCATCAGTACAATCAGATCAGGGGAATAGGTATGTGAATGATAGGCCACATTAATTAAAAGTGGGTGCATCAGTAGCTCCTTTGGCATCTGTAATTAGTAGCTTCTCCCAGTTGTGGGTTTGTCATTGTCTTACGATGGGTTTCTGTTCTTTCTTTCCTCTTTTAACACTTTTGTTCCCTCTCTTTCTCTATCTATACAGACGCACATGTGCCTATACTGACTTTTAGCGTGTCACCTTGCACAATGTCTGCCCTTGTGTATCCAAGGGTGCATTTAAATCTGCCCAAAATACACACTGTTTGGCCTTTCATGGTAGAAAGATGTAGGTGGGTTACTGCTTTCTTTCTTATTTTTCCTGTCCCAAACACAAAGTGTAATTAAATAATAGTCATCTGTCTGCTAGGACATTGATGTGTGCGTCCATGTATACTATTGTACATTTATAATTATCCTACTTCATGAGAGAGCTAACACTTGCAAGAAATGACTTCTAAGTTCTAAATCTAAGTTCATTTGACCATATTTTCGTTCTATATGTTTAATCGCCAGCTTCTTTTTCTTTATTTTTTTACCAGAGATAATGAGCATGTGTGGATTGATGTTTGATAAGTCAAAAACAAAAAGAAGAGGAAGAGGGTAGGGTATTTTCGGAAAGTTTTTATTTTATTTTTTACATGGGTGTGTAAATTGAGAAATTGTGTGTGTTTAAATAGAAGTTCTCATCAAAATAAATGGATTTCATCACTTTTGCACTTCAGTTTTAAGTCCAGGGTGGTTAAGTGCAAAAGTATAAAGTTGATGAGGGCATTTTGCAATTGAGTCAAAGTACAAGGAGGTAATTTGCTATTTTCCCTTTATATTTTAATAGTATCTTAATTTTAGGATAAGTTTGAGAATAATTAAAAGGTTAATCTTATTTGATTTAGACTGTTATTTGAATTAAAATTGTTTCCAAGAATTGCTTAAGGTATGGATCAATATAAAGGAAGTAATCCCTTCTCATGGGAAAGATTACAATATTGAATAAGATTTCATTTTCTTCTCTAGAATAAGTTGATTTTGTCTTTGGTGTAAGACCTAAACAATGTATCCCTAAGCCTTTGGCTTGGATAATAGCCCATTGGCTATTCTTCCTTTCCGTGCTGCGTCAATTGATATCAGAGCGAAGATCCGATCTCATAGTGAGTTGATTTTTTCTTTGGTGTAACACCTAGACAATTTATCCCTAAAGCTTTGGCTTGGAGAGTAGTTCGTTAGCTATTCTTCTTCTCTGTGCTGCATTAGATAATATGGTTATTAAAATTTAACAACAAATCAGATCCCATTGCTAAAAAATTGTTGCACATTTTAGCAGCACTGATGAAACTGTTCAGCAATAGACATTTCTATATATTATCATGTACCAAGTGTTTTTACATGGAGTACAACCATTTTTTATTCTCCCTGGAAACTCTTTCTGAGGCAATGAGGAGTGGTGAATAGGAAGGTCTTATGTATGATCGGAGATGACATTAAAATCACTCTGATCAATGTGATATGTATCATTGGGTACATTGGGTTGATTACTTGATTCAGCTTAAGTGAAGATTGTTAAATCTTAAGGCTGAGTGGTGTGTTATGCACCATTGGGTTGATTCCCATACCTAATCCACAGGATGAATTTAACCCACACCAAGGGTAAAGGATTTGCGGAAAGTTCCCACTAGTTAACATTGTTGTGTGCATTGTGTGGGAGAGGAGGCACATGTATTGGCCTTAGGCCTGTCAACATGCTTAGCTAGCTTGTAAGCCAGCTTGACTTGGCTTTAGCTTGGCTTTTTGTGGTTGATATTTGGTACATGGGCAAGCCCCAACTAGATATTTGGAACCCTAAATCCAAAAGCCCTGTTGGACCTTAAGTGGGCCTCACTAGGTGGTTTCCAATGTTAGAACTGTGCATGCCAAGTGCACTGGATAACTTCTATATACTGGTTATCGAATGTACCTAGTGTGCATGCTAGTGGGGCCCACCTATTGGTCAATTTGAGTTGGGTTAGATCTGAATGGATTGGACTATTGGATCGACTGCACATCCCATTTGAATGAACTATACTTCTGGGCCTGGGTGATAAGAAGTTGATCTTCAAGTCTCCCAAGTCCTATCCAGAGGTGGGCGAATAGGTGAGCCCTATAAAGCGGTGCGCATGAAGAGCCCTATATGCATGTATGTATATATGTATATGTATCTATAGGAAAAACATCTGCCAAGCACCGATGCTCACGATGTGAGAGAGAGAGAGAGAGAGATGCTCCTACAAGGACAGTCTATATCCTTAGCATGCATACTCCACTGCCTTGTCTGATTAAGAATAAATGTAGCGTCTGGATACACAAGACTCAATCATAGGGCCCACATGATGATAATCCAAACTGTTCATCTTGAATCTCATCCCCTATAGTGGTCGGACTGTTCGGATTATCATTATGTGGGCCCCACGATGGAGTCTCGAGAGCCCACTAACTTTGTCCAAACACACACCCCCCCCCCACACCCCCCCCCCCCCCCCCCCCCCCACAACACAATTTCATCCTTCCACCCCCAACCCAGTGATAAAAAAGAGAGACGAGAAGCAGAGAGTAAGAAGTAGAGATGAAGAGGATAATGGTGTACTTAGCACCAATCTGCAGCAGCCCATGGGCATTGCCTTCCTCCATGGCAGCGAGCGAGAGGGAGATTTGAGAGAGAGATAAGTGAGAGAGCAGCTAGGGTTTTCATCACTCCGTCAAGAAAGGGCTGCCGGCGACGGCTTCTCGAGGGACAGAGCAAAGAATCGAGCTCTCCTCAATGAGGAGGGTCTTCACGGAGAAAAAACAGTGAAATGAATTTGGTTTTTTTTTTTTTTCATTTTTTCCTGTCTTTTATACTCTATAGGAAAACCATTAATTGGCTTCAGATCGGACAGTCCAGAGAAATCTGTTCCAGACACCATATTGAGAGTTAGTATGTTGTGTGTGTGTGTCTATATACATAGATACATACATACACACAAACCCTTCTTACACACTTGTCTGCTGATGCCCCTTCTATGCAGAAGGCAGTCCAAGCTTTTCATAGACAAGGACGGCTAGGATTAAAACAGACAATGTTCTGTTTCTGTCTCTCTTCTCCTCTACATTTCTTTCACCCCTCTCCAATGTCTCTCTTTGTCTCTTTTTCTCTCTCCATCTCTGCTTCTCACAAACTACTCTCTTTACTGAGCTCTCTCCAATCTCCATCACTCTTTCTCCATCCATCTGCACAAACAAACTATGTAAAGCTCTCTCTCTCTCTCTCTCTCTCTCTCTCTCTCTCTCTCTCTCTCGTCAAGCTGTAGATAAGAACAGACGGTGCAAGCCTTTTCTCCAACATCTTCATCCAAATATCTTGGTCTTCAGATGCTCTTCCATCCTTGCACAATCCATGTATGAGAATGTTATGAGCTACCACATCAGGAAGGTACTGATTTGCGGAGATGTAGATAGAAATTTTACGTACGTTTGATCCATTTCCAAACATGGAAAGCCCAACCATGGCAGCAGATTATGCTATGATATTGGGAAGAATGCCCACACGAACCATGTCATTAAGAAAACTACAAGCTTCCACTGATGCAGTTGTTTCACAAGCAGATGTATCTTCATCTCCTAGACCAGCTCAGGGGCATCAAATGCATTTCCCCTTCTGCAAATGTATCCAAGTAACAAGCTGTAAGTGAAATCAGTTGGCTCAAATCCAAACTACTCCATTTCACTCAAAAGCTTGTATAGTTCACACAGGGGCATAGTTCATGTGTCAAGTTTTATATGTCAATGAACTCCCAGACAAACCATTCTAATCATTTCACATAAGAGCTCTAGGGCCATATCATCCTTATGTGTGTTGTGTAAACCGTAAATCACAATACCAAAAGAAGCTGCAGTTGGGAGGATAGCATCCTTGAAGTAAGAAGACTATCAACTGCAGCCGTGGTACTCTTAACTCCGCACTTGGTGACTGCCTTTTTAGTGTTCACTACCCTTTTGAGATTTCATCATTGCCCAAAACAAACTGCATTTCATCAACCATGCCAAAGTTAGCATGCCCCTTTAATGCTGCATTATAAAGTAAAATCAAAAGTGTCAACATCCAAAGCTTTTTTGTCTTCCTGCAGTACCCTTTTCTTCATGATCCATTCCCCCATCAACAAAATGCCAAAATAAGCTCCCTAATCACGTTAACATCTAGGAGGATGCCAAAACTCCTTATCTTTGAAGAAAAATTCAAAGCATTTTGGACATCTTTCTTTTCACAAAGCCAGAGGAGAAAAGGGGACAAGTTACGCAGATTCATTGAGAGAGAGAGAGAGAGAGAGCATGGGGTTGAGAGGGGAAAGATGGAAATCAAGAGAGACTTAGACGTTGCTTTATGCAGTTTGTTTGGAGAGAGAGAGAGAGAGAGAGAGAGAGAGAGAGAGAGAGAGAAACTGACACTTTCTATTTTAATCCTCAGTGCTCAAATTTGACATGTTTCTCTATATGTATATGTATGCATATATTTGCACGCATATGTATATTTACTGTACATACATCCGATGGATATATACATGAATTTGTTCTGTTTAGCAGTGTCACCCGGGATGCCATATTTATGGGACCATTTCTGAGCCTCCTTGTGACCCCCAGCCCCCTTTCGTTTCTCCTCTCTCTCTAAGAAAAAAGGAAAGATAGCCACCTAACAGCTGTCAGACCATTTGAGTCACATATGAAATGATTTCACTGTTGGATCTAGAATCATAGTTTCTTTTCACTGTTGATTTTATGGGGCCCATATCTTGATCATGATGGTATTGGTCTTATCCAAATCCCCAGGTGGACCTCACAAAGGCCTGTGCTAACACTCTTAGTAGATTCGCATTGTGTATATGGTGTGAGCATGTAGCACAGTTGTGTGCTTACTGTTGCAATCACAAGGTTACAGGTTCAAGCATATTTCCAGTCGAATGTTTATTTAAATCTAATATAAAAGAATCCTATATGTGGGAGAGTCAGCCTTTTCTTTGGCCCATTCCTCCTCTCTCTATCCTTCCGTGCATTGTTATGACGTTAACATTAATCCCCTCTGTATTTAGAGGAAAAACTCTGGGAGGTGGGGGTGTTAAGGGGCATATGTTAGAAAAGAAAACTAGATATCATTCGGGGTCTATCCCTCCACTCCATACTACCTTGGGCCCCTGCAAATGAGCATTACAGCTTTGGAGGGAAATTTTAACTATTCCTGGAATAGAAAAAGAAATAAAAAAAGGAGAAAAAGATAGATGAATGCACAAATATTCTCTTGCCTGAAATAAAATTTCTGTGAGGCACTAGAAATTCTAACAAAACCAAGCAACTGAGACAATAGGTCGGAGGAGAGTATATGTCTCAAACAGTGCATGTGTCTGCTGATGGAGGGCGATTTTTTGCAGGTGCCATAACAAGAATAGGAGATGGACGGAAGAATAAAGAAATAACATTAAAATAGAGTGACCCAAAGCTATTTTATTTTAAACGAAAATAAATCTGACACAGCAGATTGGCACATCTAAATCTTATCAAAAATTTAATATTTAATAAACTATTTTTCTTGTCATGATGTCTCTATTCCCAATTCAGTATTTGAGACGCCACCTAATTTCTGAAGACCAATATAATCTATGGAATCCTGTATAGCGACACTCAAATGGAACTAATTTTGGAGTTAAACATAGAAAGATTATGAAGCAGAAAAGGTCTTTAGAAGTATGATAATTGGATGATATTGATCGAAGGTACATTAGGAAGGAAAAATAAATTGGAGTTGTGAATGATTGAAAGTGAATGCAATGGCAAGAGCATCATTTCTTTTTTTTTTTTCTTCCTTTTTAACAGAGTTCATGTTTTTTTATCCCCCGTGATATTGATCTTTGAAATTTCCATATTCTAATGGTTCATGTTTCTTATGTCTGCTATGTAGTTGTTCTCTTGAGAGTTGAGAATCATGTTTACTGTTTAATGCTTCATTTAATCATTCAAGTCCACTGATAAATAGATGCACTGTTATCCTCAGAAAATGCTGTAAATGATCCTGCTACCTGATCATCCTGCATCATCCAACTATGGGGACAGTATATTCCGGTAGATTCTCAGTAAGAACATATAATCTTGGTGACATGTGCCCTGCAGATTTGTGAATCCTTCATTGTCAATAAGACCATGGATGTATGTAAGAAAAAACTGTTGTGTGTTGTGCATCTGAACTATGACTAATATTTGTGTGTATATAATTGATTGGGTATATATGGCTATTGATATTTATTCCTCAACTGGATCTATTGTTCCTCAACTCTATATTGTCCTTTATCTTGGCCTCTCAAAGAAACTTAACAATACAAAAGAGAAATGAAGGTTTTTTCCAAATGATCCCTGCCTTTCTAAAGCGTCGAAGGCAATGTTTATTTAAATCGTACACACAATCTTACCATGCATTTTAATCAGTTTGTCCCAGTCTGATGCCTTCAACAAGTAAAAAGAAAAAAAATGAATATTACTGTCTCCATGGTGATCTCAATGCGGAACATAGATTATAGTGGCTGTTTATCTCTCTTTCATAGCTTTTAAATAGGAAATATTCACTACAATGCTTATCTCAAAAGTACTATGTACCGATTGCCTAATCACTCTTGTCAGAGATGCTCTTCAGTGAGATCAATTGATCATTAAGTGAGGTTGAGGATTTATTGGGACATGTAAAGAACTAAAAAGAGCCTTTGATAGTAACAGTATAAGCATACCCTCCGCCCTAAACCACTGAGGAAAGTCCTAGAGGCTTTGAGCCTCTGACGATACAGAAGTAGAAGATAAGAACTAAAGACACCTTTTGTTTTTCACAGAATTTGGATACCACTTGATCGTGGGTGTTGGAATAATATCATTATATATGGTTTCTTACTGTCTTTTATTAACATCAATTGATGCTTAGGATCTACCTTCGTTGAGGTCTCCCATCTAGGCATACTTCCACTGGAAACACTAGCCTTCCTCCATAACTATTGATGGGGTGTTCACTTTAATGCAGTGCTAGTTACAAGGTGGAAGAAAGATTCAAACGTGAGAAACAGAATTAGGGAGTGAAGTTTTGAAAATAAATATAAATACTGTAAACAAGAATTTGATTAATAAACATTTGAGAAACAACTTGAAAAACATGCTATGAACATGTGGGAAACATTGTGGGTTTTGTTTTTCAATTCTTACCTAAGCATTTTCTGTCTAAGGAATGCAATTTTTTTTTCATGTTAAACTGCATCAAAGGAAAAACGTTCCAAATTTCTCATGCACTGAGGTTTGCTTTCCAAACATGGAACATTTTTCATATTTGTTTATTTTTTCAACCCTTTCGAAAAATGAATCTAAGAAATAAAATTTAAAGAATAAAAAATATAAAAATCTGGGATAATTTGACCTTAAAATGGATCTAAACTGCTTTACAACATCACACGGTGCTTCTAATAAATAAGTATAAGCATACATTTAACATATATAACATAGAGTGCTTCAATTTTCCAAAGATCATTTACATTGAAGCTTTCATCTGAGTTGCACTCTACATTTTGTTATTATTCTTGGAAACCTTTTCTGTGTTACCAGTAGAGCAATCGAATTCCCTCCCCTCATTCTTTATATACATACACACCGTCGTGTACAAAGAAATGTGGATTTATGCAAGAGCTGGCTACATCTGTTCATTAACCTTTTGACCGTGTTTGTGAAATCTTCTATCATTGGTTATATTGACGATCTTCCATTGTTTTCTTTTTCTTTTCTTTTTTTTTTCTTTTTGTTTTTTGGTATCCTATCTTAGTGGGGCTGGGTCCCCTGCCCTTTGGAGAGGAGAAAGACGCCATCTGAGGTGGGGTGCCCTTCAGAGAGGGAAGACACTCAGATGAGGTAGTACGGCCCTCAGGTGGGGAAAGATGATTGCTCGGGCTCGAGCTCAGGATAGCTAGATAAGAACTAATACCTCTTGCCACTGCCGTAAAAAGCCATTCTTGCGATCTTCCATTGTTGGTTGGCCGGTTCACACTTAGGATCATAGACCAGTGACTCCCATTTGCATGTTCCCAGTTGGCATAAGCATAATAAGTACTAGCACGATGACCTGTGCTCAGCCGTATGTCCATGCAATGCAAATTAAATATTCATGAATTAAAAAATTAAATGTTCTTCTATTGTTCAAAGAAAGATGTTATAAGAGTACATGTTTCCAATCAGAGAGCAATTCACATAGGGAGGGAATGGAAGAATAAAGGTAGAGAGGGTGGGGCAGAAAGAGAGTTTTTGCACAAAAAAGAGAGGAGTGAAACTCCGAAAAGTAGGGAACAACAAATAGATGGTTACATGAGATATGAATAACGGATAGAAAGGGGAACATTTGAGCAAAGAAGGGACAACATGCAGTCAAAATTGCAATTGAAAGTCAAACTTAAAGCCTTAATCCTTGGCTTTAATATATTATAACGGAAAAGGCTCTCCTAAGGTCGCCTTTCATGAGTTGGGCATGTGAGACCCCTTTATGATCAATCTAACCTAGCCCAAATTTGACAGTTCCTACTGTTTCTGTTACACGCCATTGAATTGAAATCCCTAAAAACATGATTCCTTCGAAAACCATTAAAATTAAGGGCCATTTGTCAGGGTTAGAATGATCTATTGGGTTTGATACTTTGCTGACAACTAGGTCTCGTTGATATATTTTCCACCTCTCCATGATTGGTGATGCCCTATGATGAGCCCCAAAAAAGTTCTTTCACGATGTTGTTATCTGCAGCTTTGGATCGTACAGAAGCATCCCTGCAAGGAAATTTTTGCTGGGGTCCGCTGCACTTAAATATTCTCCATCGGTTTCGCAGTTTCGTTGACCCGATGAAATTGAACTTATCTGTTGCTATCATCTTCTGTCAGGGTTACCTCCAGAGACTTTTGGAGACCAAAGGTCACAGAGCTTTCTGCACTTACTTACCAAAGCCTGTGGTGTGCACATACTGAAATAATAGAGAACCATTCCCCAACACTAACAGTCTTAAATTTTAACTTAATAATTCTTATATCATTGGTTTAATATCATTTTCACTAGAAAATTTCAGAAAGAAATATTGGATGTTTGCAATCAAAGCTGCCTTAAGATTACATCAAAGAATCAGACCTCCAAAACCAGCTGAAGCTTTGACCCCTTACAGTTTAGTTTAGTATTATACAGCTGCAATCTGAAAAGCAATATTGAACAAAAGGAATTGAATAGACCTTCAGCTTTTGATGGCTTCAGTTTTAGACGATGCCTTCTTGGACTTCTTGCTCATTCGGATTTTGGAATACAAGCTCTTTGTTCTGAATGCCAGTACAAGATCCAAACCAAATCCAACAATGCATGCAAGAGCCATGATCACAAAGACGAGTCGGTAACAGTGAGCCCCAACACAGGTGTTACCCCCTCCATGGGTCCGTGTGGCCTGAGCATCATACAAGAAGCCTGCAAGCAGGCCAGAGAAGAGGAAGGAACCAAGTGGGAGGTTCAAGATGAGAATGTTGTAGATAAGGCCATAGTATTTGAGGCCAAAAAGCTCAGAAGCCATTGGCACAGTAACAGCCAGGCGAACACCATAGCAGACACCAACGATGATGGAACCGATATATAAAGATCCTGGTAGTGCCATGGCCATGATCACATACCCAACAGCCATTAGAATCTGAGAAGCTGCATTCCATAGTGGCCTAGGTGTTCCAGATGTCCTGAAATGTGATCATCAAAATATTGGGAAAAGAATATATAAATGCTCAACCAAATGGTAAAGACATGAATCAGTCAATTTTTTAGATACAGAGATGTCTGACAATAATCGAGGTGATTCCATAATCAGAAGTGGGCCCAACTTCCCATCACCGTCTAATTGAAGGCAGGTGAAAATTCCAGCTCAATGGTTCCCACTGTCTCTTTAATTTTCACCTATGATCATTTCCATCGTCAAAGTGTGAGAATGGGAAATGATCAAGTGCCACATAATTCTTATCCGCAACTTTGGCATTAATGAAAGTAGCCCATTTGATGATGATGTATCCTCACAGCGAAAGCAAGTGAACAGGAAACTGGCCACCCAATGAAAGTTTACTGCTTTAGTTGGATCTCATTTTACACTAAAAGCTGTTACAAAGGAACTATCCACCATTCATCAAGATGTTCAGGAAAACTGGGTGCATGGGTGGGCCTAGTAACCTATGACCCCTAATACTACAAGATAGGCAACTTGATGACTGCTGTAGTTTCATATTGACACTTCACTGTTTGTGTGTAAAATCTACGTCCTTGCTATATATCTTAACATGTCCCTCCATATCCATATCATATATGGCCCTCATAGCATAAAACCTGTTTTGTGCTTATCAAGGAAAAAAAGAATGAAAGGGCTCCTGGCGGGATTGATGATCCTATCAAATATATCTATCTTGGTTGGTTGAGTTCTACTTTTCTCATTATTAAGCTTACATACAACCGTTCCCCATAATTAATACTCCAAATACAATGTAAAAGTTTCTTGCAAGTGTACCATGTCCAAACAAGAGACTGACACATTTCAAAAAAGCAACATATAGGGGAAGGTGAAATGAAATCAGAAATCAAATGGGGGTATTGAAGTGGCCATTGTAATATGATCATAACAATCGATCTAAAACACAAAGACATCCAACAGACCTCAAAAAGGGATAATTCTTTTTCCTTTTTCTTTTTTTTTTTTTTTTTTTTTGAAAAGATGGATCATTCTTAATGTAGCATAATAAGTAATAAATGAATCTAGGTAAATCCAAAAAGAACCCTTGTCTAATCCATTACCCGTGGATTGCAAACTTGCAATCCTAATCCGACCTTCCAACCCAACGCAAACCCAACCGGCAATTCAGGGTTTAGGTTGAGCCTACTGTCAAACCACCACACTTTGACAGCAAATTGTTCATCAAGCAGGTTGCATACATAAGAACAGCTCCTTGCCATAATGGTAAGTAGTGTTGGTTCTTTGAGAGGTCTCAAGTTCAAACCTCAATTCCTCTCTCTTTGTATATGTGAGTTTTATCACCTCACATGTGCAAATTGTCCTCTTTGTATATGTGAGTTTTATCAGCTCACATGTGCAAATTGTGTTGTATTTTCTCACACATGCGAGTTTTCATTATCTTACATGTGTAAGTTGTATGTGATCCCATTATCCTCCATGCATGAGTTATGTGTATCTCTCACATATGCGAGTCTTCATTACCTCACATGTGGGAGTTAATATTGGTATTAGTGTTATATTGTTGTTTGTATATACTGTCCCAAGCCTCAACTGGTTAAAAAAAAAAAAGAAAGGTCGCATACATGGTTGCATACTAGTACAACTGGTTAAAAAACTGTGCCCCATGATGAATGGTCTACATTCTGCAACAAGCGTGAGTTCTACCCATACCTTTCACCGTCTTCCCCATACTTTTCAACCTAATTACAAATAGCTTAGAAGTCAGACGTCTATGCCTTTCGAAGGACAGGTCATTTTCTACCAGTCCAGTTAACTTCTTTGCAACTCCATGAATTAAATCACAGAGCCATCAACTACCTTTCAAGTTCCTAACAGAGGGAATGCAGCACAAAGTCATTTACTACCTTTTCTTTCAAGTTTCCACCAGGTGGAATGCAGCCTGACGTGAACGTGAGGGCGACGCCATGTAACGGGAGTCCGTAAGACTATATAATTTCATAGTCAAGAATTACCCAGTTCTAAACTCTGCACTTAAAAAAAAAATCCAATTAAAACTCTATCCACTCTCCAGATGTGGGGATCCAGAACCTCTGTAGAAAAATTAATTCATCATTGAGGGATTCTGATTTCAGATGGAGGGCGGCAACAATAAATTTATAGTGGCCATACAGACTTCAAAAGTACATATTCCTCTTTTCTCCTCTCTTTACTCCATGGGTTTTGACTTTGTTGAGGAGCTTCACTTATGGTCTACAGCAGTCTTTAAGAGAAATTATTTGGCATAGTTCAGATCCTAAAAAGCCACTCATAAAATTATGCAACCATGTGGCCAAAACCAACCCACCGAAAAATACCCATCCAATTAGAGGTGGACAAGCATTAGATTCATGACGAAAAAACTTTGGCACCAATCAAAGGTGTCTAACATGACACAAGAAAGGTTTCACCCTAACAGGAGTGGTGCCCACCCCATCATTTGACTGTGCTTAATTACTGCTGAATTAGACTCCTTGTTTTAGTGGATTGGTGCAGTGAGTGAGCTCCCAGAATGATCTCAACTGTCAGGCAAGCAATCAACAGATAGAGGATAGAGTCCTGGGAGAGAAGAAGATGAGCAAAATGTGTATAGAAGGAAGAACAAAAGGGTTGGGGGTTGGGGGTTTGGGTTTACATTGGGGGTTGGGGGTTGGGTTTACATCGTCTACTTCTGGGTAATTTTCTCAAAAATAAAATTGAGCTCTAACGTTTATCACTTTTGGGCAAAACAATCAAACATTATCATTAATTAGCATTAAGTAAGTTTCTTTATTATTATTATTATTATTATTTATTGTAAAAACCTCCTGGTTTTGTTTCGTGTTACACGTTGGTTTCCTTTTACAACCAAGAACATTTGGTGATATTGATTTTCATAAATAGGTAGTCTATCCAACTTTCCAACCTTTCCTTTTCACCATTCAATGCGATATGCCCTAAATTCAAATACCAGCCGACAGTGTTTTAAAAGTGGGTCAGACCCTCGACGGGGTTAGTCCAACTTTATTGGCTTATTTTGGGGAAGTTGTAACATCTTAATCATAACAAGTGCACTAAAAGTAGAAGAAATTGTAAAAACCATTTTAAAACCAAAGATTCACTCACAAAACAAAACAAAACAAAACAAAAAAAAAAGTAAAATTGTAAAATAACTATTTGATAATTATTATTATTCTTTTTTTTGGAATTGTTTCATCAAAAACTAAGAAGAAAATAAAAACCTTTTAGTCCATATGTAATTTGTATTTTTTTCCCCCCTGTGTTTTACCTCTTGGCCGGATCTTAATACACTCACCTAATTAATTTATATCGTCCATCTACTGCTCTACAAAAATGCCCTTGCCTCATTAAAACAAAATAGAAAATATCTCAAATAACACCTTATATTTTTGCATTGTTTCAAAAATAAACATAAGTTTCAAAACTTTTTAAATTAGTTTCTAAAATTTTTAAAAAATTTTCAGTTAAGAACATTCATTTATTTAAACTTATTTTCCTCTAATTTTTTTTAAAGTACCTAAATTGCTCTGCACTAAAAACAAAATGTCCTTTACGTCCTTCATGTCCTCCCCATACCCTATCAAGGACAACCTCCTTTAGGTCCTCCCCCTTTCCTAACAAGAACAAGGACAACCAGTGTCCCCACCACTGCAATTGAATGCATGCAGGTAACCATTTCATCTCTTAAAGTGAATGGTAATTTGGGTAACCCAGGAAACCGAAGAAAATAAAAATTCCAAGAATAACTTTCCACTAAAGAATATAGGTGCATGACACACTAGTGGCACGCACCCACCAACACCGTTGCCGATCAATTTCAAAGTCTTGAATTCCATGTCTTAGAATTTCAGAAGATCAATTGTAGAGATTACCAATAAACAAGAAACTAAAACAGACTTCAGAATACTAGGAGAAAAAACAAGAGGGAAAGTAGAAAGGATTCAACCGACTTACTTGATGAAGTACTCTGACATGGATCCTGAACCAATCCGTCCGAAAAATCCCCATATACTTGTCAACGATACGAACATTGACACATCCACGTATCCCAAAGCTAGCCCCATCTGTCCCATGTTGTTCATCACCGCTAATCCTGTCCCAACTCCACACAGAAAGGACACAAACAGAATCCAGAAATCAACCGTCGAAAACGCTTCCACGATAGTATGCTCTTCTCCAATCACAGGCCTCCTCCTTCGTATCTTTTCCTTCTCCACCTTCACCTCTTGCTCTACTATTCTTCCATCATTTTCTCCTGCTTCTTCTTCTTCTTCTTCTTCCTCCTCCTCTTTCTCCTGAATAGTCAGAAGCGGATCTCGGGTCTCCACCCGCTCCGGATCCCGCTTCAGACCCGACACCCTCCTCGCCTTCCACTCGGCGTAGATGGGCACCCCCAACGGCACCGCCATCAAAACCAGCAGAACCACGGCGAACGCCCGGGAAACCGCCCGGCCATGCTCGCCGGAGACGTCGAAGGCGAGGAGATATAAAGCAATTATGACAGCGACGACGTTGAAAACGCCGAAGTAGCGCGACTCTTCCTTGTCGTCGTCGGCGGCTGCCGGGTCGGCTTCTCGGAGGAAAACCATGGCGGCGAGGCAGACGAAGAAGGGCACTGTGGAGAGCATGAGGAGGAAAGAGGAGGGACTGTCGGAGAAGAGAGCGGAGCAGAGGTCGGTGAAAATGGCGGTGCTGAGGCCGATGTAGCCTTTCAAGATGCCCGATACGGGGCCTCTGTTCTTCCTAAAGTTGCGAAGGCAGGTGACAAGAACGGCTGTGTTCATCCATGTCGTGCTGTTCCCTCCCATACACATGAAAATGCACATCTGAAGCAGAATACAAGAGAAGCACATAATAACGCACAACTCATGAAGAATATATAAGGATTTGAAAAGAATGAAAATGAGATGTCAACTTGTGGACCTGCCAGTAGGGAAGAGGGCGGATTTTCTGGCTAACCACGAGCCATTGAACTCCATAACCAACGAGCCCTTCGACTGAGCCGATGAGGAAGATGAGAGCAGTGGGCAGACGGTCAGATGCAAGGCCTGCGACGAGACCAAAGGCTTTTCCTACGTCTTTGGCCACGGAGAGATTGTTGAGCTGGAGCTGGGTGAGGGCCATGAGGGACTTCAAGGCATCTGAGTAGTTTGAGAAGGTGTAGTTGTTTCCTGATATGGATTGGACCCAGACCGCTGTTACGAATCCCAGCCATTTTCCGGCTGGGGAATTGGGGGATATGAGAGCACCCATGTTTTTCAACCTTCTTGAATTGAAACAGAATGAGGCTTTGAAGAAGGCGAGCGTTTGGATTGGTAGAATGGAAAATGGGGGCCTCTCGTCTACTTTTATGGGGGTTGGGGTTTGGGTTTGCTTATTCGTGTATGGATATTTTTTAACGAAGGAAGCTATAAGCATGGAAACGTGTGAGAGTGACTTTGGAAGTTGCAAAGGTGGCGCATTTTAAAGGAAATAACCAGCCGTATCATCCGCATCAGAATCAGATTGACCAGTGGGTGTTAGATCTGCCACAGCTAAGATGCTCACCCCAGTAGTTTAAAGTTCTGATTCGTGCCAACTTTTACTGAAACCAGCGGCTCGCTGAGTTGATGAGACGGGTAAATCGAACATGTCGGATTTAGCCTGAGCCAGTTTTTGGTACACTCATCTGTATCCTTTTGGCTATGCAACTTGCGGACATGATTTAAACTAAATTGGTCAAGCCCCACACCGATCCAAGTTGTATGTTGTTAAACTTCGGATGAAGTGATGAACCACCAGCAAAAAAGAAAATAAAATAAAGTAATAGGAACTTGGGTAGAACCTACTTTTTCTATTTTACCTGATTTGCAAGTGGTCATGTGGATTAGAGTGGACTTGCGTTGGTTCCAGGCAAACTCAATACAGCGGGTCAAGACCTTCTGTGGATCTTTATCAATGCGCTAGGGGGGCTAACAGGGCTAACAGACCATGACATCCAAGCCCCAAGTCAAGCTTGGCCTATATGGGCTGGAGTTAGGGTGTGGACTCATGGGCTGATCCTATGCAAATTTTTAGCCCAATTTTTTTTTTTTTAGCAATTTAACTTTTTTACATAGCATACCTTCAAGCAATTCACTTTACACTCTTGGACACTAGGGCCCTATTTAGCATCATTTTGAAAATATTTCATTTTGCGAATTAATAAAGAATAGATTATTTTGTAGGCATTTTTTTCTCTGTTAATAATGCACATCCATGAGATCACTCTCTACCTATCTCCCTTTTCTCACGGTCTCTCTAACATTTTTTTTTCCTTACAAAATGCCTATCAAATAATTTTTTCTTCTTTCATTCTTAGAACAAGATCTTT
Source organism: Sextonia rubra (assembly GCA_037013555.1). Lineage (NCBI taxonomy): Eukaryota > Viridiplantae > Streptophyta > Magnoliopsida > Laurales > Lauraceae > Sextonia > Sextonia rubra. The sequence continues at coordinate 37,315,174 of JASUAD010000008.1, forward strand.
TTAAATTGATGCCGAGCAAGCCCTATGCCACTGATCAAAAGCCATACTTTAATAGAAAGGACTCAAGATCGCTACTTATCTTAGTGGTAAAGAGTGCCGACTGATGAATACTCCTAATTTTAATTATCACTCGAGATAATTAAGGTGTTGCCGAGGTCCACCTACTTATTTGTATTAGTTATGTATTTATCTTGATATTATCTCTTCCAAGGCATTTAAAAATACCTTTCTTGTTGAAAGACATGAAAAAAGCTTTCGATTACAAATAAAAAAGAGGGGTGTCTAATGTATTTTTAGATTTTTGGAGAATAGAACAAGCCACGCCTGCTTTATCCCAGCAGATTAGAACACGTGTTCAGAGCGGTTGGTGTGATGGGACCCTTGCACATTAATGAGAATTAAAAGTATCTAACCTTTTTTATTCGAAAATAGAAATATCGAATTTTAAGAACTTGAAACGTCATTATCACTGTTTCACGTGATTCCAGCCACATCTAATATGTTAAAGGCCATTTTTCTTTTATTGTTGTTTTATTTTAGTTTATTTTTTAAACGATAGTATCACAGAAAATTTGTTGTCTGTTTTCAAATCATGAATTACCTCATATCCATGGTAGCCTCATTGGTGATGCACCTCCCCTCCTCCACAGAGGCATTTACCCGAGGGAAAAATCATTTAATTAATTGCTATAAAAGAAGAAAAATAAAAAGAAAAGTTGCATATAACCAGCCCATGTATTTTGACAAATACACATAACCACCTAATTCCTTTAGTTTTGAATATAACCTGATTTACTAATTTAAATTTATTTGTCATCCACATTGGGCTTAAGTGAGTAGTTGATGGTTCTATCATGGTGTTTCAATTGCATATTGCTAAAGATAAAAAGGATAGAGATAGAGGAAGAGACAGATGGCTGGAGAGAAATGTGAAGCTCAGTAACATTTGAATTTGATATTTCTTCTTTCGTATAAAGTGGTATTAAATTCTTTAGTAAAGTTGAAGTGATTTCATCCAATATATAGTGTTTAGGAGTGTACATAGTTTGGATTAAATTAAATTGAGCATAATCCATCACTAATTCATTACCTATAAATTGACAGTTTTGTAATTCGTAGCCAATTCGGTGCCTATAAAAAATTGAACCAAACTGAATCGTGGATCAACAATTCAGTTTAGTTAAAACTATTCAATCCATTAGATAACAAAACAGGCATAAAAATCAAACCCCATATGTATATATATATGTTATATTTAATGTCAACGGTTTGATTTGTTTTAATCCATAGACAAAGGATAAAATCTATTACTAAACCATTGCTAACAGATTAGGTTTTTTTTAATTTATCCCCAAACCATTAATCGTAAGTTTGGTTAAAAAACGGCGAATCAAATCAGCTCAAAACGGTTTTACTAATCAATGGATTTTTGTTACACCTGTAATAGTGTTTAAACAAAAACTTCCCTTGCTATGAAGCTATGTTTATTGTAATTTTCATGGTATCAAAGATATATCTCTATCTTTGCTGCTTCTATAAGCATCCTCCCTCATCCAGGCATAATCCAGATGAATGTATAAAAAAACTGATAGCTAGCAAGGATAATAATTGTGAAAGATAAAACAAGTGAAGCATAAATTTAGATTTGCGGTTTCTACCTTTTTATAAAGAGGAATTCTAAAAAAATTTCCATTTAAAAAAGGGAGCTTTTGCCCCTTTTAACATATCCAATAAAAATATGTCACTTCACAAGTGCAAAGTAAAAGAATAGAGAATAACTAATTTTAAGGAGATTAGATGTCATGTGTTAAAATCTCATACTCTAAAAAATGGGCATTTTTATGGTGAAAAACATCTGGAGAGTTTTCTAACCTGACCCTTTTATAAATTCAGATCCTATCCCTTAGCAAAAGCTATAGTTATTTTATCTTTAGAATGTAAACAATTTTCATATGTATGGTGTAACCTAATCTTTGTTGCAAGTTTATGATGGGTTTTATATTTTCCTTTTAATTCAAGTATCAAATAATGAGTTCACTTTTGATAAGGATATTTGTAATATATGTAATTCTTTGAGGTGAAAATTAAACAAACTACATAAAAATTATGAAATAAAAGGCTCTATCTCAATATTCTCAAACAAGAAACTACGAACAATAAATCAAAAGTTATGGTTCATAAAAGGTAATTACATTCAAATTCTGCTAGCAAAAAGGCACACACTAAGTATGGGCCAAAATTAAACTAGCTTATTGTTAAAATAGTAAATTCACTTTGAGTACCCAATTGAGAAGATTAATTAACATATTCTATGGTTAATAAGATTTGGAATATAAATATAAAATCATGCTATAGATTCTTTTTTATGATAAAATCTGCTATATATAGATATTGGGATTTAAAATATAAATATAAAATATTATGTAAATATTTGTGTGTGATTTTCTCTCTTTCCCAAATAGCTTGATTGATTGTCGATGGTGGTGTTTAGCTTTTCCGCACACGGGCGCACAATAAAGAAAAGGTTCAATCTTAGTGCTATGATCATATCCCTTCTATGTGAGGAATTTTGGAATTTTTAGGATAGAACAGTTTAAAAAATAAAACTAAAAATACAAATCAGAAATCATTTTCTCTGCTCCCCAGTTTACCATGAGCCAAATGCAACCTAATGGTAATAATTTGGCTACCTTATTCACAAAATCATTAAATATAAATCTGTGAGCGTTGCACTACTAATATAAGAAAGCACATATCGGTGACTCGGTCATTGCAGCAAAATCCATCGATCGATTGGCTAAAGTTTCTATGAAGTTAAATCCACTGACTCTTCATAATCCATCCCTTCGTTCATGGCTCGAGATGAGGATATTGGATAGTAAGTGGGAACCACCTGTCAGGTTCTGGTTGACGTCAAGTTGACTGTATTTATTGCTGGGAAGCGCGGTACTTGAAAAAACCATGCATGGATGTACCGGGTTTGTATTTAGTACAGATATGGATATGCTATAGATATCAGGTATGGCCCGTACTTTTTTGACGTTATGCGTACCCGGTACATACCTAGTATGTAATGGTACATCTTTAGTACGTCCTTTGCATTTTTTTTACTTTTTATCTACAAAAAAAAAAGAAGAAAAGCTGAAGGACCTAAATGTAAAATTTGTTTACTTAAAAACTTCAGCTTAAGCCAGGTTAGCCTTAATCGCCCCTACCTCTTTCACTGAGAAAAATGAAAAAAGGAAAAGAGCGAAAGAAGAAGAAAGGAGGAGGAGGAGGAGGAGAAGAAGAAAAGGAGGAGGCTCATTGAAGCCCTAATCTGCCTCTACCTTTGCTGCTTAGAAAAATGGAAGAAGGAAAAGAGCAAGAGAAAAAGAAAGGAGGAGGAGGAGGAGGAGAAGAAGAGGAGGAGGTTCATAGAAGGGGAGGCTTATCATCAAAGGAGAGGCTCCTATGGAAATAGAGAGAAAAAAAAAAGCAGGAGAGGCTCAGGGAGGAAAAAAAAAACTCAGAAGAAAAGGAGAAGGAGGAGGCATACTTGCCGCACCCACACATCCGCCACGTTCGTTGCTGCATGTCCGCCACTGCACGTCGGCCATTGCAAATCCTCCACAACTGTAGAACTGCAGGTTTTCTTCCTTTCTTTCTTTTTTTTTTCCTTGCTCTGCTTTGCTCTACTGTGAATCCATGCTGTTGCTATAATTTTTTTCCCCCTGCTAATGGTTGTTGCTCTGCTACTGTAATCTCTGGTTTGTTAATAGGTGTTTTTGCTGCTGAATTTTTTTTTTCCTCTGATGATGCCTTGCTATTCTTCATTTCCTTTTTTTCTAATGCTCTGCTCTACTCTGCTATTGGCTGTTGTTTTGCTACTATATTTTCTTCTCTTTTTTTTTTCTTTTTTGCTCTGCTGCTTTGCATTTACTGTTTTTTTTTTTTACATATGCTCTGCTCTGCTGTTGCTTTGTTGTGGTATTTTCTTTCATTTTTTTTTTCTGCTTTGTATGTCTGCTGCTTAATGCCAAGGATTTAGATGTTGTATTAATGTGAAGGGTGATACTCTCCTTCAAATGAAAGGAGAAAGTGAAGCAGCCGAGAACTGGAAGAAGATGGCTAAACCCAAAAATGTTCCTTTACCACCCCCCTCTTATCCTATTAGTAGTAGGATGTCAAATACAATAGATATTGGAAGTGGAAGTGGAGGGTCTAGATTGAAAATGTATGAGCCAAAAAGAGAAAGGCCATTGGAAGTAGTGCCTTAGAGAAGGCATTTAATCAAGGTGCTAGGGAACATTTGCATTCTTTAATTGCTCGTATGTTCTACACAAATGAATTGCCTTTTTAGTGCATTCTTTAATTGCTCGTATGTTCTACACAGATGGATTGCCTTTTTAGTGCTTTGATTTGTTGTTTTTGTTGTAATCCTGGTGTTTACGTGGCTTTTCACTTTTATTGTAATGATAGACATTAAATTTGATGTTTGTAGGTTGATTTTGTAATGATATTAAGTAATTGTTGGCTTGTTGCATTTAAAAGTTCTAACTTATTTTAAAATTTTAATTATCAACCTATTGCATTATTAAAATTTTTAAAAATATAAAATTTTAATGGACGTACCCCAGCCATACTTGTACTCTGTTTTCTAAGGATTTCGCCGTATTGACGTACTTATACCATACCTGCACTAGAAGCACATACCCGTGCTTCCTTGATTTATTGTGGAAATTGACACTAGCTGGTTGAAACAATTGAATAGAGTGGCCGATGGGTTATATGAGGATCCTTTTTCACTAAATACATTCGATCTCTCTATCTTGCAATTTCATTTTAGGGAGAAATGCAAGAATTGACACTGGTGACTTTTTTAGGGGTGAACAACATCATAGTAGGAGTGGTCTCTACTCGATCGAAAATACTTCCCTCTGCTAATACTTATCGGCTATGTTTGGAAGCCGCATAAATATTTGATTGGATTAAATAGCTAGTACCATCTAAGTCCATCCAATGGTATTATTGGATGGGATGGGACTTCATGTATCCTAGAGATGAATTAAATCATACGTTTGGTTTATGTTTGGATAGATCGGGTACAAGGGAAAAAATGACTTAAAATTTTTTATCCTAAACCCACACAAACCTAGCCCAAAACTACCCCACCTCTTCAGTGAGATTATTGAAATTGAAATACTAGGTATTAAGTCACTATAGCTTCGAGACTTGCATAGCATAATACCAAGTACTAAAATTGTCAACAAACAAAGAATAAATAGGATCAGGATGCAAAAAAGTTGTTTATCTGCCCACTTATCCGCCCTTATCCCACTTCCAAACACATCCACAATGAAGCCTACAATCCAAACCATGTAAAACACATCCTCCTCATTTAGATACGCGTGATCAAATTTCATTCCAACAAAAGTTAGTTCCCACTATAAGATTGGAAATATGATTTATAATGTTTGAAACTTGAAGGTTTTGGGGGAGCCTCTAAAATGGATTAACGCAATCACCTTCAACACTATGAATGAAAATATATAATCACTTACACGGCAAAAATAAAATCAACACAAAAACACATACCACAAGAAAATACGATTTTTACGTGGGAACCCAAACTGGAAAAAAACCATTACCGAAAATCAAACACAATAAAATCATACAACAGTTACAAGATATATACTCACAAATCTTATTCAATTTTTGTGCAACCTAAGGACTTATTATTCTCATTTTACAACACCGCGCTACAACGATACTATGCCGTCCTCTATTTCAGATCCAATCGATTAGACACCTTCTAGATGTTATACTTAACTCCTAGAACAATTTTCTGTACTTGAAAATGTAAAAAACAAGGATATCTAGAGTAAAGCTTCAGCCCTTCAACTCTCCAGTGAAAGCTTTTGGAGAAAATGATCTCCAAGTAAGTAATATCTACTTAGAACAATGAAATTTGTGTTCCTTACCTTAAGAATGAGAGAGAACCTTTTTTTATAGCCCGAATTTCGTGCCTCATAATGGTAATCCAACTAGAATAGGAATTGGAACAAACAGGAAAGTCCTACTTAAAATAGAAATAAAAATTCTCTCAATGACATTTTCATAATTTCAAACAACATAATTTTACAAACTTTCCGTGGCCATATCTTTGTTCTTTTAACTTCAATTGACTCAATCTTAAAACCTACGGATATCTACTCAAAATGAACTTTTTAACGGTAGGTCGTTTGCCCATGTACAACTTTTGATTTATGAGATATAATATTTTTAATCCAAATACTTTCATTCTAGCTCTTCTGGGACTCTTTAACCTCTTCAAACTTCTAGTCTAAAATAAGTATAAATACAACTCTGATTAGAACTAGAGTTTTATTCAATACATGAATTTAGCCAACATACTAAAATCCTTACAAAACTCATAGAATTTTTAAAGCTATTTGGTTTTCAACACCATAAATCCTTGTGTAAGGGTTGTTAAATGACATTGATATTATGGCAAACCTTACGTCCACATTTAGATCTATCCATGTCTTCTCTCGTTTTTTATAATCATAAATCCTGGTGGGTCACTGAGGTAGGACCCAAGCACTAGTAGTTGGTATCTTTCTCTTGTTTATCATTAATATACTACTGGAAGAAAAACCTTTCATATAATGGGGCCCACTTCTAGAAGCATGCACCACCATGCTTCTCAGTTCTCAGCTTCACTCACCGTAACTCACCTTAAGATATCTAATATATGATTTTCCTTTAAGAGAGGAAAATTTTTAGAAAAATATAAAATTCTTTTCACATTTTCAAAAAAAATAAATAAATAAAGATTTGAATATTTCAAAAAAAGTAAAATAAAATAAAACCTTTTCATTATTCTGTCAATAAAAAAACTCTCCATTGTTTTAGTCCTTTCTCTTTTATCTTCTATTAACTTCTTTCCTCAATGAAAACTAGTTATTTTGACTTTGATGATCATAATTATTTATTGAGGCTAATTTTTTGTCATTTGAAATTTCTTCCTTTTAACCATTCATGAATAAAGGTAGTTGAAGTAGGCCCCACTAGGTCATTGGGGCAGTATTCCTTTTAAAATTTTATTAAGAAAAAGAAAGATTCTAAGAAATTCTCTATTTCAAAAGGAGAGTTTTTGCCCATTTTGATTTGTCCAATGATATCATGCCACCTTACCTTATAAATGCCAATTCATATTAAGTGAGGCAAAATAGGCATGTTTAAATGTTTTGACTTTCTAACTAATAGCATAAGTGGAACACATTACCCTATTAGGAAATTGATGTTTTTTGTAAGAAAATGCCTAGTGTGTTTTCAAGCGTGTCTCAAAGAAAAAACTTGAAAAATAATATAAGGGTAGTTTTATCATGTTTTTAGAAAACCAAAATCTTCATCTAATTTTTTGAAAATGAACCAAGAGTTTTATACAAATTCTATATGAGCTAGGGCACAATGTCTTATCCAATTTCCCAAAAAGAAAAATCAGGCAAACTCATCCCATATATAAGTGGCTTGAACAGGTAGAGTTTTAGGAGTATAGTTAACAGCATGCATCTTCTCCAAGGTTTTTTCATTTTGGAAACTCTGAAGCCCAAGAGTTAACTCGGGCGACTCCGAATGACACATAGACGCCCACTCTAATATTTGGGTTCGCCTGGCCACCTGTTTCTCTCAAAAGATCTATTTTGGCCGATGTCACAAATAAGATTATCAGGGCTTACCCACTTTTTATAGATTAGTGGCAGGTGGCAAGGGATCTCATTTTTAAAGCAATTTTTAGAAAATGTTGTGCTCATGTCAAGAAATACTTTCTAACTCTATTTTGAATAATATCACAACATTTTGAGAATATTTTCTGATTTTATGACAACTAATTCGTAGGCATAAAAACGAGTTTTTGAAGTACAATTTAGGACGTTGTGAAAATATTGTAATATGTTTCTTAAAGTGCACTTTCTTAATAATATCTTCATATTCTCAAAAAAGTGAAAAGGTGAAATTATCACAAGAAAATCTTCAAAATCATAAAGGGCATATTTGGCAATGGTCCGTGGGGGCAAAGGAATTCTATAGTTTCAAAAATCCCTTCTGAAGCCTAGAATCAACCCATTCATCCTTAAAAAAACTAAGTTTAACAAAAAAGAGGATTTTCAAGAAAGATATATTTAAAAAAATAACGGTTTGGAATATTTTGGCTAATATATTATGATTTACAAAGCCTCACGTTATAAAATTCAATCTATAGCCATTCTTGGCCTCTAGATCAGATCTAATGGTCTGAATTTTTTAAAAAGGGCTCATAGAAGTTGATATCTATACATGAAATATTGATCACCTTTTTTTAAATATCATCACATGTAAGAAAAATTCACAGTTGAAACTTGGTCCCATAGCCATTTTGAGGGTCCTTCTCACATTTAATGGACTACATCATCAATTAGGAGGGCTACCTACTGATTTGATGAAGAAAAGGCGTGCTGGCCATGTTAACATCCTGATCACTGTTGATCCGCCTTTTCATGTAGGATCCGACAAGAGGAGCCTGAACCATGAGTTTCTACTGAAAGGAGGGAGGAAACCGGCCTTCAGCCTTTTACTTTCTACACTACTCCCAAACGTGAGTTTTACACGGTGAAAATCCGTGCCCAGCAACGTGCCCTAAAAATATTGTTACCACCGGGACATTGTCATGGAATAAGAACCTCTAGATTTTTGTATTTGAGACATATAGTCCAGAGAGAAAGCTTATCAAGGGAATGAACGGCTTATCACAATGCGGTACCTATCAATTTAGACACCCTACATTAAGAAAATCCATAAGCAAAAAACCTCATGCTTTAAGATAAAGCCAAGAAGAGCATAGATTAATTTATACAGATTTGGTCCTCGGTACAGACTCTACTCTTCTCAGAATATCTTAATACAATGTGAGTAATGATGAGGTCATCCCTGGACAAAAACTTACGCTTGATTATTAAATGAGATGCATGCTTATGATTCCCCCTCACAAATATGCTAAAGAGGTTGCTGTTTTTTTAAGATCTTTTTCTAGCTAAAACAAATGGAGGTTGACAATGCAAAATTTATAACTATGTTCAATAAGAATAAATTTATAAAAATTCAAAAATATCCAAATAGTAGGTTCTGGGTTGAAATTTCTAAAAGTTGGGCTTCATCACTTATATCAGTTCCTAAAGGTTGGTGTAGGCTTATAATCACAAAATGTCGTCCTACTTTGTAGCTTCTAAAAATGAGTCCCATGTTCACAATTATTACCCACATTCTAACTTCTCACTACAAGAAACTTATCTTTTAGTGGCAATTGTTTTAGCTGCGGGTGAATTTTCGTCACTAAAATTACACATTTAGTGGCAAATATATTATGTTGCCACTAAATGTATTATAGTGACCACATTTAGTAGCAACTAATCTGTCATAGTTAAGAATAGCCACTAATTCCTTGGCGGGAAGTTTTGGTGCCATAGGATTTTGGAGGGAAAGATATTTAGTGGCGATTTTTATTCCGTTGCCACAAATGGTATAATGTTTTAGTGGCGACGTTTTAGTTTTGTCGCTAATTACTTATATATCTTATTTTTAGCTGCAGTTTGTTCTGTGCCACTATATGTGCCCATTTTGTGGCAACTTTATATTGCCACTAAAGCTATGCCGTGCGAAAATTAACTTTTAATGGCAACATATTTTGCCACAACTTAAGTGTCGTTGCTAAAAACTCACCTTTAGTGGCAAAATGTGATATGGACACTAAAGGTATTATAGCGGTCACATTTGGCAGGGACTTATATGTCGTAGGTAAAGGTCATTTTGAAGGGACAGAGATTTAGCATCAATTTTTAATTGTTTGCCACTATTTGTCCAGGGTTTTTGTGGCAACATTTAATTTTTATAGCTAATTGCCATATGTGTCTTACATTTAGCCGTAGTATGTTTTTCGCCACTTTATATGCCACATTTTGTGGTGACTTTTATATTATTGCTAAGACTTATTACAAAAAAGGTTGCCTTTCAATGATGATAATTTTAGCTGTAATTTCATTTTTACCTCTACAAATTCATTTTAGGTGAAAAAAGGCAATGATGCTAAAGGCATTATAAATATAGTGGCTATATTTAGTAGCAAACCATTTGGAGAGAAAGCGATTTATTGGCAATTTTTAACCTTTTTCATCACTAATTGCTAGGGGTTCTCAGGGACCTGGCTGGCCCAAGCCCAAATCGATATTCCTTATAGTTGAGGTCAGGTCGGGCTTGGATATTCCTTAACCTGGCCCAAGGCAGCCTATGAATACCCCTACTAATTAGTGATTACTAAGGTGTCTAACTTTTAACTACACTTTTTTTATTGTGTATCATCAAATTTTACTTAAATGGAGTAGGTCCAACTATACAATTAATCACACAATACTAAATGTACCAATAATGTCTTTTAGCATACTCACTGAGTCTTAAAATCATGTTGAAACTTGAACTTAGGGCTTCTTTGGCATCTTTAGTTTTATTATTATAGACTGATCCAAAATAAAGATATTAAAAAAAGAGTCATAAAAAAAGAGCCTAGAATCAAAATGTGTGTTTGGTAATATGAGAATCTATTTTAAATAGACTTGTTTAAATAAATGGTTGAACCTTTTTCACAAATTTCTCAAGATCTACAGAGCATCAAGCTTTGATATTCGACTCCATAGCCGTATTCATTCTTCCAATGAGATCTAACGGTTTGGATTTTGTGTTTGAGACCCACAAAATTTAAAAAAAAAAAAAGCAAATAATTTACTTTTTAGCAAATATCTCAATATTGGCGATGATCCAACGGCTAAAGTTCGTTTTCCTAGTGATCATTGACCTTATAAACATTTTTAATGGTTTGGATTGTGATTTATTATCGTAGATATAATAATAAAAAAGAAAAAAGGGACTGCCTATGGAATAATCCAAAATTAGGCATGTTACATCAATGGTTGAAAGTCTTTCACAAATTTCTCGAGATCTACATTGAATCAAGACTTGAAAATTGATCTCATAGTCGTGTTAAGCCTTCCAAACATTACAAACAGTTTTGATCTTGCGTATAATTTTTTTTAAAAACAATATCTATTGGCTCACACTTTTTTACATATATCTCAAGATTGGTAATGATTTAACGGCTGAAAATTAGATGAATGATCGTGTTTGATGTTGTGTACAATCCAACGTTAATTGGATCTTCATTTACCACATCTTGGATTTGAAGAAATATAAAAAAAATGGTACTGGGTGAGATGACCACATTATATCAGTCCTCATGAGTCCTTTCTATATCGTTGTTTAATCTTTTATTGTTGAGTATCTTAAGTTATATAGTTTGATTTTTGGGTCATCCTTATAATTTATATATTCAGTAATGAAATTTATATCTAAAATTCAAACTACTAAAAATAAATACGTACTATCTTTTTATTATTATTTTTGTGAGAATTACTAAAATTTATTAAGATCTTAGTCAAAATGAGATTAAATATTAGTGTAGATTTTTTCATAAGCAAGCTTCATTAGTGTTTAGATTTCTTTAATGTTGAATTTTTAAGTGTGGTTTTTTTTAATATATAGTGGGCCGAACACATGTTTCATTAATGTATCAAATGAGTTCTATAAATGTAAAATTTGGTCAACTGATCATGACACAGCACTATCCCTTCTAATTGGACTTCTTTTGAAATATATAAATGGGACACATGCCCACCTAGTGGACCGCACCATACGTAAGATGCTACATGAGGACATGTATTCGCCACATTAGGGCTAAAAGGTGTAACTGCCGCAAGTTATTGTTAATAAAAAGAAAACGAGGGAATGTAGCTAGTGAAGGAAACCCAAAACAAAAAGGAGGGAAAGATCAAAATATTAGGAACATTAGGGGAAACCCAAAACAAAAAGAGGCAGAGGAAAGAATCGGAAGAAAATTGGAAGAGAAGGAAGAGGAGCAGCTCATAGGTTTGGATTCCTCTTTCACAAACACACTAATCCTAATATAATGATCCTTATTCTGTTTGTATAAATCTGGCTGTTTACTCTTTCTGTAGTGCGATTTGATCATTTTGATGTATGTTTAACGATGTTGTTGTATGTGTAATGATGCTGTGATGCATGATCTGTTGTGATCTGATTCACAATCATGTATGTCTAACGATGTTGTGGCAACAATTCTGTTGATCAGATCTTCTGTCTGTAACGGAATTGTTCTGGGATTACTACAATGCTGTAAAACACAGATTCACAAAATTGTCTTCAACGGAATCCATCTACCAAACAGTTCTGTAAAAAAAACAAAACTGCTCTACAAAAGGATTCCCTAAACTCTGATCATGTTGAACTGTAACGATTTTGTTAATCAGAATCCTCTGTCTGTTGATCAGTAGATCAGATTCACGGACAAAACTATTCTGCAAACAGAACAGATTCACAACACAAAAACAATTTAGTTGATTTGATCAGATCAGATTCACCGAAACTGTTCTGCTGTAAAAAAAAAAAAAAATTGGTTCTGTTCACCGAAACTGTTCTGCTGTAAAAAAAAACACAATTGGTTTTGTTTTACCGAAACTGTTCTGCTGTAAAAACAAAAAAAAAAAAAAACACACACACACTACTGTAAAACCAAAAAACAAAAAACAACTGTTCTGTAAGTAAAAAAAAAAAACCAGTTCTGCTGTAAAATTGGTTCTATCTGTTCTGCTACTGGTTCTGTAAAACCAGTTCTGCTATTGCTGTAAGTAAAAAAAACTGTTCTGCTACTGGTTCTGTAAAACCAGTTCTGCTACTGCTGTAAGTAAAAAAAAAAACACTACTGGTTCTGTGTTTGTTTATTTTGCAAAAGGGACGCCAATACCCGCCCCGTGGAAGGCGGTCGGGCTGGGATTTGCACCCCCCCTGCGCGCGATAATCACTCAGGATGAGCGTCGCGGGCACGCACTCGGTTAAACATTTTTCGGATTTAGATCCTCTGGCCAAGCTCGGCTCGGGTGTGCGCATAGGGCTTGTAGCAAAAGATTTCAAAAGAACTTAAAGCATGAAGGACAAGGATGTATATATATAGTGCTCAAAGAGTTTGCACTTTTCCAATGTGGGACTCTTGAAAAACCACAAAGCTCTCTTTGTAAAGATAAACTATAAAACTCAATTGAAACCCCTTAAAACCCAACACCATCTATATATATTAACAAAGTTGAGTTCACCACAGTAACTACCACAGTCATGTATTTATCCGATCTTAACCTCAAATCAATTTTCTAGCCATGCAAACACCATATACTAATTTAAACTCGTTATATTTAGAACCCTATAACTAGTTAGTAATAGCGTGAATTGAACACGCACATGAACACTTGAAATTTTGAGGGTTGCTTCCATACACATGAATTGTATTTTTGGAAGTGACTAAAATTAAAGAAATAAAAAGAAATATTCATAAGTGTCTAAGTAGGAAAAAAAAAATAGAAAAGAGTAAAGATCTATGTTGCACCCATTTGTTTGCTTGGAATTGAATGACTTGAATTCCCTTGAAAACATGAAATGTATTTTTGAAAATGACTAAAATTGAAGAAATATGAGTAAAGACTAGCATAAAATATCGTGCTATGTATGGCTAGTGTCGCATGTAGATTGAATAATAAATTAAAATTAGTATTTAAACCAACTATTAATTAATTTATTAAAAATATAAATTGTGTGAATGAGATGCATATTTTTGTGACTTCTTTTGACATCCTTTTTCATGACATTTATTGATATTTTTACTTTCTCCCTTTTGTATGTATTTTTAAATCTTGATAAGTTTTTAAGGAAAAAAAATTAAGAGTGTGTTGAGTAGTTAGATTGTTATAGTAAGTTAAAAAAAAAAAAGAAAGTTAAGAGTGTATTTGGTAGTTACATTATTATCATAAAATATATTAACTTCATAAATATAATTTCTTCATTCATGTTATTAAAATTTTATCCGAGCCAATCCCACAAGCATTGCATAGTTAATATTATAGTAAAATGTTTTATAATATCATAAAGATCATTTGGTTAGAGTATCTTAGAAGACAATAGTTAAGTAGAAATTCAATCAGTACCAACATGTTTATTTGTTTCATTGTGAATTGAAAAAATAAATAAATGAAAAAGGAAAGGCATCCAAGTAAATCATTACAAAAATTTTTAGGGAAATAGTGTTACAATTATACAACAATAACGTTAGAGAAAAATATTTGTTAGATTGTTAAAGAGAGATAAGGTAAGTGAGAAAGATTATTTTTAAGGCTTAAGCATTTACATTAGAAAATAATAATAAATCAGCCCAATACTTTAGCAATTAAAAAACAGGAAAAAAAATCCACGAATGTCAAATTAAAACCAAAGCTTAAGGCTAGTTCTTCCAACTTATTTTTTAAAATAAAAAATGGCACAAAGAATGCCATGGTTTTCTTATAAAAATTTTTAACAATTTTAACTATATGGATGGCATAAAGAATCCCTGATGGTTTAACATGTGACTTCTAGTTTTTGTAGGTACATGATGAAAGCTAGTAACCTTTTGTCTAGTTTAACTCCTAGTCAAAGTTGATTTTGCACATTCACCTTGGATCTTTAATTTTGACCATCTTGATGTCACAACCCGAGCCCAGGGTTCGGGGGTTAGCAAAAGCCAAACCTAATGACACACGTACTCCCGTGCATGCACACGTAGACCGAGTCTAAATGCACACGCACAAGGGAACAAGCACACGTGCCAAGCAAGTATGCGGAAGCTGTAAATATCAGAAACATAAAACTAATAATGCAAGAAGAGGATACAAGAAAGGACTGACATAATTACATATGAACGTTTACAAAAGAACAAAAGGATAAATACAATAGTGACATGTCATGACATATACAAGTCTGAAAATCCTCAAAACATGACTCCAACATGATGCATGCCATGAACGCTCTCCCGTGGAGTGATCACATCCACTCCTCTAGGCCTGATGGGGCCCCGGGGGTCTCATCTGAAGCCTGGCCGACCTGCGGGGGTTCGGCAGGGGGATCTGGGCCTGCAACACCAAAACAACTGTGAATACGAAGATTCAGCAAAGTATAAACCATAGCAAGTTAACACACGCTGTGTCTAATAGAATAAAGAACATCATGTTATTAAAGAAGGCATTTTCGTATACTAGGCTATCATGCAAGAAAGAAATATGCTGCGTGAATCAAGGATAACATGCTGTGTACATGACTAGTGGCTACTACATTACCATATGCTCCCAAAAGAGGGATCTTGTAACATGCAAAGAACACCATTGTCCGGGCCAGGGTACAATGGGTCTCGGTTTCCTGGGGTCCGGTTCCCCAAGACAAAATCCATACTGCAGCAGGCCATATAAACTATACCGAATTCACCCCGTCGGGATCCTAAGGCTGAGGCTAAGTAGTGCCTGACCATACGGAGTCAATCATGAAAATCCTGAGTAGATCGTGACAACTTATCATACGTGCAGATCCGTGAATGAACATATCATACATGCGTACTCAGGGTAAATAAACCAAAATGTGAAAGTAACGAAACCTACATAATCATGTTAGAGAGTTGAGATCAATGATCGAATGCAATATGTTATGCATCAATTCATGTGAAATCGAATCATCTTGCTTTACAAACCAATTCTAATCTAGTTATCCGGTGTTTCTAACCGTGCATGATGATGTAGTTTTAAGTTATTCGGTGCACCGTTGTCTAGTGTTGCCTGGAATCGGGCGATGCACGAAGTCCCTTAAACCAACACCCATGGGGAGGTGCTTAACATCCGGATAACGAACATGAACGATTCGCAGCCCTCGAGATCATTCACGCGTAGTATCACATCCGTTGGGCAAGTCTAGGTGCTCTACATTCTATCATGAAGGTCATATAGGTCTTATCTTTACACCTAGCCTTATTCTTCATGTGTGGTTACGGCTTAGCCGTGTGTGTGCTACGGCTTAGCCGTGTGTGGTCTACGGCTTAGCCGTGGCTGAACCGTAGAGGGTCTGTCATTAGCTGACTCTCAGTTTTTCCAGAAATTGCACCCTGTATTGTTCTACGGCTGGGCCACGGCTGAGCTACGGCTTAGCCGTAGGGCATTCCACGGCTTAGCCGTGCCCTAGCCGTAGAGGAAAACTGGGTTTTTCTCCTCTCTGGATTGTGAGCCGTAAGAGGTATACGGCTTAGCCGTACCTGCACGAATTCAATTTCCTGAAACATGTACAGAATATCTGGGAATGCATTATAAGGGCAATTTATCAAAGGGAATACACAAGAACTGAAGCAATGAGTCTCAAATGAGCTGTAAATACACAATTCCATACCAATCCATGTAAACTTAAGCAAATCAAAAGCATACCAACATGGGTTCTCACAACTATGGTTATACTTGCCTCAATTTGGAATGTAATTACACAATGGTAGCCCTTGGATCCAAACACAACCTAATACAAGCAAAACCACATACATGCATGAACATTGGGAAGAAATACAAAACACAGACACACCAAGCACGATGGAGACAAGAGGGAGAAGAGATGGAGAAAGGAGATGAGAGAGTGGAAAGGTTTCCAACTCACCTTTCATGCAAGAACCTCACAGTAGAGCTTGATCGATGGAGGTTGGAGAAGAGAATGCAAGGAAGCAAGGAAGTCTCCACGTGCACAGTGAGGGGAAAGAGAGAAAACGAGAGAAGGAATATGAGTTTGATCGATGGGTGAGATATATAAGCTCAAGGTATAGTCCATATTACAAAGAAGTCCAAGCTAGAATGCTAATTTCAGTTTGAGTCAAATCAAGGTCCAATCGAATCACACGACCTCGGTTGCAAATGACGTAGTTACGAAAGTTAACGGGCTCAACGAAAGACACGTGTTGACATCAAGATGATGCAAAAATGACCATGTCTAAGAAAAGCTAAAATTACGAAAAAGGGCTTGGTCTACTTAATCCAGGTCAAACTCAACCCAACTACCTATCCATGACCCGTAACGAAAATCCAAAACACAACAAAACACGATTAGCAACAAAAACAAGATTAACTAGACGCTAAACGAGGTCAAGCTGGGTCGGAGTGTTACATCCTCCCCTACTTGAGAATCATTCCGTCCTCGGAATGAACACTAACTCGCTCATACCTGGGAAAACAAATCGGGATACTGACGTGCCATCTGCTCTTCTAACTCCCAAGTAGCCTCATCGGGACTGTGATGCTCCCAAAGCACTTTGACCCATCGAATTGTCCTGGTGCGGAGTATCTGCTCTCGGGTTCCCACGATACGGAGCGGTCGCTCAACGTATACAGCACTCGGCTGAATCTGGACCTCGTCATAACGAATGACATGGGAGGGATCATGAACGTATCTCCGAAGCATCGAAACATGGAAAACGTTGTGCACTCCTGAAAACATCTCGGGAAGCTCTAATCGATAGGCTAAATCACCAATCCGACTCTTGATCTCGAACGGTCCGACATAGCGTGGAGCTAACTTGCCTTTCTGGCCGAAACGGATCGTACCCTTCATCGGTGAGACCTTCAGAAAAACCCACTCGCCAACCTGAAACTCTAAGGGTCGTCTGCGGGTGTCTGCATAACTCTTCTGTCTCGACCGAGCAACTTTCAAGTTCTCAATTGCTTTCTGTACCTTCTCCGTAGTCTCGGCAATGATCGTCGGTCCGTGAAAACTGCGAGTACCAACTTCTTCCCAACATACCGGGCTCCTGCACTTCTTCCCGTACAATGCTTCATATGGTGCCATCCCAATGCTCTCGTGGAAACTGTTGTTGTAGGCGAACTCGCACAACGATAGATGAAGATCCCATTCTTTCTCGTAGTTCAACACACTGGCTCGCAACATATCCTCCAAAGTCTGAATCGTCCGCTCTGATTGTCCATCTGTCTGTGGGTGGTATGCCGTGCTGAAACTCAACTTCGTACCCAAAGCCTCTTGGAATGCTCTCCAGAAAGACGAAACAAAACGGCTGTCACGATCGGATACAATCGACACGGGGGTACCATGGAGCCTGACGATCTCATCCACGAACTTCCTAGCTATCTCTGAAAATGTCATACCCTTCCGAAAAGGAATGAAATGGGCTGACTTCGTCAATCGATCTACGATCACCCAAATGGCATTGTTCTTCCTGCTCGTCGGCGGTAATCCGGAAACGAAGTCCATGGTGACGTTTTCCCACTTCCACTGCGGTATATGCAAAGGATGCAACGAGCCTGGCGGTCTCTGATGATCGGCCTTTACCTTCTGACATGTCAAACAGCGAGCAACAAAGCCTGCTACTTCTCTCTTCATGTTGTTCCACCAGAAGCGATCCTTGAGATTCCGAAACATCTTGGTGCTGCCTGGATGCATCGTATAGCGAGCGTAATGCGCTTCGTTCATCAGCTTCTCCTTGAACTCATCAACTGCTGGCACGCACAACCTACTCCGAAAGTAGAGTACACCATCCTCGAGTCTGAAATCGGGTCTGTCTCCAATGTGGTCTCGAATGCGTTTCAATGTTAGATCTTCAAACTGCCTGTCTTTAATCTGCTGAATCATCTCAGGCTGAAACACTAGCGTACTAGCCAAAGTCACGCACTCATCCACTAGTTTAACTTCAACAGGGAGACCACGAAACTCTAAGAGGAAACTGCTCAAAAGCTGCACTGACTCTGCTTTCCGACTGAGTGCATCTGCCACCACATTCCCCTTGCCTGGCTGATATTTGATCGGGAAGTCATAATCCTTAATAAGCTCAAGCCATCTCCGCTGTCTCATGTTCAGCTCCTGCTGTGTGAATAAATACTGTAAACTGTGGTGGTCAGAACGAACCTCAAACTGCACACCATATAGATAATGCCTCCACAACTTCAATGCAAACACGATGGCGGCCAACTCCAAATCATGGGTGGCGTAATTCTTCTCATGTTCTCGCAACTGTCTCGATCCATAAGCAATCACCTTTCCATGCTGCATCAACACACAACCTAGGCCAACTCGAGAAGCGTCTGAATAAACCACGAATCCTTCACTACCATCTGGCAAGGCTAACACTGGGACCGTAGTCAACTTCTCTTTCAAAATCCTGAAACGGGCTTCACACTCCTCAGTCCAATCAAATGGTACGTTCTTCCTGGTCAACTTCGTCAAAGGAGAAGAGATCTTAGCAAAGTCCTGGACAAATCGACGATAGTAACCTGCTAGACCAAGGAAACTGCGAACCTCTGTCACTGTCTTGGGGCTAGGCCAATTCACTACTGCCTCCACTTTAGATGGATCAACTGCCAATCCCTCTCGTGAAATGATATGACCTAAAAATGCCACCTGCTCAAGCCAAAAATCACACTTCGATAACTTAGCAAACAATCGATGTTCTCTCAACAACGATAAGGCTTTTCTCAAATGCTCCCTATGCTCCTCTGCTGACTTAGAATAGATCAGTATGTCATCAATAAACACCACTACGAACTGGTCCAAGAAAGGAGCAAAAATCTGATTCATCAATGCCATAAAAGCTGCAGGTGCGTTGGTTAGTCCAAAAGGCATCACGAGGAATTCATAATGACCATAACGCGTCCTGAAGGCAGTCTTGGGAATGTCATCTTCTTTGACTCTCAACTGGTGATATCCAGACCTCAAATCAATCTTCGAAAAATATGCTGCGCCCTGAAGTTGGTCAAACAACTCGTCGATCCTGGGTAGGGGGTACTTGTTCTTGATAGTCACTTTGTTCAGCTGTCGATAGTCTATGCACATCCGAAAAGTACCATCCTTCTTCTTGACAAACAAGACTGGTGCTCCCCAAGGTGAAACGCTCGGGCGAATGAAACTCTTATCCAAAAGCTCCTGTAGTTGCTTCTTCAATTCAGACAACTCTGCTGGGGCCATGCGATACGGAGCCTTGCTGATCGGTGCCGTGCCGGGAACAAGCTCAATGGCGAACTCCACATCTCGAACCGGGGGTAAGTCTGGCACATCGTCTGGAAAGACATCTGGAAAGTCACAGACCACCTGAATCTCACCTAGCTGCTTCGGCTCCTTCTTCGCTGAGATAAAGGCAATGAAGCCTTCACACCCTCGGCGGATCAAGCGATCTGCCTTACACGCCGAGATCACACGTCTGGGGCATCTCTGCTGACTGCCCTCGAAACGGAAGCCCTTGCCTAAATCGAAGAAGATCGTCCTGTTGTAACAGTTAACACAGGCACGATATCGAGCGAGCCAATCCATACCAAGGATCACGTCGAAGTCCAGCATCGACAACAGGATCAAATCAACAGGTAACTGATGACCTGCAATCTGCACGTCGCAATGGGGGTAGTACATACTACACTCCACTCGCTTGCCAACTGGGGTGGATACAACCAGCACATATGGCAACGGCTTAGACGGCTGAGGTAACCGCTCGGCAAAATGAGGTGCTACATAAGATCGTGTAGACCCCGAATCGAACAAAGCTAATGCCTCGACGCGCGAAATCAAAACAGTACCTTCAACCACCTGTGGATCCTCGGCACTCTCGTGGGTAGCAGCGTAAGCACGGGCTGACTGGCGAGGCTGTCTCGAGCCTGGACGAGCTGACTGCGGCTTGCTCGGGGCTGTAGGTGCACTAGGCCTGCTAGGAATTGCACCGGAAGTAGGACCAGATGGAGCTGCACCGGAGGCTCTATGTCGAGGACAATTGGCGATCATGTGCTCCCTTGAACCGCAAATAAAACAAGCACCGGCCTTTCTCCAACAAGCTTCGGTCGTGTGGCTCTTGCCGCAATATCCACAAGTCACTCCACTGGAACTAGAAGTACTCTGCTGGCCTTTGGTCTTCTTCTGTACTTGTCCTCGTGCACTGAAAGGCGGCTGTCGCTTGGGCTCAACGGCTCTAGCAGCTTGGTGGATGGCCTCAGCAGAATAGGCCCTGTCCACTGCATCGTCAAACGTAGCCGGACGCTGAAACGCTGTCACGTGGTGCATGTACCGGGGATGCAAACCTTCGACAAACCTGTTCACCTTCCTTTCTTCGGTACTGATCATGTCCGGAGCAAAAAGCGACAACTGCATAAACTTGTTTACATACTCTGCTACTGTCATCTGCTGCTGGCGGAGAGCTAGGAACTCAACCTCCTTGGCTCGAAACACATGAGCCGGGATGAACTTCCTCCTGAACTGTTGCTTGAACATCTCCCACACTGTCGCGCTAGGAATGTCTCTGTAGGAGTCTTTCACGCTCTTCCACCAAGTCTTTGCAACGTCTCTCAGCATGGAAGTTGCTAGCCCGACCTTCTGTCGGTTCGTGCACACAACTGTCTCAAAGACATCCTCTGTCTGTTCTAACCACTGTTCTGCCTTCAATGGCTCTTCGGTTCCATAGAACTCAATAGCTCCTCGCTTGCGAAATTTCCCATAGAGGGCATTCGGGTCACTCTCTCGAGGCTGCAAGATCACCTGCTGGTCTACATGCGACTGAACTGGGGCTTGGCTTTGTCGATCTAACATAGTGGTAACTTGGGCTTGCAAGTTCTGCATTGCTTGTGATTGTGCCTGAAGGGACTGCAATAGCATGAGAATACGTTCATCTGTATTCGGTGTCTGCGGTGACGGGGCAGATCCGCTCTCGTTATTTCCGGCGTTCTGCTGCGAACCAGAACCTGATGCCATCCTGTAAAATGGAAAGAGTCAGACACAAACACAACACAAGAGCGCCCAACAAACCCCAAAGTCTAGAAAGAGCACAAAGAACTAATCGTATCCTCACCACGATCCTATACATGCCTACATGCTTATCATCTAGAACAAGGAATGAGCAAGGAATGCTCTGATACCATACAATACGTATGTCACAACCCGAGCCCAGGGTTCGGGGGTTAGCAAAAGCCAAACCTAATGACACACGTACTCCCGTGCATGCACACGTAGACCGAGTCTAAATGCACACGCACAAGGGAACAAGCACACGTGCCAAGCAAGTATGCGGAAGCTGTAAATATCAGAAACATAAAACTAATAATGCAAGAAGAGGATACAAGAAAGGACTGACATAATTACATATGAACGTTTACAAAAGAACAAAAGGATAAATACAATAGTGACATGTCATGACATATACAAGTCTGAAAATCCTCAAAACATGACTCCAACATGATGCATGCCATGAACGCTCTCCCGTGGAGTGATCACATCCACTCCTCTAGGCCTGATGGGGCCCCGGGGGTCTCATCTGAAGCCTGGCCGACCTGCGGGGGTTCGGCAGGGGGATCTGGGCCTGCAACACCAAAACAACTGTGAATACGAAGATTCAGCAAAGTATAAACCATAGCAAGTTAACACACGCTGTGTCTAATAGAATAAAGAACATCATGTTATTAAAGAAGGCATTTTCGTATACTAGGCTATCATGCAAGAAAGAAATATGCTGCGTGAATCAAGGATAACATGCTGTGTACATGACTAGTGGCTACTACATTACCATATGCTCCCAAAAGAGGGATCTTGTAACATGCAAAGAACACCATTGTCCGGGCCAGGGTACAATGGGTCTCGGTTTCCTGGGGTCCGGTTCCCCAAGACAAAATCCATACTGCAGCAGGCCATATAAACTATACCGAATTCACCCCGTCGGGATCCTAAGGCTGAGGCTAAGTAGTGCCTGACCATACGGAGTCAATCATGAAAATCCTGAGTAGATCGTGACAACTTATCATACGTGCAGATCCGTGAATGAACATATCATACATGCGTACTCAGGGTAAATAAACCAAAATGTGAAAGTAACGAAACCTACATAATCATGTTAGAGAGTTGAGATCAATGATCGAATGCAATATGTTATGCATCAATTCATGTGAAATCGAATCATCTTGCTTTACAAACCAATTCTAATCTAGTTATCCGGTGTTTCTAACCGTGCATGATGATGTAGTTTTAAGTTATTCGGTGCACCGTTGTCTAGTGTTGCCTGGAATCGGGCGATGCACGAAGTCCCTTAAACCAACACCCATGGGGAGGTGCTTAACATCCGGATAACGAACATGAACGATTCGCAGCCCTCGAGATCATTCACGCGTAGTATCACATCCGTTGGGCAAGTCTAGGTGCTCTACATTCTATCATGAAGGTCATATAGGTCTTATCTTTACACCTAGCCTTATTCTTCATGTGTGGTTACGGCTTAGCCGTGTGTGTGCTACGGCTTAGCCGTGTGTGGTCTACGGCTTAGCCGTGGCTGAACCGTAGAGGGTCTGTCATTAGCTGACTCTCAGTTTTTCCAGAAATTGCACCCTGTATTGTTCTACGGCTGGGCCACGGCTGAGCTACGGCTTAGCCGTAGGGCATTCCACGGCTTAGCCGTGCCCTAGCCGTAGAGGAAAACTGGGTTTTTCTCCTCTCTGGATTGTGAGCCGTAAGAGGTATACGGCTTAGCCGTACCTGCACGAATTCAATTTCCTGAAACATGTACAGAATATCTGGGAATGCATTATAAGGGCAATTTATCAAAGGGAATACACAAGAACTGAAGCAATGAGTCTCAAATGAGCTGTAAATACACAATTCCATACCAATCCATGTAAACTTAAGCAAATCAAAAGCATACCAACATGGGTTCTCACAACTATGGTTATACTTGCCTCAATTTGGAATGTAATTACACAATGGTAGCCCTTGGATCCAAACACAACCTAATACAAGCAAAACCACATACATGCATGAACATTGGGAAGAAATACAAAACACAGACACACCAAGCACGATGGAGACAAGAGGGAGAAGAGATGGAGAAAGGAGATGAGAGAGTGGAAAGGTTTCCAACTCACCTTTCATGCAAGAACCTCACAGTAGAGCTTGATCGATGGAGGTTGGAGAAGAGAATGCAAGGAAGCAAGGAAGTCTCCACGTGCACAGTGAGGGGAAAGAGAGAAAACGAGAGAAGGAATATGAGTTTGATCGATGGGTGAGATATATAAGCTCAAGGTATAGTCCATATTACAAAGAAGTCCAAGCTAGAATGCTAATTTCAGTTTGAGTCAAATCAAGGTCCAATCGAATCACACGACCTCGGTTGCAAATGACGTAGTTACGAAAGTTAACGGGCTCAACGAAAGACACGTGTTGACATCAAGATGATGCAAAAATGACCATGTCTAAGAAAAGCTAAAATTACGAAAAAGGGCTTGGTCTACTTAATCCAGGTCAAACTCAACCCAACTACCTATCCATGACCCGTAACGAAAATCCAAAACACAACAAAACACGATTAGCAACAAAAACAAGATTAACTAGACGCTAAACGAGGTCAAGCTGGGTCGGAGTGTTACACTTGATTCAGTAATAAATATTTTTGGATATTAATTATGTGATGAGGACCATTTTAGGTGATGAAGATGAAAATATATGTTCAATTTATGGTAGGTACACTAATATGGATAAGAGTTGGATGAAGATTGAAGATAGACGACAATATGAGTATATAAATGGAGTCAAAAAGTTCTTAGACTTTGCATATGCACATACCGAACTAGGAAATAAGATTCGATGCCCATGTGTTAAATGCAACAATGTCTATTCAACAATGTCTATTTCCAAACTAGGGATGATGTGGAAGCTGATCTGTATTATTATGGAATAGTTAAAGGTTACACTCCATGGACATTCCAAGGGGAGGAGTTTGAGTCGAGCACCGACGAAAATGATTACGATGAGGGTAACAACGAAGAAGATAATTATGATGACATGCATGAAATGATACATGATCATTATACCGCAGCAACTGTAAATGCTTCAGCAAGGGGGGATTTTGGTAGTAACAGTAATACAGTACCCGACTGGGAAGCAAATAAATTTATGAAATTGTTGAAGGATGCTGAACAAAAACTATATCCAGGTTGTGAGAAGTTCTCCAAGTTGTCGTTCATTGTTAAGCTATTGCATTTAAAGGTACTTAATCATTGGACCAACAAATCATTCACTATGCTACTTGAGTTATTGAAAGAGGCATTTCCGGAGGGTGAGACGCTCCCCAATTCTTACTACAAGTCTAAAAATATAATCCGTGACCTGGGCCTTGACTATATAAAGATTCATTCTTGCATAAATGATTGTGTACTATTTTGGAAGGAGCACGAAAACAAACAAGAGTGTCCAGAATGCAAAGAGTCTAGATATAAAATTATCGATGGTAAACGGAAAAAGATTCCTCAAAAAATCTTGCGCTACTTTCCACTAAAACCAAGACTACAAAGGTTATTTATTTCAAAAAAGACAGCAACAGATATGAGGTGGCATAAAGAGAAGCGTGTTAATGATGGGGTATTGAGGCATCCTGCTGATGCTGATGCCTGGGATGAATTTGACAAAATGCATAACTCATTTTCTCAAAACCCTCGTAATGTTAGACTTGGGCTAGCAAGTGATGGATTTAATCCATTTTCAAATATGAGCACTTCTCATAGTACATGGCCAGTTATTCTTGTGCCATACAACCTACCGCCATGGAAATGTATGAAGAGTCCCTTTTTCATTATGTCTTTACTTATTCCTGGACCCAAGTCTCCTGGAAATGAAATTGATGTATATTTGCGCCCTTTGATAGATGAGTTGAAAGAATTGTGGGAAGATGGCATCCAAACTTACGATGCTTATACAGGTACCAATTTTCAATTGCATGCTGCTGTTATTTGGACTATTAATGACTTCCCTGCATATGGTAACTTATCAGAATGGAGTACTAAAGGTTATTTGGCTTGTCCTACCTGTAATAGCAATACATCATATATGAGGTTGAAGAATGGAAAAAAGATTTGTTATATGAGTCATCGTCGCTATTTACCAACAAATCATATATGGCGACATAGAAAGAGTTCTTTTGATGGTAAAAAGGAACTTCGAGAGGCACCAAAGCAATTGTCTGGGGAAGATGTGCTTAAGCAATTGAGTCACATCGAACGAGTGAAATTTGGAAAGACGCAACCAAAGAAAAGGAAGCGTGCCGATGATTTAAATTGGACAAAGCATAGTATTTTTTTTGAATTGCCTTACTGGAGAACCCTCAAATTGCGCCACAATTTAGATGTCATGCATATAGAGAAAAATATATGTAATAATGTTATTGGGACATTGATGAACATCGAAGGCAAAACAAAGGACAATGAAAAGAGTCGCTTAGATTTGCAAGAGATAGGTATAAGGCATCAATTACATATAAAGCATGATGGTAATTCCTATAAAATGCCCTGTGCATGCTACACGATGTTTATTGCTGAGAAAAAGAATTTATGTGAATTCTTAGCTTCAGTGAAATTCCCTGATGGCTATGGCTCAAACATATCTCGACGTGTGAACATTAGAGAATGTCGAATTACGGGCATGAAGAGTCATGATTGCCACATACTTTTGCAAAGACTACTCCCACTTGCTCTACGTGGATCTTTAACCGACGAAGTTTGTGATGCACTAATTGAGCTTAGCCAATTTTTTAAGGAGTTGTGTTCTAGAACATTAACGAAAGATGTCTTGGAACGGCTAGAAAGCCAAATTGCTATAACACTATGCAAGCTGGAAAGGATATTCCCACCATCATTCTTCGACATTATGGTACACTTGCCTATTCATCTCGCACGAAAAGCAATTCTTGGTGGACCAGTGCAATATCGATGGATGTATCCAATTGAAAGGCAGTGTATTTTTTTTATTCTTATTATTAATTATACAATTGTCATGTTAAAATCATAGTGTTCTTTCGTTTATCATCCTGATTTTATATCTTATCAGATACTTACACACATTGAAGTGTTATGTGAGCAACAAGGCATTTCCAGAAGGGTCAATTGCAGAAGGTTACATTGCTGCAGAATGCCTAACATTCTGCTCGATGTACTTGCATGGGGTTGAAACCAAATTCAATAGAGTAGAAAGAAATTACGATGGAGCTAACAGACAAATGCATCAAGGCTTGTCCCTTTTTTCACAGAATTGTCGTCCATTAGGGAAAGGAGAATATGGATACATTGATGATAAAGCTTGGAGCAGGCTTGCATTTACACCTTGAAAAACTGTGATGAAGTTCTACCATTTCTTAAGTATCACAATTATCCCAGTGTATTTGATGCATATATAGTGTTTGTCAATTATCCAATTTATTTTTCTTATAATATATTTTCTTAAAGGTTATAACTGTATATCTTTTTATATAGTGAACACAAAGAGGTGATGGCGAGGGAGAGTCTAAGGAATGTAGTAAAGAGACATGAGGAGAAGTTTCCTAAATGGTTTGAAGACCGTGTAAGTATCATTAAACATCTATGTTTTTATACTACATGTTAATTTTTATTATAATATATTTATTTCATTCACATATATGAACAGGTTACACAATTGTACAGTCAAAGGAATGCGCACGTCAATAAGGAACTTCTAGATTTAGCACGAGGTCTTGATAGAAGAGTAACACGATATAAGGGTTGCTTCATTAATGGTCTCCGTTTTCATACAAAAGATCATGAGAAGTTTCGAAAAACTCAGAATAGTGGTGTGGTTGTAAAGGGAGATGACGAAACAAGAAACCAAGATTATTATGGTGTCTTGACAGATATAATTCAATTAGACTATTTTGGAGACCATAATGTTTTTCTCTTTAAATGTGATTGGTGGGACGTTGGCAAAGAAGGTAGAGGAATCCAAAGAGATAAACATAACTATACCAGTATCAATTTTGCGAGAAGATGGAATATAGATGAGCCATTTGTGCTTGCGTCTCAAGTGGAACAAGTTTTTTATGTCAAAGACTTTCGATTAGGCAATGATTGGCATGTCGTTGTGAAGACACAGGCTCGAGACTTGTATGATATTCCAGAAGATGAAGATGAAGATGAAGAGCTAATCGATGATGACGAGCCATTCCAACAGAATGAGTCATATAGTATAACTGACACATTGAAAGTTACTGGCGATGACTTTGTGGCATGGCCAAGAAATGATATTCCTCCAATTCTTGTTGATGCAAATCTTGTAATGAATGAAGAACAGAATGATGAGGATGTTAACACTTTTATTAATGATGAAAGTGAGGAGGATTGTAGCTCCACTGATTATGATTCTAAAGAAGACGGATTGAGTACAGATAATGATAGTGAAGCCAATAGCTTGATGTAATTTGTATCATATATTTATTTTCATTTTTTATCAATTAAAACATGAATAAGGAAAGCTTATGTTCCATGATCATATAGCATATAGTAATCTTTTTTGGATTTAATACGTGTGCTTGATATGTATGCATATGCCTATTAAATAATAATTTAATATAAAGTATTGCAGATAGATCATAGACATGGCCAATAGAGTCCGAAGTAGTGGCAGACGAGGAGGAGCTTCTGTAGGCCATCCCTTACAGTTAGGGCAACCTACATTAGAGACAGGACCCTCAGAACACACACAGGTTGAGGCATTTGCTCGAGATGAGGTTGTCATTAGTAGCACCGGTATGTTAAGTACCACTTAAAATTATGCATGTACTTTTTATAGTTTATGCAACAATATATAAATTTATTAATGGAATATAATAATTTTAATTGTATTTTGATTGAATAGAGCCATGTACATCCAGGAAGAAAGGTCGAGGAAAGACCAAGGGCATTACACTTGCAAAGAGGAGGCGTGAAGGGGAAAAGCTAGTAGTGGATATTCCACCAGATTTGATGCGAGCTGTAGGAAACAATGCTCAAGCGCTGATCACTGAATTGGGTATTATTGTAAGACAAATGGCCCCACTTCAGTTTTCCAAATGGAAGGCAATTCCAGATGATGACAAGAAGAAGATGTGGCTTGCTACGAAAGTAAGTTATTTAAATTAGAAAGGTCATGTGTTAAATTGTAATATTATAGTTACATTTGATGTTACCACATTGTATATATGTTTACTATCATGCTCATATAATATTGTGCAGCAAAAGTTTTCTCTCCAAGAGGAACCTCATATTCAGGAAGCTATATATCAGCAGCTGAATCGCCAATATAGGGACTATCGGCACAGGCTGCATAAGGATCATTATTCCAAGTATGAAACAGATGAAATGAGACTGGAGAATCCTCCCTCAGGTGTAAGCCAAGATGTCTGGGTTGATCTTATTAGGTATTTTGGATCTGAAGAATTCAAGGTATGTATATTAATTTCATACTTATGTCATTTGCTCCTTTGAATTTATCATTTATACTTATATTACTTATAATTTATGGTTCTTAAATGCAGAAAATGAGCAATAGAAACAAGGAGAACAGGAAAAAGCAGAAAATCCGCCATATTGCTGGGACGAAGGCTTTTGCTCGAATTAGCTATGATAGTGTAAACACTCATACTGTTTACGATAATTTGTTATTAAATTTATATTATATGTGTTAACTTGTGTAATGACAGCGTAATCCTGAGACGGGGAACGAGCCCTCCCGGACTAATTTATGGTTCACCACTCGATTTAGCCTGAAAAAAAATGCTTGGGTGGATCCAACTTCACAGGAAGTCTATGTAACTTATTGCTTCCTTCTCTTTTTTCTATTAATTTTCTTATATTATATATATTACTAAATTGATAAATGATCTAATTGGTTTTTGAATATAGGAGGAGCTTCAGAGGCTAGAGTCTTAGCCATTAGAAGAGGGTGGTGCTCCCATGATTGAGGATCAGAGGTTTGAGGCAGTGCTTGGACCAGAGCGATCGGGATATATACGTGGTCGTGGGGCTGGTCCAAAGCCCAAGACATCTACAGTCGAAAAACAGATTCGTGCGCAGGTAGAAAGTGAAAATGAGGAGCTCAAGAAGCAAATTGAGGAGGACAGGAGGCAAGCTGAGGAGGATAGGAGGCGACTAGAGTCCTTAGAGTCACAGATAGCCTCACAGAAGCAACAGATGCATGATGAGGTGCAAGCTGCGCTCAAGTCTCAATTCGCCACCCTCCTCCAGCAGTTCAAAGAGTCAGGGCAAATTATGATATAATGCATAACTCCTGAACAACTTGATGATCATGACTTTTGTTTATTTTATATGAGCTTTTATTTCTTTATATGATGTTCAAATACTTTTTGGAACTTAATGCTTTTAAATTTAAATTTCTGTTTAAATACCTGTTCGTAATAAAAATTTTTATTTTCTTACCTTATGTAAGCAGGTTCATGAGAAGCAAATAAATGAAAAGGAAAAAACTTAATAAATTAATATTATTTTCTTTTATTTTTAATTTTTAATTTTAGCAGCAATAACAAGTCGCAAGTAAAACTCTTATATATAATATTTTTACTAACGACTTGTGATTGCTGCTAATAGTTTAACTTTTAGCTGCGACTACAAGTCACCACTAAAATTACTAATAAAACTGCTATATTTTAATACTTTTAGTAGCGATTTATGTTTGTCGCTAAAGGTTTCGTATTTAGTAGCATCAAAAGGTTGTCACTAAAACTACTAAGTCAAATACTTTTAATGACAATTTATAGTTGCAGCTAAAAGTTATACATTTAATTACAACTAAAAGTTGCCACAAAAACTCCACTTCCGTATGCTTATGATGATTTTTTAGTGGCAACTTTATACTAATAGCTACAATTATTTTTAAAATTAGCTACAATAAATCTTGTGACTAAATAATAGACTTTTGTGGCAATTTTCTTTTTGTGGCTAAAAGTTTAACGTTTAGCCGCAACGTTGTAAAGTTGTAGCTAAAACAATCAGTGACACCACTTTAAGCGACGGCATAGCGGCGATAGAAATGTTGCCACTAAAACATTTAGTGGCGACTTTGTTACTTTTAGCTGCAAAATATACCGTTGCTAAATGTCAACTTTCTTGTAGTGTCTACAATGGTGGGCGCAAATTGTAATAACTATAAAGGCAAGGCCTAATTCTAATTAACAATGGTGAATTTAATGTTATGACTTTTAAAGGTGGATCAGTACAACGATTTTGCATGGGTTCTTGTTATAGTTTTTGAAAGTGAGCCAGCATTGTAATTCCTTAAAAATGGGCCTCAAATTCTAATTTCAAGGTGAGTCCCACGTTATAATTTTTAAAGCAAAGGCCCATGTATAATAATTCACAAAGATTGACCCATGTTAAAATCCTAAAGAATGGCCTCATTTGACAAATTACAATAACATAAGACGTCCCACATTTCAATTTTATAAAAGTGCTGCATGTTCACAACCTGTACAAGAAGAGTTAACGTTAATAGCTTTAAGATTTATATTGAAGATAAAGTGCATTTATTAAAGATAAGATGCTGTTTTGAATGGTGGAATGTTTTATAGATAGTGGTCTTATATAAATACGAAGCTTTTGATATGGTAAGGATCCCTATTCCCTGATCAGTTTCTGAGAAATCAACATTAATATTTACTGCAGCTTGAGCTTGGTTTTGTCATCGCTATTGTGTGAAAGCCGATAAAGATGAAAAAAGGACCAAACAGGACTAATGATGGGATATAATGCTTGAGCATCTGGCATTCCTATCAAGTCGTTTTCATTGTACTGTCTGTCAACTCTATTCATTTGGGGAAACTGCACGGAATGTGCTTGCCAGACTGCCTACTGCTGCTTTAGTGGTGTGCACGGTACTTTGGGAAAATTTTTAAATAAGTTCTTAAGTTTTCACCTTATTTTGAAACAGGACCCAAGTTTTAATTTCAAATTAATTTCTAAATTTTTTAA
This sequence comes from Sextonia rubra, assembly GCA_037013555.1. Taxonomy (NCBI): domain Eukaryota; kingdom Viridiplantae; phylum Streptophyta; class Magnoliopsida; order Laurales; family Lauraceae; genus Sextonia; species Sextonia rubra. The sequence continues at coordinate 37,346,901 of JASUAD010000008.1, forward strand.
AGAAAATCTTAATTAAGGACATTCATTCATTTAAAGCTATTTTCAGAATTATCTTCCCTTAATTTATTTAAAATACCTAAATTACTCTTTATTAAATTAAATTTCTCATTTAATTTCTTTATATTCTTTTTTTTCTCCTAAAATCTTCATAATGATAAAAAATAACTAACATTCCTACAATGATTAGCTACATTCATGGCATAGTTTTAAATGATTGATATTTTGGTATTTTAAGAAAATTAAGGAAAAAAGTCATCAAAAAATACTTTTAAATTATCAGATGTCCTTAATTGAAAGTTTGCTATAAAACTTAGGGATTAATTTGATAACTTTTGAAATTTATGTCCTTTTTTAAAATAAGGTAAAACCTTAAGACTGTATTTGAAAATATCCTAATATTTTGTCTTGGGTTAAAAATATATAAATATATATTTATATTGTACATGAATGATTTAACAAAAAAAGAGAAAATCAAATATTTCAAAAGACCCCAAGGCCCAAATGAATTCTCCAAATCATGAAATTCTCGAAAATGACCTTTTACCCAAATGATAGGAGGCATCAATTTTTATCTGGGTGACCAGAGTTTAAACTTAGACACACCTTTCCCTCACCCCGAGAGTGTATCTATCACAGCAAAGGTCTTCTTCCCACACCAACAAGCTCCCTTACCTCACTCAAGATTGCATGTTTGGTAAATTCATTTCATCGTAAAGTTGAAGTAAGGTTTCATTTCAGGAAACAGCAAACAAACAAGAGTAAAAAAAAAAAAAAAACAATTGGATGCTCCCCAATTACATAAAAAAAATAAAAAAAACACCAAAGTGGTCCGACCACCCAGGTGAACCCACACGTAGGGTGAGTTTTATGGTTTGAAGGTCCCCTTACATATATTTTCAGTAAAATCCTCTTTTATATAAGATAGTTATTTAGATAAGTTAGAACCTCCTCTTTTAACATATGATGTTTTGTTTCCCTGCTGCTGTATATTTTGTACTATTGTTCAGTTCACACTTTTAATATAAATCTCATTCTGTTCACACTTTTAATATAAATCTCACTTCTAGCAAAAAAATAAAAAAAAAAGTAGGGGCCTATTTATTAAATCTGAGCTGATAAAAATAAATGCCCTACACAGGCATGGGTGTCAAGTTGTAGATCAACCGTAGTTTTCTCCACCATTGGATAAACCGTTTGTTATAAAAAAAACGTGATTAACACAATCTCAAATTTAGAAATCTTATACTTTGGGATTAAGTAACCCCACTTAGGCAATAACATAGATAAAAAAAAGTACCAAGTGCCATCCCTGTGTGTGCACCCACTGGCTATGGCAATGGGTCCCACTAATTCCTACCACTTTTGAATAAAAGATGACATATCGTCCAGTAAAATTGAAAGGAAGAAGAGAGGATACAAAATAATAAATATCTTATGTTTGACAATTGAAGAATGTAAGATGCCGTTTTGAAACTCTAAAAATAAGTTCTCATTTACTGATTAAGAGCTTATTTATATCTTAGAGTATTTGGTAAACTTCTGAATATATTTTTTATTATTTGATTTTTTTCTCAAGTTAGAGATTTTACCTCTGAAAAATAAGACAAGGGGGCTGCTTTTTTCTTTAGAGCCTTTTCTAGCTACAGTGGATAGAGGTGGATAATGCAAAATATATACGTATTTTGAAAGAAAATGGCCTCATAGGATTTTTAAAATGACACAAATGATGAATTTCACGTTATATTTTTTAAAATGTAGGTCCTATTGTCACAATTTTTAAAGGTGGATCCTAAGACCTCATGAAATACAAGCCTTCTTTTATACTTTTATCAAACAAACTAATTGAATATTAGAACTTAACAATTAGAGCTTCTACTTTAGATATTAATCTAATTAGTTCTTATTAATTAGATTAGACTTTCCACACAGCCGTTTGTTTGTTTGTTTTTTTTTTTTACCCCACACACACTGCCATTTGTTTTTTGTTATATAGTTGTATGTGTTTGTTTGGCTGTCTTATTAATGACTTTTCGTAAAAAAAAATTGGTAAAGAGTCTGCGTCTGCCTTTTCATTTGAAAGCCCAATACAGCATGGCCACTTAATTTGAGGCCGAGGAAGAATCCCACTAACTCTGTTTAATTTGGATTTATCTATTAAAGTTAGAAAGAGACTCTAAGACAGTGATGTCTCTTTCAGCGAGAACCGTCAAGTTAAGCACAGAGCTTGTTTGTTTGATTAGAGAAAGCAACTGAGAGGGAGAATTAGTAGATACACCAAATCTTGCCTGGCTACTTGCTCCAAATCTTCCTTTTCCTGCCATTATTGTTACTAATGGCGCTTTCAGGTTAATATCAAACTGTGGAGAGTTCTTGATGACTAAGTTAATTAGACTTTTGTCTAAATGTTGGGTTCCTTTTTACTTTTGTGATAAAAAAAAATAGAATACTAACATTTAAAAATAATTATAGTTTTGAATATTATGAAACAGATTTTATAAAATTTCAATCACTTTTATTCTAACATCTAATATTTTCTTGCTTAATGGTGAAATATTTAAGAAAAGGGCACGCGCAGGTGATGCATTTTTTTTGGATATCACTTTCTTTTTTTGGGAAGTTTAAGACCTAGTTGAAAGCATAAAATGACTCAAATGAAAGGAAAAAAAAAAGAAGAAACTACAAAAGTTGAGGAAGAAAAATAAATGAGGCCACAATTTTACTCTAAAGAAAATTATTTTGAGTTTACTTTATTTTATTTTATCCTACTCCTTTTCCAAATATGTCTAAAACAATACACGAAACTCCTTCTATTGAGTAGTTTGATATATATACGGCTTGTTTGTCCGTTCCAACTTCCAACGGTACTTGAACCAAAAACAGAACTTCGAACAATAAGAAACTCATATTCATGGCATTTTTTCTTCGTCATCGTGAATCATGACTCTAACTAGCACTCAACATAAGCAAGTTGGGTATCTTCTCTCTTTGTTTTTTTTAATTGGTAGCAAGTTGGTTACATTTGTAGCCTATCCCATCATGATTTGCTAGATATGTTCGTGTAATATTCTTGTTCTATTTGTTAGGCAAATCTAGTCGGACGGTCCATGAATAAATTTAGAAAAATCATTAAAGTTTGAGCTGCAACATTAAGTATTTTAATTATTTTATCAGAATAATATTTTGACCCTTCCTTTGCCTCTCTTCACCTGCGGCCCACCTGCACAAAATAAGATGTGTCGCAAGTGGGTCCATATAAGAGGTAAGCACTCCTCACTATATGCACCTGGGTTAAGAATACACCGCATTGTAGGGGTGTTCATAGGCCAGGTTAGGTGTATCAAGGCTGGCCACAGTCCAAATCGGGCCATGTGTACCTAGCCCGAGTCAAGCCCTGAGCCCAGCTTCATAGTAATTCCTGTTTAAATAAATAAGGCTACCATTAAACATAAAGAGTTGTAGATTATTTGGCCGATTAGTGTCTGGATGAGAGAGGCAACATGCACTCGAGTCCCACTTTTATAAAATAAATCCATTGTTTTTGCTTTCTTACTCTAGCTGGGCCGGCCTTTGGCGCTCTACCACTAAATCTAACCCAGCTCATATGTTAAACAGGCCCAATGTTTTGGTCCTAGTCCCGCCCTACTATTAATGCCTACTGATCAAATTCGGCCCAAATCAGTCTGGGCCCAAGTCGGACTTAAGCCAGCTTTATCCATGAGCATCCCTACCCCATAGCCTACTTCTTAACCCAACCATGAGGGCCATAAAATAGGGGCCCCTAATAATCATGGGTCCCGGGTGTTTGCAGCCATTGGAATGAAGTGGAAGGTAGATGGAGTGTGCACTTGTTTTGAATAATAAAAACTTATTGGGTATGAATGAAGTCCGGCTGCAATGACTGGAGCCTCTGTGGCTGTACACCGGCCATGGTCGGCGGGATATGGGAGATCTTTTGATCCCCACTTCCAAGCCCAGGTGGGGGCCATGGTGGGCCCACAAGCACCGACGCTGGGAGAGAGGGGCGAGGGGGGGTCATTTTTAATTTATCACTTTCATCATAACTTATTCTGTGAGACTAAGACATGCACATGGGATAGGCCCACAGCTAGAGAAGTTGTAAGGTGGACCCCACATGTGGACCACTTGAAGCCAGCCAGGAAATAAAGGCTGCGTCACAAGTCACACGAGCGTGAAGTCGGCTTGTACATGAAATTCTTCATATATATCAAAAATTCCATACCGTACACTCCTTGTGTAGGACCCACAAGTTTGGGCTGTAGTGGCATATTTCTTCATTGATTATCACGTGTAGCCGTACACGAGAGGACCACAATGTCTCCGTCATTTAACAGTATTTTACCGGGAGCTTAATAATAGGTATTAAATGAATTTACATGTGGGGTAAATTTTTTTTTTAGGATTAGATAACTAATATCATACAAGTCTATCTAATGATATTATTGTATAGGATGAAATTTTATTCATCTCAGAGATAAATTCAATCATATATTTAGTTATATCCGGATAAATGGAGGACAAGGGACAAATAGACCTAAAGAATATAATTTTTCCTCTGTTAACTCATAGCCGACTACGTATTAATTAACTGTAGCGTCTGGAAATAGGATAATATAATCCTAGATACTAAAAATGCAAACAAATAAAAAATAAGTAAGAGAAGATACAAAAAGTTGTTTATCCCTTCCCTTTATTCGCCCTTACCTTGCTTTCAAACACATCCAAATTTTATCATGCTACATTAAGTTCAAACTATATATTTCTTTTTATTACATTAGATCTCTAATTAAAAATAAATCTCAACAAATGACAACAATAATCCTCATTTCATAATTTATTACCAAAAGTATTCTACACACAAATCACAATAAAAAAGATCAGGCGAGGAGAGGCCAGCAATTCTAGTGGTCCGAATCCTGCCACCAGCGAAGGCAGAAAAAGAGACCCATGAAGGACCTGGTGGTTTGAAAATGAACATTCAAGAAAGCCTAGAAAATATTATGCAGACGCCCTTTCCTCCGGAGAATTCACAAAGGTAGGTTCGAATTTTCTCTTGGGTTTTATTCTTATGATGACGTTGGTTGTGGGTTTTCGATTATGAGCAGTATGGATGCCAATCTCTGATGAATTTTTCAGTGCACGAATACAGTTTAATGAAACACCTAGGAAAGATTGGATGTTATGAAATGCAATTATCTCTTGATATTTTCGAGTTTGGGCAGCGATTACAAGGATTGGGATTTGTTTTTGCTGCTTCTCTGAGGTAGAATTTTTGTGGATTGATCTTTTGAGGCTTTTTCTTCGGATGCATCTGTTTTTTATTTTTATTGTATGTGTTTTTGTTGAATGAAAGGAGAGCTTTTGCGTTTCCAAAACTTCAATATGTTGGTTTACTGATTTCTTCACTTTCCACCAAGTAAGGTCGTTTATTTCCATTACGAATTTTGAGCACAGTGGAAGAGGTCGCCATCCATTAGGCCAAATGCTCATATCATTTGCTGTGATATAGGTACATCCAAATCCACTCTAATTTCCCAACCCACTGATGGTTCATTGGTAATTGGCAAGCCACTTCCCTGTCAACGGGTAGATCACAGATCCCCTAATGTTTACTTTAAAAAGTGAGACTCTATATCATATTCAATTCATTATACTAAATCATCACTGTATCTGAAGTTTGCTCAAATTTATCTGTACTTTATCGGAAGTTTCTGATTTTATCTATTGTGTTTGAGAGATTTTATCCGTTAAGTTTAATAGATTTTATTTATTTCGTATTCCATGTTGGCTCAAATAGATATTATCTGTTGTATCTAATAGATTTTGTATTTTATTTGTTGCGTTTAACAGATTTTGTTTGTCTTTATTATCCAACAAAAGATTTTATCTGTTGAATTTAATAGATTTTATCTACTATTCTTGCTGGAATATTATTATCAAAGAAGAAGGCTGAAGAAAGTGCATCTGATCAGAGTGATTGATGTTAACAGATATGATGATCATGATCAAGCTGTAAATCTGAAAAAACATACAGTGTTTTTAAAAGAAGATCTGAAGAAATTGGAAGCCTTGCCACAACCCATGAAGAATTTTTATGAAGCTCGCATCAACGGCTATGAAAAAAAATTGAAGAATTGAAATCCGAAGAAGGATCATTGACTCCAATGTGAATCAAATATTAAAAGTAAGGGAGAGTTATGTTGGAATTATTACATTTAATATTCCAGTATGAAAATAAAGAAACTTTCCTTGGGAATCCAAAAGCCACTTTGGAAAGTCTAAACGTTATTTAAAAAGCCGAAGCATCATGGATAGTTCAATACTCCATGCAATAATAAAAAATTGATATGGTTCATTGCTCTATTGTAACATGTAATGTCTTTTGTATTTTCTCATATATCCTTAGACTACTATATAAGTTTGTGTTGTGGTTGTTTGTTTAGGAAGTAGTACAGAGTGTAAAGAGTGTATGAAAAAGGTTTGTCAATTAAGAGTCTAAGTGTTTGGTGTAGAGAAGTCTCTTGTTATCTTAAGGTTTGGATTAATAGATAAGTATTTTGGTTTTTTGATTTTGAGGAGAGACTCTATAAGGCCCTTTGGCCGTACAATTCCCACATACATAAACATACACTATACGTCTCCTTTGTCTCCACTGGAAGCTCAGTATTTTCTTTTACCAACCTTCGTAAACAGAACTGAAACATCAGTATTTGCTGCTGTAAACCTTAGTATTCGCAGAATACGAATTTCAGTTATATCAAAGTAATAGTTGCGCATTCATTAAAGTGGTATCAAAGCATAAGTTTTCTAAATTGTGTATATGGGGGTTGTACGGCCAAAAGGGTTGTAAATCAAATGACTAATTAATCTAAACCTTAAGATAACGAGAGATTTTTCCACACCAAACACTTAGACTCTTGATTGACAAACCTTATTCACACACTGTGCTTCTCCCTAAACAAACAACCACAACACAACCTTATATAGTAGTCTAAGGATACATAAGGAAACCTAAAAGATATTGCAAGTTACAATAGACTAATGAACCGTATTAAACTTTTATTATTGCATGGAGTATTGAACCATCCGGGATGCTTTGGCTTCCTAGATGACTTTTAGACTTCCCAAAGTGGCTTTTAGATTCCCAAGGAGAGTTTCTTTATTTCCATACTGGAATATTAAAAGTAATAATTCCAATAATTCCATGTTGATTCAAACAATTTATCTGTTTAGTTTAGCATATTTTATCTGTTACGTTTACCAAATTTTGTTTGCTTTTCTTGTCTACAAAAGATGTTATCTGCTGAGTTTAATAGATTTTATCAGTTTGATATTTCATGTTGGCCTTCTTGTCCAAAAAATATCTTATTTGTTAATTTTTACAGATTTTGTCTGCTGCATTCAATAGAAAAATAGTAAATAGATAAAATCTTTTTTTTACAGAATTAAATATCCAACGTAGATTTGTTTTGTAGATCTAAAAAAAAGAATACAAATATATAAATCTTTTTTTTACAGAATTAAATATCCAATGTGGATTTTGTTTTGTAGATTTAAAAAAAATGAATAAAAATATATTAATTTTATTACAAACGGTTAAATGAAATGAAAGTTCTAAAATTTTAAAGCTTGCAAGAAAAAAGAAAGTACAAATGACGTCACTGTTCGTTAACGTTAATACAGTTACAACGGAAGTTGGGTATTTTTATCACTTTTTATCCTAAATACTAACTAAAAGAACCTTAAGCAAAATGTAGTTGGATCTAATGTTATATGGAATCATTTATAAGGACTGACCTCTAAATATCCCTTTTTTTTTAATCTATTAGAAAATGAGTCTGGATCCTCTATAAGCTTTTATCTTAGAGCAATTATGAATTGAAAGAGTAAAGTTATCCGGATAATATATGTGCGGCCATGTATTTACTCTTTAAGGATCAGTCCTTGTTCATCAGAATCAGTTAGGTAACCAACAAGCCGGAGGCCAAAAATTTGAAGGCTGGGCCGACGAGAGATTTCTTGGGTTATGAAAAAAAGAAAAAAAAAAGCTCGACTTTGTGGCCTGCCTATAAAAAATTATCCATTCAAATTTAACACTCTCCAATTATTTTAGTTGTTCTCAAATTTTACTTCAAAAAGAGTATATGGTACCATATGAATATTTATCATTTAATTAAAAATTTGATTAGTTAATTATGATTTTAATCGTCTGGCCATTCTTAATTTGGTCCCCATTTCTATTTGAGCGAGCTTTGGGTATATCCCATACAATAAGAGGACCCTCATTTTAAAAGGCTGGGCTCCACTGTAGAGTTGGACTCTTTAAATTCTTTATTTGTCTGAGCCTGAGCCTCAGAGCATTCCGGACTCTGACAATTTTTAGAAAGCTTCAAAACTTAAATCAAGGCCCTTATATTAAAAGCAAACAAGAGATAGCGTTATAAAAGTAGGACCATGAACGCCGCTACAGAGTGGGACCCACTCGTACCATTCACTTATGGCCCGGACGTTGAAATTTTGAAAGGCTGCCAACATGGTGGGCCTCATTTCCATTGTTTCCTTGCACCAACTTGTTGTGGTAGGGCATCCAGCTAAACGATGCTACCTTATCAACTTATCAAATCTTGAAAATTTGAAAGGCTGCCAGCATGGTGGGCCTCAGTTCCATTGTCTCCTTGCACCAACTTGGTGTGGTTTAGGTAAAGGCGTACAGAAAAATGATGCTATCTTATCAACTTATCAAATGTGATGAAACGTTCCACTTATCTGCTGTCCTCTGTCATATCTCAAAAGAACGCTTTCCATTGGCTGCGTCCTCCCCCGTCAAAGTTCACACTTGCAAGGAGTAAATCATGGATGGTAAAAAACAAAGGTAGACCACTCCCACAGTCCTACTGACAGATTATGTACAAGCATTCGATCAAGGCCCGTTTCTTTGATTAGAATTAAAAAAAAATTTTGTCCGGAAATTTTCTCATATTCAGACATAATTAAAATTTTGATTTTTTTTCTATATTTGAGCATTCCAAGGAGCATTTAGAAATCCCATGCTTTAATAAGATGTATTGGTTCTTATTTCAATACTTGTCCCAAGGTGGTATGCCACCTATTAATATCATGAATTTGCATGATTTAGGCATTATTTTAGATTGGATTAGAGATTTAATTAGGTTAAATACATCATTATTCGTTTAATTTCATCATTTTATGCATTTTTGCCTAGGAATTGGAATTTGAACAATTGTTATACATTTTATGCATTAATTAAGAATATTTACAACTTTTCTCCGAAGAGTCTCAGTTGGAGTAGAACTCTGTCCGGACGGGTCCCGCTTCAATGTGGGCTCTTCTGTATTTGATGAGTTTAATTATAATGTGCAGAAAATAAAATTTGGAGGACCCACAAAACTCTGAGATGATTTAAATCTCACTGCTTAAAGATCAATACAGTTAGAGTTCATCTGCCTGTGGATCCCACTTGAAAATTAGCTAAGGCCTCCAGAAGATCTTATCTCATCCTATTGTACCAAGGAATATTCTTCTGACTTGACTAATAAGTCACAGCCACTGCAGAGATAGAATCCATTGCAAATTAGAATTCAAAATTCAATATTGTTTTTTTCAAAATAGCCTATCTTAATATGACCATAACTCTTAATCTGGATGTCAGATCGATGTAAATGACTCATCGTTGGAAAGATCTTTCAAAGTAACCAACTGTGGTGCCCAAGATTGCACAAATTGGAGCTAAAATGAGAAAGTTATGTGCCTACAAAGCTTAAAGTACATCTTTAGGTGGGATTGCAATTTCATCTACACCAATGAAGTATAACTACTGCACATCCCTCTGTGGACCGCATTTGAAGATCAGATAAAAATGCAAAAAACCTCCATCTCATCTTATCTTTAAGATCTCTCTCATTTAAGGAGAAAAACCCAATAAACCCAATCAATAGGTAGCAGATCTTATATCTTAATCCATAAAAAAAAGGTCAAAATTTAATGAACCTCGGAGCTAGAAAACTATAAAAGGAGGCCACCATGGGAAGCTCCCCCTCATTCCTAGCCAGATCTGGAAATCCGAGATCTATTTTTCTCTTTCTCACTTCTCCACCTCTCCCCTCCTTTAAGTTTTGATTTTGTTTTAAAGGTGTTTTGGAGCTTTGTTCCAAAACTAAGACCTAGAAGGGAAAATTCTAAGAGACCATTGTATAAGAAGAAGATATCAATGAAGTTATTTTTTAGGTTTTTTGAAATGGCGGACTGAGATTCTGATTGGAACGAAAGATGAAGTTAAGTATTTTAATGTTTTAGTTTATATTTGTTATTTTGTTCTTTCTTATTGTTTCTTGTTAATATCCTTTTAAAAGATAATAACAGATATGTCTTTATGCCAAAGGCAAACTTATTATTTACATTTTTAATGAATAAATTTTGATCATTTATACTTACTTTGATATATTATGCTTAGATCTTTGGTTATCTTTGATAGTCTATGCTTAGTTTGATGGGTAATGTTTAGGATGTTCATTCTTTTATGAGATGAAGGAAGTATTGAATATTGATTTTGTTTTTCTTAATTAAAAATTAGTTTTTCCAATAGTCAAATCATCTGGATCAGAAACATTAATTTATTTCTGATTTGAGTAATAATTGAGACAAAAAGAATACATTAATTTCATAAATTGAATTGTTGAATAACTTGGTGGATTCTGGCTGCTTTATTTTGTTTCTTATCATTGTTATTACTTTATTTAGTTTCTGATTTACATACCACACTTCTCTTTTATTATTATTTTCCTTTTGACAAAAATTTATATTTTTAATTAAAAAGTTCAAAAGTACTATCTGTGGTATCGACTTGTATTTGCCACTGTCTCAACAAGACAACTGTGCACTTGTAATTTTTAAGTAAATTAATTAAATTCGCATCACCACCTCTTCCTAAGGGTCTTGCACACATGAGTGAACTTTCTTTCTATGTGTAAGGGCTTTCTATTGGGTCACAGCCCCTTGGCTGGGTTAAAAAAAAAGAGAGAGAAAAAGTGAAGGAGCTAGAATTTTGGAATTCCCAAATATTATTTGAGTTTTTTTAACTGGCTGAAATTCAAAAATTCTTTAAAAAAAACATGATATTTAAAAATTTTCAAGACACAAGCCATCACATCATGTCATAAAAGCCCCAACATACAAAAAATCCGTCAGGAATTCTTGTAAATAAATGAAGCCCAGATGTCTTTTAGCAAGTCTGGTTGATTTGTTTGAATAGATAAATGTAAGTTTGATAGCACGACTTAAATTATGTGTGTTTTTTATAGATTTTCTATAAAGTAAATTAAGAATGGGTTGGGTTCTCCAAATAAAAGAAAACCAGAAGTGAGGGAACCTTTTGAGGCTCACTTGAGGACATGCCAATCACGACGAGGTTGGAGAGGAAAGATTTTAATGAAATCATTTTTTTTATTGGTAACAAAAGTTTCATTAAAAAGAATGAACATACAATGAACAAAAGTACAAAAGAGAAGAATAAAAGGTACAAGAGTAATGTAGCAAACCCACACTTTACTACAGAACCACATTTATCTAAGGATACATTCTTCTAACCCCTTGCTTGGCTAAAGCATCCGCTATAAAGTTGGCAGATCTGACCTCATTACAAAATGAAACACAAACAATAGAAGACAACTCCCTAATTTCATTGAAATGAAAATGAAATTTCTAACGATACGCCTTCTAGTTAGACATCCAAGTGAACACGCTCGAAGAATCACTTTAAACAAAAAGCATATCATAATATCTTGTGAAGAACAACCTTAAAGCTTCTAAAATGGCTAACATGCATCTCGCTCTCATTGGAATTGCAAACACCCAGATTGTTTGAGAAGATTAGTAACATATCATTTTTGCAATTATGAAGCGCGCCCCAAACTCCCACCAGCCTTAAAGCGCCGTCCACTAGATATTAATGAAATCTAGTGGTCTGCAAAATATTAACTGTTATAGATTATCCTAATCCCTTCATCATTGGCCTTCAAGTTTAACGATTTTAGAAGAAATTATTTTTTTTATAATTTCAATATATGTATCAAATTTAGGCCGATGCCAAGTAGCATATATGGCTGGATTTGATTGATAAAAACATGGGGGGTCCCATGAACATAAAGAATGAAAATCTGAAAAATGGCTCTCATGAGAGATGTCTTTAAGAAAACCTTGCCATTAGTGGGGGTTGTTTAAGAATTTAAGTATTCGGATCTAAATCTTGATACCTGTTCAGGGCCCCTGGCCCTTTTGTCCGTGTTCAGGTCCACATTATAACTTTATTCCAGTTCGGATTATGGCCCTCAAAGTAATTTGGACTTTGAGTCCTGGCACAGATGAGATGAACCCATACCAAGCCTATCAAAGTTTCAGACTCTCTAATTGGATGGAGGAGGGACAACCTTAAAGCATATTATAGTTTTTTTTTGATACTCCAAAATACCCAAGTGCCACTTGGAGTCCACCTTAAAATGATCTTTGGGAGGCAGGTTTGATGAGTTGATTAGTCGAATAACAGCAAGGGGGGGTTTTTTTTTTTTGGTAGAAGAATAATAGCAAATTAAAACCAGCATTAAGACCGGCCGAACAACAGTTAGGTCTAGGTTCAGATCATTAAGAGGGTCAAAAAAATAGGCTAGATACAAAGCTTACTAGCCTGTAAACAAAATCAAATCCACTCAATAGGTCAAAATAATTAAGCTAGCCTGTATGGGGAGACCCATAAATAGAGAATCTTTCTCTTATGTTTTTCTTTTTCAACATCTCAGCATATTCTTCCAATTCCCATCTTTAAACTTGGAGGGCAACCAAGCCAGATTTCATCCCTAGGAGTCGAACTCGTCCTAAAGAGAATGTCGTTAGACGTGCCTTAGCCAATTATTGCTGCCATTGCAATGTGCACTTTTATGACTTACACAACTACCTATTTAGATCCAACCGCTCCAAAAATACCAAATGAAAATCTTAGGTCCGCCACTAGTTAAGCGAAACCTAAAACCACTTTGTTTGACCAGATCAACTGTTGAATATGAGTTGTGCTTGTTTGGATTGGGCAAGCTTAGGCCCACAAGAAATTTAGTTCAGGTTGAAAAGGACTATTCATATCTATTAATTTGTCTATGTAGAGCTTGAAATGTATATCATAATATCTAAATATATGTAACAACACTATTTACAAAATACTCATGCACCATTTGCCTACATAGAATATAGAGGATTTAACAATTAAATGAGCTCCATCAAGAATTATTAAAGAGGAGAGGAGTATAGGAGATAGTTAAAGGAGCAAAGGATCCTTTAGATGAGACTCTCACTTTCTTGGGTGTTGAAATAGGTGGTGGTTGTCTATTAATTTTCCTCTTCCCTTGAATTAGTTTCCCAATAAACAAGAGGCTATTTGATCATCATTTTTTTAATATTCACCTTTGGTTCTTCATTTTTAACCATGTATAAAAATATGCACTATTTTTTAGAAATTCAATTGCATGAAACAAAGAGGTTTTCGGCTTTTCCCAAATCTTATACTCTTTAAAAAGCAAAACTATAAGATCCAACCCCGAATTTAGGGCTAAATTCTTAATTAATCATGTTTTATCCCTAGTTCCTATCTTATTAGATTAATTGGGTTAATTTAGTGGATTAATGGGATCAAGCATGTGAATCATCATGTTGTATCATCTCATCATGTTACTAGCACTAATTCCCCCTAAGGCTCCACAAGACAAGGTTATATCTCTTAAGAAAGCCCTTTGACCATTTATTGTAAATTTCTCAAAAGAATAGTTTGTTTGTCAAGCATGTGAATCATCATGTTGTATCATCTCATCATATTACTAGTACTAATCCCCCTAAGGCTCCACAAAACAAGGTTATATCTCTTAAGAAAGCCCTTTGACCATTTATTGTAAATTTCTCAAAAAAAATAGTTTGTTTGTAATTTCTAAAAGTTACTCTAGCTATAAAAAGGCCCACTTCCCAAAGCAAGGAACCATAGTGCCTCTTGTATAAAACCGTAGCCTCCATCTCCCTACCTTGTCTCCCTTCCTCATCCATCATAGAGTGAGTGTGAGAGAGCTTATCCATCCCATTAGGAAGCACCAACATCACCTTCTCCATCTCCTTGCACCCTCTCTAATGTTTGTTTGGACAAAAAAGACCCCATTTGGGTGTTTGAATGCAGAAGACCTCATTTGGGTGTTTGAATAGAGAAGAAGCTTGCTGGCACATCTCCCAAGACATGACTCAATTCTTATTGAAGTTTGTTTCAATGATTGCCTAAAGAAAGCTCTATTCATTTCATACAATCCATTATGTTTTTCTTTTTCTCATGTATCTATGCTTAGGAGTGGTTTTGAGGATTTCACCTCTTTGAGCTTGGCTTTAGGCTAAGCACTCTAATAAGACTAGTGTAAATGAACTTTAGATAGTCTGCATAATTAAATCTTAAATCTACAAGTTATATCTATGCTTATGAATTCTTTAACAGCTCATTTAATACTCCATATTGTAAGGAATAGCTTTAAAATGAATGCTAATGAATGGGTTGTGAATAAATGGTGGATTTAGAAAAAATTCAATAATTGTAAGTAATGGTTAAATGAATGAAGGAGAAATGGATGCCATGTGGTGAAGTAAAGGATTTATAGTGATTTATTACAGATGCATATAAGGGTGAAATAAGGGAAATGAGCAAAAATCGAAAAATCCCAAATTGCAGAAAATGAGCACATGCTTAAGCGCAACCTATGAACATCTTGTTAAATTTTGACATTTGTCAAAATAGGTGCTCAGGCTCGAGCGCACCTTAGGTGTGTACTCCTCTGTTTGGCCCTCTCAAGTGCATGTCCAACCGCACTCGAGTGCACATGGCTAACAAGCCCAATTAACTCCTTTTAAATACAAATTAATTCTTGTAGAATCTAATCTCGACTAGACTATACTAACCAAATGCTTGTAGGTTAATGTTGAGCTTATCATGAGGCCAAGCTATGCCTTAGACTCTAAAAATACCCTTATGACTTTGTACAGTCTTACCTCAGGATACCCTTCTTCAATATATTTGACCAATGGAAGAAATTAATACAACAAGGAAAGCGTAAAACTGTTGCCCTTCTTTGTTAGACATACTTGTTGTTCTAAAGCCATACCACCTGTGAAGGGGCATAAGAATCCAATGTCCATTTCCTATATAATGCAATGCCAATATATGATAGTACTTGACATTGGAGATCTTATGGTCATCCAAGTTGGAAGACTTTGGACACAGAACATCTTAGCATAGGGTTAACTAGTAATGCATCATTGCAATACAATAAATGAACATTTATGTATCTTATTCATTTACCTTCATGAACTCCGCCAGTTTTGCTGCTGGTCCCAAGCCCGGGTACAGGACGAGGGTTGCGTTAGGTAGGTGACAGCCAGCGTAAAACTTTGTCACAACCCAAACATGAATTCTGAACAAATGATATTTCACGATAAGGCTAGGGCGTTCCCCGCTTTAAGCGACGCATTGCAGCATCGCCCGGCTGTAGTGAAAAGTGTGCAAGGGCTACCGCATGACTTTGGACTAATGCGGTTAAAGAAGTTAGTCTATGAGAAGAAGAGGAGGAATATGAAAATTAGACTTGCTACTTGGAATATAGGAACCTTGGCAAGCAAGAGCATGGAGTTGGTTGAGGTAATGAAAAGAACAATAATTAGTGTGGCTTGTATACAGGAGACAATGTGGAAAGGGAATAAAGCTAAGGAGCTCATGGATGGGTATAAGCATTTCTATGCAGGAAAGAGTAATACAAAAAATGGAGTGGGTATAATTATAGATAAGGATTTAAAAGAGAAAATTATGGGGGTAAAGAGGTTTGGTGATAGAATTATAGCAATTAAATTAGTACTAGAGAAAGACATAATTTATATCATTAGTGCATATGCTCCCCAAGTAGGATTAGAAAAAAGTGTGAAAAGACAATTTTGGGAGGAGATGGATGATTTAATGCGAGAAATCCCAAATAGTGATAAAATTTTCCTTGGAGGGGATTTAAACGTGCATATAGGAAGAGATAATAGAGGATATGAGAGAGTGCATGGAGGGTATGGATTTGGAGAAAAGAATGAATTCGGAAACACTATATTGGATTTTACAATGGCATTTGATTTTATAGTAGCAAATACTTACTTTAAAAAGAGAGATGAGCATTTAATTACATATAAAAATGGGAGTAATAGGAGTCAAATAGACTTTTTTCTAGTTAGAAAACAGGACCGACTGGCTTGTAAAGATTGTAAGATTATCCCAGGAGAGAGTTTGACTACGCAACATAGGCTTGGAGTTTTAGATATTTGCATTAGAAGTAAAAAGAGAGTAGTAGTAAACAAAATGGACCCTAAAACAAGGTGGAGAGATTTGAAGGGGGAAAGAGCAAATATATTTAAGGACAAAATGATTGAGAAAGGAGAATGAAATATTGAAGGAGAAACTACAGTAATGTGGAATCAAATGGCTAATTACATTAGGAATGTTGCAAAGGAGGTACTTGGAGAATCAAAAGGGAAGAGACATATTAATAAAGAAACATAGTGGTGGAGTATGGAGGTTCAGGAAGTTATTCGACAAAAAAAACATTGCTACAAAGTTTGGCAGGGGACTAAGAGTATAGAAAATTTTGAGTTGTATAAGAAGGCAAAGAAAGAAGCTAAGAAAGTAGTAAGTAGCGCAAAGTTCAAAGCATACGATGACCTCTATAATAGGTTGGGAACAAGAGAGGGAGAAAAGAATATTTTTAAGCTTGCAAAAATAAAAGAATAGAAAAGTAGGGACTTAGATCATGTCAAATGTATCAAGGACAATGAAGAAAATATTTTGGTGAAGGACAACGATATTATAGAAAGGTGGAAAGAATATTTTAGTAAACTTTTAAATGAAGAATATTTGGGCGATACAAGAGTGGAGGAGGATACTTCATTACAAGAGTATACTTTTCTCTGTAGAATTAGAGGGGTGGAAGTGAAGGAAGCATTGAAGCGAATGAAGACAGGAAAGGCAACAGGCCCAGATGGCATTCCGATAGAGGTATGGAAATGCTTAGGAGAGGTTGGAGTAAGTTGGTTATGTAGACTATTCAATAAGATACTTGTGACAAAGAAAATGCCGGATGAATGGAGAAGAAGCATTGTAGTACTTATATATAAGAATAAAGGAGATATACAAAATTGTACCAACTATCGAGGGATTAAACTTATGAGTCACACTATGAAGTTATGGGAGAGAATAATAGAGCAAAGACTAAGAAAAAAGACTAAGATTTCGGAAAATCAATTTGGTTTTATGCCAGGGAGATCAACTATGGAAGCTATCTTTTCACTTAGGCAATTAATGGAAAAATACCAAGCAAAGAGGAAAAATCTACATATGGTCTTTATCGATTTGGAAAAAGCCTATGATAGGATACCGAGGAATTTAATTTGGTGGGTCTTAAAGAAAAGGAATGTCCCAAGAGGTTACATTGAAATTTTAAAGGATATGTACGAAGGTGCAATAACAAATGTGAAAACCACATGTGGAGAAACGGGAGGATTTCCCGTGACTATAGGCTTACATCAGGGATTATCCTTAAGCCCTTATCTCTTTGCATTAATTATGGATGAGTTAACTGTGCATATTCAAGAAGAAGTATCATGGTGTATGTTGTTCGCAGATGATATAGTATTGGTGGATGAATCAAGAGAGGGTGTAAATGCAAAGCTTGAGAGATGGCGGAGGGCATTAGAATCTAGAGACTTTAAAATAAGTCGTACAAAGACAGAATATATTGATTGCAATTTCAATGGACATATACAAAGTGTTGAAACCACTGTCAAAATTGAAACCCATGAGATACCACGTAAAGATTCTTTTCGGTACCTAGGCTCGATATTAGTAAGGATGGGGAGATTGACGAAGATGTGGAGCATAGGATAAGAGTTGGATGGCTGAAATGGAGACTAACTTCGGGAGTACTTTGTGATAGATAAATGCCAACAAAATTGAAGGGAAAATTTTACAGGACAGTGGTTAGACCAGCTATGACATATGGAGCAGAATGTTAGCCAATTTAGAAGACACATATTCATAAGATGGATGTAGCGGAAATGAGAATGCTTAGGTGGATGTGTGGTAAAACTAGGAAAGATAAAATTAGAAATAAGCGCTTTCGAGAACATTTAGGGGTAGCACCAATTGGAGATAAGATTAGAGAAATTCGTTTAAGATGGTTTGGGCATGTTGAGCGTAGGCCAGTAATGGCACCGGTGAGAAAAAGTTTGGATATACATGTGGAGGGTCCATCAAGAGGTAGGGGTAGGTCGAAGAAAACATGGATGGAAGTCATTAATTCAGATTTGAAGAAGTTGCACTTATCGAAAGATTTAGCTTAAAATAGAACGGAATGGAGAAATAGATTTCATGTTGCCGACCCCAATATTGTTGGGATAAGGCTTTGATGATGATTCATTTACCTTCATGATCTTATCATATCTTATCAGATGCATTGATTATCATCTTAACTATCGTTATTGTCACTAAGTAAGTAAATCAGGTAAGTAAATGTAAGTACAAATATGCAAATAATTCTATTTTTATTGATTTATTAAGTCGGCCCCACTAGCTACGGCTCTTATGAGGCTCTTTGAGCTAAGTATAATTTGATTACACGATTCACGTTACCCTACTACAATAGTTTATATGTTTGGAGTAAGTCGATGCTCTTTTGCAGATTGGGATCACCACTCAATTCCTTTTTATGTTATGATAATTTACATGCTCTTAGAAGAAATAAGCGATGTGGTATGCCAATTAGCAATTTTCATGTTATCTTGATTCATATTCATATTTCATATATATATATTTATTAGCATTTATACTTCATATATGATAACATGCTTAAAATACATTTCTAACATCTTTAATGATCATGTCTTAATTATAATGGTGACTGTGTACTAAGCGCTAATATTTGTTTAGACTGCCAAACATGGTATTTAAGGTACTACTCTTGGAGTTGCAGGACCCATTCCAAATGCAGGTTAGGGCATCAGTTAAAGGTCAGAGGATACCACTGCGGTACCTCCAGTAGATCTTGAGTAGGTACTAGAGGTTATTTATTGGTGGGCATTATTGTGAGAGCATCGTGATTCGAATA
The DNA here is from genome assembly GCA_037013555.1 of Sextonia rubra. Lineage (NCBI taxonomy): Eukaryota > Viridiplantae > Streptophyta > Magnoliopsida > Laurales > Lauraceae > Sextonia > Sextonia rubra. Next base: position 37,366,136 of record JASUAD010000008.1, read on the forward strand.
GTTAGGATTTGGGCTTGGATGGTCCTTTCTATTATCTATTTTAGTTTATGGATTTTATACATTGATAATTATGTTTATAGCATATATCCGATCATAAGACTGTTATTTTACTTTTGCACTTGAGCCCTTGTGGCAAACTCATGAGTATGCAAATTGGACATTTAGAATGCATGGGTAATATTTTATCCTTGATTAAGTATGATTTATGTATGAAATGTTAAACAAGTATTTGTTAGTATTTTCCACTATTACATGATCATGAAAGTACATAAAAAGCACATGGTGTGACATGACTTACTATAAGATACGTGTGCCCAAGCCACGGGTCTGGAGTTTCTAATCTAATCTCGGGGTTGGGACGTGACAAAGAGGAGTAATAATAATAATAATAATAATAATAAAGCATTTCAGATACATGAATCAAATGTGGTCAACCCAACTCAACTTGAATTGCACTTGGGTAGGAAATTAACAATTCGGATCAAGTTTGAGATTGTGTTCTGGTTTCATATGAGTCTAATTGCATTAGATTGTGCTTGGATTTAATTCAGGTTATGGTAGAGTTTGAGTTCATCCACTTAAATGTCTGGACAGTATTCATTTGACTCACTTGAGTTGCACTAGTATTTATTTTAGAGTTCACTTGAGACCTGTTTGGCTAGTTTGGTCCTTATTCATTTGAGAATTACAAAAGCGAAAGGCCTACCTGAAGGGCCTACCTTTGGGACCTGTTTAGCATGTACAAATTAGTCAGCCATATTTTTTTTTTGGTACAAAGTCCGTCATATTTGTGGCTCCATCCAAAAAGATTAAAAAATACTATATTTACACCCTCAGTTTATCCTTAGTGCTTTTTATGATTCACATTTGAGATTGAAAAATGCTATACTTACACCTCCATTTACTCCCCTAATTACTCCATAGTGTAGACTCCCCTACTCACTGAGGCAGTTAATGGGGGTGTAAGTGTAGCATTGTTTGGATAAATGTGAAATATACAAAGTACTGGAAACTAGGGGAGTAAATGGAGGTGTGAGTGTACTAATGCTCAAAAATATTAGCTTATCAACTTTTATATCATCATGATCAACAAAATTTGAAACGTGCACATGCGCTTTGTTTTACTTGTGTCCTAATACCTACCAGTTACTCTTATCTTATCCACAAATCTATACAAGTAGATACTAGTTTTTACCTCTTGTATACAATGAAAGGACTCGTTTAAGATTAGAAAAAACCCGTTTAAGATGATTTAGGCATGTTAAGCGTAGGCCGATTATGGCACCGGTGAGGAAAAGTTTGACTATCCAGGTAGATGGCCCATCAAGAGGTAAGGGTGCACCGAAGAAAACATTGATGGAAGTCATTAAATTATATTTGAAGAAGTTTAACTTATCTAAGAATTTGGCTCAAAATAAAACGAAATGGAGAAACAGAATTCATATAGCCGACCCCAACATAGTTGGGATAAGGCTTTGATGATGATGATGATGATATCATGGAAGGACCCAGTCTTCTTCTCAAATCAAGCTTGTGCTGCTCACTTGTCTTGTTAGTATAATATTTGGCATAGGTATTTTCAAGATATTGACACACAATATCAAATCTGTGATGTAGTCAAAAGCGTTGAGAATAATTAATTGAAAGTCTTAATTTGAATCCTCTATATGAATCTATAGAAACTCAAGCAATTACGAAGATTAAAATAGTAAAAAGCTTACTTCAGACCAGTAAGAGAAGAGATAATTTTCAAACCATACAAATATTATTGAGAAAATACCATTAAAATCAGTTTAGGGCTGAACATCCAACATATTATAAATTCTAAGAGGCTGATAGTATTTGATATGATAATTGGCTTCACAATTCTCCAATCACTATGAGCTTTCTCAGATTTTCTCGGTCTAATACCCTCTCTGCTCTCATATCTGGTTAAAGTTTGGTCATTCCAAACTACCTGCCACCTCCCGTTATGGATTTCTTGATAGCTGCTGCTCTTCCATCTCTTCTCCACCTGCCTAGAAGAGACTTACTCATCTGGAATGGAAGCCCTTTAGTAATTTTACTATCTCGATCACCTGGAACTTGATTAAAACAAGGACAACAAAGTCCCAAGAGTTGGAATAGACTAGTTAGGCCAAGAGTTTTTTATATAGTTTGGAGGCTTGTTCACTAGAAAATGCCAACCCAAAATTGGGCAAAGACTGTTGGTATAAGTTTTGTAGATGTTTTTTTATGTGGGAGACATGAAGAAACAAATTATCATCTCTTCTTCGCTTGCTCTTTTGCTTCAAGTCTATGGAACTAGCTCCTTTCAGCTTTTTCTACGTTTGCATCCCATCCACTCTCAGCTTCCTACATTTGGTCCACCTTAGTTGTAGGAAGGAACACAACTTCCAGCCAATGGGCAGCTTTGGTTTTCTATTACGCCATTCTTACAGTTTGGTATTGCAGAAATGAGACAATTTACAATGACAGGTCTGTTGACAGGTCTGTTTCTTTTCATTGGGCTCAAAGATGGTTTTTTGAACACCTTTCAAACTCCTTATTCTCTCTCCCGAATGATTTTCAGAGGCCGTCTCTTAACCTGTTGCTTTTTTTTAGTTTAGTATTATTTAAGGGTTACTAAGCTCCTTTATGTTTTCCTTGTTCCTCTTGTTGGGCTTCTCTGACTATATCTAAATGTTTTTTTTTTAGGGGCTGATGCCCATGTTTCTTTCCCTCCTTTTTAATACATTTACCTTTTAGCAAAATAAAAAATAAAAAAATCTAAATCTAAACAATATAGAAAGAATAACCAACTAAAAGTCTTTATTGCAATTCGTAATCTGGCTTTCTAGAAACAAAACATGCAAAGGAACGTCCACTCTAGGTGGTAGAATCTCTTTGATATGTCTCTTGTATTAAATAAATTTTCCAACTCTTGAGACTGGCTCTTTATCTAAGTGGTAACGAGTGTATGATGTCATCAAGAGGTCATGGGCTCAAGCCTAGCATCCACCATCATTTCCGTAGATGTAAGTCTTAGAAAGTGCTTGATGGAGCCAATAACACAATCAATAACATGGTTTTAGAAAGTTGTCAATTTTCATTTCTACCTCCAAAAGAATGCAATGGAGCCAATAACACACTCAATGACATGGTTTTAGAAAGTTGTCAAGTTTCATTTCTACCTCCAAAAGAATGCAATGGAAGTCTCCCAATAATGGGGTCGTGGTTAGAGGTGGCAAAACACGACCCAACCTACTAACCTATTAATTTATTTTTTATCTGTCTCACTGTCCAAAACATTCAATGAAAATATATGATTCCATGATTTTAAAAAATTTTAGACTCTAGTTGCATAATTTAAAGATATTTTAGATGGAGTTCTCCAGCAATCATTTTCTCCATTATTTAAATAAAATCTCTCCAATCTACAAGGCTTTACCCTCTACCAATTTTTTGTTGCAAACCACTGAGATCTTAAAGTTGCAATTATGCAAATTATCTGCCTTCATTGTGTTTTTGACAATAAAATATCTCACCTATCAAAAGAAAAAAAATCGACAAGCTTGATTTGGTTTACTTTCTAAGTTATCTTCACTATGTTCTTGCAAGTCATTTTTCTTTCATTTCATGTATGCTTAGTGTGGGTTTTTTTTTTTTTTTTTTAAGGTGGATTGTGTTAAGAACACTGAAACACGAAAATATACATCAAGGAAAGGCAAAATATAAGGCAAAATAATGCTCATCAAGGAAGGCAAAATATAAGACAAAATAATGCTCATCACACCCACTTCAATGAAAAGAATCATCTAAGGTTTCCTCGGTACTTCCCCTTTGAGAAGAGTAATGTTGTAGCCCTATTATTGAATTAGTTACCAGTAAGATCTAGGTTCTCCGTAGCAATGGATAAGAAGTGTAATTATTGGCATGAGATAGTTCTATTCTAAGCATCCACTCTAGTATATTTACTTCAATGAAAAGAGGAAATTGTAGCATCTCAACACAATAGTGTTTGTAGGCTATATGAGTCAGGTTGTTTCATGTGGGTCAATGTGGGTTATGGCGGGTTGATCCGCAATGGGTGCGAGTAGAAGATGTCTGACTAGTTTTGAAAATGGGTCAAGTGCGAGTTAGGCTTCAAAATGTGAACTTCAATATTAACCCAACCAGTTTGCCTACCCCAGGTGTGGTTCTCACTATTTGGACTAGTGGGACAAGCCAACCAAACCTGGGCCTTTTTTGGGTAGAGTGGGCCTGGTTTGTGTCATGATCCATGGGTTGTAAGCTAGTAGACAACAACCAGCTCGATATTGTTGAAGTATTTCATCCTTGTTGGGCTCATTTGGTCTGAAATTTGACTTTTTTTTTTTTTATAGTCGGATATGGGTTGAAGTTCAACCTGTGAATATCCCTCAACACTACTTAGGTTTCCTCACTACCCTTTGAATAGAAATTCCTCACTGCAGATTTCACAACGATATAGCAGTGCATCAATACATAAAGCTGAGAAAATTGGTTTCAATGCACAAATCAGCACAAGTGAGGATTTTCAAATCCTATGTAGGGAGGTCAGTTGGTTCAAATCCTCCAGGACTTCTAATTTCCAACTGTGGGTTTCCATGACTTTGTGCATATGGAAAATCTTTTTTTCAAGGATTTGATTGCCAAACGCAACCTGAGTATTTTTATGAATGTACATATGTAATTAGACTTGATTCAGATCTGGGTCAAGGCCCTTTATTTGTAATATTATGCTCCGATCATCAATTTGGACTTGGATATTAGTATGGGTCCATTACCTTGCACCCGTTTAAGTTCCAGGTACGTGTATGCCTTTCAGTAAGTAATTTGGGATTGGGTCCAGGTATGCCAGGAACCAAGCTCATTGTTATCCCACCGTGTTCAGAGTCCGACACTTAGAATTGAACCCATGGTCTTCGTTGGGCTGAACCATCTAGTTAGGCCTCGAGGCAAAAAAAAGTCTGACTATGACTATATACATTTAAGAAAATATGTTCAGGTCCAGTCCCCCGGTAGGTTCGATTCTGCTTTGCGACTGAGATAGACTTTATCTCTTAGTCTTAAATCCGGGCATCATCAACACAAGATATAGTTATAGACAGGCAGTAAGATAAAATAACATGTAACCTATGTCTTAAAAAAGAAAAAAAAAACCTTGATGAGAATAATAGGTACAAAAGTATTGTTTACAGTGTGTATTGTGAGTCCTATATATGGCTCATCCACGTTGAGAAGGGTTACATTAGACTTGATCTGGAGCCCAAAGCAACGATAGAATGGGCTAACCGTTATTCAATATCGAACTGGGCCCCATAAGAAGTTTTCAATACTTATACAAAGAAATTTCCTCGCCAGGGACCCAATTGGGCCTACCGTTGATTAGGATACAGAACACATCCTTAACACTCATTTTTCTTCCATAATCTGGAACTAAGCCCAATTTAATACTCAGGTGACCATTTTATTCGGTTTTGCGAATTCTTCTTGGAATCATCTATGTTGTACTGATAGTGACTCAAAAGGAACTACTGAATTTAGCGACTGTGACAATGGAAAATGGCCACCAATAAAATTCTCGGAGCAGATCAACAAATTCATAAACGGCCCCGTACATACAATCACATTAAGATCATAAAGGAAAACCTGGACAGAGAACCAGCAATCCTTCAGTAAATGAATCAGGGTCATAAGAAAATAGAATTCTGTTTTTGGTAAAGAAGATAGAGTCAATGAGCAAAATCCAATTATAGAATGTAATGTTCCTTGAAATACAAACATATTAGAAGACTAAAGAAGAATGAAAACATTTAAAAAAAAAACAATTGAAAAATAAATAAAAACAGTAAACATTTCTGAAGCTGCTCCTAAGAAGCCAGTATCTTTATGTGTCTCTTCTGAGGAAACTCAAATCTGTATTCTAGTAACTTCTCCCATTTGAGGTTACATTCTTCATTAGTTCTTGTTCCTTCTCCATTATTTTTCATTAGGAATGATCATATTACGTTTTGGGCACTGGATTGAAGGGAATACATTGGTGTCAACAAAAAGGTATTATGGATAATTGGAAAGCTGGATTGAAGAATATTACTGATGGAAATGCTGTCATTCTTCTTTTAAGCATTTCCATTATATCGGGGATCTCCTCAATGTTATTTGATGGATTTGTGTCCCTAGGAATTGGCTGATATACCGTGAGGATAATCCAAATCCTCAACATGCTATTGATGTGGTGTTTTTATTTCTTCTATTTCTTTTCCATAGCTAATTGATCGTGGAACCTGTGCACTCTCTCCCCTTAAGAGCGACAATTGTGTCCTTAATCAACTGAGCTATAAACAACGTTTTTAAAAGCACAATTCAATTAAGACTCTTGTTTGGTTAATCAATGAGAGAATTAAGGAAATTGACTTCTAATAGGATTTCTTAGACGGAAAGAAATTTGGTAAGGTTTATCTATAAAACTGATTTTCTGGTCCGTTTTCCTAACTCATGACTTATTCTATTGTACCCATCAACTTTTATGCATATCAAAATGAGTAACAAGGGAGATAGGAGATTGTTGATTGAAAGGCGTGACAATTTAAAGATCAGATTCGAACCACTCATCATCAAAATCATGACACAAGGTGTGCTTTTAATAGACTTGATTATCCCTTGTTTAAATGCATAAGTTTAAATCCATAGGTTTGATTTTTATTCCAAACCATATCAGCTTCAATATTATATTACTTTTGACCTATAATGAACCTTTTCCAACATACTGCATAGGCTATTTACCAAAAAAAAAAAAAAAGAAACATTGTACATAAGCTTATGTTTTCAAGTTCCTGATGATTCAAGTGGTAAAACTACTCTTTCACTTCTCTATTTTTGGTTAACATTCTAGCATATGCATACACTTGAAAGTGTGCACATACATGATCAAGTAACACAACCAATTATCTGTGGTGAACTATAGGAGCCCTATGTTCTAATCTTTTGCATTGCTGCTGTTTTGGGTCTTGGGCATTTTGGCTTCTACGGCCATGAAATATCTTGTTCATGACATATTCTGGTACCTAAGCTGTTCTCTTGTATGTGTAGTGATTGGACAACCTAGTGCATTGCAGAATGACAATCATACCGCAGCAACTTGTGCATTGGCCTTAAGGACTACATAAATGGAGAAAGTCTTGAGTCCTCACATGCCAATATGATAAGCTTTTGTTCTGTTCTTTCACTGACAGGAATTCACTGATCGAGTGGTCATTTTAGAAATTTATATTGTAACGCCTGTTTGGATGTCCAGTTATAAGTATCTCTGGAGGCAAGATGCTTTTCTGCCCAGAATCTTTGCATTTTTTTTTTCTGTTGAGTGGGGGTGGGGGTGTGGAGGGATCATTTTATGTCAGTAAAGCTCGAAAGAAAGAATTATCTGAGATGATGTGAGCACCATTTTCTGCAAGTTTACCTTGAATCACCAAATCATATGCAAATTTTATTAGGCATGGAAAAAAAACACAAGAAATGAATGTATAAAAAACTGCACAAGAGCCATACATACAGATCTCCATCCATTCCAAACAAGTTTCTGGTGAAAAATCCAACTGTTGGTTAGATTTTTACTCCCTTTTTACTTCACCCCTAGAGAACCAAAAAGGCCCAAGGAGAAGGAGCTTCTCCTAAACCTGCAAACCAAATCCTAATAAACCCTGGCTTTATCAAGGTTGCCCATTTTCTTACTGGTCAATTGGGCACATGCCTGAAGTAAAAGGCATTTTCTTAATTTTATTAACTCTAAATGGTGAGCTTCTAGGGGTCAGTAGATTTCACCTGTCCTAGGCCAATTGATTTCCAAAATTATAGTACAATTTAATCGAGTTAGTGGCCAAAAGTTCTATGTATTGGAGCTGTTTAAGACCCCTTGGTTAATTTAACTACTCTTTAATGGCCCTTACTGAGCCCATGAAATTGCCTTGCGTTGTTGTAGAGCTATCTTTTATTTAAAATTTGGAGCTAAATTTTGTTTCATCCCTTTAAAAGGGCTGCAGGCGCACTACTTGATACGGGGATTGTTCCTCTGCCTTCTCTTCATTTTATTTTATTTTTCATTTCCTATATTTATGCATATTCTTTTGAATGAGTTTAAAAGGTCTGAATCTCTCCACTGCTTGAGTGCACATTTAGGAAGTATCAATCTAAGTGAGTGAAAGTTGCCCTGTCCTGGGAGAGGCGTGCAGAACTCATTCAGCCTCTCTGAAAGAATATGACTCTCAATGCTCTGAATTTAATCTTTCTAGCTCCCAAGTCCCAACTCTCTTCAATGTGTGAACCGAACACCCTGCAAGTTGACATTCCCTGTCTATTTCAGATACCACATTAGCTACACTTATTTATCCAAAATAAACTCATCTTAAGTGGTCTTTCCATAGTTCTTTAAAATTATTTGTGGGATTCCTGGCTCTCTGTATGCTGATCTTACCCAACAAAACTACAAACCAACTTATCCACCATTTAATACAAGACTCAAGCAACTACTACATGGCCATGATGCCTTGGACCATGGTTTTGAAGATAGAGTAATTATTCCGTACTCTGTGAGTACCTACTCCTTCCCCTTCTCTGCCAATCGCGATGTTCTCCATTGCGATTGGTGGAGAAGGGGAAGGAGTAGGTACACAAACCATTGCGATTTGTGGAGAAGGGGAAGGAGTAAGTACACAAGGAGTACTGAATAATTTTCTTTGAAGACACAGTTTACCCACAGCTTCCAGACTTAAAACCATTGCACAATGGCCGCTGTGATGGTCCAAGGTGCAATAATAAGAGAGAGTTGGCCGTTTATGTACCCCTTCGTAAGAGTTGCAACCTTAGCTGCAAATGGAACCCCAGTTCTTGTGAGTCTCGAGCAAAGGCAACATTGAGTATAGTCCACACGTCCTTGGCAATGGACAATCTGACAGCCATGCTAAAGCTGTCTTCGTTAAGGGTGCCTGTGATCCACCCTCATAGCAATCGGTTTGAGCATCTCCAAGCTAAGAAGTCCTGGTTGATGATCTCTTTCTGATTAGTAGGTGAAGAACCAGCCAGGGCAGCTATCATCTCAATTCTCAAGCGGTGCCACAACTTCTCCATTGATGAAGCTCATCATATATTGCCTTTCAATTAAGCCAAGCATTTGAGTTCTCCATAGGAGATAATTGTTCTTCATTTTCCACATTCACTTAGCATTTGAGTTCTCTATCGCAGATAATTGCCTTTCATTTCCCACATACACTGTGATCTTGGCTCTGATACCATGAAAAAAGTAGAGTAGGAAGGTTTTGATTTCTCTCTCAATTCACGGGAAGAGAGAGAGCCACTTGTATCCACTTATTTATAGAATATATTGAGTTTACGGATAAAGAATATCTAGCAAGATATTTGCACCACAACATTTACACCTGTTAAGCTATCAATAATGCCACACCTAAGGTGGTGTTAACACCAAAATTTAACTTGTTTTCATGAGATGATGGCCTTTTGTGATGAAATGGGCCTTGGCTTCTACACTTACCAACTGTCTTCTTAGGTGTTATCTCTCATCCCTCCTCCCACCCGCACAGCCACTTGCACATGCATTTATCAGTTTAATCAGATTAAAAACCACTGCTGAATTGTTCGTGTATAAAATCCCAATTTATTATAATTTAATCAAATGATTTACTCTGAGCAATATAAGAGAGATTCTTGCTTCGATTGACGTGCACCTTCTAAAATTATGCCTGCCTATTCCGTAGTTTTTATATTATTTTTTGCTGATAGTTATGACTAGATTAGATCTGTGAATATTGTAACAAAGTGATGCCGCACCAGTACTTGGACACTCAATTTTGAACAAAGCACATCGACAATTTGTTTGTATGTCATTGAATGCATAGGAATTCAGAGTCAAATGAGCTCTAATAAAGTATTTTTAAAGACATGAGAGATGAAAAATATAGCGTGGGGATGTAAAGGAGACTTTGAATTTTCTAGGATTTGAATTGTTGGGTATTCACTTTTCATCTCTCTTTATTCATTTTTCTTTATGAGTGAGATTATTTGTTTGGCATTTTTGGATGTTCAATATCTTTGTTCTTCATTATAAAAGTTTTAGAATTTTTAGAAATTCAATTGAATCAACCGCGAATGGGCCCAAATGAATAAAAAAACAATGAACATTCATTTTCAAACAGTTAATATAAAATCTCAAATGAATATTAACAGTGACGTTTTAGTCCCAGTTCTCTCCTTCGTTTACCTTTAGAGAAACTCAAATGAAAAGGGTTGAAAGCGAAAAAAAAAAAAAAAAAGCTTAGATACAAGGAAAGAACTGATCATGAAACAAAAATAACAAATAGTAAAATCAAGGGAAGAAGAAGAAAGTGGAGTAACCACATCAAATGTAGTCTTGCCTACTGCCTAGCATTCTTGGTCCATCGATTAGATCTAGACCAATAAGTCTCTTTCTTCTCATCCTAATTTGCTCCATTACCAGGGGGTTTCACTTATTTTTAATCTAATCATGCTTGTGGTGTGTATGAGTGTGTGACCGTGTACGTATTTCACTCCTCAGTCCAAGAGACTCGAGACTATAGAAAACAAAGTTCATGATTCAACAAACTTAAGTAAAGACAAGGCCTTCACACCAGGCACCCTAGTTATTTTAATTATTCTATAATGGAGATAAACTCCCTTATTTTTTTTCTTTTTTTTTTGTGAGAATAAAATATACTAATAGATGTCCCTCTTTTTCTTCTTTTCTTGTCTTTTTTTTTATGAGTTGGCAGTGCTAGTGGCCCTGGATCATATCTATCGCGATTTCATCCTATGCAATTTGGTGAAAAATAGCAAGATCATAAGGCTTCGGCATTTGGATGGATGAATGAAGGGAGATGGTTGATTTTATTGAAATAAAAGAAAATCAACGGTGATCATCATGGAAAATAGGATTGTGCCCAACTTGATCGCAAGATCATCATCAAGCCCTGGCTCTAATATCATGAAGAATTTCAAATATATGGATTCATTGAGATAATTAAAACCACCATGAACTTTTATGAAGACAATATTTTCAAGGAAAATTTGCAAATAAGGTCTTAAAGTTTTGCCTTATTTTAAAAAAGGACACAAGTTTCAACACTTTTCAAATTAGTCCCTAAGTTTTAGAAAAAACCTTCAATTAAGGACATCCATCCATTTAAAGGCATTTTCTTACAACTTTTTCTCTCAATTTTCTTAAAATATCAAATTACCAATCATTTATACCCATGACATGGTTTCAATAGTCACTCATGTAGCTAATCACCATTGGGAGGCTAGTTGTCTTTGGTCATATTAAAGATGTTGAAGAAGAAAATGAGAAGAATATAGGGTAATTGAATGAGAAATTTATTTCAATAGAGGGTAATATAGGTATTTTAAAAATTTTGAAGGAAAAAGTTATCAGAAATAGTTTTAAATGGACAAATGTCTTTAGTTGAAAACTTTTTCAAAAACTTAGGGATTAAATTGAAAAGTTTTGAAACCTGTGTCCTTTTTTTAAATAAGGCAGAACCTTAGAGCTATATTTGAAATTTTTTCTATTTTCAATTTATAAAGAGAAGAGGATCCTGAAGAGAAAAGTATAATTTAAAATTCAAACTTGAATTCTATGCCTAATATCTTTAACAAACTAATCTTAGCATATTTTCTAACAAACCAAATTCACTCTCTTTAACTTGATAAGCTAAGGGCTCTAGTTGCTCATCATTTCTCATGATTGTCATAGCAATCATCACTTTTAATACTCCTATTTTTGTAAACTTCATTACATTGTTCATTACAATGTGTTTCACCAATTAATGTATTAGAAATAAGCTTTGTATTAGTTTTGAATTAAGGATTTCTTATTGGGCTAAGTGTTTCGTATTCCACATTAACTGGTCTTTTGGGTCAACTGGGACTGAGGTCTAGGATTCAAGAGTATTTTGATGATTTATGCTAGATTTAAGTTAGAAAAATGATGTAGTTTGTAAAAAATAACTCTAGAAGAAAATAGAAGGGCAAAGGGAGAACCAAACAATTTAAAGCCCTTCGTATACATAAAAAAGTGCCAAAAGGTTATCAAAACAAGGGTTGCTCCAAATTGAAAGGAAGCAGCAAGATAACTCATTGTTACTATGATATAGGTCATCCCAAGCGGGATAGATAGAAATGAAATTAGAACTTGGAAAAGAATGCGCCAAAATAAAAACCAAGGAGCAAGGGCCAAAAGCTCAAATTATATATTAGGACAATCAAGAATGGACCCAAGTGTGCCGAGCTGGGTGCGGCTGTACCTGTTGACCCATGGTGTGCATATTAAACTTTAATAAAAATTATGAATTCAACCTTAAAATTCACATAAAATTGTTTTATTTGCCCCCCTACTAAACTATCTATTAGAATTTGCACCCCCTAAATAAAAATTCTAAATCCACCATTGAGGACAATGGAGCATTACTTTCAGTCACTACAGGCATTAATCAATCTATGATTCATGGGTTCTGGATTATGATTGTAACTATCATAATATTTGTCCAAGTATAATTAGTTTGACAATTTTAATTCCTATGAAGGAGAATATATATTTTTATTGTAAATAATGCGGAGTGTGAGAGCAATGAAAAGGTGCAATATAAGACGAAATAGTTCAAACCTTAACTGATATGTGACATATTTTTGAACTGAGGAAAAATTTTGATTTCGTTGGTCATCTTCACTAAAAAAACTGAAAGTGTGCAGCTGGTGGAATAATGAGGATAGTTTGTGGAGCTATGGTTGCCATGGAAGCTTAAGAGGTTGGAAGTCTTTGTATAATGATATGAAGTACAGTTATAAGTGGAGCACATTTGAATAATACAAAAGATGACAGCTAAAGGAAACAAACCATTCAGGTAAAGTTACGTGAGACTAAATCATCAGAAAAGAAAAATGAGATGATAGGCTCTTCCACGGAAACAACTAGTGGAAGTAAAAAATGACAAGGACGATGACAAGTTCTTTGGAAGAAGAAAAGCAATTTAGGTTTCGGTCTGCCACAAAGCAAAAAAAGAAACTTGTTGCAGGATAACTACAACAATAACATCAAGATGAAGGGAAAAAAAAAAAAAGAGCACTCATCAAGTCTCAGTTCCAAAAAGATGAAAATTTGAAATGATAGTTTTTTTTTCCATAAGTAGAAATTCATTAGGTTTCAAAGATGCCATAGCGGGCAGGAATGTCAACAAACGGGAGATAATCACTTCAGTAGAATTAAACTTGGGGTTAACATAACTATCCAAAGAAAAGATAACTTTGAAGCATGACTGGTTGTTTAGGACACAAAAGCGAGTTCAAAAAAGTTTAAGCCTTACTTGAACTTCATCATATATGCCATTCAATAATAATGAGACACAATATTGAGATAGTAAGTACACCACTGGCAAAGGGAGTGCATAACCTTATCTTTCAATGGGGTTCAAGACAAATACATTTAGAAATATCTTGAAGGTGGCTCAACATAATCCAAGCCAAGGTGGGATTAGTTTGAATTCAGGTTTAATTAGATTTTAGGAGTATTTTGGTAATTATTCATGAGTTTGGGAAATTCACCCTTTGGTGAGGTATGAAGACACAAACATCTTCACTTATCCTTAAGGTTGCTTGACATTATCCAAGCCAAGGTAAAATTGTTGGGTTAAATGTCTTGTATTATGGGTTAATTGTCTTTTAAGTTAGTCTACATGCAAGTTTAGGGTTCACGAGTATGTTGCTAATTGTACAAGGTTTAAGTAATAAACATGATGAAGCTTATAAACAGACCCAATTAGGAAAACAGAGGAAAAAGGGGAGAATGGAAAAAATACAAGTCTCTTTTATCTTTGGATGTAGGCACAATGATAAACCACAAGTCTTGTTGTCCGTGTAATTGCTTATATTTCTTGTTTCCATCATGGTTATGTGACCGATTGGAGGATTTTGCTATTAGCAACAACTCTGTCATGGTTAGTTAAATTGAGAGACCCATATTATTCTTGTTGTAAAGGTTTCTCACCTTTGAAATTGTAAGGGTATTTTTGCACTAGACAACATCCATCTTTGGGGCATTTGTGTGATGAAAAGATTCCGCAATAAAGAGAAAAATTATTAAAATTTTCAATGCAGCTCATTGTTCATCTGTTTGGTGTAGAACATATTTTTCTAATAAAAAAGAAAAAAATAATAGATTTTTCTCAAAAAAGAGGACTTTAATTTCCTATAAAAAAAATAGACGTATAACATTCCTCTCTCTCATAAAAATAAAAATCCCTGATACACAAAATCTAAGCATTGCTAAAAAAAAGTCCGAGGCCATGTTTGCGTACCATTAAGGATTTTTTACGTTATGTCAATCAAATTTCCCAAATCTCACCTAATTATTAGTTACTAATCTATCCAATTTTGAAGTTACATAGTCCCAAAACTAATTAAAGAAACTAATGAGTTAGCCCAATTGGAACACGGCCAACAATCGCTAGGATGTTGGATTTTACCATGGTATATTCTGAACAACCTACGGGTAGTTGAAAAGTGTGACGGTGGAGAAAAGATTTTTCATACCCGGAATGAGTCATATCGCATTGCATTTGTAATTTTGGATAGCATGGTGCATGACAAGAGGCGTGAACCAATTAAAAGGACCTGATCAATTAATTGGATTGTCCAATGCTATGAACATAGTTTCCTACATACGCACGCAAAATATATGAAGCAGTGACCGAACTGAGTATTCAGAATCTATCATATGTAGATCTGAATTTGGATCCAAATGTTTCTTGGATCCAAAATAGGTTCCATACCAATTTATTCATATCCATTACCAACCCTACTCACATCACACTTGGTATATAATTTTTGTTGCTATTTCGACTCAGATACAACCCAATGCACCCAAAAACTGTGTCAGGGCCTACGTAGACTTTTGGAAGCCTTAGGCCCACAGAAAGCAAATCCATGTCAATAGTCCTCGGACTACTGAACATTTGTCGATAAAACCAACAACTTAATTGATACCGGTGTGCTCACGACACCCACTGCCTCGCCTTTCTCCGTTCTGAGAAACGGTGGGAGAAAACCGCAGGTGCAGCGGATCTCTCAATTACTACATAAAGACCCTTCATGGCTTCTCAAACAGAGTCAAATTCCATCTCTCTCTCTCTCTCTCTCTCTCTCTCTCTCTCTCTATACCATGATGGGTAAAATTGGTTGGTTCATTTGCACATATTTCCTCCTTGTGCTTCCATTTTGCAGATCCCATGCCGTTGAGACAGTTGATGTCCATGCTGCTAAAGATCTCATCACTTCAGGCCATGTTTACTTGGATGTGAGGTGGGTAGTCCAAAAAGTAAATGTTCCTCAATTTCGGTTTCATGAGTTTTATTTATTTATTTTCTAAGGGAGGGTGTCCCACGCTTTGGGTTGAAATAATGGGCCCGGGGAGAGCCGGTAAATCTCCTGTGTCGCAATATGCTAGCACAGTTAAAACCCGCAACCTCCTCAAAAGTAGACTGTTTTGATAAGCCAGTTGAGCTGCCTTGGGATTTGTTATTGGGATTTTGGTGTGCCTGTTTGTTTTAATTGAAATATGAAGTCTTGGTTTGGGTGTGCAAATAGGACGGCTGAAGAGTTCAAGCAAGGCCATTTGGAAAATGCTCTGAACGTTCCCTACATGTTCATCACACCTCAAGGTAGTATTTGTTTTTTGGTATATTTATGTATTTAATCCTTTTAATTCCATTTTCCCACTTTTTAAAAAAAATTTTCTTTTTTGGGAATCTCAGGTAGAGTAAAGAACCCAGAATTTTTGGAGCAGGTTGCGTCGGTTTGCCAAGAGGATGATCACATTGTAGTGGTATTTTTCTTTATCAAATCGTTGCATCTCTCTGTTTTTTTATTCATTCTAGTGAGTCATGACAAGCTAATGGGTGGAAGCTAGCGTTCACCCAGGCACGTCAGACTTTTTAAATCCAGATGCATGGGACCACTCATGAAAGCCTAAACGGCTAAAAACAAATGAGCCCATTTGTATTGTTGCCGGCCATATTTCAATCTAGTAAGAATTGGGTTCAACATCAGATTGACCACTTATAAAAATGCATAGAGAAAATAATATGAAATTTTCATACTTTCATAATTGATCAATCTAATAGTGGAAAGAATTTTTGTTGGCTTTAGATTTTATTTATTTAAGCTGTTTAGATTTTTTTATAAGTGGGTTTTACTGATGAGACTTGTAAATTTTTTCTGATTTGGACCTCAGAGGATTGGAATGGCTCGCTTTTTTTTATTTTTTTTGCACGTTCTCATCAAATTAGACTACTTTTTTTTATCATTCTTTTTTTTTTTTTTTCGGAGCATCCATGTGACATGTTAGTGAGAAGAAAAATATTCAGCTCCATGAAATGCCCTTATGATGACTGAGTGTGGTCAGATTTATCTTGAATTTTTTTTTTTTTTTGTATGTAGTTTGCACTACCCGGCCTTTGTAAGTCGGGCTTCCTCCCACTTTGTTGCCTTTTTTTCTTTTTTTGGCTGAAAGGTGAATTTAGTGCAAGAAAAGCAACCTACAGATTACAAATAGAGGAAGAAAGCAAAATACGAGGAGGCATAAATGCTGTAAATCTTCCATCGTTAGCAACATTAACATTAGAGGTTCCTCGATCGCTATTCCGATCAGAAGTTATCGCTTGCAAAATATCCACCTAGTGGTTAGTATTTATGTTTCCTGAGAGGAATAGCTGGGTGATATGAGGAATGGGGGCCTCATAGAAAAGAGGTAGAGGGGAATAGATTCTAGAGAGGGCATCTGCTTCAAGATTGGCACTTCTTCTACAGAAGTGAGCCTCCCAACTATTAAACTTGTCAAGGTCCTCCTTAAGCTTGCGCCATGTAGACATAAGCCTCCATGGTAATGTACCCCCTCTTTGGAGGCCTTCACATAACATGAGGCAATCACCTCCAATTAGAACATTCCTATGACCAAGCAAGAGAAGGATTTTGACCCATTTGGCCATGGCTTTAAGCTCAATTGCAATAGGGTCATCCAGAGAAGTTTGTTCTGAAAAGACTGCTAGGATTTCACTATGGGGGCCCCGAATGAGCCCACCAATTCCACCAATACTTCGATCCTGCCTAATGGCTCCATCAAAATTCAGCTTAACTTTGAAGGGGGAGGGGGAACCCAAAATTCTTGTGGGATGAAGTGGTGGCTCAGTTGGGCTAGGATGAGGTTGGCAATGTTCCATTGGTGGATAGCAAGGGTTGATCTTCTTATGACAATCCAAGGGTTTATGGGGTTGGTGTCAAAGATGTATTCATTTCTAGTTTTCCAAATGTACCAAAAGATCGTGGAGCCAAGTTGACGATTGCGAGGGGTAGCTTGGAGCCAAAACTAATTATGGAAGGAGGGGCAGTTGGTAGGCTTGGTAATGGACTGCAGAAACTTGTCCCAAACCAATTTGGTGAAGTTGCATGTAGAGAAAATATGGTTAATAGATTTTGAATGGAGGTTACAAACACCACAGTTGTCAGGAATGTTAGGCAGTATCTTGGCTAAGTTATCTCTTGTTGGAAGATGGTCCAATAAGCACTTCCATAGGAAGAACTTGATTTTAGATGGAAGATCAAGATTTCATAGGTGATTCTAGTCCCTATTAGGGCCCTAGTTCCTTGGTTGGATAGCTTTATAAATGGCCTTGATAGAGCACTTTCCTGCCTCATCATTGGCCCAACATCTCATATCTGCCCCTCCTAGAGGGAGGGATTGGATTTGGGAGTTGTAAAGTCATCCCATAGGTTATGAAGGAGAGGAAGATTACATTCCATTCGGTCTGCATGGATTATGTCAGAGACACACTTTTTGGGGAGAGTGTTGAAGAGAACCCAATTCTTGATGTGATTGGTATCAGGCTTCCCAAGGTTAGGAATCCAACTACGTGAAGGATATTGATATTTTCACCATTGCCCACAACCCAAGTGAGATTGCTAAAAATGAGGTCTTTATTCCTGATGAGTCCTTTCCAAAAGGGAGAGTCTGATTTTTTTTTATGGTACAGCCTCAAAGGGAGGCAAACTCGAGGTATTTCTGAGAAAGGACTCATACCCAAAGAGAGTTAGGATTTTAAATGAATCTCTAGGTGAGGTGACTCCAGAAGGTAGCGGATTGGAGTTTGATGTCTCTAATACCCAAACCAGCATCACAAGTGGGAAGCGTAGCTTGCTTCCAAGCTCTGAGCTTGATTTTCCTTTCCTCTGAAGAGGTACCATGCCAAAAAAATGAGGATTGTGAAGACTTGATCTTAACAGCAATGTGGCTGGGTAAATGATGGTGTCCCAACCAATAATTATGAATAGATGAAAGAAGCGATTGAACCAAGACCCCCCGGCCAGCAAAAGAGAGATGGGGCCCTTTCCAATTAGATATGCAATTGGAGAGCTTGGACTAGATCAACTTCCAAGTAGGCAAACGCCGAGTGAGTGTCCTTGATACCTCTAAGGGTTGGCCTAGGTAGAGAACAAGGTCGCTTATTTTGGGAATGTGGATGGCGTTAGAAATGGCTGAGTAGGTTCCTCTAGGTGTGATGGTTGAAAAGGTGAGTTGGGATTCGGCCTTGTTTGTTTTCTGGCTAGCTTCTTTGGCAAAGAGATTCAAAGTACTATACAGGATTTTGGCCCTTTAAGATTGGCATTGAAGAACAAGAGCATATCATCAGTAAATTGGGGGCAACCAATTCTTTCACCCCCCGGAGTTATCGGAGGTATGGGGAGTTTCCCAATAGACCCAAGGTGGCAAATAGCTCTAGAAAAAGCTTCCCCACATATAAGATAAATGTGGGGGGATAGAGGATCCCCTTGCCTGAGGCCCCTCTCTGCATGGAACTTCCTAAAGAACTCTCCATTGAGTTTGACCTTGAAAGAGGTAGTGGAGACACAGGTCATGATGAGACTAACAAAGTTAGTCGAGAGGCCTAAGTTAAGCATGCATTTCTCTAAGAGCACCCACCTGATGGTGTCATAAGCCTTTTCAATGTCCACCTTGAGACTCACTGTATTCTTTTTCCAATGACTTTGCCCCATTTGGGAGAATATTTCCTTTGCAATGATGATATTATCTGATGCTCTACGACTAGGGACAAAAGCTCCTTGATTTTAAGAAATGAATCTATGGAGAAGAGGCCGCATGTGGGTCACCATGATCTTAGCTTTTATTTTGTAGTGGACATTGCGGAGGCTTATGGGTCAAAAATCATTAAGGGTCTTGGCATCTTCCTTTTTGGGGATGAGGACTAAGGTAGTGTTGTTGACATTATCATCAAGTTTCCCTCAAGAGAAGAAGCCCCTGACATGGTTAATAATGTCACTCTTCACAGTTGGCCAAAATGATTGGTAGAATTTAGAGTTGAACCCATCGGGGTCAGGAGCTTTCCTATAGTCAATAGAAAAGGTTGCTTTGCAAATTTCTTCCTCAGATGGAGTTTGGACTAAGATTATATTGTCATCATCATTGATAACATGAGGTAGGTAAGAGGGGAGTTTGAACTCGGAGTCATGGGTGACGGCCTCCTTGGAGTAAAGTTTTTGGAAATACTCCGAACAGTGGTCTCTCATGAGGGAAGTGTCTGATAGCAGTGCTCCCTTTGGAGTAGTGAGAGACGAGATGAGATTCTTTTGGTTGAGAATTTTAGCTGAAGAGTGGAAAAACTTAGTGTTGTTGCCCCCCCTTGTTTCAACTAGTTAACTCTAGCCCAGAGTCATGGGTGACGGCCTCCTTGGAGTAAAGTTTTGGAAATACATGAGGGAAGTGTCTGATAGCATTGCTCCCTTCGGAGTAGTGAGAGACGAGATGAGATTCTTTTGGTTGAGAATTTTAGCTGAAGAGTGGAAAAACTTAGTGTTGTTGCCCCCCCTTGTTTCAACTAGTTAACTCTAGCTCTCTGGGCCCAGTCGGTATCAACTTCATGAAGCTTCGTGAAATACTGGTTGGAAAGGTCGGCTTCCAGGTTTCTTAGGTAGTTAGAAGTGAAGTAGTTGGGGCTGGATTGGATGCCAAAGATTCTCTTTTTGAGAGACAAGTTCTCCTTGAAAATATTGCCAAACTGGTTTGAGCTCTAATCCCTGAGCTTCTCAGTGAATAAGGAAAGCTTACTTTGAAGAGAGAAGTTTGGAGCTAAAGACTACCAGGAAGTTTCCACCCAAGGTTGAAAATAATGATGATGGTGCCAAAAGTCTTCATAACGGAAGAGGCGTTGAGTAAGTCTTCGCCAAAAAGGAGGGGCCAAAAGAAGAGGATTATGGCCTGAGCCCAGCCAAGGGAGATGCTTAACCTCCCATTTAGGGAATCTATTGGCCCAGTGAGAATTGGCTAAAGCTCTGTCCAGCCTTTAAAGAAAGGAACCCTGACCCTTCCTGCAGCTGGTCCAGGTGAAAAGTTGACCTTTGAAGCCAAGGTCATTGAGGTTGTTCCTGTCAACGAACACCTTGAAGTCTCTATTTCCAGCAGAGAAGGGATCAGGGCGACTCCCCATTTTTTCATGAGGCCAAAGAATGCTGTTAAAGTCCCCTATTAGCAACCAAGGATCATGGTTAAGCAGTGTACTGAGAATTGAAACTTTGCAGGTCACTCCAAAGCACCCCACTGTTGAGCCAGGATGTGGAGGCATCAATGCATGAGAGAAAAAAAGTTTAGATGTGTCTGTGGAAGGGTGAACTTTAGCAGAAATGGCTTGGTCTGAGGAATCAAGGACTTTGACAGTGTACTTAAGAGGGTTTCAGAACATCCAAAGGCCCCCAGAATACCCATTACCATAAATGCAAAAGAAAGAGGAAAGGAAGTGGCTTAGCCGCTTGACAAGGGTGGAGGCATTCATTTTATTAGTGCGAGTTTCAGCCAGGAAAAGCAGATCTGGATTGTATTCCTTCATCATCATGATTAACTGAGATTGCAGACAAGATCTAGAGGCCCCTCTTACATTCCAGCTAATGATATTCATTACAAACAAAAGGAGAGGTAAGTGAGTCATCACCTGTGCTGCAAAGAGGGCCTCCTTCAGCTGGTCCAGGGTGTTGATGTTTAAATATTTAAAACTAAGTTCCCACTTGACCTTGTTATGTGATACCTTAAACTTCAGAACTGGGTTGGCCGAGAGTCAGCCATCTGGTCTTCCAGCAGGGTAGGTCCTACCGTGACCATCACATTGTCCAAGTCTGATGGGAGGATCTCCTTGATCCAAGCTTCTATCTCTCAATCTCGAGCTTGATCAAAGAGAACACTCCCTGTGCTTGATGGGCCTGATGGGGTTGGATTCCTTCCATCTCTTGGGATGGCAGGGTATGATTCAATGGTTGTGGGGTTGGGTAACCCATCACTTGATTCCCCATCATTGGGCTTTCTTGAAACGATATCCAACCAGGCATTGGTGGGGGGCAAAAGGTCATGGGCAAGAGGACCCAAGGGGGGGAAAGGTAAAACTTGGGTATCCATGAGGATGGCTCTGCCGTGCCAAGGGCACAGCCAGGTTGAGTTCCAATGGTATGGTAGTTGGATGCTTATCAGTGGTGGGTTCATGAATGGAGGTTCAGTTGTTTGGAATGGTATCATGGGCTTGAAAAATGGAAGTGGGAACATGTAGTGCACTGTGTACGTTGGTCGAAATGTTGGCATTGGAACAGTTATGGGCTGGTTCGGATGGTGTGGGCGAAATGCAATGTGGAGGTTCTGTTGCTGCATGGTTTGAAGACTCTGGAGACTCAGTATGAAAGTTGGTGAAGGACTGTTCATGGTTTGAATGTTTAAAACCCAAGCTGTGATCTTGGTGTTGCACGTTATCTCTTGGAACAGTATTGGAGGAACTAGGAGTTGGGTTAAGCATGGTTTGAGGTTGCGTGTGATGTGCAGAAGGTAGGTTGCAGGTATAGAGCGGCTGTTTGGCATGGTTATTATCCTCACTGATAAGATGTTCCCCTTCACCCAAAAGAATAGGCGAATTTTGAGTGACTGGAAACTTATCTTTAGCTGTACTGGTTCCTGTAGATGAGGAGTCTTTTGTAGTCTTTGCAATATCAGCTTCAATTTGGCAGGTAAGTGAAGTGCCATTTGTGAGTTCAGGCATTGAATGCGTGGGAATGGGTCTTGTTAGCTTTTGCATTAATTAAACTTGCATTCCTGTAGAGGAAATCATATCTGATTTGCCACGTTGGATCTTAGGCCTCTTGTCTTCTGTAGGGTAGGTGGTACATGAGTTGGCGTTTTTGTCTGCTGAGTCAGATCTTGATGTTACGTGGCAGCTTGGTGCTGTTCTTCTTCCTTCCTTTTCCTTACCGGTTGGCTTCCATCAGGCAATACGTTCCTGGAGCAATGGTGCTTTTCCTTTGTTCTTGTATTGGACAATCGACCATTCCTGGTTGTCTTCATTATTGGCCTTCTCTGTGTTGGAATCAGCTTGTGCTTGAGTCAAGTTTACCACTCTTAGATGAGCCTCGCCCCTGATCCACAGGAATTGCATGAGATATGATAGAAATTTTCCCACAGCTATTGCATGGTTTGGGCAAGTTCTCATAGATCAGTTCTTGAAACCTCTGTTTCCCTAAATACTGTAAGAGACTATGATGCACGGATACTTCAAAATGGCTAACGTATTGTGTCGTATCGTATCCGATACTTTACCTTTTATGTGTAAAATCCGTGTCCCTTCCATATCCATGACGTGTCTCCATCGTATCCATGCCGTATCCGGGCATCATAGGTAAGAGAATACCTCTAATGAGAGAGGCTTGCTAAAGTCTACCTCAACAAGCGCTCTTGCTGCTTTTGTCTTAGATGAGTGCTTTCCTTGGCCTCTAGTTACTTCATCGGTTTTGACAAATTGACCCACCGAGACAATTATCTTCATGATTTGGCTTTCCACCTAGTACTTTAGGGGTGTAACGACCCAAGTAGCCCACTGACTCAATAACTTGGTAAGCCTATCACGTGGCTCAAAATGCTTAAGCCCAAATTATTAGTAGTAACCTACATAGTTCATTATATACCAGACTCATATTTCATTTATAAGCGATGGGGTGTTACAATCTACCCCCCTTAAGGCCACACGTCCCCATGTGGATCCATCTAACTTCACCAGGCAGTGTAGGACTGAAGCATTCCACACCCTTGTATTGGGGTTCCCACATTTTTGGCTTGTGATCGGCCCTGATACCATTGTTAATTACCCGAGTAACCTACTGGCCCAATAACTTGGTAAGCCTATCACATGAACCAAAATACTTAAGCCCAAATTATTAGTAGTAACCTACATAGTTCATTATATACTAGACTCATATTTCATTCATAAGCGATGTGGGATGAGGTGTTACAAGTGGCAGGCCTGGCATGGAGATCCAAACTGGAAGGTTGCAAAGTTGGCTTTTGTTGGATCGAAGTCAGGAACCCCAACAACTAACAAGGGGCTATTATCCCACGATAGTCGATGGAGAACCCAGGCGGGCTAGAGGCAAGTCTAAGTTGCCGCCGAAATTAAAGAGGCAGAACTGGGTAGTAAGCTATACTATTTCTAGGCTTCCCTTCACTCTCTAGAGAGAGGGGAGCCTGGCATGCAGAGCCCTAGCAGGAATGGTTTTTCCCCCAAGACGACCAATGAGGGAGGTGCAGAACTTATCCCTTGACTCCTGAGTATGGCATCGTCAAGTAAGACCGCTGGAATGGACATATTCATAGGCACTGTCTGTTCATTGTGGTGGATGCTAGATAGTATGGATAGCAGAGACAGCAGTTGTAACCATTGTCTGGGTGCAAACTGCCTGGGCATGGAGCATCCTTGAACGATCGCTCACTTGTGCCATTCATGTGAGAGTCAACTTCCATGCCCTCTGACTCTTGGCCCAACTTTGAAAATGCAGTTGCATCCTCCATTTCGGAGATGTCTGGAGTGGCAGTTGGTTGGTATGCAGATCTGTTGGCAATGGAGGAGATTCAGAGGGAGGCAGTGGAGAAGGGGTAACCAGCATTTTTGGTATTCTTAGTAGTTCACCTTCCCTTATTCACTCTGTTGCCTTTTTTAAACTCTCCCTTTGTATGCTCGTTTCGATCACAAATGTTTTATACGTCTAATAAAGTCATTCATCGTATGGGACTCAAGAAAAATGGCTCACTTTTTTTTTGGCTTGGTTGTTCCACAAAATGGTCCTTATTGTGTGAACCTCAATTCCATAGACCCCAAATGTTAAATCAGATGCTTTCCTCATGGGATTAGATTTTTTAAAAATTTATTTCTAAGTAGAGCGACAGCTACCGCTAGGTCAATGATGTATAAAACAAGTGATTTACTCCCTTTGGAATTTAGTTGATTCTCACTTTTTAACACAATCCAACATGGGTAACCGTATCTCTGGTCAGAAAATTTTTTCAGCGTCCAACGCATCTTGTGGTCTAGTCCAACGGTTTGGATCTATAAGTGTTGGGTTCATCATTGTGAACTGGAAGTGTTTCTTTTTTTTTTTTTTCCCAGAGGAATGGGGAGAGTAGACTTGCTATCTTGTAGGTCACCCCTAAGCAGCCAATCCAGACTTGATTGATGTTATGTATTTTCTTTTTTTTTCTTTTTTTCTTTTTCTATTTTTAACTCAGTTCTTAACTAAAGGCCTGAGGCATTTGTATATGGTGAAAGTGAAATTAGGGTATCACATTCTAGATGGAGAAAATAACCTCCTATTTATTTTTTTGGTACCCAGCCTTGGGGGGGTTGGGAGAAGACCTCTATTGAGGTAACACATCCTTAGGTGGCTGTTATTACAAAAATAGCCTCCTTTTATACATTCCTTGGAGAAAACTGGAGGTGGAGAAAGCATTAAAAGATATTGAGCAGGAAAAACGTCTTCTCATAACTTTTAGGCCATGTTTGTGTAACATTGAGAATTCCAAGTAGAAACTATCTTTTCAGGCACAAATTTTCTATGGTTTGATGTGGAGCTTATTCCGCATGGAAAGATGAATTGTTTCAATCAAATTTCCTTGAAATCAGTATATTCACGAGAAGAAAACTAAACATTCATCCTCACTTTTCCGCCAAAAGAAACCAAAAAGGTGCAAAGGATTCCATAGAGAAAATTCTTTCCCAACCTTCCCATCAAAATGACCCTTGAACTTCCACATAGTTATGATTTTCTTAGCTATGAATTTTATATCCATCACATGGCTGACTAGAACACAATAATCTTCACCAGCTTACCATTGGCCATGTGCAAATTCAAGGCTAAATCCATTGTACCAGTGTATGATTCTCATGTGAAAGAAGGCTCGGGCAATAAAAGGAAAAAAAATGGCTTGGGATGACTTTGGATATTCCAATCGATATGATTTTTCAATCTCTATTCCCTATCTACAGTAAATCCCTGCTAGATGAATTCAGATATTGTTAACTTTTGTTATTATATGCACTGAATTCTTAGAGCAAGATTTAGTTCACTGTTGTCTGGTCTCAATGGGATAGTGAGTTTCGGGTAAAAATGTTGCGGGGTCCACCAAATGATTTCCTGTCGTGGGCTAAAACAGTTATATTACAGAGGACGTAGCAGTTCAGGTGGTTATATCTATGTATTTTGTGTAGTAACAACAAAAAAGAATTAAGAATGTGTTCTATGAATAACTCCAGCAGTAGAAGAACTAAGAAGCTCCTTCTGAGATGATTTAAACATGTACATGGAAAGTTAGAAATAAGCCCTTTACAAAGTATTAGAGTGTTGGAATTTCCAGGACCTAGGGAAAGGCTGACACCATTAAACACATTTAATTGCATCTGACAGCCAAATTTTGAACATGTGAAGGGTTGTCAAAGTGGAGTCAGATCACTGCAAGCATCTGCAGATCTTCTCGGCGTGGTAAGTCAGTTTCAATTATAGTTGAAAGAAGCTTCTAATTATGTTTTAGCATCTATTGTTAGGTATATAAGAAAAACTAAAGGTGAAAGAAATGTCTTGTGTTTGGAATGACAGGATTTCAAGAACGTAAAGAACATGGGAGGAGGCTATGCAGCATGGGTAGAGCAGGGCTTTGCTGTGGAGAAACCCCAAATTAAGGAGAAACTCAAAGCAGAGCTGTAATAATGCTAATTCATCATGTTCCGATTTTATAGACAGCCATTTATACCAACTTGAAGTATAGGAAACTCACCACGGATCTTAGAAGAGATTTGATCTAATTCGTTCCTACAGTTTGATGCCGTCGGATGTCATGTTCAAGTAGTGGGTGCAAACGACATTAGTATATTACATATGTGTTGATGCCACACAGTAGAGCATAAAAGGAGTTTATTGTCACATGCCAAGTCAAGCACAGTGCAAGTATTAGCTACCATTACAGGACATCTTTAATCATATTGGGTTGAACATTCCAAATTGGGATGAAGATTCACCGACTGCGCATATTGCCGCTGTACATGATATCCCAATAAAAAGCAAATCTAAGGAGGTGTAGAGGAGTGGACTTCACCCGATGGGGTACATTGAAAATTATTTCCGCTGCCTCTACTAATACTTTAAAGCTTTGATAGCAATGATTAGTAAAAAAACATTTAATATAGTATCAGAGCCAACTAGTTGTGAATTTGAATCTCAAGATGAATTACTCAGCGCTAAAAAAAAATGTGTCACCGAAAGCATGCCGATCGGGTTACACCTAAGGGGTAGTATTGAGGAGTGAGCTCCACCCGTTAAGGAATATTAAAAAGTGTATCTATTGCCACTACTAACACCTTGAGGTTTTGGTAGTAATAGTTAGCTGAGGAAATTCAATATGGGTTTTGGTATGAATAGTTAGCGGAAGAAATTAAATATGGTATTAGAGCCAACAAGTCAGGAGTTCAAATCCCAGGAAGAACGACTTGATGCTATCAAAGAAATGTACGTTGCCAAAAGTGCGTTGATGGGTTTCACCCAATAGGGAATATTTAGGAGTGGACTTTAGCCAATGGAGAATATTGAAAAGCATTTCTACTGCTACTAACATGTTGAGGTTTTGATAACAATGATTAGTAAAAGAAATTTAATAGGAGGCACAACATTGAAAATGAGAAAGAAATGAAGGGGCAAACTGATGAGCTGATAAGAACGGGTTCAATTAGAACTTTGCAATTAAACTATTCATGTGCAACTTTCATTGTGAGAAATCATGCAGAAGTAAAAAGGGTCAAAGTTAAAATGGTCATTAACTATATACTACTCAACAATGTTACAGTAAAATGCCTACTTCCAAACAAAGAAGAATTGATCCAAAGGGTAGCCCAGTGTCACATCCCAAGCTCAAGAATTTGGGTATTATGATTAAACCTAAAATAGTGATATACGTGTTCCCATATATACACACCTAGACCCAAGTCTAAGTGCAAATACACAAGGAAAAGTCACACAAGAAATTGCTATTAGTGGACCTTTGTCTAAGCATTTATACGCGGAAGCTGTCATTATCATTCACAGAAACAAAAGGACACACTATAATTAGAAACATAGCTACATGTAATAAAATGAAAAAGAAAGGTATCTTTACAAAAAGGGAAGAAAGTTTCTGAAAAGATGAAACGTTTATACAGTACACAAAATACATGAAATCATAGCCCATACATAACAAAATAAACTTAATGCAACCATAACCCAAATATAAGACCTATACTGGTCCAAATCACACTCCGGGGTGGATCGGTGAGGTATGAACTGCTGTCCACTCATCTAATCTCAATGAGACCTCAGAGATCTCCTCCGAAGTCTCATTGACCTTCGAGAAATCGGAAGAGGGACCTGAGTCTGCAACACCAATAGACAACGAGTTAATAAGACTATTCAGCAAAATATAAGCAAAATTAAGGTAATGCACGTTGTATTTACGAAAATCACTAACATGTGATCAGAGATAAATTGTCAATTTAGTATACTAGGCATATTATACATTTGAATAGAGCACGTTATAAGATTCAATTTAACAGAAATACTTTACTAGGTGGCTTTTACATTTGCTATATCCTTCATCTAGAGATTTATGCATTGAGAACATCATCAACTGGGGCAAGGTATGAATGAGTCTCTAGTTCCCGGAGTCCGAAAGCCCCAAGAAAAGCACACTGCAACTACAACATTCATGCTTTACCAAAATCAACCTTGCTAGGCATCATAAGGCTAAGGCTGAGTAAAGCAAGAACATTTCAATTCATTCATATACGTGAACTTGAGTAAATCATACAATTTATTCATTGAGGAAAGACAATGGCATATAGTATACATTTAAGTCATGTGTGCAATACGTTTATATTCAATTCATTCATATTCAATTAAATGCCAAGGTCAATAGAAAACGTATATTACAAAAGAGTCAATTGAGAAATAATCATTCAATTTAAATCATTGTTAGAAGAATTTTAATAACCGAAATTCAATATGCTATGCAAATCAATTCAATTCCATGGGATCAAGGTGGTTTACTAGCTAACCCTAATCTAGTCATCCATTGTTTTTAACCATGCATATTGATGTAGTTTTAAGTTATCCGATACGTAGTTGTCTTTCTTTGGTGTTACATTGTATCGGGAATGTGTATCAAAGTCTCTTAAACCAACAACCATGGGGAGGTGTTTAATAAATGGACAACACACATGAATGAGTCTTAGCCCTTAAGACCTTTTATGATGTTCAATGATTCCATGGGACTAGTTAATGAGGTAAAGGGATCCAAAACTAAGGCCCTACAAGGTCTCTTAATAGTACCTAAATTAACTTTGGTTTTCAGTGGTATTACGACTTAGCCGTGGGTGACTTATGGCTTAGCCGTAAAATACACTAAGGCCTAGCTGTAGTTACCCAAAAGTTCCCTCGCATTCACGATTAAATTGTTTTTATCTTACGGCTTAACCGTATTTGTCCTATGGTTGAGCCACGGCTTGCCATAGCACATTATACGGTTTGGCCGTGGCTTAACCGCAGAAGGTTTTCACTTTTTCATACTCTCTGGGTTTCAAACTGTAACATTACTTACAGTTATGTCATGGCTAGGTTACGGCGTAGCCGTAGTACATCCTATGACTTAGCCGTAGTATAATTTTCAATTTGTTGCTCTCTGGAATTCGAGCCGTAGAAAATTTACGGCGTAGCCATAAGTTTCAGATTTCCTAAAGTTCAAGTACTACACATTTAGTTTCAGAACTTGGAACTTAACAAGCACTTTTAAATTGATGGAAGAAAGGTACAGATCAAGGGCTGTAAAACACATTATAATTGAAAGATTTGTTAGATTTATAAGAATCATATTATACCAATATGCATTCATCCAAAATTTGTTTATACTTGCCTGAAATTAAGCTTTTCAAATGATTGATCCTTCGTTTGGCTCAATTTGGCTATACTTGGACCTAAATGCCATGCATGCAGCCATTTAAAAAAGAGATGAGTATATGTATTGTAATAAGAGTCCTCTAAACTCAAGAGAGCTGAAATGAAAAAAAGCTCTTACCGTGAAGATGGATTAGAAGGAGAAGGTGCTTAAGTCTTCCGTTTCAAAGACAAGAGGACAGCTCAAAGATGATGGAATGGAGAATAAGAATATGAGGTCATAGATACAAATCTTCTATCCCCATGATTCAAGAGAAAAAGTTGTGAAGAAATAGAAGAAGAAGAAGATGAAGAAGAAGACATTGGAGAGGAGTGCATGCATGAAGAGAAGGTTGAATGGGTAGTTGAGCCCTTGTATATGACATATTTTTTTCTGGGGTTATAAGAAAGTCTATATTCTTTAGGATATTTTCAATTTAAGTCAAGTGAGCGATCGACTACTTCAAATAACTTTATTTGCATTCGAGTCAATTACGGAAGTTATCAAGTTTAATAGAATACACGTGATGACACCAATATAATGCATAAATGACGTAATCTTACAAAGTCTAAAATTACGAAAAAAGGTTCGTATCTACCTAATCCAGGTTAAATTCAACCCATCTTCCTATCCATAACCCCAAACGTGACTTATTAAGACAAAACATCATTAACTAGGCTAATTCTATGGAAAATCACTAAGAACTAAACCAATTAGTCACTAAACATACTTAATTAGGATTGGAGTGTTACATCCAGCAAAATATTTTCCCAAAATCTTAATACAAATCGGGCTACCGTCAAATAAGAATTGTTGATGAAGACGTCCACAAAAGAGCCTTTTTCAAAAAATCCTACCAGATTATATGAATAGGTTGCTATGTTATTTAAACTAAAAATGCTCCTTTAAAGTTCCAAAGAGGAATGGGTAAAATCTTCAAATCATGCCCTCATTTCATTGCAAATTAAATTGATGATTTTTCTCTGCTTTCTGATAATATTCAGGAATACATTTAGCACTCGATTGAATTTGCTGCGATGCTTAAAAAGTATGGTATCGACCTTTACAAAATCCAAAGAACCAAATCTAAAGTTGAATATTGAGAGTAAATATTGCTAATATTGCAATACACATGCAGCTCCATATCCTCAAAAAGGTTCGATACTTTCCATTCCAATTGTCAAACCTCCAGCAATGCCAGAGTTTTTTTGGTTGCCTAAATTATGTTCAAAACCATATTTCCCCTTCGGCCCAAAAAAATCAAGATGCTCGGCAAATTTATAAGATCCAACTAGAGCTAGTAAAATCCAGCCCGACTTGCCAACCGGCCCAAACCAACCTATTTCTAATCGGCCTAACCCGACCCTTTTGAAATAGGGTTTGGGTTAAGGTTTACCAACCTGTATAAAAATGAGTCAAGTTAGGGTTTACCTGCCCAATCCTCCCTAACCCGTTTGACCCGTTTAGATTATACCAAATTACCATGACTTTCTAATTTTCATATGACTTTTCTTATTCATGCGGACTATAAACCATATACTCTTAATCTTTTGTGGAGGAGTTATATAAAATTTTAATAGTTAAAATATAAAACTTATTCTTTTATTTTAAAATATGATATTTTTGTAGTTGAAATATTGATATTTGTTTTTTATTTTTAAGTTGGCACTTAAATTTATCTTCAAAATATTATTATGAATGAAATACAACATTATTGATGAGTCTTATACTTATATTCCAATATGAAATTATAAGATTGAACAAAAATTGAAAAGGAGTTATCTCAAATTCTCAATAAATGGGCTATAAAATATTTATAAATTTCCTATTTTTTACACCTTGAAAATTAATTGATTATAAATTCATACTCAATGCAACATTTTAAATGAATCTATATGTAAGGAGAGCTTTATAAATGAAATTAGGCAGCATAAAATGAATTAAAACATACACAAAATGGGAATTAAATATATTAGGCCGGGTCAACCCAACCCAACCCGCATCAAATTCGGGTTAGACGAGTTGGGTCAGGTTGACCCGCCACAAGTGCTGGTTGAAGGTTTTCAACCTGTTTTAAAAACGGTCTGAGTTGGGGTTGGAACCAATAAATTTGGGTTCATATTGACCCAACTCGAACTTGGTCAACTTGACCCATTTGCCAGGTCTAGATCTATTCTATCAAAAGGGACCCTAAAGGCATGGGCATACACACATATATACAAAGGAATTCTCAAAAAATCCTCATTAAAAAAAAAGTTTTTACCCCTTTTGACATGTCTCATGAAAATCTGCAACCTTACAAGTGTAAGGCAAAAGAATAGAGGATAACTAATTTTAAAGAGATTAAATGACGTGTTAAACTCTCATAAGCCAAAAAAGGGGTGAGCAAAGAAGTAGTGAACTTTTTGTCAATAGGAACAAGGAACTGTTGATAGCCATTGCAATAGAAGCACGTGTTATCATCCACAAAAATTTATATATTTATGTATATACAGAATACTAGAATACCACATAAGGATGATCACATACAAGCCTAACGCATGAGTATCCCTGAGCACACCTCTTTCTGGGCCTCACTTGGTGATGGAACTTGGAGGCCTTGGCAGATCTAGGTTGGGCCTTACCAATGTATGAAATTGGGAGCTCATCTGATCATCCTAACTCCTTGATCGATGGTCCACATGTTTCACCACTTAAAATAACGATGCACAATTGATACAACACTCTAATCCAATTGGATGGGTGTGAACCTAAGGATTCGATATAATTCAACGCCGGTCCTTATGTGTAGTCCATTGGAATTGACCATCAAATGAACCCGCTATCAAGTTCGCACAAGTTGTGCACTGGATAACTTCCACATACAAAATACATAATACATACATGTGTGTGTATATTATATAGGAGATTATTCATGTGCATATGTCCCTCACTATTTTGGAGAGGGATACTTCTTTTTTGGAAATCATTAATATGCAAGAGGACAAAATTTTACACCTTTTTAAGATTGAAAAGTCCAAAAAAGGAAGTGTCCCTCACCAAAATAGTGAGGGACATATGCACATTAAGACTCCTCATATATATATATATATATATATATGTATATATAGGCAGCTTTTTTGAGGTCCAACTAGGGATATGCTAATCATGGAGAGGTAGGGGATGGAAAGATTAATGAGACTTAGTCGTCTTCAAAACATTAGTCCCATTAAGTTCATAACGTTTCATCTATGACCATAAAATTTAATGTTTTTAGAAAAAAATATTTTTTTTAAAGATTTCAACCCAATACCAGGGTAGTCAATGTGAGGGCAGTTGGCTTAATCATAAGAGGGTCTTATGCACCTTAAAAAAGGGGAATCTGCAAAATGTCTCTCATGACTATATATATTTGTTACAATCCCTTAAATTTGAGAAAAAAAGATGGAGGGCTTAAACGGTTCATAACAATGGCAGAGGGCCTCTATTCTGCAACATTACATAATGATCCAACGTTCCTTGATACCATGGAACAATCTAACATGTGAATTTCACAAAAAGAGCATTCACAATATGATGAATGTCCTATTTATTATGATTTCATGGAATGGGGGCAATTATGTCATGAAAAAAAAAAAAAGTTGCAGGAGGCCAATTATTGCCATCATGAAAGGTTTGAACCTTCTATGTGTTTTTTTTCCCATAAAATCCCTTATTATTATTGTTGGTCAACCTCACCCAACCTGCAGACCTCCCTCTTACAATCTCCTGTAACCCTTCATTATCAATCCAATTACCTCGGATTCTACCCTTCATGAATTGGCCCGAGCCCAAATCTCCCTTTCATTCTGTACTTGCACTCATTGTTGGATTGAAATCCTAAAAATGCAATGCCGTCAACAATCATTCAACTTGAGTGCTATACATCAGGAGCTCAGGATGGTCTAACAGAGCTTAAACTTTGCACACATATAGGTCCCATTGAGATGTTTCGATCCCCCATCAACACCATGATCAGTGTGGCCTCAAGTATGCCCCACAACGGAGTCCACAATGGACGTTCTACACAAAGTGTCCACACTAGAGCACAACCAAAAATAGGTTTCTAAGCCCAACCATAGAACTTCCCTATGGGAAGGTGATTCTAGCTTTTCAAATAATAGCAAACACAATGGATACTAAGTCGGAAAGGGGGAGTAATTAGAATAGGTTGAAAAATCATCATATATTGTGGTCAAGTAAGATTGAATTCAATTTGTGCATGGGCAGCCTTATTCGTGAAAATCCAAACAATTCAGAGTGTGTAGCTAACTGTATAATTATATGATCTGATGCCATGTGTAGCCTCATTT
Source organism: Sextonia rubra (assembly GCA_037013555.1). NCBI lineage: Eukaryota > Viridiplantae > Streptophyta > Magnoliopsida > Laurales > Lauraceae > Sextonia > Sextonia rubra. The sequence continues at coordinate 37,399,859 of JASUAD010000008.1, forward strand.
GAAAATGCACTTCTAGACCATAATTCGTTGCACTAGTCACTGTACATTTTGGAATTTCTCTTTCAAAAATCCAATGGTATTACATATTCATCATATCAACGGGAAAAGAAAAAAATTTCACTAAAAAGAGTCATTTATTAATGAATCATTGTTAATTAATGCTTAAATCACATTATTTCCTTTTATCAAATCATTCACATAGCTGTTCGGACGACAACTTGTCATGCTTATATCTGTGAAAAGTGGACCTCACATGCATATATTTCATTTGACCTTAATTAATTGCACGATTTAAGGACACTTCATGTGCTAACTGCTATAAGAAATATTACCCTCATTCTCTAATATGAATCATCCATTCAATACATTGATTCCATAAATAGCTCTGTACTCAAACTAAATTATGTGACACCCTCAAAAAGGCTCTATTGCATGTTTGTTTCTATCGTACTGTAACCTTCCTCTCACTGGAAAGATGGCAGTTTTTCCTGACCATCTTACTGATAAAGAGAAAATAAATCACATAATAATTCTCAAGCTGATAAATGAAAAGATTTTTGCACCCTAAAAGACTCTCATACTCAACTTTTTAACATTGAATCTTCCATGTTTGTATTCACTGACTTTAACTTTATCCTAATCAGGCTTCACACTAGATTTATCCAAGTAAATCTTTGGGGGCCTCAATTTCTAGCTAAAATTATTTGAACCTTCTCTGCGAGACCTTGTGTTCCTATCTCAAACCGTTAATGGTGATTGCCTCAACTGATCCAACAATGAGGCCCTTCAGGATTTAGGGTTTAGAGTATTGGAATTGCTGTTGCTACTTAATTTTAAGCAAAACAAGCTGTTGCCAATTTCGCATGATGGCATGAGAAATTCTCGTAGTGGTTAAGCTTGGTTGTACATGCTTCATATGGTTTCTTGCAGAGGAGTGGCAAACAGGTTACGTTGGGTGCAAATGGGCAGATGGAATTGACCAACTGTGTCTACAAGTTGAACCCCAACCCGTATTGACCCGGTTTCTAATTGGTTCACATACCCTCAAGCCAAGGGCAGACCCCAAGTGCCTGCAACCGCATCCACATGATTTGAGAAATTTAAAAAATTAGACCATAAAAAATTTTGTTTTAGTATTTAACTTCTTTACTTTGTCATTACTACCCAAATGAAAATCCTAAGTCCGTTAGGGCCTCAAGCCATATCCTATGCCAGGCGGTGCAAAAGAATTTAGTCCAAAATACCACATGAAAGTAGATCGATTTTCCTTTCATTGTTGGAGAAGTGTATATCTTATCCTGTTCTTTGCTCATAATAGTATGGAACAACAATATTATTGGAGTAGCTAGATACATGAATCACTTAAAAAAATTCTTTGAAGGAGAATATATGTAAAAAATTTATTGAGTTTTCATAATATTTAGGGGATTTTTATGAAAAATAACTAAATAAAAATTTTCAATTATAATAAGATGTTTTCTTTAGGTCAAGCCCAATCCATTTCAAACAATAAGGATATATTTAAGTTTCATTGCAAGTAGAAGAAAAGCCTAACATAAACTCGACTCATTTCATAGAAAACAAACTATTTTCAGTACCAATAATTTAACAAACCATTTAAAAGTATTTAGAAATATAGGTCAACCATAATCTGACCTCATGACAAACTCATATGTATTGCACTTTAAATGTAGATCAAGTACATCTCAAGATCAGATTTTGCCGCTCCTACTTTCAACATTGTCCATCCTCCCTCTATAGTCCTATAATGCATTGGTTCCTATTAATATTTTGCTTCCATGCAAGTCCTTAACAATATACAAAAAAGTAAAATGTCGTGTACACTTGGGATTATTTCACAGTTCGAATCACTCTCTTAGCCAAAAAAGTTAGGAAGGAAAACAAATCACCTCCATGGGTGATCCAGCTGACCTCTCTTTGTCTTTTTTTTCTTTTTTGTTCTTTTTTTTTGGACATTCAAGCACTGAGGGCTAGATCCCAAGCTCTGATCTAAAGGGAAGAGACCTGCGATGAGATCGAAGAAAGAGACCTCTAGTGAGGAAAGTGGCTGCCCGGGTTGAAAATGGAAAATTTGGTAAAAAGAGACGCCTACCACTATAGTAACTAGCTTATTAGAACAGTTGAATCCGGCTCTGCGTACATCCGGCACATGTCTGTCGCCACCTATATTTCAAAACCAGCCTCTGTTTTTCGTAGTTCCCATGGTTTGAGGCAGCTGGAATGAGCCAGCCATTAAATTACATGAGTTCAGTGATACAAATGGATTAGTCAGCAGAGGGACCCGTTTGTGAGATGAAAATTAGTTCCAATCTGAATGACTTCTACGGTTGAATTTAAAGCATTTGACCTAAATTTAGAGAAAAAAAGGTCAAATGATATTATTTTGAGAATCAACAACTTTACAGCGAAAAAGTGCCGCTTACCCCCGTAATAAGAGGTTTGGTTTTTACCAAACCGGCAAAGGTTCAAACTTTGCGAGGATTTCGTTCTCACCCAAGGATTAATGACCTCATCTGAAGTCCTCTTCACTCACCCGAGGTATCTCTCCTCACTCAAGGGCTCCGTCACAAGAGGATTAGGGGCATGATACAATTCAAAGTGATAGTTTTGATAAAGAAAAATGAGGTGAGACAGTGTAATGAATTTTTGAGCAGGGACCCGGTGATGGATTGTCAATTTGAGTCCTCTGCTCAGCATATCTCCTAAAAATGTGCTTTTGTTGTCTATTTAACTTAAAACTAAATTAAACAAATATTTATATGCCTTTTGGTGGTGGTTGCCAAGCCTATTTTAATATGTCTACTTGACTTAAAACTCTTGGTTGCTTTAAACTCTTTGGTAAAGTCTACGTAGATGTGTGACCACAAGGACCTATGCCTTTTTTTCTAAAAGGATTAGAAGGTAAGTTTTCAAATAGGCTTGAATGTCTAAGATAATTGACACTTTTTTATATTTTTCTATTTAGTAAATTTACTTTACGTTAAAAAAGGGGCCAAATAAAAAAAACACCATATTTCAAAAAGCACACCTACTTTTTTAACAAAAGAAGAGTTGAAAAATTACTTTTCCATTCTAGTAAATGAAAAAAGGACATATATTTTAAAAAAAGTAAAAGAAAAGATATTCTCATTTTACTAAATGACAAACAATTATCATCTTTTGATTTGACCCCTTTTTTGTTTTTATTATTTATGGCTAAAACTACTATGTATATATTCTTTACATTATGGTGAGGGACACTTCCATTTTTAGAAACTATTGATATGCAAAAGAATAAAATTATCACATATCATGATATATTTTTTACCTTATTAGGTTTAAAAAAGGAATTGTCCATCATCAGTTAGGTTTAAAAAAGGAATTGTCTTAGAGATGGATGCATAATAGTCTTTCCCATTATGTATTGATTTAACTCATCACCTCACTTTACTTTACTAGTAAAATTGTCAACTAGGAAGTTTTTATACCATTTTCTCTAATAGTTCATTAATGATCAATTTAGAGTCATCTAAGCTTGAATTATCGTCAAGTGACTATAAAATGACAATATTTACTTTGAGGTGTTAAAATTTTATGTTATAGCAAGGAGAAGGGAGCCTTGAGGTTGCTTAGGCATTTTACATGTATAGTGAAGTAAAAAAAAATGATCTAAGCTGCTAAATAACAAAAAAAATAAAAAAAAATAAAAAACACTTTCTTCTTTTTATAAAAAAGTAAAAAATTGTCCTGCCGTGGCATGACTTTTCATCATTTGGCATGTTCTTTTTTTAGTAACCCACCCAAAGGGCTAATATGTGTATATACATGTCAATTTGATACCAACTCACACATATGAGATAATGGAGATTTATATATGTGAGAGACATAAACACAATTCATGTATAAGAGGTAATGATAAACAACTTACAAATATGAAATAATGAAAAATTTTTTTGATAAAATAATGAAAACTCGCACACGTAGGAATCATTAACACATCTTAAATTAGGCCATGCAATGATACATAACTTAATAATTTGAATGCCTACTTGTAAAGGCACCAAGACGTGTGCATGTGAGGATCACTGACACAACTGACATAAATGCGAGGTAATGAGAGCCGCAAGTGTGAAAAAACACAAGACAACTGGAACTTGTGAACCATTTTTACTTTACTTCACTTCACTTCACTTTGCATGTAATTACCCAAATTACCCCACTTACATGCACTTGAATAGCATGTTTACAGAGGGTCATTCTTGTAGTTCTCCATCTTCCTGGCGGTGATGAGCTTGATGATGACCATCACAGGGAAGATAAACGGATCAGGTCAACAGCAGTGACACACAAACCCATACAAAATGACCTCCACTTGTATCTTTTGACACTGGACACCAAAAATCGCTTCCTTGAATTCTCTGTATCTCTCTCTGAATCTGAATTGATTCGATGGGAAGCAGCAGCAGCGGAGCCGAAGAGACCAAACCGTCAGCACTCTTGGACTCCTCTCCAACCCAACCCCTCCTCTCAAAACCCCTCCTCCCTTCTCTCCCTCCTCCTCCGGACCCCGACCCCTCCCAGCCCAACTCCTCCTCCTCCTCCGCCGGCGACTCCAACCCCAACCCCTACCCCCACATCTTCTACAACCACGGCCCGAGGCACTTCCGAGACCTCTCCTTCCTCTTCCTCTTCCTCTTCCTCGCCCTCGCCACCTTCGCCTTCGGCATCTTCTCCGTCGCCCACCGCAATCCCTACGCCTCCAAGACCGCCTCCTTCGCCTACAACTCCACCACCTCCTCCTGCGTCCTCCAGTCATCTTCATCTGTATTACTCTCATCATCTTCTCCGTCTTCGTTTCTGAAAGATTTGATCTGGACGCTCGTGATCACCGCAATTCTGAGCGTCCCATTCGTGCTCTTCCTCCTCTGGTCTCTCAGGCATTACACCAAACAGATCGTCTACGCCTCGCTTCCTTTCTTCATCATAGTCCCCGTCTTCCTCAACGTGTTCTGGTTCGTCGCCTGCACGGTCTCCGCCGACTGCCGCGACTCCTTCGCTCTCCCCTACCGGATCCTGGTCCTGGTTTTCGTGTTCCTGGTCATTGGGGTCGTCGCGTGGATCATTATCGCTAATTGGCATCGGATCGAGCTGACTGTGAGGATTGTTGGGGTTTCCGCGGAGGCGCTCGGGCGGAATTTGGGGCTGCTGGGGGTGCTCCCCTGCTTGTGCGTGGGGCTGCTCGTGTATTTCGTGCCCATTGTGGTGTTTCTGGTGTTTGCGAGGTTGAATGGGAGGATTGTGCCTAAATTGAGTGGGGCATCTGAGTACTACTGTGCTTGGAAGCAGGATAGTTGGGTGCCGGCTTATTATGCGCTGGCCATCCTTACCATGATATGGTCGGCGGCCGTGATTGTGGAAGCTCAGGTGTATGTGATTGCAGGGACGGTCGCGCAGTGGTACTTCTCGAAGGAGGACTCGAGGCCCCGCCGGAGTATACGGACTTCTTTGAGGTGGGTGGGATTGTATGCTGCTCTTTGTTTGTCCTTTTTTGCTTGTGCAATGCATACTGTCTTACTGTAATTTGAACTTTTACTTGCTGCCTCTTATGTGTTTTGTGGTTTGAAATGGAAACTTTGGACTGTTGAATTATATGGTGGAGGAGATTGTGTCTGCAATGTGTTTGGACACTTGAGAATTTGAATTTATAAGTGATGACACTTGAAGTTAATTGAGTGTGATTAGATATCAGTTGTTCATGTTGGAGGACTTTGTTCTTTAAGGTGATAAAGTTTTATCACTCTCTTCGGAGTGATAAAATTTTGAGAATAAAGTATGTGATACAATATGGTATGGATGCATTGCCCATTTTCAAGCATCTGGTATTATAGATCTGCAGAATTGTGCCTAAAAAGGTAATGTAGTCCGTTGTACCTACATACTTCAAATTGGAGAACATTTTTGTATAATATCATATCATATACTATCTTTTTTTTTTTTTGTTGGGTGTAAAATCTGTGTCCTGCTATATTGTGTGAGTTGGTGTCCTCCGTCGAGAAGAAGAGAAAAAAAAAAAAAAAACAGAGAAAGAAAAAGAAAGTGTCCTGCTATACTTTGATGGGATGTCCTTCCCATAACCATAAATTCCATGAAATAGCTATGTAATCGTAGATTGAAGTTGCAGCTAGTTTTTGAGACTGCCCGACTAATGAAATTTGCAGCTCATTTATCTCTCTGATCTCTTAGTTATTTCCCCTCTCAATCTGTTTATCCTAAGCAACAGTACAGAGAAGATGCTGTTTCTGTACTTGCTTGTTTTTGCACTGCTGTTGATGCCAAGTGGTGGACAAGTACGTTTCTGCTTTGGTCAACAGTTAGTAAACTGGATTTAGAGTTCTATGCAACACTGATGCGTTGCGATTAGAACCTGAATGGCATGGAATTGTGAGTTTCAATGACATTGATTCCTAAGTCCTAATCTTATCTTTTTAAATTCCATGGAATTTGTCCGCCTTAAAATTTTGGTTGATCATTGACAATTGTGGTTACATTTTCTTGGCTGGACAATGGGAACTCAACAACAATGGAGAAACAAATATGAACTGAAAATAGGGAGAGAATTTAGCTATCCACAAGCAGTAAGCCAGAACAAAATATGAATCCTCTGCTTAGTTGATTGCCATTTTTCTATCTCATTTCTAATGATAAAGAGGAAAAATGAATGAGAGTAGTCTTTAGCACAAAGTATAAGAAAACTGCGCTTGGAATCATTCGATTCCTCTAGTACATGCAACCAGCAAGGATTCATAGTTTATTATTTCAGGATTATTTTCGTATGAATCTTATTTAGTCATAGTTGGGCTTCTAAATGCTCACGTCTAATCTCAATGAGCTGAGCCGGGTTTGAGCTTGGATTGGAAATTAAACAAGCCACCTTGACTTGAGCTGAGTTGAGCTTAGCTTAGCTCAGCCAAGGGTCGCAAAACCTGACCTCCTCTAAAAGCGACCCGCAATATATGTGTTGATCACTGGTCAACAAAATCTAACCTGCATTTTAACGGGCCAGTTTTGGGTCAACCTGCATAGCTTGTTGACCTATCCTATTGAGTCTATTTTTTTTCCATGTAGAGATTAGGTTCTGAAAGCAGTTACATTCCATAAAAGGAAAAAGCAACACTTTTTGTATGGGAGGAGTTGGCCATCCCATCCTATCTATAAACAAAAAGGAGTCTGTATCCTTAGGCTCTTCTTTATAAATGAGTGTATTAGAGAAGAAATCCACACAGGGGCCCACTTACTTAAGATCTAAACAGCTAACAGAAAAAATACCTCCATTTGTATGGAATTTGGCAAAACTTTACTCCAATAGAAGTTGGTCCTACTGTAAGATTGAGCATATGACTCATTATGTATAAACACATGAACTTTTTTTTTTTATATCTTTTTTATGTGTTTTGCACATGCTCAATCTTACACTGGGACTAACTCTTATTGAAGTAAAATTTGGCCACATCCGATAAAAGACAAGGGTATTTATTTTGAGTGCTTTAGATTGTCAATGTGTGGGCTGCACCGTGTGGCTTCAATTGTTTCGCTTACATGTTGAGAGCCTTAGCATTTTGAACTCTCCATAAAGATGTTTCTTAGCATACAATCCATTGAAATTTGCAGACCTCAAGTTTCTTAATCAAAACAACCGAGGTAGGTTATGAGTGCTAGTATCTAGTTTATCTATGTATTTGAGAGGGTTTTCCATCTCTCTCTCTCTCTATTTAGTAGGTCTTGGCTATGCATTTCGGTGGTTTTTCCTTACATGTTACGGATTTCCATCTTTCTTTGTTTAGCAGGTTTTGGAAGCAAGGAGAACATGAGTGAGAAGTTATGGAGAGCTTGGGAGCTTTTTTGGGTTTTTTTTGGGGGTGGGGGGGGGGGGTGGGTGGTGGTCCTCTACTGAATGTTTCACATTTTGCTCTTGTTTTGAAAATTTTAGTGTAATAGTTTCAATTGAAATGGGTTGAGTCACATTGGATTAAGGATAAACGGGACTGGTTGGGTTGACCTACATTGGAGGTTGGGCATGTAATATGATGTTAATGACTTTATTCAACATGCCTCAAATAAAAAATGAACCCTCTTAATTGGCTGGGCATATGTTGGTTTTTTTGGGCCTTCTTTGATAAGTTGGTTTTGGCCCATGACCTGCATTAGGATCTCAGTAGGTGTAGATTTTAGGAGTCAAAGATGAATAGTGAAATTAGAGTTAATACTATGGTAATTTATGCTTATTTTGGGTGGTTAAGAAGGTTGACACAATATAGTTGTGAGGATATGGTCACTTTTTATGTTATAATATCGCATTGAGTTATTTTTGTAAAGTAAATTAACTTTAATGTATTATGTTTAATATATATTTTGTGGAATAACCCAATTGAATAGACTTTTAAAAAAATTTAAAATTAAATTTAATAACATTATGTTATGTTTATCCGAAAGTTGCGCATTATACAACCAAGCCAGATTGAGGAGCCTTTTAACAAGCTTGAGCTTGTGTTGAGCATAGTCAAGTTTATTGATTAGCCGAGATTGAGCTGAGCCAAGCTTCGGCTCGAGCCTAATCACGACCCCACCTGCATCACCACCCTGTACTTGTGGAACCATTTCAAAGGGGCCCATACATTCATATGTTATATTAAAATTTGTGAAATGATTCTGTTCTGTTTACCACATGGGAGATCTATGTGGATAACACATGCTGGACCCGCTTTTTCTTGATCCTCCACCCTATCTATTCATATATCACAAGCCCTTCGATTTGTTTTAATGGTCTAGATTGCCCCTCCTTGAATTTTGCAGGGACCTAAATTTCACTCTAATCAAAGTGACATACACTGCTCGATTGGTCAATGTGCAAAATGATATTAACTCATTTATGAATAATATGAATAAAATTCTATAGCAGTTAATTGGTTTAAAAGATATCCCCTGTGAGTTGACTGAAGTCATCTGTTTGGAAACTCCCATGTGGTCAATGATAGAGGATCAAACTTCCATGTGGTTAAAAACACAAGATCAGCTCTCATAATTATATTTGTAGTTGTTGTTTTTTTATTTTTTCATTTTTATATACTGACTACTGAGTCTTAGAAAAGAGTAATTAAAAAAAAAAACTTAATTCATTTCTTTTCCAGATGCGTCAATATTCAGTGCATGTATCTAACCATTCAAAAAAATAAAAAATAAAAAAAAGGTAAAACAATAAAATACATGTATCTATGTAGATACACATTGACAAATGAAAAATTAATAAAAGAGACCTACATTGTCTCATGTAAATTGCTTATATGCGTATATACATGTATATATGTATATTTCATAAGAAGCATAGTTCTGTCAACTAGGAAAACGATGCATGGTAAAGACTGCTTTCTCTTAATGGGGACAATATTAATAACAATCCCATTTTTGATATTGTTGATGGGTTTGGTGTTCTAAACATTGCAGAAATGCTTTTGGTCCCTCCTTTGGTACAGTGTGCTTCTCAGGCTTGATAATTGGTGCTGTCCGTGTAGTGCGTGCTACTGTTGATAGTGCAAAGCGAGAAGATGCTGGGATAGTGAATCTTATACTTCGTTGCTGTGCTGATGTATTACTATCAGCAATTGATTTTCTCAACAAGTTTACGATCATATTTGTAGCAATAACCGGTGAAGGTTACTGTTCTTCTGCTAAGATGACATACGAGCTTCTGAGACGTAATCTTCTCTCTGCTGTTTTTGTGGAGACAGTCTCCACTCGTATATTGGTTGGGATTATCTTTGTTCTGTCAGCAATATATGCAATAGTGGTGAGTAGTAACCTTTTAGTGTTTTTATTTTCTACATTATTTTTTTCAGTAATCTTTTAGTGTAATCTTCTATGTTATTTTTCTCTGTCATGCTCAAACGCATATATATGTAAATATATATGTATTAGTTACCATTCTTTATTCGATATGTGCATATGTGTCCAGATTTAGGAGAAGATCCAATTCTGGTTAGATGACTTAGGCCTCCTTTCATCACTCTGCTAACATCCCTCTATTTCACTTAAATAGATCTGGATATGGGAATCTGAAGAAATTGTTCTTCCTTCTCCGTAATTGAACATTGTCTTCTCAATAGTCTAGCTCTTTTTGTTAATATTCTTCTGGATGTTTGTAATTCAATATAATATGTTTCTTTGTTTGTAATGATAAGCTCCATTATGTCATAAGTGGACATTGGGCTTTTCAATAGTCGAGATATTTTGTATTTCTGTTTTATTAGAAACTATTCAATTTGTTCAAGTTTATCAACTAATTGAAATATATTTTCTAAAACTTGGAGGAACATTAATATGAACTATGAAGACATATTTTTCAATAAACATCTTTAACCAATAACCATTCCAAAACAAAAAGTATATATGTGATAAGTTGGTGACTTTTGGTCAACCCTGCAGTATTTCAGTTGGACTGAAAAGAGTTTCAACACAACTATATAAGAATTAGAAGAATTTACTAGGGAGTGTGAGAATTTATTACCATGCAGATCATCATCTAGGCTTCTTAATTCTTATCATCATCATGGCACTTGTTGTTGTGGTAATGGTTGATGATGATGGTAATGATAGTGTTGTTCATACGCAAATAACTGACAGGATTGAGTAAAATTGAAGAATCTATATGAATAAGATTGTCTCTGCAATGACCGGGTTATGACCAGTAGAAGTTCATGATGGCTGTGGCTCCATTGCTTGGGAAAAAGGGATACAGAGGTGGACTTATGTATGGAGTTGGGCTACTCAGAAGATGATATTGTCTGCATCCATCTGTAGGCACAAAAGTCATACTGTGCTTCCGGTCTAGTACATCCCTAGAATGCCCCTTCTTCACTGTCACTACGACTACCTCCTGCTTCATAACTGTGTCCATATGTATTATTAGGTGGTACGTGTTGCTTGTACCCATGTGTATGAACATGATCGAAAATATCAAGAAATTGTTCAGTTGTCTCAGATATGACTGCTGTTGTCCTAGTAGTCTCTTTTCTCTTAAGTAATTTGAGAAACATCAAAGGATTCTGAATAAGTCCTAATTTTTCCTACCAAAAAATGCAAAAAGATATTAATAAAGCTGGATCAAAATTGCTAGATCTACGGTATCTAACAGCCTAGAGCCAAAACTTCAACCCACTTAACACATGCAAGCATTTTTTTTGTCTTTTTTCTTTTGAAAAAAAATCATAAATTTTTTATACAACAAAAAATTTGAAGAATTACTAAAATGAAAATTTTGAAAAAGATTAAAAATTACTAAATCTTCCTAGATTTGGTTTCAAATCGCCCAATCTTTTCACTATGAAGCACGGATACGAACATGGGACACGGATACGATACGACACGGACACGGCGATACGGCAAATCCTAAAAAAGTAGGACATAGACATGGCTATGACACGGCAAATAATAAATATATATATTTTTATATATAATCATAAAGTTAAGAATAGTTATATTTTTAGCCAAATTAAAAAGTATAATGTCATAATTAATAAAGAAAAAAACATAACTGATACTGGAAAAATAAAAAATAAAATCTATAATGCATAATGTAATGTAATAGTAGGCCATAAGCCCATAGTACATCAATCATCATCAACATTACATGTCACAATTACATCATAATCGAATCAATTTCTTATCACATTGAAAAACAAACTATCACATTGAAAAATAAACTAGGAAAAAAAAAGCAGCAGTTCTGGAAAAAAAAAAGCAGTAGTAGCATGGAAATATAGCAGCAGTAGTTCTGGAAAAAAAAAACAAACAAACAAAAGAAATAAAATAGCAGCAACAGCACAGCAGTCCCATGGAAAAAAAAAACAACAGCACTGAAAAAAGAAAAAAATAGCAGCAGCAGAAGTTCGAAAAAAAAAGAAGAAAGAAAACAACAGCCAAAATAAAAAAAAATAGCAGCAGCACAGCAGTCCCATTAAAAAAAAAAAACAGCACTAAAAAAAACATAGCAGCAGCAGCAATTCGAAAAAAAAAAGGAAAGAAAACAACACCAGCAGCAGTACGATAGCAACAGCAAAGCAGTCCCGTGGAAGAAAAAAAAATAGCAGCACTGAAAGATAAAAAAGAAAAAAAGAAAACAGCAACAGCAACAGCACAGGAATCCCATGGAAAAAAAAAACAGCAGTAAAAAAAAAAAACACAAGCAGCAGCAGTTAGATGGAAAAAACAAGGAAAAAGAAAACAACGGTTCGAAAAAAAAAAAAAAGAAGAAAGAAAGCAGCAGCAGTGGCGCAACAGTCAGATGGAGAAAAAACAGCAACAGCACAGCAGTAGTTCAAAAAAAGAAAGAAAGAAAACAGTAGCAGCACAGCAGCACTGCAGAGGAAAAAAAAAACAGCAGCAAAAAAAAAAAAAAAAGAGCTGTACCTGTTCTTCCTCCTCCTCCTTCTTCCATGCGCAGTTGCAGATCTTCCTCATGCATCTTCCACGCAGATCTTACTCATGCTCAGATCTTCCACGTATCTTCTTCAAGCTTAGATCTTCCATGTGCAGGCGTAGATCTTCCTCACGCTGTCTTCTTCTTCTTCTTCTTCTTCGTTTCACTGCTGGCGACGATTCCACCTTGTCATCTTCTATTTCTCCGTCTCCCAGATGTGGCCGTTTTCCCCCTTTTGATTTCACAAACGAAGAGTGAATATAACATTAGGGTTATAAGTTTAAAAAAATTACATTTACCCCCTTCCTCTTTTTTTTTTAATTTTAACCCAAGTTGAGCCGATTTTAATTATATTTTAGTCCCGCCGTGTCCGAGCCGTGTCCGAGCAGTGTTTGAAATTTAAAAAATAAAAAAAAATTCCAGGACACGTTTTAGGCGTGTCAGACATGTGTCCCGGCGTGTCGGAGCCGTGTCCGTGTCCGACACGTGTACGACACGAACACGGTGGCCATCTTGGAGTGTCCGTGCTTCATAGATCTTTTGTGTATTACGCGAGCCAATACAATACTAATCTGTTGTTACTAATTTCTTGAATATGCCAAAGTACAAACATACCTTTATTCAGCTAGCTGAAGGTAAAGTCCATGTAGCACATTCAATCTCGTTGAAACAAAATTGATTTTGTGTTTTCTAAACAAAAATAAACTTTCACAACATGGGAAGGAGCTTGGAGAAGTTTTTATCACAATAAAGAACCCTTTATGCCCTGTTTCTTTATTGGAATTTAGAGAATTTCTGTCTGGAGAACTTTGAAATTCTCCAACATAGTAGAATTCTTGAATGCTCCCTTGTACTTGAGTATCCAGAAATTCAACCAAAAAGTAAAGGAGCTGGGATCCCAAGAATTCAAAAGGTCATTTGAGACTTTTTATGTGGCTGAAATTTTGGAATTCTTCTTAAGAAACATGGCATTTGCAAATGCCAAGGGACAAGATGTCATCACATCATGTCCAAAAAATCCCAACATTGCAAATTCTTAACTGAAATTCTAGTAAAGAAATAGGCCCTAAAGAGGGCAAAAGGAGGAAAATGTGGTTTTATCTGAATGTTGGCAGAGAATTGCAAGTTCTTGACCTGTTCAGCCGATAAATTTAAAATATTGGCTGCTAGAGCCCGATAACATCTTTCAGCGGCCACGATATGGGCTTACATTAGTGCAATATAAAATATTGTATTTGTATCGACTGATAGCCATTAAGCATCAGCTGATGTTTTGCACCATGCTTACCTCCAAGCGTATCCTGGTTCAGTAAAACTATTCTGGACATCCACATCATGTGACCCTGGTTAGGAATAGGGATGCCCAAAGATTTCCCATTTTTGGAGAAGTTTGTTGATAATCACTGGTCAACTGGCTGCTCTATATTTCTTAACAATCCATTTGTAGGCTGTTTTTTTATTGGTTAGGATCTTCCATTCATGTATATATGGAGCCATCATATCAATGCTTGAACCTTTTAAGATGGAGCACCACAGCAAAGTATCGTTAGTTCCTTAACCCGAAGAAGTAGATGCTAGAATTTCTACACAGTTCCATCGTTTGTCCAGCATGCATGCATATGTACCAGTTTATTATTGTTATTGTTGTTGTTGTTGTTGTTGTCATTATTGTTATTGTTGTTGTTGTTGACGACATTTACTAATTCATGGAAAATGAGTCTATGGAGCTTTTGCTTAGCTGAGATTTTAAATCCATCTGAAAAATGCTCTTTTTGTCTGAGCGATTCTATAGTTATTGTTACTGATAAAAACTAAAAAAAGAAATCTTCATGTATTGTTCTGACCATGAACTGGTGATGTGTGAAAACAGGTATATTTGATCCTAAAGGCTGTCAGTGCTCTTGGGATAGAGGCGTACCTTGTTGCCATACTTGCATGGTTGCTGCTTATTGCAATTTTGGGTTATTTTGTCCATGTGCTGGATAATGTTATTGATACTGTTTATGTCTGCTATGCCATCGATAGGGACAAAGGAGAGGTGTGTAAGCGGGAAGTACATGAAGTGTATGTTCATCTTCCTCTCAGTAGGAATGATAGACCTCATGCCCATAGAACTCAGTTGATTGTATGATATTGAATAATGTCTTGTAGAAGTTGCCTTTTAGCTTAATTTGGCCACTAGTGGCTGTTGTGCAGCATGTTAATTCATGATACTGTATTTCTGTGTACCTTTCAATCATTGAATTTGACTGTTGAATAAACTTATTTTTGTATCCGACTTGGAGTAAAAGTTTGATATATTGACTCTTGTTCCTGGAGGCAACAGCATGGACGGTGATGATTGGTGTTATTTTGGAAGGCCATGTGTGACTGTCTCCATTTTGGTTAACTGATGCATTTTTGTATTTATATATTTTTTCAATCCTTAGACCTTACTGATGGATTTCGCAGTGCTTTGTTTGAATTTTTTTTAAAAGGAAGTCCCGGTTGTTGTCTCTGAGGGTTTTATTTACAGCATACTGTAATTGAAGAGCTAACATTCAAAGATAGCTTTGGAAGCTTATGCCTGTGAATAACGAAATACAACAAAATAAATAAGAATCAGTGAAAAACTCAAATTATTATTCTGATCCAACTGCTGGTTTGCATTCCAATTTTCTTTTTCTACATTTATTTATTTATTTACCAGGGGAATGGTTTTACACTGGTGCCAACCAAACCTTGTCCAGTCTATCTGCATCGTTGGAATAAACACATCAACAAATAAGATAGGTCACCCCATCTGTTAATTCAGAAACTATATCAGCAAAATTGATAGGGTTTTGGTTTGCTACTTTGTTGTACTTTTTTGTATGGTGTGTGCCCTGTCCTATGGGAATTATATGGGAGATGATTTTGATCGAATAAGGAGAGGCCAATGTTTCGGAAATTAAGGCGAGCCTACATTTTGTATGGTAGGAAATTTGCTTGAGTGATTAGAGATGACTTAAGACAGTTTTTTTTTTCTTTGGCATGGAAGAATTTGAAAGAACCATTTGCATTGTGTAGAGCTCTTGTGGTTTTTGGGGAAATGGATCACCATGGAGATCTGACATTAAAGGAACTCCCCCATATCACTTAAATGGTATGTCTTTTCCAATTTCAGGTCTTCCATCGCTTTTGATTCATTTTGACGTTATCTTTTCTGCAATCGGTTTGACTGACTTGCATAGAAACTATGCTATGAATATTACAAAAGATCTAACATAATTCGATCAGGGCATTGTGATGATATGGACCTTACAAAAACATGCAAGGTCAAGGTTTCACGCTGTAATGAGATCTTCCCTTGCCAATTGTCACTGTTATCATGAAGATGCAATCATAAATAAACTAGAAATGCCTCTCTTACATAAAATTAATTCACAGACATTTTCTCATCTGCTTGATGATTTACAATACATGACATTTTTGTTAAGTGCACTTAGCAATCCCCAAGGTTGGCATCATCTTCGTCGCCATGATATTCGCCAAGTTTAAAACGGGTGTTATCTTTCTTTTACTTTCTTTAATTTATCAATTTGACCTCCAGCTGATGTATATAATTGTATATGGCTATGGGATGACATTTCAGGTCATCTGTTCGCATGCAATGCATAGCAATACGAGAGTGTAATCAGGAAGCATGTTGTTTAGCTGTTTTTGCTCTGTTTTGGATTGATTCCTCGGACAGTTTACTGACAGGCTTTGTTTTTATACAGCTTTCGGTGGCTTGTGTATGTTTTAACTTTGGTGCTAATATGGGAGAATAATTTGTGTATAGTGTGCAGATTCCATGATGACGACGTAGATAGCAATGTTACCAGTAGAAAAATTTTACAGTCAAGATGAAACTGTTTGGAAATTCAGAATGGTGGGACCCCATTATGAATCTAATTGATTTTTGGGATTCGAATTAATTGGTTATTCAGTCTAGTATAGGATACATGCTTCATGCTTTTTATTTTTGGAATTTTATCAATCTTATGGTTTAACCCTTTATAAAGGTGACGTGTGAAAACTGAAAACTCCATGCTCATGAGTTTTCACATCACCCTTAAAATTACTTTTTAATGGTTTTGTTAGTTTCTTTTTTGCTGTTGATATTTGGGTGTAATCTTAAGGCCAGCATTGTTTTGTGCTGTTCTCAATACTGTGCTGGGATTGCGTGCTGAGAGTATGCTGTTTCTGTTCCAAATTTGTTTGCCAACGTTATTAATCCCTCCCAATTTCTATCCCGAATATTAAGGAAAATGATTTGTTTCTATAGAATGAATCCCATTTACAAATGAATGTTAGGATTCAGGTGTGAATCTTATGATTCGATACTTATTGTGTCGAATCTTACGATTCAAACGATTCGGCTGAATGAGACTAACTACAACCACTAAATTAATATTGACTATCCTTTAGTTTTTTTTTTCTTTCTTTATTCTTTCTTTCTTCTAGCATTTTTACTTTTAAAATTTATTTAGTAGTTAACAAAACCTCTTAAGAATATTCATGGCTTTGGGGAGGTTTTAGAGATAAATAAAGAACGTGCATTTAATTAAAGCATTCGATTGTATGTATGGTGCTTTTCTATATATTTATTTTCTAAAATCTTTTTTGGTTTTTTTCCTTCATGAACACTTTTTTTAACTTCAAGAGATATCCTACTGTATCAGATTGGTGGTTTGGATTTAATTTTTTCTTTTATACCTTGATTTAAAAATAAGAAAAATAAATATATAATGGTACTTTAAACTTATTAAACTATTTATAAATATCATTTATTATGTATTAATATATGTCATGATGTTCTTGATATGATTGTATAATAGATTTTATTTGTCATTGTATTCATACTGCTATAAATGGAAAATTGGATGGTTATGAATAACTACTTTTTTTTATTTGTAATTATTTTTCATTTTTATTAGTAAACATAGAAAATCCTATGATTTGCAATACGATTCACGATTCGATTCATGGGTATGAATGATTTGCATTATGATTCCGATTTTCAAAAATTATGATTTCAGGTCTCATCTTCATTGAATATCCCTGATCTCATCTTCATCTAGTCTCCCTTTCTGTTGTGACAGATCACCACAATGGCATATGCAGTTGTAAACTATATTTATAGATTTATGAACCAGCAAAGTAGCTCGAGCCTGCAATTTAACTAACCTTATTTTTAAATTTGACATTTTTATTATGTTATCTTTTCAAGGATTTGACTTTTCTTAAGATGGCGGGGTATTCATTTCCATGAAGAGAGATTTTTTGAAGCACATTAATGGGTTTTCCTTTTTTTTACTCTTATAAAATATAATGGATTTTCCTTTTTCTTTTTCCTTCATTTAAACCAGTTTCAAGGTTCATTCCTTAGGCATTCACATTTGTTTCATCAATTTTACCATTTTCCAATTTCATTTCTTAGGACTCCTAGATTTTCAATTCTACGAACAAATGGTCCCTTGTGGATCTTCACATTAGTTTCTTTTTTCAATTTTTACCCACAATCACAGATTTCTTTTTCAATTTTTACCCCACTATCACAGAAAGATTTCTTAGAATTCCTAGAATTTCAATTTCTACAACCAGATGGACCCTAGTATTCTTTACATTAGTTTTTTCAAGTTTAGCTGTTTCAACACATGGATGTCTTAGAATCTGCATGAATTACTTTTTATATGAAAGATTGCATAGGGGGAGGGAGACTGAGAAGAATTACAAAGTAATAGGGAGAAAAGTACTCAGAGAGATTAGGTGGGGAGAGTGAGAGACAGATGTGAGGAGATAAGACGCAAGAGATTACTGAGGGGGAGAGAGAGAGAGAGAGAGAGAGAGAGAGAGAGAGGAACCCATGTCTTAACTTTTGCAGGGCCCTTGTGTTCTATGTGAAAAACTATAGAGGATCATTACAAAATTTCTATTTTGATGGGTTCTTGTCTGTGATATGTTCCACGTGTCTGTGATATGTTCCACGTGTCTGTAAAATTTGTCCCAACACATTTAATCTGTTTTTATCCAGTGGAAATGCAGAAATGTTCCCCATATATATAAACACACCAGAGTTTGATGGGATGTCAAGTCATTGGTGGAGGGGGTGTTTGTTATAGCTCAGTAGATCATTGAGCTTCTAACCTAATGGTTGCATGTTGAAGTCCTGCCACACCCAAATCTACCTTACACTCTTCTATGAGTAAGGATGCATAGTAGCATTCAAAGATCAATTCTCTGGCCAGGGTGAGGTAAGGATTAGTATCATAGTGGCTCAGTCAGTCATCAATAGGCCTCTCCTTATTCATTTTTTAGGGCGGGGCTGTGGACCAACAATCCATATGCATTGGGAGGTTGTGTTGAAGGAAAACTGGGTGAGCGGCCCCATGGTGGATCTGGCTCGGTAGATGTTAGAGTAATTTGTGGGTCAGGCTCAGTTTGAGGCAGGCCACTAGTAGGTTGGCTAACGTGATTTGCCAAGGTATTCAATGGGATGAAAGGTGGTTGTGTGACTGAGGATTGGACACAATTTGAGAGGTTCCAATGCCCAAGCTTCTAGTCTTGAGAGGTCCCTTATTCATTTCAGCAAATGGGAAACATTGTTCATCAAAGATAACATGTTGTGATAAATACACACAGCCATTGCAAGGATCTAAACATCAATAGCCTTGATAATTGAGGCTAAAACCAATGAACTCAAAATGAGTGGATCGAACATCCAACTTGGTAGAACTGTAAGGACAAAGACATGCATAGCATGCATGGCCAAAACATTTAAAGACAGTATAATCTGGCTGTTTTGAATAATTTTTGATAGGGTCACACTTTCCCAAGTGTCTGAGTAGGTAGCCGATTGATTAAGAGCACTGAAGTGGGGAATGCATCAAGCCAAGGGTTTTCTTGTTGTTTGTGGGTCACCAGTGCTTGAAGTTTTTGTGGAGGTTGTTTGCCTTGGAATGATAAGTCCAGACCGTGGAAGCAATCCAAAGCAACATGATTGATCTGTTTACAAATTTGACAAATTGGTGAATTGGAGCCTTTATTTGTGGTATTCGTATTGGATTGGCCAACTGACAACCATTGCCATTACCACATCCCCTACCTTGGCCACCGCAGTGAGTAGACCTGGCTCCACATCCATGTTGAGAAGAAGATTGCCCTTTCTTAGTTAAGAAAGCAGTGGAGGGCTGTTCTATAGATTGGGATTGTGAATAGCCTTTAAAGTCTTATTTCAAATGTTAGTGATTGGTCAAATTGTTCATATAACGTGATTTGAGATTGACGATTGTCAACGGAAGTAACAACTGGTGCATATTCTTGATAAAACCCAGTAAGGATTAGAACAATAAGTTATTTTTCCGAGGTTGGCTGATCTATTGCTGCCATTTCATCAACAAGAATTTTCATTTTATCCAGATATTCAGTAATAGCCATACCTCCTTTTTTTAAGAGACTGAATTGTTTGCTATGGTTGCAAATTATGTGATTGCGATTGAATGAAATTCAGCCATTCCAATTGAAGTTGTACTTCACGTGCAGTGGACAATCCATAAATCCTAGAAAGGATCACCTCTGACAGGGTTGAGTTGATCTAGCACAAGATTAGTGAATCCTGTTTCATCCACATAGAATATGCTGGATTGATGGTGGTTGTGGCCTTCCCATTACAATCACATAGAAATTCCTCGGGACATGGTTTCGTCCCATCAACATAACCTAAGAGCTGATGGTATGTAGGATTAGAATAATTTGACTATGCCACAACTAATAATTCTCTTGTGTAAGTTTGAAGGATATGAAGTGAGTCATATGCGGAGTAGTGATTGCTGTGTTAGGTTGAGAAGAAGAGGCGGCCATAGATCGTATGTGGGATGGAAGAAGATAGGCTGCTCAAAAATAGAAAATGAGCATCTTGTGAACTTGGTACTATCCTAAATCTTCTCTGATACCATGCAATCTTGTATATTTCCTCTTTTTACTACTGTCAGAGTCAAAGAGGAACAATCATATATTTGCAGTCACCTTTACAATTTGACCTACATCCCTAAAGGATAGGAACAAACAAGGGAGGTTGCAACTGCATGAGATAAAGTAGGCCCAAGATCTAGGGGTCCTTTGGAAACTCTAATCTAATTAATAAGAGATAATTAGATTAAGGCAAGAATAAAAGCTCTAACTTTTAAATTCTAATTTACAATTAGTGTGTTTGATAAAATTATAAAAAGAAAAGCTCTTATTTCATGTGGTAAGTGGGGCCCACCTTTAGGGATTGTGATAATCGGGTTGCACCTTTTAAAAATTACAATGTAGCATCTGCCATTTGAATAATTTTGAAAACTTATAAGGTTTTTTTCATCTAAAACACATAAATTTTGCATTATATATAACTATCCTCTTTACCTAAAAAAAGCTCTAAAAAAATAAGCAGCCCCACTTCGCTAATTTTTTTTTAGAGGCAAAAGCCCTAATTTATAAATAAGGTCTAAAATTAGAAAATTAATTAGAGGTTTGCCAAATGCTTAATATTTAAATAAGCTCTAAATCATAAAATTAGACTTTATTTTTGGAGTTACTGAATGTGCCCTTAGACTCAATCTTTGATGGGCCACCTGTAGATTGGCTATATGACATGGTACCATCAAATATCCCATTAGATCATGGGCCACGTAGAATTAGAGAAAATTGGGATTTACATAGCAGCAGATAGTTTGTGGATGAGCGTTTGATAGGGAGGAATGTTGGATGGGGTAGGAAGCGAATGAGCAATTGAAGGCTATTGTTGCGATTGATAGATAGGTTAGTATAAGGTTGGGAGGTTGAACAAGAGTCAGCCATCAGAGTGAATGAGAAAACAAACAAGTGTCAAATAAAGGTCGACAAAGCCCAATGCCCACAAATATAGGCCGACAAAGCTCATTGCCCATTGCTAGAATTAACTTAGATCTGAACTCAATCTTTAGATATGATTTAGTCAAAATACATGTGTATAGTTTCCTAATATAAAGATATTCTTTTGTTATATTTATATAGTGAGTAATTGTAATTAGGGAGACATACTGTTGTATAGCCTTGATTAAGGCCTTTTGATCCTGTTTAATTGAAGGTCGATCCCTAGAGGAGACACAATTTTCCGGAGAAATTCAGAAATGTTGTTTGATTGGTATGGTATCAAAGCAAGGTTGCTCTTAGAGGAGCTAGCTTTTCATCATCCAAAGCATTGAAAGTGATCAAAATATCAGTTCGTCACTTTTGATCCAAAGATGGGTGCCAAACAGAGATCTGATCAAGTTGTGATAAACTGTGGCCCATCTTGGATCTTCATGACAGCTTTAGAAAACTATGCAGTCTTGGTTCTCTGTTTTTTCTAAGATTTCTGGTGATTTTTCAAGATTTTTTTGAATACACAGAGGTGAGTTCTACTCCAATCTTGGTATCGGCAGTTTTCGTGGAAAGTTATTTTACCAACCATTGAACTTTGTCATCTATGGTCTGATTTGGCTCAAACTTTGCCTTGAGTAGACTTATTACAGTAAATATCTAACCTGGAAGTTAGATTCTTGGATTGATTTCTGATCAAAGGAAAAACAGCATTCTTGTACCTGAAATAGGGGTCACCCAGCACTGTCTTTTCTGATTTTTTTGGGTATTGACACATGCTGCATTCTTGGTTTGATTTTCTGTAATTGATTTCTAGTAACAAAAGATTGGGCTGCTGTTGTAGTCTTGACTCTCCACAAGAAGTTCGGATTTGATCTGTGTTTGGATCAGTTGGTGGACTGCTGTGTGCAGATTTTTTTCTTGTGAACTGCTGTGTGCTGGTTGTTGAATTGCTGTTGTGAAATTGCTGTTTCTCTTTCTATTTAGGGCTCTCTGTTGTGAGAATCTGTGCGCAGTTTTGCTGTTTGATCACCTGTACCTGTTTCATTCTTTCTGTAAAGTGCATCACAGAACTGTGCTCTGTTTCCCACTGTTTCTGCACTGTTTGGCATCTTTTTATATCATCTGGATTTCTTGCCTTAGCTTTTTCCACTTTAGAGATGGAGAAATCTAAGTTAAAATTGGTTCAATTCAATGGGAAAATTATCCAACTGGGGCGTTTCAGTTCCAACTATATCTTGAGTCCAAAGAACTATGGGGACATGTATCTAGTGCTGCTCCGAAACCAATAGTAGATGATAAATTAATTTCTGCATGGAACACCAAGGATGCTGAAATTAAAACATGGATTCTTGGATCTGTTGAACACCATCTCATTCTGAACCTCAAACCCTATAACGCTTCAACGGGAATGTGGGTGTACTTGCAAACAATTTATCATCACAATAATTCTGCTTTCCAATTTCAGCTGGAATGTGAAATTGCAGAGTATATGCAAGGAAACTTGTCCATTCAAGATTACTACTTTGGGTTCTGGAATCTGTGGACTGAATATGATAGCATCAAATATGCAACTGTCCCTACAATTGTTCTTGCTACAATTCAAGAACTTCAGGCATCCAGCCAGAGATTAATTCTTGCTGAAATTGCGCCCTGAATATAAGACTCTCACATCTGCTTTAATGGGTCGAATGCCATTGCCATCCGTAGACGTCTGTCTTAATGAACTTCTTTGTGAAGAACAAAGACTCACTTAGTTGAACGGAAGCCTGAAACCTACAGTATTGTGTACATTGCAAGAGGAACCTCGCGGACATATCCCCATTGGTCTCAGAAGTCTTCTTAGTCTACTCGGACTTAGGATATGCGTAAGGTGCAGTGCTACAGCTATAGAAAGCACAGCCACATCACAACTCATTGCAATTAGAAATTCTGCAATTATTGCAAATATAAGGGGCATATCATTACTAAATGTCCCCAGTCTAAACCTTCTCATGCATATGTTGGCACAACAGAGCCTTCTGCTACTGATGCTGCTTCCACATCTATGACAGCACAGCCTGGTTCCTCTACTCTCACCCCTGAATTAGGGCAACAAATGATTGTCAGCGCTTTATCTGCCTTTAGCATCTTAGGTAAAACTAAACCTTCCTCTTCTATGTGATTCCTTGATTCCGGGGCATCCAGTTATATGACATCATCCAGCATCCATCTCTCCAATTTAAAACCAGATACGGGTAACCATCAAATCCAAATAGCCAATGGAGGCAACATACCTATTGCTGCCATTGGAGATATTTCTAGTTTTGGTTTTCTAAAGAATATTTCTCCCTACCCAAGTATAACTTCTCATCTGCTTTCAATTGGGCAACTTGTTGAAAACAATTATAACATCTCGTTTTCTTCTTCTATGTATGTTGTGTAGGATTAGATGTTGGGAAAGGAGATCGTGAGAGGGCCTAAATCTAGACACTTATTTCCGTTCAATCTATCTACATTACTTAGGAATAAACATGCAAATGATTTGTTTTGTTTTTCTGTTCAAAATAATTGTCAAGTGTGGCATAGCAAGTTTGGATATCCAAATTCTAAAACTTTGTTCCTCATGCTTAATACCAGTTATTAAAAAGCCCAATGGGTTCTTTTAGGGATGTTTCTTTTGATTGTGTTACTTTTAAGACGGGAAAGAGCAAGACTTCCTTTTTCTGCATCTACTTCACTTAGTACTCGGTGTTTCAATTTAGTTCATAGTAATGTATGGGGAATTGCTCCCAATTTGTCTCTCAAGCATCATAAATATTTTGTGACCTTTATTGATTATTACAGTCAATTCATATCGATATACTTCGTCAAAGTTTAAAACTTTCTTACAACAAATAAGAATCATTGCTCAAAAAACGTGTCTGTATACCCTCAACAGAATGGGATAGCTGAGAGGAAAA
Source organism: Sextonia rubra (assembly GCA_037013555.1). NCBI lineage: Eukaryota > Viridiplantae > Streptophyta > Magnoliopsida > Laurales > Lauraceae > Sextonia > Sextonia rubra. Next base: position 37,424,153 of record JASUAD010000008.1, read on the forward strand.
ACAGACATCTTTTTGATATAACTAGATCTCTTCTTATTGAGTCCTTGGTCCCTACTTGATTTTGGATAGAAGCTCTCTTAACCGTTGTCTATCTTATAAATCGATTGCCTTTATCCTCTATTCAAAATGAAAGCCCTCTTTCCGGTTATACGAACACACACCATCTTATGACAATCTTCATATTTTTGGCTCCGTATGTTTTGTTCACTTACCACTAACTGATCGTACCAAACTCACCGTGCAATCGGTAAATTGGGCATTTCTTGGCTATGCTAATCACCAAAAGGGTTTTCTTTGTTACGATCTTCATATTCTCGCATTCGTACTTCTTGAAATCATCATCATCATCATCAAAGCTTTATTCCAACTATGTTGGGGTCGGCTACATGAATTCTGTTTTTTCATTCCATTGTTATCTTAGAATTCATGTTTGGGTTGTGACAAAATTTTATGCTGACTATCAACCTACCTAATGCAACCCTCTTTTTTTACCCGGGTTTGGGACTGGCAGCAAAAACTGGCGGAGTTCTTACTTGATTTCTACGACAGCACTTGAAATATTGTTTTTTTTCTTTTTAAATCAATATTTTTTTCCAACAATTTATTCATCAAACAGATTCATCATCTTCTGTACCCTTGATTTCTTCGACAACACACCATTTGTTAAATTTATCCTAATTTTGTGTATAATAGGTGACGTGATAACTAGACTATAGGCAGTCCCCCTTCCGATCCACATACAGCATCTGGTATGGCCGAAGATCTTCCCTTGCGTCATTCACATCGTATTTCAGTCCCACCAGATAGCTATGGCCTCACTCACACTTCCTTACTGTCCACCATGTCGTCTACCTCTAACCCCAACTCGTACTCTCACGCAAGGATGAAAATAGCGGTAGTGGCGGGCATAGCAGCCCGCCGTAGAAACGCTACGTAGCGGTAATGGCACTATGTATCGGCGTAGCAGTGTAATTTGAAAAAATCAGAAAAAATTCTGAAAAAATCATCAAAAAATTCAGAATATTAGAAAATGAGAGAATATATGATTTTCTTGCAAAAGTAATTAAGATAAAGGGGTGTAGCAGTCCCCTCATTGCATAAGGTCTTGTATCGTTGTATTAATAGAAAATAATAGTAATGATCATTTTTTTCACATGTATTCATGTTGTTATGCTAACTTAGAAACTGATGAAGGGCTTATTAAAAAAACTTTGATGAAGTAATATCAACAAAATAAACAATGTACTGAACTTGAAGTCAAGACTCAAGATTTAAAAGTTGGAACTTAGGAGTGCAATGGTAAACACTAAACAGTGAATAGTCAATACTTAGCAGCCAACAGTTAATACAACAAATGTGGAATGATATAATAATTAATAGCTCCATAAAAACACTCTATTTGAGAGGAACTCTCTGCATCAACTTCAATTCAACGAGATCCTACGTGCTTTAGTGTTCTTTTAAGGATAGAAGGGGGATCCTATGTGTTTTGGTGTTCTTTCAAACATAGAATGGTAGAAGAGTTGAGTAAAAATGTTATTTGAAAAGAAAAAGTAAAAAAATAAGCTTTAATATGTATTTCAAATTTTTTTAAAAAATAGCCATCATTCACACTCCGTCGCTGCTCTGTAGTAGTCTCGTAGCGGCCGTAGCGGTCCACTAGCAACCGTAATGGCTGTAGCGGAAGATAGCGGCGCTATTTTCAATTCAGCGTAGTGGTTGCGGCTGCTACACCTGATATAGCAGCCGCTACACTACATAGCGGCCTCTATTTTCATCCATGCTCTCAAATTGTGTTGCATGAATATTAGAACTAGGCTATGTAGGAAGAACTAGATGCTCTTGCGCAAAATCATACTTGGGATGTAGTTCTGTGTCCTCCCCCTCCCTCAGTAAAGCCCATTAAATGCAAATGGATATACTCTGTCAAACTTAAATTAGATGGCACCTTGGACCGGTATGAGGCATAGCTCGTGACTCTAGGCAATAGATAGAAATATGGCATTGACTATGATGAGACATTTGCTCATGTCCCCAAAATGACAACTGTTAGGATTATTTTTGTTGTTACTACTTTTTAGTCTTGGCTCCTCTACCAGATGGATGTCAAAAATGCCTTTCTCCATGGTGATCTCAAAGAAGATGTTTACATGTTGCTACCACAAGGAATTTCAGCCATAGAAAAAGGTAGGGTTGCAAAATTGCATCGATCTCTTTATGGACTCAAACAGGCACCTCGGGCGTGGTTGGAATTTTTTCAAAATGCGCTTCTCCTCTAGGATTTTCATCCAAGTCCTTATGATCCATTCATGTTTCTTCATTGTACTTCCATCGGGACCACTTCCATCGGGACTACTGGTTTATGTAGATGATATCATCATCATTGAGACAAATGTGGCTATGATTCAGAAACTTCAAGCTTCTTTTCATGCTACCTTTCACATGAAAGATCTTGACCCTTTGACATTTATTTTGGGTCTTGAAGTTCATCAATCTGCGAAGGGCATAGTCCTCACTCAGCATAAATAAATATGCTCTTGACCTCATTGACATGGCTGGTCTTTAAAATTCCGTACTCGTTGACACACTGGTAGAGGTGAATGTAAAACTATATGAGGATATTGGTTATCCTCTTCCTGATCCTACTCTATATTATCGTTTGGTTAGCACTTTAATTTACTTGACGATCACTCGTCTTGATATCTCCTATGCAGTTAACTTAGTTAGCCACTACTTGATTGATCCTTGACGTCTTCATTTGGTGGCTGTCCAACGTATACTGCGATATCTTATTTGAACATCATCTCATGGATTACTCTTTCCCGCAACTAGCCCGCTTGCTCTTATAGCATATGTAGATGCAGATTGGGCTGGTTGTCTGGATACATAGTGCTCCCCGACCAGATGGTGTATGTATCTTGGTGGTAGCTTGATCTCTTGGAAATGTAAAAAGCAAGATAAGCTTTCAAAATCATTTACCGAAGCAAAGTATCGTACAATGTCTGCTGCTTGCTTTAAAATTCTTTGGCTTCATCGTTAACTTTCAGACATTGGATTTCCTGCAAAAGGTGCCACACCCCTATATGCAGATAATACGAGTGCAATTCTCATTACTGCCAATCCTGTTTTCCATAAGTGCATTAGGCACATTTGAGGTTGACTGTCATTTTATCCATGATGAATATAAGCGTGATGTTATCAGCTTTCCTCATATTTCCTTGACCTTGTCATCTGTGCTTGGTTAGCAAATTGATGCTCGTTGAGTCACCCACATCAATTTGAGGGGGGGCTGTCAAATATAGGTCGACAAAGCCCATTGCCCACTACTGGAATTAACTCAGATTTGAACTCAATCCTTAGATATGATTTAGTCAAAATACATGTGTATAGTTTCCTAGTATAAAGATATTCTTTTGTTAAATTTAGGTAGTGAATAATTGTAATTAGGGAGACATACTGATGTATAGCCTTGATTAAGGCCCTTTGATTCTATTTAATGGAAGGTCGACTCCTACAGGAGACACAATTTTCCAGAGAAATTCAAAAATCTTGTCTGATTGATGATAATAGGTAGAAGAACAAATAACTTTGAGTATTTATGAATGTTTTCTCTCATGTTTTTGTATGAGTATACATGCCTAAATACAACCTATGGTTACAATGGACATTAGGTTGCTATAAATAAAGATAGAATGTTAACAAGATGGGATTGAATAAGGATTGGAAGTTGGCAATAGGTCAGGCCTTATCCTTGACAATAAAGTTATCGGGTGGAAATGACAGAAGAACAGTATCACGCCCACATTTCTAACTTAGAAGGCAACGGAAATCATGGAGTTGAAAAAGAAAAACCCAAATTAAATCGGGCAAACAAAGCAAAGCAATTCCATTAATTCCTTCAATTCTATAAACAAATCCAAGTCAGTAAATCTCACACAAACAAGAACTGAAATCCTTCGAAGAAATCAGAGAAAAATCGTCAAAACCACAAAGAAAGCTCTAAATTCTTAATTGATTGCTCATGCTACATTGCCTTCCTTAGGCCACGAGGAGAAACCGCCTTTTGGCTTGATCTTCATAGTTCTAACCCCAGCTAAATTCACAGCGGAACTCAAGATAAAAAATACTAATCTGCTTGAGCTAAGAACTGAGATGTAGAAGCTACAAAAATGTCTAAAATGGCAAAGGGCAAAAGGCGGACTTAGCTCGTGTTTCGGTCACAGAAATTTATCTAAAAAAATAAAAGCAATCTTTGTGATGAAACATGAGAATTCAAGCATTAATTTAGGCTAGAAAGAAGAGAGAAATGGAGGGAGGGTCAGGAGGAGGAGAGATGGAGAAGGGATGGCAGTATAATAGGATATAATCATGATAGAGATAGGATGACAGTACAGGAAAAGGAGTGGGGTGAAAAGAAAAAAAATAAATAAGTAAAGTAATAACATCCATTTCCTACCACAGTACACATCACTTCATTTATTCTTATGCCTTTGGAAAAAATGTAAATATACTTTTTCAACATGAAGCACTTTTTCAATGCAGAGTGGTTGAATACTTCCTCAAAAAGTGAATTATGACTTTTATATATTAAAAAGCCTTTTAAAAAAAGTAATAAATGGCTTTTGGGCTTTTCAAAAACTTGAAGTGAAAAAAGCACCTCTAAAGTCCAACCAACCACACTCGTGGCCTGGAGCATTATCCTACTCATGTTTGCCATGTTCTCTAAGGGTTTGGATCCCTATTTTGTTATATTTTCTTCCTTATCACTTTGTTCCATCTTTGTCTTTCTTCTGTTTATTCCTTCTATGAGACTAACACTATCAAAAAAGCTTCTGTCATTCTAGAGTGGCAACAAGATATGGCAGAAGCAGTATTTGCTCTGGATAAGAGCCAAACATAGGATCTGGTTCAACTTCATGATCTCTTAGAAGAAGTATGTACGACTCCACCACTGTCTCCATTCTTCTGGGCGTAGCTGTGTACTTCAAAAAGCTTTGTGTAAACTCAAATAAGCTCCACACGTTTGGCTTGCAAAGTTTACTTCAAAAAGCTGTGTAAACTCAAATAAGCTCCACGCGTTTGGTTTGCAAAGTTTAGTATTGCTAGACTTTTGCCTTGGTTTCAGCCAAAGCTGCAATGATCCATCTCTCTTTATCTCCACTACTGCTGGGTATGTAATCTTATTATTATATGTTGATTGCATGCTCATTATTCGTCATATTGATACATAAGAAGCATTCCACAAATTTTGATCATGCAATTCGAAAGTAAAGGATCTTGGTTTGCACTGATATTTCTTGGGTTATGATGTCTCCCATCCTTTGGGTATGTGCTTTCTCAACAGAGACATGCCTCTAATACATCATGCAGCTCTTACATATTCAGCAGTTGGTGCTTACTCCCTTAGTGTTCAATACGAAACTGTGATCACTCGATGGTGAGCTCCTCCTTGGTCCTTTATATGATCATAGACTCGAGGGTTGTTTGGTTTATCTCACAGCACCAAGACCAGGTATCACTTTAGCAAGACATATTCTCAGTCAATTTGTCGCTGCCCTGCACATGCTGCATTATGCCTTCATACTATTTGCTATATCGAAGGTACTTCACAGATGAGTTTTTTTTTTCTTTTTTTCCATCCACTTCCTACCCTTCTTTACAGGTTTACACAAATGCCAATTGGGCTACTGGCGTTACCGATCTCGGTCTTCGCTTCACTGTTATTGTTTTTTTCTAGATGATTTTCTCATGGAGTGGAAATCCAAAAAACAGTAAGTGCTTTCCAGGTCCTCCACTGAATTTCTTTCTATGGAATACACTATAACCGATTAGCTTTGCCAGATGCTTTATGACTTCGGCAAGTCCGTCCTTTTAAGCTGCACAGGAGCACTGTATGCTGTGATAGTGTATATTGGATTATTTTCATGTAACTATATTCCTTTATTCCATGTGTGTTTGGATTGCTTTCATGAAACCATAATTCGTTCATTCCTGAAATTTCTATATAATTCACCTCTATGCATTGTTCTACCAACGGGAGTGTGCATCAGATTCAGTGATTACACCCACGTTTTGTTCATCTATCAGTTCCCTTTCATATGCAACTTCTTATGTCTTGTGCAGAGAGTTCCGTGAGTTTTCCCAAAATTGGATTTTTGATCTGAAACTGCAATTGCAGCAATTTGTACCCCTATTTTGTGACTCTGGTCTCAGTGATTTGCCCTACTGGAGAATTTTTGCTGGCTTTTCTGTATATTGTTTTATGAATCTAGTTTCCATCTGCTGAAGATATCGTGAAGCTGCCAAAACATTTTGCTCATTCCCATTGCTCTGATTGCATTATTATCACTCATTGACGGTTGAGATGATTTATGATTTTAACATTGGATGCACTTGAAATTCGCTTTCATTGCCTTTTCTGTCCACTTGTTTCGCTCTGATCCTGGAATCAAGATTGATTATGACTGTGCAACAGATTGAGTGCCTTCCTTGGATTGGCCCAACTTTGATTGTTCGTTGTGGTCTTTGCTTGTATAAACTGGTTTTAAGATCAATTTGATTGTAATGACAGTGGTCACTTCCTTGGATTTTCCTAACTTCAATATTTTTGTTTGGGCCACGCCCATTTGATATTCTCATCCTATATTGCTACCCTCTGTTACCTGTCTTACAAAAGCTCCGGTTTTGATATGTAATTGCTTCCTTAATACCGTCTTATATCTAAAAAGATATGGACTGAATCATAAACCTAACAGATCACGTAAAAGAAGAAATGTTAACCCATTACTCGGTAAGATATAACTTTCGGTAGCTATAAGTTACTCTGCTGAGTCTTAATATATCAAAAATTCACTTCCATGGAAGAGGGCCCAATATCTCTGGGCAGACAGACCATTCAAGTTTTATGAAGCCTTTGCCTTTTTTCAGGTTTTCCTTGATGTGTTGAGAGAGCATTCTGGACTTTATTTGAAAATTCATTTCAGATATGTTTCATTTTGTGCATAAAGACACATATGCCTCATATTTCTCGAAGTACCAATGGTGCCATCAACTTGGAAATTTTCATATACACTTTTTAAGCATAAAAAGAACAACAAATACTATTATTTGGCTATCAAGCACAGAACATTTACTATTGTTTTATAGATATTGGCTTAGGAAGAGAAACTTGGCTGATGGTTAGTCACTGTAGAATTAAACTGATTCTATTAATGTGTGATCTCAGTGTTACCACTTACCAGGAGATGGAGTCTGTTGACTGGGGCTTAGAGATTCTGTGAGCACATTGTCATAAATGCAGCAGTGGGGCCTACATTTGACCTCCAGGTTGCTAAAATTTAATGTTTGACCTTGAACTAGCTTTATGTGAAAATCTTGTGGTTTACTACGGTAGGCTTTGAATGAAGTAAAATTTTACATAATGATAAGGTGAGAGTGACTTATGGCTTGGATTTCCAATGCAGGCCTCACTGATTGGTTTATGACGTTGGCCTCAAAGAATCCGGATTCTTTGAGATTGCTAAGTTGACTAAAATCAAGTGGCAAATGTGAAATCCTATGTTTAAGCTATGGTTGGGTCAACCTCTATCTCGAGCCAGTTTGATCCACTGGAGGACCCTGTCATTTTGTTTGGCCACTGGTGTAGTCTACGGCAGCAGAATTCTTCCTTGATTTATGGTTTCTATCTACTTCTACCCAAAAATGAAGACAAGGTGAGTGTTTGAAAAATATCATGCCTCATGTCCAACCCGTGAGGGGTGCAGATCGGGTTTTAAAGAGGCCGAACTTTTTTTTAATAAAAGAAATTAGAATATAAGAAAATAATATGCAGAAGCGGGGTAGTCGAATCTGCATCCTTTTAAGAAAATAAACTCTCATTAGACATATGGATAAAAGAGAGGCTGAAAATAGAGATGTCAAACTTGAGCGTAGTTTTAATAAATAAAAAAAATCAATGAAACCGAAATCTGCCTCAAACTCAAATCGAGTCAAAATAATAAAAAAAATTCATATCCACTCCGAACACGAAAAAACCCACGTCGGGGAAGGTCCCCATTAAAACTCAGACCCTGCAGTGAAATAAGCGGGAATGATTGGCCTTCTAACTGTACTTTTTATGTAAGAATATACTTAATATCAGGTAAAAAGGTACATTTCCTAAAAGTTAAAAAAAAAAAAAACGATAGCATCCACAGGCTTCAGTCTTTCCTTGAGCTAGTAGTAAGGATCAAAACTCCTGAGTAAGAGACAAACGGAAGAAGTAAAAAACTCAATGAGAGTGCACACGCCAAAGATGGAAGGAAGACAACACAAGATAATTCTCTGCCACACACAATCATCAACCAAAAACTAAATGGCCTTTACAATATTTGTATGCTACTTTCAAAACAAAAGAAGCTATAATCTAACCATAGTGAGTAATCCTAGCTCTCAAGTTTCAATAAATGGAAAAATAAGCTTAAATTATGTCAAATCTGCTCCTCTCTTTGCTTATACATGTTTTGGCCATGATCTTTTATGTTCATGTCGAAGTCACAAAGTTTGAGCCCATTAACATATATTATGATGTTTCCACAATTCATGAGAGGCTTAAAAGAGTCATTGTCGACCTAGTGACTAAAACTAAATAGAAGTGTGCCACGCAAAAGATAATTACAACTCCCCATTGAAACAATAATGATGATGAGTGCATGCCCTTTTCTACCCTTCCTTCCCTCTTATTAGAGAGCAATGGAATCCTTCTACGTTTCAACCACTTTTAGCCATCAGAGAAATAAATTAATTGGGCTGTCTAGGTGTCTATGTCATAACCCGTGGAGAGTACTCCTTAAGTCTGAATTTTGAACTATTCAATTTGACCTTGACAGAACAACTTATCTATTATCTCATATTTGATATGAGTAAGCAACAGCTCCTCTCAATTGTGCGTAATTGTTTAGAGATATATGTATATATATATATATATATACTGCTTTGTTGGCCTAGTGGGCAAGACATTGAAAGTAAAAGGCTCTAACTAGGGTTTGAAACCTGGTGAGAGCTATAGGAGCAGGCATCTTATCCACAAGGCTAGCCCTCTAAACCTACCAATTTTTTTAGATTTAATTAAACCCTAATTTATTGTTAACAATCCATCAATTACCCCCCTATTTTGAATAAACAAAGTACTCTAGTTTCATTGCCCTCCTATACTTTTATATATAATTTGGCCATAACTTCTGCTGATCATTTCATCGCCTTATCAAAGACTTGTCCCATCTGTATGGAGTTTGAATTCTCCATTGGATTCAATGATGGACTGCCTGATCATGAATTTTATTCATCTTTCCCTTCTTTCTTTTTCTGTAGTCGCAAAATCTAGAATCTGTGTCTAAAATTTAAAACCTAATCCAATTACCCTAAATTCTCTGTAGCCCTAAAAGTAACCCACAATTTTATGAACAAACTAAATATCAGCCACCTAAAACTTAAAAATCTCTCTCTCTCTCTCTCTCTCTCTCTCTCTCTCTCTCTCTCATATGGAAGAATGTTACTCCCTCCCCACACCTCAAAATAGAAGAATGTCACTCAAACTCCACTACAACTGAAATTGGAAAACCTCATGCAATGTTTATTTTTCAAGTGGCAAAGTAATCTTAGTTGCTAATAATTTTACCTTATTATGTTTGATGGTCACAACCAAAAAACATGACGTTTCAGCCACAAAAAAAATATACTGTTACTTTATCAGCCCCAAAAAACTTTTCCTCATTAAACACAAGTAAAGCATTTATTTTACCACTTTTTGAATTTGCTTTGGATTACTTTACCTACTTGGATCAAATGCCTTTTCTTTCTACTAAAAAGTGTACTTCGGTTTTGCCAAGCCATTTTTTAACAATTACTTTAGCATAAATAAAATAAACAGTGCTCTTCTGCTCCTTCCTCATGGGGTGGTGCACCTTCTTTTGATAAGATGCATTGTTTGTTTATTATGGATGGGAATGTGGTGGGTCCATATTTGGATTTTACGTGCATTTGTATTTACTCAGACGTGTACATTTGAGAAAGTTGAATTTCTTCAATCTCGTTTTTTCCTTATAAAGTGAGACGATGGGATTTTGTACATATGTGAATGTGATCCTTATGCAGGTGTTTATTGTTCTCTAAGATGAAAAGCTTGTAGGATAATTTCTGTAACTGATCATTAGGTGTACCAAGCATGTAAATTTCTCTCTTTTCTTGATGCGGCTTTCCATGTAAAATTGGTGTGTGTGGATATCTTAATTACTTTCTTCTCGACATTTTCTATAGCAGAAGATTGTCTCAAGCCTTTATTATTACTCTTTATGTTTGTTGAATTTTTGTTTGTTGAATTTTCAAAGTGATTCATACAAAAGGCAAGAATAATAGAAATGGCAGCAGCCAGTGGCCCAGCACCAACCAACAGTGGTCAGATAAAAACAGACACGTAAATAGAGGGACCCGACACAGCAAATCTATGGATAGACCATGAATCAAAAACCCATTGGCAACGACATATCCACCGCCAAATCTGACCACTACAAATCCCAAGAACATAACAGTCTAAACAAGTAAAAACAAGGGGTCATGCCCACAGCTTTTCTTGTCCATGTCCTCCCAGGTGAGTGAGGCCCATGTGATTGAAATGGCCCACTCCCCGACATCTTTTTCTAGTCTTGCCTAACATTAATTCAGAATTTAGCATTTGTAAACTCTCTACTAGTCCTTGATTCTCATCCTTCTCCACGCCTTCTTATCTTCTGAATAATTCCAATACATCGTCTGTCTCATCTCCTTGTCATTCATTTGAGCTCTACTAAAAGTGTTTGCATACACAGAATGGAGATAACCTTTGCCTCATAAAATATGTCTACACTGACCAGTGCTCATGTTATTCACTACTGATTTTTATTTTTTTCAATTGTAAGTATGATCCAATTGTTGCCCATGTTATTGCTACATGAAATTTGGTATGTTATAACTGCTACCCCCCTTCACTACATTGACCCTCTTTATGTGGCTTAAAAGGCTCAGCAAAAGCCTTGGAGTTTGAGCTTGTGTTGAGGTCTATGTGGTTTGTCCTTGATCCCCAGAGCTGTATTTGTTTGACTGGATTTGGGCCTTTGACTACACCTGATGATGATCATGATGTGGTTTACTTTGTAGAGGTCTGGATCTGGATTGTTAGGACACAAAACTCTAGGACTTTAAGAATAGTCATTCAAGCCATAATTATCTGCTTTGGGTTTTGGTTCCACTTGTTCTACTTTGTAATACACGCTCTTTCTTGGAATAATACTTCTTGATTTTGCAGAAAAGGCCAAACGCGTGGATCGGTTTGGTTGGATAATAGACTTTGATTTATGCAAATCAACTTTTATCATTGTTGGGCTGACCTGACAGTTTTGCCCCTTATTTGTTATTTATGCATAGGTATGTGTAGTGCTCATCTGTAAAAAAAAAAACTTTTCTTTCTAGGGAATACATCAATGTCTTATAAAATCAAAAATGCCCACGGTTCAATGCAATGAGAGAAACAGGAATGAGACCCTTTACTCCTTTTGGAGTATGGTGTGTTTTTCATCAAGACACGTACCAGGCCCAGCCCGTTGGCCAACGTCAATTTCCTAAATTAAGGGATTAAGATCATTTAATTGGCCTAGAGTGGAGCTTGCACCAAGTCTGACCAGATCCATCAATCCCACCCTTCCACCTTGATTGTCATGAGTCTAGTGTCCCATACTCATCAACCTCTTTATCGCTTCACTTTTTTAGTAAAAAATTATCGAGTACTCTGCAATGATTTTTGCCACATGTTATATGATGATTAACACATGCTGATGATATGGTGCCAATGAAACTTCTGCACAGATGACTTAATATTTACTTACCCAAATTCAGACAGATTGATCAACGCATGAAAACCAATTCCTTGATCAATTTAAAGTTGATAGTCCATCGACTGAACTAGAATGGGAATGATGTTTCATTGCCATATACGATGTAACGGTTTAGATTGTTCAAAGTTGGGCAACAATGGATAAATAAAAAAACGAGTTCTTTCCTTACTGATAGAAATAACAGTGTCTATATATCTGGCTAGAGTTTAAACTTATGCAAAGATAAGGGTTTTTATATATCCCGCCAGAATTTAAACTTAGGCTGGCATCCTTAGGCAGCACTTTTTTCTCATTAAAGAGGTTATATTACCTCGTCTAAGGTCTATCTGCTGCCTAGCCCGAATTTACCCACCTCTTTAAGCCGACTTCTTTATATTAAGGGTGGAGCCCTAGCCCACTATAGCTGTCACAAAAAAACATAGTGGATAATTGAAAGTCACATGTCATAATTTTTGAGGTGGATCTCATACTTGTGAAGTCCGCAATCTTTTTTGAAGTGACAATGACAAAAAAGATGAGAAAGTGAGCACACTTTTTCCGTGAACAGGTAACAAATCCTAGTCCTTATATCTCACACTTTGTAATAACCAGACCTAAAATTTTTGTGGAAAAACTTCTGCAAAAATTTTGCACCAAATATCAAAATGATAAGAAAAGAAAATTTTGATTTTACCCAAAAACAATATTGTAAAAATATGACTTTCATTCAGTCTGACATCTCACATACTGTTCAAAACACTACGAGCCAATTAATGACAGAGCCCCATATCTTTCCATGGGAGCCTTAAAAATGTGCCTCAATATTATAGGCTACCCAAGCTGGACCCATGTCTATATCTAAGGTGGTCGAAGTTTAAGTAATTATAAGCAGGACATGGCAAACTTGGTAAACGCTCAATTCTTCCACTCCTTATTAGGACATGTGCTCTTATGTCTATGTGCCATGCCACTAACGGATTTACGTGGTGATTGGTCCTCAAGTGGGCCAGCTTTCTATTGAACAATAACTATAATTTTTTATTATTATTATTATTATTATTATTATTATTATTATGAAGAGCTTGCTGTCCCTCTTTACTATTGATCATTGGTACAATTTTGGATTCACAACGTCAACCACTAACTTATATTTGTCTGATTATCGAAATTTGACAGCGAAAAAAACTTGCAAAAAGGTGCAAGTGGCACGTTTTGACCCACGTGCATAAGAGGACGAGGATTGCAGGCATTGGTGTGGTACTGTGGTATCTAAGTACTTTTCATGTGCATGTCTCAAATCTCTTTATGGTCGTCTATTTTTTCTGTTCTTATCAAGAAGGAAGCTATTCCATTCTCCTTTTTCTAATAATTTATAAGGTGAGAACCTTACCTCATTCAACTGCCTTTGCTTTGAAGCAAAGGTCAGATACCCCCAAGGATGTGAGCATGTTATCTGAGATGGGTCCACCTCATTAAAGCATACAAGTGTACAAAATAAAACAAAGCAGAGCTCACAGCCACACACATTGCCCATGTATATATTAGTGTATATTAATTTGTTAGATGTCTTTCACCATCTTCTAAGAGGATAAAATTATGATGTGTGTACATATAAATATATATATCATTTAGGAGATAATCCTTGTTCTTGAGAATCGGATAATCCCTAGACCGAAGGCTAAAGGTTCGAAAGCTGGACCAGCAAAGAATACCTTATATCATAAAAAATAAAAAATAAAAAAATAAAATTACAACCAGTATCAGTAAAAGATATTCACCTCTTATTAGTGAATAGTAAACTTCCAGCCTTGAATTGCATATCCAATGTTTTTTAACAGCTTTTTTCAGACTAGATTGCCTATCAATTTGAATGCTCGAGCCAAAACCTTGGTTTTGGCATTGCTTCCTCTGAGTGATGATCCATACTGTCCATTTCTTAGGTCTTGTATTGCTGATCATGATTATTTTTTTATATGCAACTTTCATTGAAATAAAACAAAAATTAAAACCTAAGTAAATTAGGGAGTCCAAAACAGTTGAATTGAGATTATATGAGGGATTGTCCTACAATGATTGTGGGTAGACCTATCACGGTCTACTAGCCTCCCATGGTGACATAGCAGACAGTGATTAGTCCGTCTACCATCACCGTGGGGTAAATACACAGAGAATCCAGACTCAAATCAGATATGCCTTAATATACGGTTATCTTTGCCAATGGAGGAATCATCATATAAAAGGAAAGTGGAGGGGGGAAAAGCAAGCTCTTACTAGTAGAATTGCATTGGTCTATATTTCTTTTGAACTTGGTGCACTTTAAAAGATTGTTCAGGAATTTTGCTAAACTACTAATGGATCAATGGTCAGGTGCCTTGAACACACTAGCTACCAATGATTAATCCCCGCTTCCTAAAGTTGATGCATTACTCTTCATATTGCTGCACCAATTTAGCGTAAAAAAAAACCCTCAATTTCTAGTAAGAGCTGGATAGATGCATGATCATCCATCATTGTCTTTTGCTATCTGATTGGTATATGTATAGCAAGGGCTGCTAAATAGATGAGTGGTTCTAATTGATTTCCTTGTGAAACAGGCACAGGGGCTAATCTTGATTGCTAGCATTTCTGGGTGCCATACTCTACATGTACATACTGGACTCTACTATATTGGTGTATGTACCATAAAAGGTAAAATGACTCTGAAGTCGTACAAGCTTGGATGTGGTCCTTGTTCATTCCAGATGACCTGTTTACCCTTGCCCTTCATCGATCATCATCAAAAGCCCTCATTGGATGCTAGTGAAACATTCATATCCATCGTTTTCCCAATTGCGTATTTTTGCTTTACATGAACAAGAGGCATTATGGGAGAAGTTCTTTCGGCAACCCACGGAATGCCACGTGGCATTGATCTATCATATAACACTCTATCTGGTAAAAGGGTGCTTGTCTTTGATCGCAATGCTACATGTGTGGGACCAACCATTTGGTGAAGGAATATATTTATATGGTGGGCTTCATGATGGGATGTGTCCTAATCATACCAACCATGTTTTCAGACTTGAAAATTCGACCGAGTCTTGGTCAAGTTATTATAACTTGGAACCGGAATTTTGATGAATGAGAAAGGAAAGGCCTTGATGAAGTGGGGCTAAGCAGTTTGATTAAGCACTCTGTTACAGAGGTGAACCTCGTGGCTCTATTTTTGTGTTGGCATTCTTGCAAGTTGAATTGGTACCACAGCGGAGGTTTTCAGCTTCACCTTTGAAGTCTAAGCTGGAGGAATGACATGCCTTTCCATAGTTATTTTTATTAACTTATCTCTATTTCAGCTCAATAAGAGGGGACTAGGCATTAATTTTATCATTGTAAAAAGCCATCGACCAACTTAAGACCATGAAATTTATAGTATTTTGGGCTGTAGACTTGTAGTGAAGGAATAATAAAAATAGGAAGAGGTGTCGAGGAGTTGGGTCCATCCAAGGGAAATATTAGAAGTATTTATGATACCTAACCCCTACTAATGCCATAAGAATTTGGTAGCAATGATTAGCAAAAAAAAAAAAACCTAATTTAATATTAGACCCAATCGGCCGTGAGTTTTGTAAATGTATAAGCATTTACAAAAGGAAAAAAATGCAGAAAAAAAGGAGAAAAAAATGATCGTATTCCAAAAAGAGTGACTTAGGGCCATGGAAGCCATGTCAAGCAACTCTTGCAAATGCTAACAAGGCTCAGTTGAAGAAAGTTAAATAAATAAATATGTGTGCGTACTTTGTGTGCGCACAGGTGGCCCTTCTCATGTGTAGATCTCATATGTGTGTACACCATGTGGGCCCCATGTGATGCCCACCTACGCCATATTAATGATTTAGGTGGTGAGAGACTAAAAGACCTGACATGTGAGCAAAATTTTAGGTTTGTTGTATAATCCTTAGGCCATGATTCATTTGGCCTCAAATTTGATAATTTTAGAAGACTTCATTTTAAAGATATCAATCAAATATAAGTTCAGCTGGATGAGTGTTAAATTTGCTCTTATACCAATTAATGGGGAATTAACGAGTGCAAGAAGGTTGGATTGATCTAGGGGTCCCATGTGCCCATAATAAGAGGCTCCATGCAAATGTCTCTCGTAAGGGGTCGCACTCGAGCATTTATGTACATGGATTGTGTAATTAGTTCATACTCTATCATCATTATCATCATTATCATCATCATCATCTTCTTCTTCATCATCATCAAGCGTGTTTTCCAGAAAAATCAATTTAGAGTCTTTGTAGAATAAAAAAGACTTTGGAGATTTTTATGGCTCAAAGTGGTCTCCTGGGCTCATTTTGGCTATTTTTTTTCAATATTATTCATGAGCAACGATATCTATGCTCAAGCAAACGTTTTTCTCATTCCTTCATCTTCCTTATCTCTTCTTCCCCATGGTCTATTTGGGTTTTGTCTTGAGCAAGGAGGGCAAAACCAAGAAGAAAAATTAGAAAGATAAAACAGAAACGAAAGAAAAAGAGAAGACAAGGAAGAAGAGGAAGAAAAAAGAAAAGAAAAGAAAAGAAAAGAGGAAGAACAAGGAAGAAGAAGAAACGGTGAGAGAAGAAAGAAAATGAGTGTGGCCTAATGAAAGGAACAGAAGAAGAAGAGAAAATTAAGGAAAGAAAGAAATAGAACATTGAGAAACATAAAATAAGGGAAACTAGAAAAAGAAACTGAAATAAGAAGAAAATAAAGAAGAAGAACCTAGTTTTGGGTATATCTATGCCCAAACGTAATATACTTAAAGCTGAATTATGATTTTTTTAAAAATTATTGATAAGCAACGATATCATCATAGACAAAGATGACTTCTACTTTGATATTTTCTTCTTATTTCAATTTTTTCTTTTGGTTCTCATTATTTTCTGTTTCCCAATTTGTTCTATGTTATTCTCTTCTTGATTTTCTCTTCTTATTCCAATCTTTTATTAAACCACTCTCATTCTCTTTCTCCTCCTAGCTTTTCTTTTTTTTTCGTTATTCTTCTTTTTCTTTCCTCTTCTTCCCTGTCCTCTCATTTTCTTTTATTTCGATTTTCTCTTTCTCTTCTCTTTTTTTCTTCTTAGCTTTCCCCTCTTCGCCCTAGATAGAATCCAAACGAAATATGGGGAAGAGGAAGGAGAAGAATAGATGGGGAAGAGGAAGAATGAATAGGAAAAGAGTTTGCTTAAGCATATATATAGCTACTTATGAATAATATTGAAAAAAAAAGAAAAAATGGAAAGGGCCCAGGGGACTATTGCAGGCAATAAAAACCTCCGGAGTCCCTTTTGTTCTATATAGACTCTCAGGGGATCTTTTCAAGAAAAACCCCTTGATAATATGTGACTTGAACCCTACAACCTCAAAATTGCAACAATGATCACCTTGCACTAAGCCATGGGCTCAACATGGAAAATCTCATACTAATGGATCATAAACAAAAATGCCCTAAATCGGGAATTTCAGCTAACTTGATTAAAGTGGGAGTGCGTATGCTCCAGCCACTTATGAAGAATAGAAAACAAAATAAAAAAGAAATTTGTAAAATAAAAAAAGCTTAAAAAATTTAAAGCACAATTCTAGCTTATAAAGTGGTATGAAAAATCTTTCAAACTAAACACCATTCATATGTGAGACCCAAGTGTTAGTATGCGGGTGTAGTTGCACTTGTGATATTCGAAAAACTTTTAATATAGGACCATAAAAGATACGATTTTATTAATTAGTTTCTTCACTTGATCACTGCTTGCACTATTCAAATAAAAATTCCGAATCAAGATACTTCCTCTCGTACGAAAGTAACGGTGATATTATTTTGGGTGAGCCTTACATAAGATTCCAATCAGTAATGAACGGTAAAATTATTTTGGGTGAGCCTTGCATAAGAGTCCGATTAGTAATGAACAATGGAAGTCCCTCTATTAATGCCTGCTATTACATAAACTGGTCGACAATGGCTTTTTTTTTTTTTTTTTGCCTCTAATCATTACTTAAGATAGCCTCATTAATGATAATCCCGTTCCAAATGCTTTCATAACGACTTGATCCGATGAGCGATTGATTAGATTCGTATATACAAAAATTTCGACGATGGTGGCAAATTTGTCATTTCAAATAGAACCCACTCTCACAGGCTCACAGCACATCTGCAATTCATATCAACATCAGGGGCATCTCTATAGCAGAATTCTACATATACTCCCAACCTCACAACCTCTCTGATATATTCCCCACAAAAGTAAAAAAGAAGACCACCTTCTCCCATTCAACTGGGCTCAATACCTTCTTCTTCAAACAATGGCAATGGCTTTCAAGATGGTAAAATCATCTAAAGACAACTGATTTCCATACAAAATTCAGATTCAGCAAATGGGTTTCATCTATTTCCTGGAACTTTTTTTATATACTTGGTCTTCTCAGGTGTGTGCCTTCTGTGCCGCTGTTTTTTCTTTTTTTTTTTCAGGCTACTACAGGGATGTGTGTTACAGATGAATGCAAGAATTCCTTCATGGCAATGAAGTGGAAGAAGGTTCATCGATATATCGTGTTCAAGATCGATGAGCGATCAAGAGCAGTGATGGTCGACAAGGTAGGTGGGCCCGGCGAAGGATATGAGGACCTCGCTGCCTCTCTCCCAGACGACGACTGCCGGTATGCTGTGTTCGACTTCGATTTTGTCACTGTGGATAATTGCCAGAAGAGCAAAATTTTCTTCATTGCATGGTTAGTCAACACTCCACACAATCCTCTCTAGATCCAATCTTTTGTGTATCTGGGGAATGAACATAACTTTTAAATTAATAATTAGGTCTACTAGTCAGAATAAAAG
Source organism: Sextonia rubra (assembly GCA_037013555.1). Lineage (NCBI taxonomy): Eukaryota > Viridiplantae > Streptophyta > Magnoliopsida > Laurales > Lauraceae > Sextonia > Sextonia rubra. The sequence goes on from JASUAD010000008.1 coordinate 37,442,888, forward strand.
GTGGTATAACAATTTATATCACAATTTCTAATTAAAATGTAAATAAAAAAATTATTCCATGTCTCCATCATTTAGTGGTTTTGACCTGATTGATGCCAGGTCTCCTTCGGCGTCAAGGATAAGAGCAAAGATCCTGTATGCGACATCCAAAGATGGATTGAGGAGAGTGTTGGACGGAATTCACTATGAGTTGCAGGCCACTGATCCAACGGAGATGGGATTTGAAATCATCAGAGACAGGGCCAAATGAAATAATTTAGGCTATTAGATTAGTGTTTCTTTCTTTCATATTTAATAACTTATCATTTGGGTGTTTTGTTACATACTATAAGGTGCTATGTGTTGCCCGCTCTTTTGGCTGCTAATGTACTTTTATCCATCGATTTGTGACTGTGGATGGTTTCTGTTGTAAAACTCTACTAATTGATGGGAAAAGGATCCAAGATCTAGATGTGTTCCTTTTTTTTTTTTTTTTTTTTGGTGCGTTGGACGAATTGTTGATGAGACATCTGGCATGTGGTTGAGTCCTCTGGCCCACCGGATTCATAGGTGGGGTGTTGGTGCGGTGGGCGAATTGTTGATGAGACGATCTGGGATGTGGTTGCGTCCTCTGGCCCACCGTATTCATAGTTGGGGTGTCGGTTAGAGTCTGAAAAAAAGGTACCATTTGAGATCCATGATCAATGACCGTACATGAGCAAAATTATATTTATATGAATCCCTTAGTACATATGGGTAAAAATATTAAAAGTAAAACATCATTTTTTAAGACCCCACCATTTAATCTAAAAAGAGTAAATGGCCCATCACAGTCTGCCGACACTTCCTTTTGCCAGCTCTTTCTTCAAAGGATTGGTGCCGATGGCATTTTCAAACTTTGGAGAGAGTGTCAGTCTTTGAGACGTAATTGCAACAGACCCCCTGTGACTTTATTTTTATGGGTTACTGAACAGAGATAAACTAAGCTGCTATTTTCAGCAACTTGACTTCTGCAAGGAGATTTTCGCCTGAAGTCTTCAGCTTCGATGCAGAGCGTCCTTGCAGAAGTCAGTACTGGATATAGCATCGCCACTATCAAGCGGGCTCAAAAAATTAGCCTGTGAGACGCACCTCAGAATGGGCTTCACAGTCGCCATTTGTGTCACATGCAGCTTTAATGATGCTGCAAATTTTGCTTGGTTCCATTAATGAGAGCAGGGGACAAAAGAGGAATCTTTCTTCAAATATTGAAATGACGAGTGAAATATGATCTTGTCATTCTGAGCTGGGCAATCACAACCATAGCTCATCACATCACCCTTTTTAGCCGTGGCCCGTGTACGGCATTGTAGTTATTGAATTATGGCGTATGTATATTAATGATAATAATTATAAATTAAAAAAAAGTTAAGGTAAAAATTAAAAATTACCAAAATAATTGGCAGTAGAATCAGTATGTGCATATGCTTTTTTTAGGCAAATTTTATCCCCACATAGATGTAAATGGATTCATAGACGTCTAACCCAGAATAAGATGACTTCCCTAATGAAATCTCTAGCAATCGTGCATTCGATTAATTGAAAAGTACTCGAATCCCAAAGATTTCACTTTTACGGACTCACAGCAGCAATAAATCAAAGTAAAAGAAAGGAAAAAAGAAAGTTAGAGAACACTGTTGTAGCTCTTCTTTAGCGTAAAATACAGAAAGAAATTTGATAGATAGAAGTCTTTTTCATAAAAAAAGAAGAAGGGAAGAAAGCTTTTTTGCAGAAAGTTCTCTCGTAGAGATTGCAGATCTGAGGTGTGAGAAATGGCTTTCTCTGAAACCCTTTATCTAGGGTAGGGGCGGACTAAGGTATAGAGGGCTGGGGGTTGAAGCCCCCACTCATAGATGAAAAATGCTTAAAATTTTCAATAAGCCCGTGCAAATTCTAGAAATTAATATGTATTTTTTTAAGTTAGCCCCTTTCCCTAATATTTCTTTTACATAGAGCCCCCACAAGCTCAATTTTCTGAGTCCACCCTTGATATAAGGATTCCATGGGAGACAACCAGAGAGAGTCACATCTTTCACATTTATTGGGAGATGTAACTCTTGCTCAATGGTTAACCTCGCAACTCGCGCAATGGTCAACCTTGCAACTCTTGCGCGATGATAAACAAAACGTATCTCTAAATTAATTCGGAGATACATTACGGTTACGGTCACGCAGAAAGATATGAGCTGATAAATGCAGGTTGCTGATAAATGGATTCGAATTTGTATCCACCTACGCTAAAAAAATACACGTGTAGGGTGAGGCTCAACTCGAGCGACTTAACAAGCAGGACAGGCGCAGAAAGGTCAGGCTCGACCTGCACCATACTCATGGCCTAGGCCCGCCTCGCCACACCACGCAGGCATGGCATGGCCCAGCTGGCTGTTGCACGTGTGCATGTATAGTAACCACCACAAAACTCACTAGAAAGCTTAACACCATAAGATATGAGGAAAATATTAACAAAGCATATAAAAGAAGTAGTAAATAATTGATGTAGGACAAAAGTCATTAAAAAAGAGGAAACAATGAAGAGAATTGTGCTTCAATGCACATAAAACCAACAATCCCCAACACAGTAAAACACAAGAATAGAACAGAGAAATAAAAATATGCTGCTGCAAGTCATGCTTATAAGATCACGATAAATGTAGGTAAACAAGTCTTGAGCCTCTACCTAGTATAGTTATATTTGAAATATTAAAACTCTATGATGAGCTAGGATCTTGAACCAAAAATTTATCAGATAAATCGAATATAGTACACACATGGCCATAAGGTTTAAGGGATTTCTAACTAAACCGTGCACATTAATGGCCTTGTGCAATCCCAGCATTCATGAGCAGAGAGGAGGTTGACCTCTCATAGGAAGTGGCCCGACTTCCATACTCAGATAGGTATACTCTATCAAGGATGTTCCTATATAATACCCCGCCTTATAAAAGACATAGAGTTTACCAACCGATTTTACAGGTTATAAGCACTTCACATCATAGGAACAGGTAAGAACACATTTGAGGAGTTTGAAGTGTTCCTCCAGTGCCACCCAATGATAACTTCAATTTTCCTATTGAACTCGTTCAATGGGATCTCCTATCAAACGGGTTGGGTGTTCATTATTGGTGACTTATCTTTACTAGGCTTAAATCTCATTTCACTTGATGTAGAAAATGCTCGATCTTTAGCAAGTCCTTTCGTAAAGGATAGGCTAAATTTCTCATTGATCTCACAATATGTAAAGTAATTACTTCTTGCTTAAGTAATTGTCTAATGAGATTATGCCTCATGCATATATGTCTGGATTTCCTATTATATATTTTGTTCTTTACCTTGTCAATTGCTGATTTGGAGTATCTATGTAAAGTTATAGTTGGATCCAATTTTTTCCACAAAGGAATGTTAGTCAACAGGTTTTTTTAGCTATGCAACCTCTTTGTCGATTAAAACCATGCCAATAATCTCTACATCCATTGTAGATCAATAAATGCATAATTGCTTTTTTTATTTCCAGAAGACGGCTACATTACCAAGGGTAAACATATAACCGGTTGTGGACTTCGATTCCTCATAATTGGATATCGAATTGGCATCACTATAACCTTCAAGTATAAAAAGATAACTCTCATAGTGTAAACCGTAAGCAATGGTCTTCATCAAATATTTGAAATAACCAAATCATAACTGTTCAGTGCTCATCACGGGGATTGCTAGTGTACCTGCTCAATTTGTTTATTGTATATGCAATGTTAGGTTTAGTACAATTCATGATATATATTAGACATCCATTTGCTTTAGAATAATCTAATTGAGATATACTTTCTCCTTTATTCTTAGATAGTTTGACACTTAGATCAAAAAGAGTGGAAAGACCATTTTCTCTATACATATTAAGCCTCTGAAAAACTTTTTTAACATAGTGAGACTAAGACAGCACAATACATTTATGGTGTTTATGTATTTTGATGCCCAATATCACATTGGCCTAACCCATTCTTTCATGTCAAACTTTGAACAAAGAAACCTCGTACTATTCTTTACTGAATCAAAGTCAGTCCTAAATGTGAGCATATCATCTACATATAAGCATATTATAATTTAAGAACTACCAAAATCTTTATGATAAACACATTTTTCTGATTCATTAATTTTGAAACCTTTGACGATCATTACTTGATCAAACTTCTCATGCCATTACTTAGAAGCTTGCTTTTGGCCATACACGGATTTAATTAGTTTGTATACTTTCTTTCTTTTTTTTTTTTTTCCAGGAACCGCAAAACATTCAAGTTGTTTACAAGAGCATATGTATCAAAGAAGTCAACTCCTTCTTTCTATTTGAAACCTTTTACAACTAGTCTAGCTTTTTAACTTTTCAATTGAGCCATCATTTCTTAATTTGTTTTTGAATATCCATTTACATCCTAGTGGTTTAGTTTCCGAAGGGTGAGGAATCAATTCCCATAAATGATAGGATAATATAGACTCGATTTAACTATTAAGAGCCTCTTTTCAAAAAGCAGAATTAGGAGATAGCATGGCCTTATGATAAGTTGTGGGGTCATTTCCCAAAATATAAGTGATGAAGTCAAGAGATTCCTATCTAGGTCGTTTACTATTTTGAGTTTTAGGTCTTCAGGTTTAGAATTACCAATGAGAGCTAGTAAAAGAATATCATTGTTATTACTAGATTTTGAAAAATTAGTTTTACAAGGAAAGTCATTTTCAAAGAATACTGTATCTCTAGATTTGATAATTAAATCTTTATCTAAACCTGAGATTGCAAGGAATCTATAAGCCCTACTATGCAGGGCATACCTTAAGAAAACACTTTCATGTGTTTTAGGTCAAAGTTTAGTCCTCTTAGGACTTGGAATTGCAACATGGGCTAAATACCCTCACGCTTTAAAGTATTCCAAGCTAAGAGTCCTACCTTTTCATAACTCATATGGAGTTTTATCAGTCTTCTTGAAGGCGATCCGATTCAAGATTTGACAGGCTATCAGAAGTGCCACCCCCCCCCCCCCCCCCCCCCCCCCCCCCCCCCCCCCCGCCCCCAAAAAAAAAAAAAAAGCTCTTAGTTAGTCCAGAACTATTTATTATTGAATTCACCATTTCAACTAATATTCTATCTTCCTTTCAACTATACTGTTTTGTTATGGAGAACAAGGAGCGGCCACTTCACGAATTATTCCTAACGTGTTACAAGTCTCAATAATTCATTGGACAAGTATTTACCTCATCAATCAGACCTTAAAGTCTTAATTTTGTTTCCCAGTTGATTCTAAACTTTAAATCTAAAGAGGTTAAACTTTTCAAAGGCTTCAGATTTATGTTTAAGTAAATATACATAACTGAGTCTGGAAGAATCAACAATGAAAGTAACAAAATACTTTTTACCATTTCTGATAATATCGTTTAACTCACAAGTATCACTGTAAATCAAACCTAATAATTCATAACATCTTGCAACAATTTTGAAAGGTTTTTTAAAATATTTTGATTGAACACAAATCTCACATGCATTGGGTTGAAAATAAGTTTTTAAAATCAAATCTAAATCCGTCATTTTCTTCATAGAAGAGAAATTCACATGACCTAATCTAGCATGCCATAAATCAGAAGATTCAATGATATAAGTAGAAGTTGAAGCTTTATTACTGATAGAACCTGCATTCAGCTTAAAAAGGCCTTCAGCAACATAGTATTTTCCTATTCATTTTTGGTAATTACAAGTTTATTTGCATCAAACACAATCTTGAAGCCATTCTTGCTTAACACTAAACCACACATCAAGTTTTTACGTACATCTTGCACATGTAGCACTTCAGTTAAAGTTAGAGACTTGCCAAATGAGAGGTGTAAAACCACTTTTCTTTGACCAATTACTTTGGCAATTGAGGAGTGTCTCATGTAAAGTTCTTGACCATCTCTTATATGGTCGTAGGAGATGAATGCACTTCTATCACCACAGATGTGCCGGGTTGCACTTGTGTTAAGCCACCAATCTCTATAGTTACTCACAAGGTTTCCCTCTGTTATAACCGCCATGAAGTTCTCTACGAGATTAGCTTGATTCATACCTTTGGTTCCTATTCTTTGGCAGCATTCTTTTGTTAATGGACTTTTTTTTCCGCACAAAAAGCATTCAACATCATTTTTCTTATTGATGTATTTGCAGGTCTCGAGAGCTTGATTATGATTTTTCTTTTGATCTTTCTTGGTTTTTGACATGTTACGTTTGGGCCTTTTATTTTCAGTCTTAGCCTCAATCAGATTGTTTGCCCACATGTTCAAAATCCTTACTCTTGGTGTCATGCTCTCAGTGATGCTTCTAGTTTTTAAGACAAGTGATGAGATCTTCTAACTTCATCTCTTTTTTCTTATGTTTCAGAGTTGTGCTAAGTCTTTCCATGAAAGTGGGAGTTTATGGATGGTACTGTCTACTACAAATTGTTCTAGTAGTTCCATTCTCTCAGTTTGTACTTTATGGATTATTTTTTGAAAATCTCTCATTTGTGAAACCACAGATATTCCTTCTTCCATTTGGAAGTTTAGAAACTGTTCTATTGCATATTTCTTGGTACCTGCATCTTCAATAGCATATTCCTTGATTAAAGCATCCCAAAATTCCTTAGTGGTTTTATACTTTGAGCATACGCTATGTAAGAAATTATCTAACTGATTGAGGATGACATATTTATAAGCAAAATCATCAGATTGCCACTGATGATTGACACTGATCTTTCTCATAGGTAACAGCAGGCTCATCTCTACCTGGTTTGGGACACACTTTGGTTAGTACATAGAGAATCTTCATGACTTTCAGAAGATATTCCATCTTGATTTTCCATATATTTAAGTTTTGACCCTCAAAGTTGAAAACCTTGGGGTAGTATTCTCTTCTAGCAGTCGTTTTTAGTAATTTGCAAGAATATAAATGTCTACTGAATTTTCGACGGCACTTGCCCTTAATAAGGAGGGAGGCCTAAAAGCCTGAAAGAAAGATCGCTCAACTCCTAATCTTTCGGAAAAGCAATTAACCACTCGCATTAAGATCAAAGATGACGTTTCCAATCCAATCAGAACAATCTTTATATAGGACCTTAGTGGAAACAAAGGGGCGAGGGGGTTGGTTGATAAATAAACTAAAAAATCTGCCTAAACTGTTGGATTTTGTTGTATGTTAGTTACTAATAATAACTACAAAATAATAAAACTGAAGTAAATGTCAGAAACTACAAAAACAATTGGTAGCGGAATCACGTCTATGGAGTCAATTTTTTTAGGTAGTGGAATCACGTCTATGGAGTCAATTTTTTTAGGCAGATTTCGCCCTCATATAGATGCAGATAGACTTATGGACATCTGCCTCATAATAAGACGGCTTCCCTAATGGAATCTCTAGCAATCGTGCACTCGATTAACTGAAGAGTACTCGAATCCCAGATAGACCACTTTTGCAAACTCACAGCAATAATAAACTAAAGTGAAAGAGATAGGAAAAAAGGAAGTCAAAGAAGCATTATTGCCTTAGTAGAAAAGGTAGGAAGAAATTTGACAGACGGAAGTCTCTTTTGCAGAAGAAAAAGCAAGGAAAAAAAACCTTTTTGTAGAAAGTTCTCTAGCAGAAATTGCAGATTTGAGGTGTGAGGACGCGCGAGGCAAAGCCCAACCTGGGCGACCCAATAAGCAGACCAGCAGCAAATGGGTTGCGCCCTACCCCACTGCATGCATGGCCCATGCCTAGGCCCGCTTGCATGGCACGACCTGCTGGCCGATGCCTGCGTGGTTATTGTAACTACTACGAAACCCACTAGAAAGCTTAATATCATAAGTTAGGAGGAAAACATTAATAAACCACAAAAAAATATATATATATATATATATATAGTAAATAACTGGGACAAAGGTCACTAAAGAGTGATAAATGAGGAGGAAACCAAGTTACAAAACGGTGGAGAGAATTATACTTTAATGCACATAAAACCAACAATAGTGTGGTGCAGCACCCCATTTTAATGTATGGTGGGGCCCCTTTTTTTTAAAAATCCGAGCCATTCATCAACCATAAGACCCTTAATATTCATTGTATTTAAGTCTTCAAAGAAATATTTAGTGGTCCAACCACTTAGATTGATCACATATAAGTGCCTCCCTCTATTTTTATTTCAACAAGAGAATAATAAGGCAAGTTCATTATGTGCTTCCGATGGAATTTAATCTAATGGTGGCAATGTTACATATTTGAATAATAAATTACAAGGTGATCATTACAAGGGGTCTTAGGACTTATGAATGGCTTAGATTTCAAAAAAGTGGGCCCCACCATGCATTAAAATGAGGCATTCACCATACTACAATGGAGGGGTGCTGCACAGTAGCCCTGCCCCACTCTTTTTCTACTGGAAGAAAATAGTGCTTGGAGGGTCACGTCTAGATCAGGTTGGGCCAGCCGATGACATCTTATCTCCTCGCCCACCATGGATCAGGTTCAACTGTTCAAGTACGTGTGCCAATGGGTAACTCTAAAATCAGTAAACCCAGATGTTGGTATTTACTTTTCATTTTAAGCCCGTCCAGGGCCTTGATATCATGTCCACTTCCAGGCATTGCACGAGTCCCATCCTGGGGCCCAGTTCTATGAACCTTTACTATTTTCTAATAAATTAAATTATTATATATTAATTTAATAACAACTTCTTAAGCCTATGATCAGGGTTTTATCTTGTTCAAATCACATCATAAATGAGAGAAGCTTTAGGTTAGGGCTGCCAAAATGATTGTGTTGGCCCTGAATTCAGAATTAATTGCATCATCTCTTTTGTGCCTGTCCCAATGACAATCCTACTTTAGATCCTCGAATCATATAAATAAATCCATTATAATTCTTTTCGTTAATTTGTTATTATTATTTTTTTGTGTGACCAGATCAATATAGAAAAATCTTAGTAGACGTAAATGGGTCTGCTGAAAAGGGCTTATGCAATCTAAGTAGAGGATAGGACTCAACCCTTTCATTAAATGGGCTCCACTCTATGCTTGGCACTGTCCCTTGGGTTTTAAAATCTGTCCGAGTGTATTGGGTCAAGAAAGGCCGATTTGTAGTCTAGGTTAAGGTATATGAGCCAAGATAAGATCAAGTGCGGAAAGAAAACCTTGCTCATTCCCTTGATGATATTGTGAGGGAGACGGCAACAGGCCCATGTTTTGCATGTTGTGCGCAGAAGCTGCAATCTAAAAACCACAGGCAAACACCGAAAGGGAAGTAACATGAGAGCTTTACATGGGTTGATATGCCTCCGAAGTCTTAATGTTTTTCTTAATGATGTAGTTATACAAAAATAGTCTTCAAGTCCCATTTAATTCATTATTGAATGTCTAAATGGAACAAGAGAGGCTCATCAATAATATGGATATCATTTTTTGACCTTTGGGGTGTCATCAACACGAGGTGCGTACCTATATCACAAACCTTTTTTTGTCACTCTTCTATTAGGATTGTACTAGTCATATAAGAATATATGATTTCCAGTCGAGTGCTATTTAAACACAGAGAATCTCTCCTTTGAGTCAAAAAACTTTTTTAAAAAATAAATTTCCAAAACACCCCCCACACGTCTCTCCCTCCCTCCTTCCCCTCTCCTCCCCCTTTTCGTCTGGCCAGCGAAGAGCTCCGGCCGGCGGGAGGGGAACTCTCCCTCTCTCTCGCTCTTCCTTTTCCTTTTCCTCCTTATATTTCTCTTCCTCTCCTCTCCTCTCAGTCTTCTTCTCCCCCTCGCCTCTCCCGACTCCTCTCCTCTCCTCCTCACTGGGCCCCTCCCCCTCTTTCTCTTCCTCTCCACTCCCTCCATCTTCCTCCCTCTTCCTCTTCTTTTTCCTTTCCTCCCCTACTCTCCACCTTGTTTGGCCCTACGAGGCCAAACATCATTAGGGCCGATCAAGGCGGAGAGGAGAGGAGAAAAGGAAAAGGGAGAGGAAGAGGGAGGAGAGGAAAGGAGAGGAAGGAGGGAGAGGAGAGGACGAGGAGGAGTAAGAGGGAGGAAGAAGGAAGGAGAGAAGAGGAGGAGGAGGAGGAGGAGGAGGAGAGGAATAGGAAGAGGAAGGGGGAGAGGGAGGGGAAAAGGAAGAGGAAAAGAGAGAGAGGGAGGGAAAGCTGTGCTCCTACCGCCCGAAAGGAAAGGGGCAAAAGAGAGGAGGGACGGAGAGAGATGTTGAGGGGGGTATTATGGAAATTTTAATTTTTTTAAAAAATTTTCTATCTTAAGTGAGAAATTCTTTGTGTTTAAATAGCAACACTCTTTTTAGCTGCTTAAACCCTAAAAATCTCTAGCACAATGACCAAAATGCACCTTACCTTGTTATGGTTGAAGGAATGGACCAATTGGAGTAAAGAATGAGACTTTAAACCCCTGGAGACCCAAGGATTGATCTTTGGACATGTGTGTGAATGTGTGATATAAAAGATGACAACATCACTCAACTGTTAAGTATATATAGTTATAGAAATGATGTGCAACAAAAAATAAATTAATTAATTAAATTTGAAGTTTGCTTATAGGAATGAAATATCTTTTTTTTTTTTTTTTGCCCCAACCAGCTACAAGAGAACCATTTCTGATGTTTGTTCACATGAACGAGTGTAGCATCACGATTTCTAGCAAAATTTGGGAAGCATGTTTTTATATAGCATGGATAGAAAAGGTTATTTGTGTATCCAAATTAAAATACCAGATATGACTCCAGTAGATGGACCCATTTTAAATTTGGTTCTATATTGGGTCCATCAATTTCATCTCTAAGAATATAAACAACAAATGCCACATATATTATATTAAAAAAAAATATTCTAGTGAGAACTACCCTTCTGTTTTTCTCACGAGAACCATAGGTTGAGCTCATCTATCACCCAATCCAAACCTAATAATGGATAGGGACCCCCTCACCCCATAGTCACATGCCCATGTTTGGTATACATCCAGATAAACTAGTCACATGCCCATGTCTGGTTTACATCCAAATAAACTAGACCGCTGGATCAACTATGCCTTCATCCAAATGGACTGGACTTATGGGCCTTGGATGAAGTGATTAGAAATATATGATTGAAGCTAAACTTGATATATACTGCAGTCTCACATGGATCTTTTCATCTCCCCCAGTCTCATCTCCTAATGGGGTCTACAATAAGTTAAACAGAAGGGTAGTTCGCACAAGAATATGGCCCTATTATATTCATACATATGTATGTATGTTAACTTTATGCTCACGTTATGAGGATAGTGTTACATATGTATGGGGTACCTCTCATGGAGGTGCCTAAAACTCAAAGCCCCTTATAAGGCCCACTCACATTCATGCCAATCTAGGAGGATAGTGTGGTGGAAAGATCTTACTGTGGACATGAATTTTGGGCAAAATTCATCTCAATAATATTATAATAACCATTGATTTATAGACCTTAAGCTTTGGTAGTTCCTTAAGTTACATTTTTTAATGAAATTTTAACTCATATCGTAGACAACTTAGATTAGTGTCAAAGTAGAGTGAATATCAAGTACGAGGGGGGCCGATTTGTCATAGAGGGTCCCATGTGGTGGCAAAAAGTAACCTCATGCAGTCCATGGGGGTTATCACTAGGAAGAATGTAACTCAAGTTTATAATGACATACGAGGATAATATATGAATATAGAAGTATTTTGGCCAAGTCGGACCATTATTCAAATTGGTGTCGGGTTCAAGCTTTTAATTTAAATTAGACTCAGTTATGGGTTGGTTTGGGTCCCTATTAACTGTTAAATTGGGAGCTTGGGTCCAGGTACACTTTGAACTTGACCCGAACTTATTTTCATTTGTGTGTGAGCTCTAGGGATGACAACAAGTTGGGTTGGGTTTGCTTGGGTTTGGTTAGATACTCTCAAATTTTTTTATTTTAAAAACAAAAAAGGTATTTTCAATCATGTGGAGGATGGGAGTCAAGCTTGTGACTTCAAAGCTCTTACAATGTATAAACTGCCAATTGTGATGCAATAATCTTACGTAGAATATTTGCATAATAGCACTTATAACATATAATCGAGCAGGGGCAAGTCAAGTACACCCGAAACCCAAACCCACCCCAAACCAGACACAGGTTATAGTCTAAGTAGTCATCACTGCTGAACCCTTAATAGGAGTATGTCTCGCTGGGGCGCCTGTTTTAATCTGACCCAATTCCATCCGTTGTGAGCATGGTGCCTCGGTATTAGATAGTAGGCAATACATTCCATAGAGAGCATAGAATATCAAACACATGCCAATATCTACTAACCATTGATGATTGAATGCCTTTTCCACCTACAATTTTATTTATAATGAATATGGACTCAAAGTAAATTGGTGGGGAAGTATTGGAGCGACCTGTTCAAACTTCTAAGAGAACTTATTTGATACACATGATTTGTGGGTAGTCGTGCATATTTGGAGTTTTTCCCATGATCAGCCCTAAAGGGGTTAGTAGATGCCCTCAGTAAAAAAAAAATGCTCAAAGTAAATTGGCAATGGTGGGAGTAATGAAATATGCATTTCATTACCAGAATATATTCTGCTGCATCTAGAATGTCACCAAAGGTGGGACACCCTGTGAATCGTCCTGCCCCACATGATGACCAACACCGATGTGAACTCCAGCAAATCTAGTTTTTATTCTATTTTAAGCAAAACTGATTCACTTAGGCTGCGGAATGGTTAACCAATTTTTTTCTGTGCTTCTCCATGGCCCAGTTAGACTGCCTTATACATGGCAAATGCGCACTTGTCTTCACGGTACTGGTCTCAGACTCGGGCTTATAATCATAAGCAAGCCAAGCTTGAGTTTTGATTTGAATTGATTGGATCATGCCTTTGTCCACATCTAGAAATCAACAATCACAATTCCTGATTCAACTGCTGACTGCCTTCTGATTGGTGAAGTGTTTTTGGGGCATACTAGTGCGTCCCACAACTTTAATTAACGGGAAGGAGTTTTTCTCACTAATGGCTTTGATGGGCAAGAATAATGTGGCCACATATAGACACTCATTCACGGTCACATGCTCACATGAGACCGCATTGAATATTAGTATGTGACAGGCAGACACAGCCAATTGGAATAGAAAATGCTGACCGATTCCCTCTGCCAGGAAACACCGTAGTGGGCAAGGCAGAGGGCTAAGTCATAAAGAAATAGCAGAAAGTGCCCCACTAGGTGGACTGTCAACTCACCCTTCAAATCATCATATACTAATATCCTATCAAAACTTTAAAGAGCAGTTCTTTTCTTCTAGACCCAGACTCCAATCCAACGTTAATCTTGCACTAACCGAAACATTGCACATGAAGTTGCCGTACCCTTCACATAATTCCAATCCAATCCACATCGTTAAAATCTCATATCCCACTCTATGGAGGATGGCTCCAAAATTATACCAATTCAGCATACTCAGCATATGGCCCATAGCTTTGGTGCCCGTGATTGTCAATCCAATCAAATGCCACTTGTATTAGTGTACGGATCCTTTCAGTGTCTCACTCACAGTCACTCCTTTGTATGAGAGTGAAGGATTATTATTTTTTTTAATGCTTTTGAGTGAAGGATTAATACTCCACGTGGCCGAACTGAAAAATTTTACCTCAAAATAATTTACCTTGGGGGTTGGTTACCATGCAAAGACGTAAACTTCCCCTGCCGGTATCTAGGTCTTCCCTCTGCTCCACGTAAGATCCCACGTTGTGAAAATTAAATTGCTCAAAATAAGATATCAAATTTCCTTTGAATAGATGCTGGTCGTAAAATAAGATTGAGAATATGATGTCAGGTGATTTAACACAGTTTTATACGTTATTAGTTTTTAATAGTGTTTTAATTTTAAAAAAAAAGCAATGTGGGTCTTATTTTTAACCTGTTTGTTGTGAAATAAAGTAAAATAAAATAAGATAAACCTCAAATTAAGAGAAAATGATAGATGATAATTTTTTATTTTTAGTTATTTGATAGGAAAATTTTTTTATTTTTTGTATAAAAAGTAAATGATTTTTTTAATTAGGTGGTTGCTTTTTGACTTTTTTTTAAAAAGAGAGAAATTTGAATTCTTTTGAAAAAGGAGGAAAATTTGAATTTTAGTTATTTTACTTTGTTCTATACACCGCAAACAAACATAAAAATGAATTTTAAATTTCCTAAACGAACAATAAGAACTAATGAATAGTTCATTTAAAATCCGACTTCCCCAAATTGAAACCTAAAAGTTTATAATTTTTTCATTTAAAATAAAAAAAATTATATCGACACCCCTGTAATTTAGTGATATTACAAGGATACCCCTCAATTTTTTGAATTTATACTGACACCTCTTACCAGACATTTTTCATTAGGGAGACGGGAAGAAGTAATTTTATCCTTTCAACCCTGATGGAATGTCAGTTTCTCATCTTAGAACCAAACCCCAACCGCCTTGATTCTCTCATGTAAGAGGGAAGAGCATCTGACGTCAACCCATAGAGCTTAGAGTGTATTACTTGGATTAATGGAACAGAGTTGTTCTACTGTCCATGTAACCTCTTCAAGGTTCTGCAGAGGAACCATGATCTCTTCAGCGAATGTCATCAACAGAACCCGGCATTCTGCAATTCATGAAATGGCAATGTAGTTCAATGAAAGCAAGTTGTGGATCCACGGAAAAACACAAGGGCGAAACGTAATCCTTAAGTCATGAACCGCTTTAGCTCTTCCAAGCAAACGCCCTCACTGCCACCCGACGCCCGTCGCTGCGATCACCGTCATACCATCGCCAGACCCCAAACAGGGTTCCTTCTCTGGTTGCAGAAACAGAACGACTGAGAGAAAGGAAGACCTAGTCTTGGGTTGGTTCCACGTTGGTCCAGATTTGGGTCTATCTGAAATGAGTCTAGAAGCAGCACCCAGGTCAAGTTTACATCAGATCCAGATGGAATATTGGAATTTTGAAAAACCCCTCTCTTCTTCTACAAGTCCTCCTCCCAGATGCAGCGGTGATTCGAAAAATCTTAAGAACACCCGTGGCCCACCTTGATCTGGTTAAATTTGAAACAGTCAATTTCTGCTTGCCCTTCTACAATCCTTTAAAATAGACGGGACTGTCACGCGCTACCTTCTTTTTCGAAAGCATGATGAAATAAGATTTTTAAAAATAAAAAATTTGGATATGGGTAAATTGGGTATTAATTATAAAAATTTAGCTGACATGGTCAGTTTTTTTGGATTATAAGTAATGACACTCACAGCAAAAGATACAAATGTAACCCAAACATATGAATAAGTAGTAGATGCAGTTTAGTTTAAAAAAAAAAAAAAACAGGAGATGAGGTCTACATATAATTAGGTCAAAACTTTCTTTTGGCTTGGAAAAGTTTCATAATAGAAGTATTTTAAATGCTAGATATGGCCTTTCATCCGCTTGGAATTTTTTTTACCTGGGGCCTTCCGCTGTCACATGGTTCCTTCCCATCCATTGCAATTTGCAAGCGTCGGTTAGTGTGTGTGAGACAAGTTGGTGAATCATTTCTCACTTCCGGCTCCTGTACCTTTTTCAATTGTTTAGTGAATGAATGAATGAATTAATTATATAATGAGTCAAGAAGCGTATCTCATTTCTTGCATTTATGTCTCTCTCTCTCTCCCACGGAGGAGAGAAAGGGATCCGTTCGTATCATGGCCGAAACTCGTCCGCTACCGTCCGCATCCGACACTCCCGATCCGTTACGATACTGGTGCTACCACTGCCGAAAGCACGTATCGGTCGAAACCCTCTCCGACGACCTCCCCGATCTCATCTGCCTCGACTGCAAGAACGGCTTCGTCGAGTCCGTCTCCGCTCCTTCCATCTCCTCCTCCTCCTCCGCCTCCGCCTCCTCCTCTCCCTCCCCTCCGCCGCTCCATTCCCCCTCCTTCAACCAGCAGTTCCTCCAGATCCTCCGCCTCGTCGCCCGCGCCGCCCGCGACGATCCCCCCTACGCCGCTCCCCCTCCCCCTCCCCCTCCCATCCCTGATCCCTTCTCCGACACCGAGGATTTCCTCCGGATCGAGTTCGACGGCTGGGGAAACGACGAAGATCACGATTCCGCCGCCGCGGCCGCCGCCGCAGCCGGTGACGACGACGTCGAAGAATTCATCGACGATCTGACGCGATCCGTGGCGGAGATCGAAGACGACGACGACGATGCCGGAATCGAAGAGGAGGAGGAGGAGGAGGAAGAAGAAGAAGAAGAGAGCGACCGAGATCGGCAGCGGCGGCGGAGGGATCTGCTAAGGCTCCGAATAAGGAGCTTCTCGGATCGTGGATCGGGCGGCGGCGGCGGGGGGAGGACTCTGGATCTGGACTGGGCGGAGATCATCAGGGGGCTGGAGGACCACACGATCGAGCTTCGGGTCGAGGTGCCCGACGGGGGATCCGACGGGTACGTGGGGAACCCGGAGGATTATGTGGATACGGCCGGGTACGAGGTCCTGCTGCAGAATCTGGCGGACACGGAGAGCGGAGCGAGGAGGGGGGCCCCACCAGCGGCGAGATCTGTGATCGCGGGGCTTCCGACGGTCGAGATCGAAGGAGAGGGTTTGATCTGCGCCGTCTGCAAGGAGGGGGTGTTGGTGGGGAAGAAGCTGCCGTGCGAGCACGTGTATCACATGGATTGCATTGAGCCGTGGTTGGATTCGAGGAATTCGTGCCCCGTGTGCCGGTTCGAGCTGCCGACAGACGACATGGAGTATGAGGAGGAGAGGAAGAAGAGATTGGACTTGGATCATACTAATAATGTCTTCTAAGAAAGGTATGATTGCTTCTCTTTTTTTTTTTTTCTAATTGCCTTTTTTATGTTCTCTCTTGGTTATGGAACTGGGTTTTTTTTTTTTTTTTTTTTTGTAAATACTATGATTTCTTATGTTGATTGGTGGTTGTGTTTTCAATATGTAAGATGAAAAATTTTTCCTTCTTGAATTGAATTCCTAGGAAATGATGGTAACATGGGTTGAAAAAGGAATGTGAAGGAGGTGGATATAAGGTTTAGGAAATATGGTTTAGAGTCATGCTTGGTCATTTTTACCAAATGAGAGGTTATTTGGTGATTAGCTGTGGATCTTTAAATCTTCATCTTTTGTTTTTCTCCAATTTTTAGCCAATTTGATCTAAATTCAAATTTTTAGAATTCTTAGTAATTCAATTTCATGCAATAGGAAGGGACATATCCCTTGGATAATTTTAGTTGCCACAGCTGTGCCACTACTGTGAGACACTGTTTTGATCTTTGTGGCTTATTGATGAGATTTTTGGAACAAGGCAGGCACATGGTGGGACTGTTTGATTGACTCAATGGTTTTAACCCTCCCTAGCATTGTGTAGTGAGTCTAGACCACGTACAGGTTCGCAGCAAAAATGGATTGTTTTGGTTTGGTATGTGTTGAGTCCTATTCCAATCCGCTTCCACAATGCTGTGTCCCATCTTCATGACTGATGCCAGGTCATCACTCACAAGAGGCTCTAACGCATTGTCCCCTTTGTAGTTTGAATAATGCCCTTCTTCGCCTATTTTGTAAAGGCACCCGTGAGTGAAATCTCCTGTTGGAATTTTGAGGTTAGGCTTTCGGCATCCCAACTTTTTTATATTAGTCTGTAAACTCTTTAAGCAGACTCTAATTTGATGAGACAACAAATGATGATGATGGCCAGTTCACGCAAATTATAGATAGTGAGCCCCTTTTTACAATGCAAATTTCAAATGGTTGCTTCTCTTTATTGTGCTATGATGGACTATTGATGGATTCCATTATCATGTGGCTCACGTCATAGGTCTCCATCACCGAACATAGGCCCAACCACATGTGGAAACTCTACCGAAAAAGGGGAAGGAAAGTTACCCATCTTTTGGATCAGTGTCCCCCTTCTTCCACAATTACAGGCCTTGATGAAGCTTAAAGATGACTCCAATTGTAAGCGGAGTTGTCTTGTCTATGTAATATGCTATCACTTGAAAGGTAAGTCTTTTATGTTCATCTCTATCATATATGTAAAGAGTGAGAAAATGTATGCCGTCAGAATCATGGGCCACAGTCCAATAATTGTTCCTTTGTGATAAACGACTTTTGCCCATGCGTCGGTGGAATTATAAAGTCCCAAGGCCCACATCATATAATGCTGGATTGACTTGGTTAAATGCAATCTGACCATTCAGAATTTTGCGTAAGCCATGAAAGATCATCAAGCCATGGGCAGGGCTACACTCAACTGACCCATCCACCAAGGACGCACGGCATCCCCTTGGCCTTGCTAGGGGTGGATCCCATAATTTAGCCTCTTTTTTATTCTCTCTTAACCGTGGAACCCCTACCTGCTAGTAGGGCCCACAGATGTTGACAATCCAGCTACTCACAAGCATGTGTAAAAGATCTAAAGCTCCAATCCTCTGCTAATGATACTCATTTAAGGATTACGTATACAGAAGCTATTTTTTAAATCCTGATCTGGACCTACCTATGCATGCTCTTTTAGGATTAGCGCATGGTTTTAGTCATTTAAGGTGTCTCTTTGTTAAGTTTAGTGTGGCCCCAGATCCGGGTCTGGATCTTTTGTTTTCTTAGAGATGTTGGAGCCAATTCAATGCACGGTACATGCCTCTTATCTGGATCTATCCCTGCTGATCTGGGAGTAGGACCATATATTCACACTTGTAAATGCTTAGGTAGAAGTGTCATACAATTATACGGAATTGATAATAGTGCAGTATTTTAATTAAAATGGTTTTCGCTACTAACATTGAAGGATATTCTAGTATCATCAAAATGGGAATTATCAGGAGAAAGATCATGATAATATATTGGGATGGAAACGATAAATTCAAGGTATTCGAATACAGCAGCAGCAAGGCATCGGTCTTGTTGGGGTCTGCTTATCTCAACTAAACTCCTCTGATACAATCACCTCACAAGCAGCAAATGGCGTGCAATCTACCCTTCTACAAAAGCAGCAGCACCCCAGAGTGTCGATTGATAGCTTTTGCTGATTCCTTCCCACGCAATTGCATCACCCATATGTGTGTTTAAGGCCGTTTTGGATGTCTAGAAAATAAAATATTTACAGACTTTCCCCACCTCTGGACGCAGAGAGGTCTTGTGTTCGACGGCACCGTCATTGGTAACTTCTCCTAGTTTTACTTGGTGCATGAGGATAGGAGGATTCCACTAGGGATTATTTTTCAACTGTTCCAAAGCCAATGGCTTCTAGGCTGGGCTCTGTGGTAAATACTTTGGATTATTAAAAAAATTACAACTATGAAATGGTACATAATAAGATAGTGTAATCTTAAAAAATTAAAGTATTTATGCTGATTGGAAGATTTTGAAGAATGCTCAAATTTTTAAGTTTAGTCATTTGGCACATGCTGCGGGGTATAGCATATGTTTAGAAAAGGTTTCAAGATTAATATTTTAATATATTATTTTATCAGATTGGGGTTCATTTTTAAAAATAAAATAATAAAATTAAAAATTTTCTCATCTGGCTTTTGATTTCCTCTCACATATTCCTTGCACAGGTACAAAATGGCCAAAAATGAGAATCTCCCTTTTCATTAGCGTTTTATTAATAACAATTTACAAGCGGACTTAACTTTCGCTAATATTTGCATAACTGGCAGCTTTTGTAAATTATTTTCAGTTTTATGTGGTCAACAATACAATTACCTAGCATATTGTGGGGCCCTTTGTCCACCATAAATGGGCGACCTTCCTTTGTACCGGCAGTTTTGGAGTGGAATTTATTGAGTCAGGGAGTATATGAAGCAGCCAAATTGTGGGGTTTACCAATCTCCTCCCATGAATGATCTTCCACATCATAACTTCATAGACTTTCCGTTTCTTCACATTACAACACATATAATACATACTAACAACAAAGATCCGTGCTAAACTTGAGCCCAAAAAATGTAAATATATGTAAATATAAGATTGATTGAAATATTAATAAGAAAAAAATTGAATTCTATTAATTTTTATATTATTGGTTTAAGAGCTAGATATGTATACATGCTGAATACAAAATAGTAAAAAAATAAAAGAAAGATATTAATCTTTCTATTTTTTATTTATCTTTTTATTTCCACTCTCTCTTTTTCTCTCTCACTTTTGTGAGTTTTATTAATATTTTTAATTTAAAATTTTTTTGAGTAAGGGTATTGTGCTAGGATATCTCAATCTATTATCTTTAAATCCTTAAATGGAAAACAATTTATGTCATTAATTAGTAATAAGTGAGTTTTTCTTAAAATATTATTAAAAAACCTAAGAAACAAATTAGAATTTTTACCAAACCGGTTCGACACAGAGTTCTCACAAAATTAACAAACTAAATGATTCAGAACAGTGCAAGCACAATTGTGTGGATTTAGTGGGTAATAATTATGGGGTCAAGATCATCCAATCAAAGGCGATTCTAAATCAATGTGACGATCCACATGAAAGCGGGGATTTGGAAGCACATACCCATCCACCAATGATTCACATAATAAACATATATAGTTGCTAATATTGGCCAACTTATAGATGCAATGTAACCAAACAATTACACTGATTGGATGAGATGCTGAGAAATTTGTAATGAAATATGACTACGAACAATTGTGTGGATTTAGTGGGTAATAATTATAGGGTCAAGGTCATTCAATTAAAGGCAATTCTAAATTAATGTGACGATCCACATGAAAGCGAAGATTTGGAGGGTGTTAATGATATTTCAATAAATTCATAAATGTTATATACACACATAATGGGATATATTCGTTATTTTTAATAGGGAAGCAAGTCTTAGATTTGAGGAATTCAAGTTTCGAGAGAGAGAGAGAGAGAGAGAGAGATTTTAGGGGATAAGAAAAACCATTTCTTAATATTGATATTTTTATAAGATGACGTGGCGCTATAGAAAAAAAGAAAAAAAACTACTGATGAAGCACCCTCTAGAGCTCTCAATTCTTGTAGCTTTAATATATATAACCAGCAAAAAAGTCCCGTGCTAAGCTCGTGCCCAGAAGTTACAATATATTAAATTTTATGGATATTGTTGAGAAGGATAATATTAAAATGAAAACGACTATGTTATTATCTTTCTTAAATTATTTAACAAAATCTAAAGTAGACAAAAAATGAAACTGAAACAATCTATAAATAAAATTCTAGTTTATAATTCTCATTTTTTAATTTATAATTTAAGAAAAAATAATTTGCTCATGAGCTTACACCACTAAATGAAGGAAGTTTCTTGTTCATTCTCTCGCAGATTCTTTATGGTATTAAAGAATCATGACAAAAGCAGGCTATGTAGTAAAGTGCAACAGAAGTATATATATGACTTTATTAATAGTTCCTTTCTTGAAATCCCTATACCTTAGACAGTTTGAAGAATTCGCAGAAATATTTTAACTGGATATATAATCAAATGATCATGGTTTTTTTATTAATAAAAAGGACAAAGGAGAAGAAAAGATATGATAAAAAAAATAAACAAAGAAGAGAAACTTCAAATCTATTGTAAGTATGTGGAGAGAAACTTCAAATGTATTTATTTGGACTATTGGAGAATAAAATCAGTCCCAGAGATAACCAAAAAACGTGAAGGTCACTTACAGATGTTGTGTACAAAAACATGAAGAAAAGAAGACTCCAAGAGTATACTGAATGCCAACCAATCTTCTCTGAAATACAAAGAGCAAATGTAGATGATGATCGAGTGGCCTCCAACCAATCTTCTCTGAAATAGAAAGAGCAAATGTAGATGATGATCAAGTGGCCTCCACTGTTTTACGATCACTCTTCTCTAAGTAAGAGAGGCTGGATGTATAATAAAATCAATCACGGCAGTTGGTTCCGCTAGAAAGTCTGATTAAAGGCAGCACGCAGTCAGATCTTCTCCGTCCGTGTCTGCGTTGAGGTGGGTATTGTGCTGAATATCCTACAAATATAGAGATGAAATTTAAGGAACAAACCCATGTAAGACTTAAAACTTTTAACCATGGAAAGAAGGCATGTCCGTTGAAATCTTGGCCAAAGAAATCCAAACAAATCCGGGTGGAGAAAAATAAGCAAGTTGAGGCCTACATCCCATCCCATAGCATCCAACAGTAATGCCCTCCATGAGTCGAATCCAAATGGAAGTGGACTAGTTTAGTAATACTCTCCAGATCTTCCTTATGTATACTACCAATGACCAGACAGAGAGCCCAGCTGAGATATATAGGAGAATGATGCCAGAAGCATCTAGAACGCCTTGCCCTAATAGGCTATATGGCCAAAAAACACAAAAATGTAAAATATATTATACTTAATAGTCCAAATTCCAGAAAGAACTTGAGGAAGAAGAGGAACCTGCTGTCTCTGGCAGCGAGGAGGATGATTCATGCAGTCATTTGCGTTGCCGTCTTCCATTTCCCTAAATTGTTAACAGCAACAGCCTGCATCATTTCTGGTTTCATCATGAACTTACATCTTGGGCGGTTTTCATTTTATTTTAAAGAGAGGTTACAATGGGCAGTTAAAAAGGGTTTTGGGTAGAAAAGAAACCTCAAGAACTCTACCATTCTGAGATGCAGCCCATTCTCTTACTGTTGACATTGTCATCTGCTGAGAAGTTGATCATGCGAAACATAAGATTGCAAGCATATGCATGAGAAAAATTACCTGAAAAAAATCATGACTAATCATATAGCGAGATAAACCAAATCACTAACAAGCTCAATCAATTCAAAATTAAGTCGACATTTGCATGTCAACAAGTTAGTTCCATAAATTATATGCAATTGAAGAGTAATTAGATTCAAAAGGTTAGAAATTCAATCGAGGCATATTCACAGTTATGCCAAGAGACCTATAGGGTTATGCACCACAGCTTGCACAGTTTGCTGTCCCACAGGATAAGAGGGTATTAGGTTCACTCAAGGAGTCAGGACGCACGGTTTGGTTTGGGGATCCAGACCATTCTCTTGGTCTTCAAATCAGTGGACAACATTTCAATCAGTGGTCTGCATATAGACAGTTCAAGAATAGAATGCATAATTATAAATGGTGCAGAAAGAAGGCCACAGGATGAAGATCAATATTTGACAATCTGGGAGACTTTGCCTTCAGGACATGAACCACAATGGCCCCCCCCATAAGTGACAGCCTACATCGCCCACCCCCGGGCACGCAATGCACAGAATAGAGATTGAGAGGAGATGATAAGGATGGAGTTAGATTTGAGATCTTTAAAATTGGAATCAAATATGGGATTATGATGATGATAAGGATTCTAGTGACAAAGGAAGGAGAGATTTAGGGGAGTGAGAGGGGATTTTTAAAAGATGACGCGGCGCTTTAGAAAAAAAAGAAAAATAGAGGGTGCTGATGTGGCACCCCTCACAGGCCTCGATTTTTAGAGCTTTAATATATATAAAGGGTGGTTAAAAACCAAGATCAAATGTGAATATTGAGAAATGAACACCAAATAATATCTTATTTTGATGCTTATTATTTTTGAAATTTTACCTTTAATATTCATTTTTAACCACCTTAAGTGTTCAAATCTTATATAATTCTAATGCAAACAAACATGTCCAACTATAATTTGGATCTTTTTTTTTTTTGGGGGGTCACATGCATAGAGGAGAGGCAGCCCCAAACGTGCCATTCATGAATCTGATTCTTCGAAGTTGCCTCACAGGTGAGGCCATTCTTGAAAATGACAAGTAATCATAATAATGGACTTGGCTCCAATATGTGTGAAAGCACGTTTCTTCATACTCCCTACATTTTAGATTTTGTGTTGAAATACAATAATGCCTTTACTCATGAGAGCCAGGGCCAATATCAATATGGTTGCAGATGGGAATCTGATTGTCTTATCCTATGTCTCCGACTCCAAGTAAAGTGGGTCCGATTTTTGGATCCAAAATAAATTGGAGTCTGGATCCAAACAGATAAAATTAGAAACATTCAAAACCATATTCAGATCCGAGATATTCAAATTTTGCCAATGGGCTCAGCAAGCGAAGCACAGTGGATAACTTGTATAGTCCCAATATGAACCTAACTCTAATGTTAACCTTTTTTTTAAAATATTAAACCAAATCTAGCCAAAAAGTTTGAGGGTCTAATGAAGCTCTTAATTACGTGGACAGGTTTGGGTATTGTTGTTGGATTACAGTGCATTAGTAGAGTCGGGTTGGTGTTTAACTCAAGCTTCTTTTTTTTTTCACCAAAGGTATCCCCATGGTATTTTAGCTGACAGGTTTATCTTTGGGGGCACAAAAACGACCCACAACACACATGCACCAAGTCTAAGGCAACTGTCTAACACATGATGTGGGGAGTAATTTTTTACCTAATTAACGAGGATATCCAGTGGTATTTTATCCAACATTTCTATTTCCCTGGGCACACACATGACCTTGCAATACATGTGCACCGAGTGAGTCCGGGGTGGGTAGCAAATGCAAGACGTTGGGACCTGCCCACACCTTATGCCAGTAAACCATCACTCAGGTGGAGGTGGCTATAGTGGGTTGAATAGAGAGAATAAACTCAAGCCAAATTAAATCCAAACCAGAGTAATTGATTGGATAAAGAATTCAACAAACATTGCAAACAAGAGATGAAAACCCAACTTGACCAGATTGTAGCTTTTGAAAAATGACCAAAGCGATAGTTTTATGCAAGCTGAGGCCTGCAAATCAACCAAAGGAAGCCCACATACCAAGGCCCACATGACAACCCAATTTGAGCTCGGCTTTAAAATTTGGATTGAATGGAGCTTGGCCTCAGGTGGGGATATAGTCTGAGTATTTAAACTAGATATATTATATTATTACATGAGTATACATATTATATAAAAAATACAGCATAGATATGTATAATATATAACTTCTATGGCAATATCCCCACGGCCTGTGTGAGGTGTCATGGACCTACTTGAATGCATGCCAATAATGTGACTGTGAGGACAGTATAATGGAAATGTCCCATTAGCGGATGTGATTTTGGAAAAAATAAAAATAAAAGCATCTTAATTAGATCATCTTCACAACCATTGATTAAAAAATCTTAAAAGTTTAACAGTTGTTAACCTTGCATTTTTTATAAAACAGAATCCATATGTCAAATTAAGGTGCATGCTAATTTTTGAAGCGGTTAGTAATGAGGTCCAAAATGGTAAGAAACACGAGTCACCTCTCACAGAAAGAAACCCATAATCTATCACACTAAAATCCATCTGAGGTTTGGGCTGAAGTTTGAGCTTTGGCTGAAGTCTTCAAACTGGAGTTCAACTCAAGCTTACCAATACACAACTCAAATTAAACTCGGGCTAAATCAATAGTTTGCCTCTCCAGAATGAATTTCAGCCTCTTGAGGCCATTTGTACCATCTCAAAATAAGACGTTTGGTGGATTAGCAATCCATAAAATAAAAAATAAATGAAGAATCTTATATATATAGATATGTGTATATATATATATATATAACACTATCAGCCTAACTTTTACCCGTGTCATATGATAATTGTTTATGGCATACCCAGCTTTTACATAGGACGAATTAAACCTCTTGGACGGCCCATTACCCATATTATGATCCGTTTCAAATCATCGAGCCAATACAGAGATATACAATGATGAATTAGCACTTCTGATATTATGAGTTATAAAACAAGAGAAATGAAAAGGGAATTTTAGATCCAGGACTGGATTGTGCCACTTCAGTAATTGTTAATGAAAATTGGTGTGGACAAGGCAAGAGCTTTACCTTTTCGTGTTATATGGTATCCATCGGAGCAAGAAAAAGTATATATATGCTGATTCAGTCAAAGCCTTGCATCTAATTCTACAAAGCTTTATCTCGCTATGAAGTGATTCATGTAAGTAGAGAAGACAATGTCCCAGCTCATATGTTGGCTAGACATGCCAAAGTGGTAGATGATATAAATGTTTAGTGATACTCTCTTCCAATGTTGATAAGACAATATGTAATTGTTAACTCTTTGTAAGTCTTTTTAATACATCAAGAATCTTTTGATAAAAAAGAAAGAAAAAACTTCTTCCATTAAAATTCCCTTCAATTAATGAGTTCCATCCTCACTTGAGGCTATAGCTCAGCCCCATAACAATTTTAATTTCACAGGGCTATTTTACCTTCACATGCTTGCATGAGAGGTAATGCTTTTACCATGAGCTAAGACATCCCATGATAAATACAATCCACTTACACTCACTAACCTCATTGAATTAGCATTTACCCTAATTTGACACTAATTTGAATTTAGACCCATAGTGGTTGTTATTGCTGAGTGCCAATTCATAGGGCTAAATTGAGCATAATGGGATTGGATTTGACATGGGGTGTTCCACTGGTGCTAAGAAGATTACCTCTCACCAAGTCCCTAAAAGGTCCCTCCTAGCATAATATTACCCATTATCCAATTCAACAAAGCTACTTTCATTCAAATTCTCTTTACCATCCCCCCTTATAAGCTATCACCTCAGCCCCATCACAAATTTTCTTCCCTTGGACACCAAGTGAGATGGAAGAAGGTAGGTAAATGGTTGGAGAATTGATTATAAAGAATTTCAAAACGCTCAATCACATGGTCCTAAATAAGATTTGTGATTGTGAACATAAAAAATAAAACATTTAATCTCTTGAAAAACAAATCAATGAATTTTTTTTAGTAGAAACGATCATTGTCGCAACCCATTCCATTTTTAGTCTATCGGTACTGTGGTCCACTAGATTAGATTTGTCGCGATTTGTTCCGGGCTCAACTCATGAGATTTAAGTATCTAGATGGAAGAATGAAGGGGAATGGTTGATTTTGTTTAAGTAAAATAAAATTGACAGTAATTATTGCTGGAAGATAAAAACGTGTCCTTCTTGATCGCAAGATTATCACCGGGCCAATTCTGAAACCATAAAGAATTTCTAAAATTAACTCATGCCCATAAATTTCACCCTAAAGTTTATTATCCTCGGGATAAGGATAATCTACCACACTCATAACACCTGAACAATATTTGATGTACTCATACGCTAATCTCTAAGATAATCTCTAACAGATTATCTCCATCACGATCAGTTAAATAGCTCAGTACGTCGAACCTGAGACCAATTGCTTCACATACTTTACTACTATTGCAACTATGTGGACAACGCCGCCCAGATAGTGACATGGGCTAGCAGAGAAACGGAAGCAGCGAAGTTCAAGCAAGATGCCTAGAAACTAAGAACAAAAATGGAGAGGCACGTACAATGATGCTTCCACGCAATCTACTTTAGACGAGAGAAACAAAATATGGTTCTTACAATAGCCTTGCATGCAAGGTTTTGGGTTGGTTAACCACAGCCTTGAAATTTATATAAATGCTTTTCTACTCCTTGGAAGTTATGATCAGCAAACCTAAGGCTTGTGTTCTGATCCCAGCTCCAAATGGTTTCTATCAATTGATTTTCAAGATTGGATTTAATCCATATCTTAACCTGGACTAAATTTGCTGCAAGAGACTTAAGCCTACCTGTCAGAGAGATGTTGAAGCAGCAGGCAATGAAGTTTACACTAATTTGCAGTGATCCTTTTCATCAACCGAAAGGATTTTTGTATGTTGGCTAATTTATGAGTTGAACAAAACATTAGATCGATTGAGTTGTATATTACATTCTTTGATGATGGACCATGGTTCAAGTTGCTATATTCTTTGATGATGGATTATAGTTAGAGTCACCAGAGGAGCTGAAGAGAAGAAAATCAAAAAAATTGTACGAAAGATACTCGATCAATCGGATCATTGCTCGATTGATCAAATTGGAGTCAGTGGCCTAATTTGATCTATTAGATGGATACTTGATCGATTAGGCTTGCGTAGATTTCCCACCAACTTATGGGATTTCTATTCTTATCTAAGTGGAACTTTTCTATTTTGTGCTAATTTTTATTTCTGTTGGATTACTATTATGAGGCACAAAATTGAGACTATTTAAAGGGGTCATCTCCCAACCCTAAGTACGGATCTTATTAACCTAAGTCGAGATTACACATTGGAGATCATCTTCTTTAAAGCTTTCAATGAGAGTTGAAAGGGTGAAGCTTTATTTCAGAGAGCAATTACTTCTACATCTCTTGTTGAAGTATTGAGGCCATCTTAAGTGATCAAAATGTGTGTTAATTAAGTAAAGAATAGCACACAGTGAAAGAGTGTCCGTAAGCAGAAGGAATTGTAGCGAGAAAAACTTAATTCTTAGGGTGCGAAAAGAGTGTGAGTATATTTTGTAACTGTTCGACTTTCTTTGATGATTGATCTTTGTTGGATTCTTGGTTTTTTATCTATTGGGGTTTTCAACATAATCATGCCTTCTTATGGTGTGTGCTTGTGTTGATTGATTTAATTTCCGATGTGTTTACATATTTTCTGATTGTTTGGCATCCTAGAGATCCCCTAAAACTTCGTCTGCTAGTTTTCTAAATTTGAGGCTCTAGTAATTGGAGAACTGTGAAATTCACTTGGAGAGCGCAGTGTACTGGGTCATAATATAAGCTGGAAATGAGTCCGTCTGGATCTCTGATATATTGTGAATGTTGAATTGAGTGATGACTTGAGTTGGGGTACGGTTGCAGGTATGGCAATTTGGCAATTGGGAGGGGATGGCAAGCACTTGTGGCTTAAGTGAATCTAAACTCTTAACAACATCCTTGGTCTCCCAATCGGATGTGTCCTTGGCTTCAAAACAAGTCCAGTGGTGCCTGTAAGGATCAATAAACTCCCCGCTTTTGTTTCTACAGTGCGCAATGAGTATGTATACTTGTGTATCACAGTTTGGTTACTGAGACCCTTGATTTGATGGAAATTTTCAGATGGTTCCAAAAGGTATGTAAGATTTTTTTTAGTAAATCGAAAGTACGTAATTAAAGATGCATGTTGGAGTACTTCTGTAATTTTTTGTCTTCACATTAATGTATCACAAGAAGAGTCTCAATCACTGAAAGAAAGCCCCCATTTGAATAGAATGTGTGGAACGTATAGTGTTCTATATGTTCATTTGCTCACAACAGTATCAAGGCGATTGATTAATACAATGTTTTATTGGGTGACTGAGAGCCTCTTTGTACAGTTGGAACTAATATTAGTTATATTCTCATGTGGCTTTCAAATGCTTTTTGTTCAGGGGTTTGGTGGAGAATGATTTTTGGAGTTCTCTCCTATCTGCGGCCAGTGTGGCCAGTACGAGAGACTTATGTTATGGTACCTATCATATAATCTCTCTGTGGATTTGAAATTCGTTCTATGTTTGGTTTTGCATTCTGGCCTTTTGCCCTTCCTTCTAGTTCTAGAATCCAGTGTGAAGTGGAACGATGTTGGGAATCCACAGATTGATTGATCCATTCAAAATTGATAAAGTGTAAATATACAACTCATAGATGCCATGTAAACCAATGTGTTGATTACTTAAAACAAGATCTCAGAGAAAGCTGAGGTTCCAAACTTTACTATGAAGATGGAAGACTGAAAAGAACAAAATTTCAATTCAAGTTCTATCCTGATTGATCTTTCAGAGCATAGGAGTCTAGAAAAAAAAATGGCTTTCTCAAAAACTGATACATGGGCTAAAAAGCTCAGTTTCTAGGCTTTCTTTTCTGTTCTTCTTCTTCTTCTTCTTCTTCGTGGCACAGTCATGTTTAGTTCTTTAATTATTTTTTAAGGCACAGAACACAGAACAACACCCCAAAGCATTTCTAGAGCCAATTGCTGTAGATTTGAGACAGAGATGTATGAATAAAATGATATCTTGCGTCGTTTGCAATTGTCATGCTACCAGGAATGCAGTCCGTTTTGGTTGAATGTTTGAACCAGGTAGGATTTAATTTTTAAGGGTACATCCAAACAACACCTTCATGAAACTAAGACCACACAATGTAATCATTTATCGCAATCTCAACATTCAACAATATACTTTGCCTTCCCAATGTAGTCCATTCTGCATTTACTCGTATTGATACTAGGGATTAGAAATACTATGGCAGTCACAAAATATGGTAGTATCATTTACCTTGATATCTGTAAAAAAAAAAAGGCCATTCACTTGGTCTCAACAAAATACTGCACAATTAATTTAGGCCAGTTGTACCAATTGTTTTGCCTGGATATGTCTGATGGGTCCGGTGAAGCCTGATCTAGGGTAACTGTGTAATAAGTCGGTCTAATCTGAACCCTTTGTTATGAGGGCAGATCCGACGGTTGTGATTGCTTAGGGTTACTATTTATTAGGGCTTTTATTATTCTGAGGGTGTGTGGTGAGAAGAGAGAGTTGGTTTTCTGCAGAGAAGAACCAAAGGAGAGTTGTGTGCTCTTGTAATCACGAGGAGAGGGCTGTTCTTCTCGTGGGTGATCTCTAACAATAGTGAAACAGGTTTGAATCTCCGTGGACGTAGCCCACATCGGGTGAACCACGTAAATCTGTGTCTTTTGTGTGGAGTGTTTGGTCTTCTGGTTTCTTTCTCTTTTCCCAACAACTGGTATCAGAGCGTCAGGTTCAGATCGTGGGATCGTGGAGTTTCGGTTTACAGAAACTTGGATCCGGGCTCGATCTCGCCGTTGCACGCCGTCACCGGAGGAGACGACCGGAGAAAAAAAAAAAAAAAACCATTTTTCTTCTCTCCTCCCTGCCTGCTGCCACCGCTGCCAAGCAGCAGCGCCACCATCTTCCTCGCCGCCACCGCCTGCTGCCCCGCCCGGATCAGACCACCGTGCAACCGCGGCTGCCCCGCTCACGCCGGAGAAGACGAGCGCAGACACCCACTGCGCCGCTGCCAGACCTGAGCAGAAGATCCGCAAATCATGAGTCCCCAATCGCTGCGGTCACCACCGAGATCTTCGCCGGGATCGTCGCCGGAGAAGACGCCATCAACCGCTGTCAACCCGCTGCCGTCGCCGAGAACGAAGGAAGCCGGCAGGTCACGGTCGGTCTCTGTTGCAGAAACAGAGGAAGGAAGAAGGAGAAGCAGGGGCGGGTCCAGATCCAGGTCAGGTCAGGTGCAACCTGACCCGACTGCAGTCCAGTCCAGAAGCAGTAACAGCGGGTTCGGGTCAGGTCAGGTGAGACCCGACCCGATTTCAGTCCAGCCCAGCAGTTCCGAGGTGGTTTGGATCCAGGTCAGGTCAGGTCCGACCCGACCCATTATCAGCAGGTCCAGCCCAGTCAGCAAGTTCAGGCCGGGTCAGGTCAGGTCCAACCCGACCTGTCTGCAGTCGGCCCAGCCCAGCGCAAACGGACAGTTCCCTCCTGGGTCAGGCGAACCCGACCCGGGTCCGCTCCAGAAGCCCAGCCAACAGCGCAGCGACGTCAGCAGTGACGTCAGCAACGGTCAACGGCCCCGTTTGACCAGATTTGACGGCCAGAATTGTTTTGCACGTTTCGAGGTCATCCGGACTCCAAATTGAGCTCTGTTTTTTTCTGTGTACTCGTTGCGACGAGATCTACAAGATAGACGGAACAGATTGACTATTTGACCAACGGAAAAATTATCAAGTAAACAGAGCTTGGTTTGAGTGGGAGCAATGACGGACGATACAAAGCAAACAATTGAGAAGTTCAATGGTCAGAACTTTGCATATTGGAAGATGCAGATAGAGGATCTTCTTTATCAGAAAAATTTCTACTTGCCACTTGGAGGAAAAGCCCAGAAGCCTGCAAATATGTCCGTTCCAGAGTGGGAGGTGCTTGACAGAAAAGCTTTAGGTACGATCAGACTCTCTTTGAGTAAATCTGTTGCATTCAATATTTCTAAAGAGCAAATCACTGAAGATGTTATGGCTGCCCTTTCACGAATGTACGAAAAACCATCTGCTTCAAATAAAGTACATTTGATGAAAAGGTTGTTTAACATGAAGATGACTGAAGGTGGGATTGTCACTGAACATGTAAATGAGTTCAACACAGTCATGAGCCAATTGTCATCGGTAAAAGTACATTTCGATGATGAGATATGGGCATTGCTATTGTTATCATCTTTACCAGACAGTTGGAGTGGTATGGTTACTTCACTGAGTAATTCCTCGGGATCAAGTAAACTGAAATTTGATGATGTTGTGAGTGCTGTCATCGATGAAGAACTTCGCAGGAAATCCTCAGGTGAATCATCAGGAAGTGCATTGAATGTAGAAAACAGAGGAAGGCATACAGAAAGAGGTCAGAGTCGTGGAAGATCGAAATCGAGAAGCAAGTCAAGATCGTCAAAAGGCAAGATTACATGCTGGAATTGTGGCAAAAAGGGACACTTAAAAAAGGATTGCAGAGCCCCAAAGAAAAATAAGCAAAGGAACGGTAACAATGACAATGATGGTGATGCTTCCGCAAATGTTGCAGGTGATACTGTTCATGATGCTTTAATTCTTTCCTTTGATTATAAATCTGAATCTTGGGTCATAGATTCTGGTGCGTCCTTTCATGCCACTGCACACAAAGAATATCTCCAAAATTATGTGAAAGGTGACTTTGGAAAAGTTTATCTCGGTGATGATGAACCTTGTGATATAATTGGCAAAGGAGATGTTCAGATCAAATTGCCAAACGGAGGCACATGGCAATTGAATGATGTCAGGCATGTACCGAGCCTTAGAAGAAACCTCATATCTGTTGGTCAGCTTGCAAGCTCTGGTTATGTCACAACTTTCGGAGGTGACTCTTGGAAGGTGACAAAAGGGAGTATGGTTATTGCTCGCGGTAAAAAGGAAGGTACTCTTTACTTGTCTCATAGCAGTACTAATTCCATTGATGTTGCAGATAAAGGCACAGACACAAACACATGGCATTGTAGACTCGGACACATGAGTGAGAAAGGGATGAAAATCCTTCACTCGAAAGGTAAGCTACAAGATCTCGAGTCTTTGGACTTAGAGTTCTGTGAAGACTGTGTTTTCGGTAAGCAGAAGAAAGTTACTTTCTCCAAAGTAGGGAGGAAACCAAAATCAGAAAGATTGGAGCTGGTTCACACGGATGTGTGGGGACCTACACATGTATCTTCTCTTGGTGGATCTTCTTACTTTGTTACATTCATTGATGATGCTACTAGAAAATTATGGGTTTATCCTATGAAACACAAGTCTGATGTGTTTGGTATTTTCAAGAAGTGAAGAGCTTTGGTTGAAAATGAAACAGGTCTGAAATTGAAATGCCTGAGGTCTGATAATGGGGGTGAGTACTGCAGCAAGGAGTTTGAGGAGTATTGCTCCACAAATGGAATAAAGCGAGAAAAGACCATTCCTAATACACCACAGCAAAATGGTGTGGCAGAGCGTATGAACAGGACCATTGCAGAGCGTGCCAGAAGCATGAGGCTGCACGCTGGATTGCCAAAGCAGTTTTGGGCAGAAGCAGTGAGCACTGCTATATACTTGATCAATCGTGGGCCCTCAGTACCTTTGGATGGTGGATTACCAGAGGAAGCTTGGAGTGGAAAAGAGGTAAATCTTTCACACTTAAAAGTATTTGGCTGTATCTCTTATATTCATGTTGATGCTGAGAAAAGGGACAAACTAGATCCTAAATCCAGAAAATGCACTTTCATTGGATATGGTTCTGATGAATTCGGTTATCGCTTCTGGGATGAAGAAAATAGAAAGATCATCAGAAGCAGAAATGTTATATTCAATGAGAAAGTCTTGCATAAGGATCGGGATAATGTGCAAAAGGATAATACAGAGTACTTAGACACTGAGGATGTTCCTGAAAATGATGCACCTGAATCACATGAAAATGTAAACCCACAGGTGGAACCTCACACACCTACACCGGTAAGAAGGTCATCCAGGGTTCATAAGCCTACACAACGTTATTCACCTTCAATGTATTACTTGTTGTTAACTGATGGTGGTGAACCAGAATGTTATGAAGAGGCAATGCAGGTTGATACTCGGGCTAAGTGGGAGCAAGCCATGGAAGATGAGATGCAATCATTATTGTCAAATCAGACATGGGACTTAGTTCAGTTGCCTGAGGGAAAGAAAGCATTGCATAACAAGTGGGTGTACAGGTTGAAGGATGAACATGATGGCAGTAAGAGATACAAGGCCAGATTAGTTGCAAAGGGCTTCCAGCAGAAAAAAGGTATTGATTATTCCGAACTGTTTTCTCCTGTGGTTAAGTTAAACACAATCAGAAGTGTTTTGAGCATTGTGGCCGTAGAAGATTTACATCTTGAACAATTAGATGTCAAAACTGCATTTCTCCATGGTGACTTGGAAGAGGATATCTATATGTATCAGCCACAAGGATATGCTGTCTCAGGAAAGGAGGACATGGTGTGTAAACTCAAAAAGAGTTTGTATGGCTTGAAGCAGGCCCCAAGACAGTGGTATATCAAATTTGACAGGTTTATGCGCAACACAGGTTATAAACGATGTCATGCAGACCATTGTTGTTATTATAAAAACTTCGATAACTGTTATATCATTCTCCTTTTGTATGTGGATGACATGCTTGTTGCAGGTTCAAACATGCAAGAAATATATAATCTGAAAAAACAGTTGTCAACGGAGTTTGAAATGAAGGATTTGGGGGCTGCGAATCAAATTCTCGGCATGAGAATTACTAGAGACAGAACAAATCGTACATTGAAGTTGTCTCAGGCAGAATATGTTGAAAAGGTCCTACACAGATTCAACATGCAAGGTGCTAAGCCAGTTAGCACTCCACTAGCAAGCCATTTCAAACTCTCAAAAGAGTTGTCTCCTAAGACAGAACAGGAGAGAGATGACATGTCAAAGATCCCATATGCTTCAGCTGTTGGCAGTTTGATGTACGCTATGGTTAGCACAAGACCTGATATTGCTCATGCAGTGGGAGTTGTAAGCAGATTCATGGGTAACCCTGGAAAAACACATTGGGAAGCAGTTAAGTGGATTCTCAGATATCTGAGAGGAACGACTAATGCAGCATTGTGTTTTGGCGGACCAAAACTCAAACTGGAGGGTTATGTTGATTCAGACTTGGCAGGAGATCTTGATAGAAGTAGGAGTACTACTGGATATGTCTTCACCTTGGGTAGTGCAGCAATCAGTTGGAAATCACAATTACAGGATGTTGTTGCACTTTCTACTACAGAAGCAGAATATGTCGCCGCTACAGAAGCTAGCAAGGAAATGATTTGGTTACAGGAGCTAATGGAAGAGTTGAGTAAGAAGCAGGAGGACAGCAAGCTGTACAGTGATAGTCAGAGTGCCATTCATCTTGCGAAGAATTCGGCCTTTCATCCAAGAACCAAACACATTCGGATTAGATATCACTTCATTCGGTGGCTTCTCGAAGAAAAGGTGTTGAAATTGGATAAGATTCCCACAAGTCAGAATCCAGCAGACATGCTTACAAAGGTGGTGCACATCGAGAAACTGAAGCTGTGCTCAGCTTCAGTTGGACTTCTTGTTTGAAGACAAGGTGATGAGATTTGAACCTGTGTTCTGTTGTTGTTACTGCCATTCAGAATGATCAGTCTTCAAGTGGGAGATTGATGGGTCCGGTGAAGCCTGATCTAGGGTAACTGTGTAATAAGTCGGTCTAATCTGGACCCTTTGTTATGAGGGCAGATCCGACGGTTGTGATTGCTTAGGGTTACTATTTATTAGGGCTTTTATTATTCTGAGGGTGTGTGGTGAGAAGAGAGAGTTGGTTTTCTGCAGAGAAGAACCAAAGGAGAGTTGTGTGCTCTTGTAATCACGAGGAGAGGGCTGTTCTTCTCGTGGGTGATCTCTAACAATAGTGAAACAGGTTTGAATCTCCGTGGACGTAGCCTACATCGGGTGAACCACGTAAATCTGTGTCTTTTGTGTGGAGTGTTTGGTCTTCTGGTTTCTTTCTCTTTTCCCAACAATGTCTGTGTCAAGTATGGACACTAGATAGAACAGTGTTTTACACAATTGGTTATACAACACTGAGCGATTCTGGCAAGTGCTCAATTGAATAAAGATAAGTGCTTCAGGTTCATTCATGTTTCTTCACTTACTAGTAGTTCCCATTATTCAATTTTCAGGCCAGTTGCTCTTTTTCGAAAGGGCACATATCACACCCCAAGGAAAAGAAGTTGGGCTTGGTTCTCTGTGGATGCCTCGAAACAAAGTGAGGTATCTGAGAAGAATTTCTGAAAAAAGCTGTTTTGCTTGTACCCCTGCATGGGAATAACATAATTCCCAAACTATGAAGGTCCCGTAGCGACTGATAAGGATACAATTACCATGAAGGTGAACACTTTGTTAAGCCTTTTTATGACCTTAGGTTCTTTGTTAGATGTGGAGCTCAGGTCTCATCAATAAACACCTTTTTTTTAATCTGACAGTTATAAACAAATTCAAATTTCTTTTTAAGAATCAGGTAAATGTTTTTTATATAATTTCGCAGTCCTCAGTATTAGCACTACAATATTCATTTGTTCATTTAAATGCTTTGTTTCTTTGCTTCATTTTTGGTGGGACTGAAAATGTTTCGAGTGGGGCTTGTCAATTCAAAAAAAAAAAAAAAAGGTAAGATTGTCAATTCAAAATTGAATCATAGAATGACATTAACGTAGATGTCTTCAGAACCTCCTAGCTAGTTCTGATTGCTGCATTGTTTGCAGTGTTTTCATTTTCTTTTCTAAATGATTTGGTTCTTTGCTTTGTGTTTGATGATTTTGAAATGTATGTTGGACACAGAAGGTAACATCGATCCTTATGTAATCCTCACTTGTCTGTTTCAATTGTGTTTTGTTTAAGGATTCTTGTAATTGGATGGAAGGAGCTGGATTTGCATTTATTGTATGGAGAAGACACCGAAAGGGATGGCTTACCCAAATGGTGACACAACGAATATAATGAGGAACATAGAATGGTGGATGCATTTGTGATTGAAAATGTGCATACGCGAACAGCTCCTTGACCAAGCGGTAAGGAGCAGTTGTTCTCACCAGACTATCTAGAATTCTAACTCTCTAATGCTTCATTTCCCATGTATATGGGCTTCTATTCTCACATGTGTAAGTTTCCTATTCCATGTGTGTGGGCTTACATTCGTACATGTGCGAGATTCTTTTCCCATATGTGTGGGCTACTATATCTATGTGTGCTGGCTCTCTCCTATGACCTAGCCCGTTGGTTGGGAAATGGGTGAAACAAAAACGTGCATATATTGTTGTGCTTCTAGAATACCCTCATAAGAATATCAAAGTATTGAATGGAATGCATTTCGAAAAGAAATTTTTTTTTTCTATTATCTGGTTGCCTTGCATGTTTGTAATTATGCCATAGGTGGTGTAGTTGATAAGCAATACTACAAGGATGTCTGGTTTTCCATTTGCTTTCTTGTTCATGGACTCAGCTTGATAGGCAACTCATAGCCCGACTTTATACGTTTGTTGCTGTGACTCTCAAAGTTTTAGGGGATACTTGCCATACAACTTGCCTTAAACCTAACTTTTGTCTTTGAACATTTGAAATTTTAATATTTTTCGTAGAGCTTTTCATACAGCAGT
The DNA here is from genome assembly GCA_037013555.1 of Sextonia rubra. Taxonomy (NCBI): domain Eukaryota; kingdom Viridiplantae; phylum Streptophyta; class Magnoliopsida; order Laurales; family Lauraceae; genus Sextonia; species Sextonia rubra. Next base: position 37,480,451 of record JASUAD010000008.1, read on the forward strand.
GATAGGATATCACACGACCTTAAGATATCTCACCAAATGAAATATGCGATATCGCATAGCCTTAGAATATCACACGTACGATATCACATGACCCTAAGATATTGCACAAACAACCCTTTTGAAAATACTTAAATTTTGACTCTTCAAATGTGAACATCCTTAGTTTAAGGTTGGAAGTATGAAAAGGCCTACGAAGAAACTTAGAAATAAAAAGAATGAAAGTACATGTTGGAAAATTTGAAACTTTTTCAAGAAAATTGGTAGCTTCCATGGATCCGGCACTTTCCAAGTTATCTTTCAAATTCCATGTTCCTGAGCCTCAATGTTGTAATTATGTTGGTGCATCAGATGTTTGATCTTGTGCATAAATCCAAATCAATTAAAGTTTCGGTTATCGTAATTTGTTTTTGATGATTATGATTCAGAAACTTTATTGTCGATGGGGATTGTTTTGTATGAATGTATATGGATAATTAGAAGCCTCTTATCAAAATAAATAAATAAATAAATATTCCTTAATTAGTGCATGGGCAAGGCTGTCAACGGGCTAGATTGGCACCTGAGTCCATTTACAATACAATTAAGAAGTTCAAGCTTGAGCTTCTGGGTTCTGGTCCACAGACCTGATCCAATTCACAATTAATGTGTCCAACTCTAGTCCTAGTCCAATCTGACATTGATTGTAGTTAGGGTCATCAAAGGCCGGACTGGAACCCTACCCTCAAAATATGCAGGGTTAGGTTTGGGCAGGCCAGAACCCTTAAATGGCCTATACTACCAAGGCCCTTACCCTAACCTTAAGGGTGAGGGCAAGCCTCAAGGCCTCAAAATAAGAAAACTATTATTATTATTATTATTATTATTATTATTATTATTATTATTTTACATTGTTATCAAGAACCGAGTTTAAATCAAGCATTTTCTTGTCTAACCTCAATTGCACTAAAAGCTTTCTTTTATAGGACAAAGTGGTACATGTTTTGGTAACTTGGTTCTAGACATACGGTTTTATTTTAAAAGAAAATGGTTAAAGAGTCTAATATATTTCCTATTTTGCACAAAAACTTCCACATATGAGATCATTCTAGGATGTTTTATCTTTAAAAATTTAATTATTTACATGTACATATCAATTGGCATTATTTTTAATATAATACTCATTTGACCATTAACCATTGTTGAATTTTAAAAATAAAAAGAAATGCACTCAAATAATACTACTAGTTTAATTTTTTAAAAATTGAAAGTTATAATTATCTATTGAAAAAGATATCTGAATTGCCCCATATCCTTAAAGTTCCATACATAATATATATATTTTTTTTTATGTGCTAATTGACGGTGTCTCGACCCTTTGAACCAGATTAATCCCTTCGGGCCTAGTGGAAGCCAGGTAAATCTCCTGTGGCCCCCAATATGGTAGCGCAGTTCCGCACACATACAAACTACATTTATAAATTAGTTGGCATATCAAGTAACTCTACAGAGGAAAAAGTGTATCTTTACTGACAGGAAGAATTACATCCCCTTTTGCATAAACAAGAATATATAAAAAGAAAATAAAAAGCCTAAGTAAGAACTAACAAAATTACAAGGAAAGGATTAGAAACAATTGTGCAGCACTTTATGTTTTAAGTACAATATATATATATATTTATATGGAAAGTATTCTAGTGATAGCTGACCTCACTGTTTTTTCCGTGAAAACCATAGGTGGGGCCCATCTATCACTCAATTCAAATATTACAATGCCCAGGGAATCCCCTGATAATGACACGCTCCAAGTTTGGCATACATCCGAATTGACTGGACTTCTAGGCCGCAGATGAAGAGCTTAGAGATATGTGATTAGTGCCAAGCTTAATTTTTGGGATGTCTTGCATGAAGCTTTCCATGCTCCTAATCTTATCAATAGGATCCACAATGGGCCCCACATAGGAGTTCGCATAGAAAAATTGCCCTATATATTATATAAAATAAATAAAAGTAGAAGGCTTAGTGACAAAGTGGGCCAGGACACTACTCCAAGCGTGGCCCTCAAATTTTAGAGTTTGAAACAAACAATATGTAAAATATGGGCTTAGAATTTTTCCTTAAAAACAAAAAGAGGATTTTACGAGAAAAATCCTCTTATAGTTACTTTATTCTAAAAAGGACTCCAAAGATATGATTCCACCATAGTAGTCCTAATGGTCATTTTTTGTTTAAGTTTTTGGAATCTGAGTTGGGCAGGGATATCCTCACTCGCTTTTTTTTTTTTTCTATTTTTCTTTCCTTCTCTTCCTTCCTCCAGCCCTCCACTCCATTTATCTTCTTTGTCCTTTCGCCTTCCTCTTCCTTTTCTTAAATCTCCAACTCTAAGGCAAAAAACATTATCTTATTGCATTTCTTCAAACTTGATCCCCTCCCCTTATTAGCCTTCCACACCACCACCACAACTGCTCCAACCACCACAACTCGTTCAGACTGATGTCTGCATCATCCGCACCAAAAGCATCCTTGCCCTCTCCTCCAGTGTCTCCTATACTACTCTAGTGCCTCCTATACTATGGGTCTGGAAAGAAGTTTAAAACAAAATAGTTTTCTTGCCTTGATTTAGGTCTAAAAGGGAATCTAGAAAAAATGGATTTCTTTTCCTTTGGAATGTTGCTTACAAAAAAAATTAATTTTTTTATGAAGATTTTGCAATGAAGTTTGAAAAGATTTTTTTTTTCTTTTGAAGGTAAGATTTAAAAGTAGGATAGAGACCTATTGAAATTAGGGTTCATCTCACTAAAAATGATGTGGTTTGGTAGGTTGAGGAGGAAGAGAGTATTTATAAAGGGAGGGGTTGGGAAATATGAGAAATGAGAAAGAAAGAAGGGATATACATTTGCTATGTTCTAAAAAAAGTGGTAGGAAGAAGGAAGAAGAAGGAAAAAAAAATTGAGCAGAGGATGAAGGAAATTGAAGAAGAAGAAGAAAAATGAATGAGAATATCCTTGCTGTGTGCGTGAGTGAGTAGAGATATTCTTACCTAACTCAGATTCAAAAATATTAAATAAAAAAGTACTCTCAGAACCAGTATGGTAGAATCATGTCCTTAAAATTATTTTTGATATAGAGTGCTTGTAAGAGAATTTTACTAAAAAATTCTCAAACAAAAATTTTCATTTTAATAGACTTTTCGATGGCCGCACCATCTTTTTCTCAAGCCCACATTGACATGCTATCACGAAGTAGAGAAGCATCCGGGAGTAAGGTACGTCTTGGATGAAACCTAGGAAGTAGAAATAGCATGCACTTGAAGTAGAGAGCCACATGTCCTTTTCTTTATGTGAGAGATAAAGAAACAAAGAGGGCCATGCATGTAGTTGGGTGGCAAGTAAGCAGGGGTCTAGGTGACTGAAAAATTGGAGCCCACTTGCATTACTAAAGCAACAGGAGAGAAATTAATGATCATGTGGGATGATGGATGAGGTTCACATGTCATAGGGCCCACAGTCTGGTTGGACCAAGTGGGCCCCATTCCTCGAGTGGCCCACAGTCTTGTTGAGCCAGAGGGCACTTTTCCACAACAGTTAGGGCGATCAAATATAATCTTCATCTTTGTCATATTTATTTTAAATTTTGTTTGAATTCTTAGCCCTTGACACTGAAATAAAGTTCAAACTTCTTTCCCCTTTTGGAATTTTCTTTTTTGCAATTTTTTTAGTGTATGAAATCATGCGTATTTGCAGGAGACTTGAGTGTCAAGAATGGCTAGTGAGGTTTTGAAAAGGAAGGTCAGAGGTAATGATAAAACAGTTGAGATGCTTTGACAAAGAAACTAGTCTTCATGTTCTTTTCTCAAATCCATCCCTCCTTTCCAGCTCTAAAGTCAAGAGATTTAAGATTTCTGACCCCATGAGAGAGTGAAAGGCAACAACCCTCAGGTATGAAAGCCATCACTGTTCCCATACACTGCAGAAGCACAAGAGATAAATACCACTCGGTACTGAAGATTGATACCTCTGTAAGCATAATTATTCATTTTTTGAGTAACATTCGCTGCCAATCGTTGGCCGTCAATAGAGTGGTATTACTTTAACATGGAGTCCACTTAGATGCATGCAAATCACTCATATATAAACAACCTGACAGGTTCTCCCGTGGACTAACAAATCAGCATGAATATGATCTTGACAAATACATTTCATCCGCTTAAGGGCTCTAAAGTTCAATAGTTTTTTTTAAGTTCATATGTATAAAATACCTGTTAAACTTTGAGATCTATAAAATTATATGATTACCAGTATCATACTGTGTCCAATGGTGTCTTCTGCTCATTCCTGATTCAACCTTCCAATTCCTCCAATCACAATCATTTGCATGCATCCAAGTCAGCCCCACATCAAGTTTCATAATTAATTTAAATTTATTTTTTTAATTTCCTCTCGATTGACTAATTAGACCAAATTATCTCAGCGCAAAACAATTACTTTTTGTGTCCTTAATTTAACTGATTCATAAAGAATATAACAAAAAGCATGAGATTGATTGATTTTAATCCATCATTCGAATCTAACTATTATCCGAGTGAAAATGTCTTGTATGCTGATTATTAAACATGTATTGAAAAGTATTCTTCTTAAGGGATTTTTACGAGTGAATTCATCCTAAATATGGATTAGACGATTTGACTATGAAAAACATATATTTAACAAATTAGAGTGTAGTACATTTTTTTGGATAAATTTTCCCTCATAAAGACTAGTAATGATATTGTTACTTCAAAATTATATACTTGCGGGGGGAAAAAACATATCTCAGTCAAATTCTAATGTATTTTTCCTGTGTTTATTCACCTTAGTATAAAGATTATATATTAGATATTGGAAACCAAAATTGGGCGTATAATCCATAAAGAATAGCAACGATATCATTACCTGAAAATTATGTATTTGCATGGAAAATATAGTTCTGTATCAATTTTTAGTGTTTTTTTTAGTGTTTATACACATTAGTACAAAGATATTATGGATCGGATGTTGAAGACCAAAAATGAACATAGAATCTATAAAGAATTGTAACAGTATCGTTATCAGAAATTTATATAATTGTGGAAAAAAAAACAATACTAGGTCAAATTCTAGTGTCCTTAATAGTGTTTATACACATCTGTAATTATCAATGGAACAATGATAAATTTAAACAATGGTGTCTTAGATTACTCCAATCCACAGCTACTTAAGAAAATATACTATAAAGTTAGGGAAAATTGGCAGTATTAATCCTTTAATGTGTGCTTATATGCCTGAAATCAAATAATATTGTCGTTCACGTGTTATAATTAGGATGATCACTCTTCATAGCGTATCTTGTAAAGGCATTGAAATGTAGTGTAGATTTGTATTTGTTTTTTGTAGGTTTTTATAGTTGTTTTTTGTTTAGCAGCTTTTGATGGCTTCTACTTGAGTCTAAATTTTGGTGGCTTATGATCTTTAAATAGGAAAGTTGAACCCGTTTCAAAATTAGCTTTACTGACAAGTCAACCTCGACTAAGGAATTTTATATTCAAGGCTATTTCTTCTTTGCATATACCATTAGTTGATTTATTGTAGTTTGGATTATTTTGAATGTCCTTAGCAACAATGATCACACCTAGGAGAAAATTTGACATGATTAATTAGGGTCTTATCATTCAACATTGATTTCTTGAGGCACTATTAGGAGAGATGGGCCTTAGTAATTGTTTAGAAAAGCTAACAATTATCCTGACAGTCATCCAAAACCAAAAAAACACAATTTTGCACATGGACTATATTTTATATAGGATTTAAGGTTTAGCATAAATTGGACCTAGCCAGGAACATATATCTCGAAAAAAAGGACCATTAAGAATACGGGTTCATTGAAAAAAATGAAAACAGGAAGGCCATATTGAACATATGGATCTTTTGTCTATTTTTTCGTCTTTAACATTCAATCCGTAATATCATTATACTAAGATATATAAACACAAAAAAGGATACTATAATTTGACTCATAATTTTTTTCCTTTTTTTGCAACTATATAATTGTTTGATAATAATATCATTACGATTCTTTATAAATTCTATACTCATTTTTTGTCTCCAACATCCAATATATTCATTTTTTGTCTCCAACATCCGATCTGTAATATCTTTATATTGATATGTACAAACATTGAAAAGGACACTACAATTTGACCCAGAAATGTTTTTTCCTCGCAAGTATATAATTCTCAGGTGACGATATCATTACCATTATTTATAAATTCTACGCCCAATTTTGATTTTCAACATCTGATTCATAATATCTTTATACTAAGGTAAATAAACACAGAAAATAACACTAGAATTTGCCGCTATATGCTTTTTTCTTGCAAGTATATAATTTTTGGGTAACGATATCATTACCATGTTTTATGAGGGCAAATTTGTCCAAAAACAATGTACCACACCCTAATGTGTTAAATATATATTTTTTATGATCATATCATCTAATTCATATTTAGAATGAATTTATTCATAAAAATCACTTAAAATTTTGAACAAAGAACGGATGTAATTAAAATGAGATTCTTTCTCAATTGAATGGAGTACTGTTAAATATTATGTGTTGAAAAATGTGTTGTTTGGCGAAAAAAAAAATGTTTCCTCAATTGCACAAGTAATCACAATACAATTATTCTCAGTCTACTAGAGCCATTTAATCTATGGTTTTGATCTTGAAAAATAAATTTGTCATCCTCACTTCTATATCACCATCATAACCTTTATAGAGATAGATACATCATATTGAGCATAATTCAAATATTAGATTCCAAATAATTTCTTACCCTAGCAAAATCATCATCTGCCTGTCAATGATTAAAACAAGCACCTTTTACTAGTAATTAATCACAAGTAAAAGAGTCAGAATAACTGAATTTAAAGGTGAGCTCAAAGCAGGCCAACCAAATCTTGAGGATTCAGTTGGGGCCTTAAATTAATTGGGACCATATTCTCACATCTAAGTACCTTTAGAATTATAAATTAAAGATTTGCCAAGTTTTATTTTCTAAACATTTTTCAAATTTTCTTCCAATGAAAACACAAGCACCAGAGCAATCTGAGATGTCAATAGAGGAGTACTATATTTGCCAATACAAAGGTGTCCCAATTCGCTACCATACTTCAAAACTATGGTATAGGAATTTAGGAAACAAATCTAATGCAATTTGCAATATAAAGCAAGATGATAGCTACCACAAATATCCCCCCCAACCCCCCAAACAAACACCAAGCCAAAAAAAAAAAAAAAACCAAAGAATAGACATGTTGAACAGTCGTTATGAATATCAGTGAGAGGTAAGAGCTTGCAGGCAGAAGTGCAGATCATTTGCCCGAGTATAGTCGAGCATTTTTAGGCTAATGAATCCAATACATTGACCATACTTCTACTTTCTACTAAATGAAAGTTTTTAGTTTATTTGTGGGGAAAGGCACTGTTGTTTCGAAGGATACGAATCAAAGAGCACACTAATTCAGTGCTCCATGGGTGCATCCTTTGATCGTAGCAAAAGGCAAAGGCATCGACCATATGATACCGAGAAATCAATTGCCAAGGCCCCACCACATTGCTTTCCCAATAATCTTGTTTTGTTTGTGTCTCCCCCAACCCCCTCTATTGTTCCTTTCTCTCCTTTTATTTTATTTGATTGAATATACAATATCCACCATTGATTCTCCCCTTGTGACCTGAATATACAGTATCCACCATTGATTCTCCCCTTGTGACCTTACATACTTGAGATGAGATGAGATGAGGGAAAAGTGCTCTCATAAATGGGTCTGACTCATTCCTGGCCAATTTATACCTCATCCCTTGTGGCTTTTTTTTCCTTTTTTGGGCCTTAGCAAAACTATTTGCGTTGGAAAAATGATTGGCCTAGAAATGGTTAGTTATCCAGTACCCCATCCCTACAAAGTTTCACAAGGTTGAAGTAAATGTTTCGAAATATCTTAATTGGCAAAGCTGCAGGACCATGTGCCTTATGGTTTTGTGGTTGATCAGTGTGACCAGTTGCTGTTTTATGCCCTTGTCAATTACCATTTTTCCTCCCTCCGTCATTTGCGCATCTGATTGGTGCAATTCAGTGTGGAGTCTTTCTAACAAATTTTGCCTAACACCTACTTTTCTACCGTTCCAATTCTCCAATGTTCAATTGATGTTAAATAAGGATGTAATTAGGTTGAGTTTAAATTGGATCTAACATGTATTTTTCTATGTAATTTGGTCTGTCTATTTTGCTAGATTTGAATTTGACCAGGGCCGACTTGATTTCAAGGTAAAGGAAAAAGCACAGATTGAGACTTGGCTCTTGACGGAGGACAACCCACATTGGTATATGAAAGAGATGCTTTTTTTTTATTTGGTCTGCTCTCTGTTAGTCCAGGCGACCTTTGAAAGACCAGATTAATGTGGGAGTTAACTGCTATGGAGATGTTTGCCTCACATGTAGGGGTGTAGGATCCAACCCTCGGTAATTAGGTAATACCAGAACTCCAAACAGCTAAGACATCCCTTTAATATATGAATTAGCAAAATACCCCCATGCTGAAGTCATATATATATAAACAAATATAGTAACTTAAATATAAACAAAAAAATTGGTCAATCTAATATCTAATGTAGGCAAAAGCAGTGAACAAGTAATTGAAATGCTAAAATCGGAAACTTATCAATAATCACCACCACATATTCCCTATATTGTGAATCGATAATTTTTTATAAAAAAATACAAAATAATACAAAAATTAAATAAAGATTTTGTGATTTAAGTATAGATTAAAGAAAGTACATGAGATCTTCATGGCAAACGAAAATAGTGAGATGGGGGAAAAGAAGATAAAAAGTTTTTGAAGAAAAAGTTCTCTCTCAGACTATGACCAATGATAATGAAAACTCGTTTACTAATTTGATTAGGAGAATAAGAAAGTATTATAAACTACAATTGCCAAAAGAAGTGAAAGAATGGCCATAAAAGTGGGAAAAAGTCGCTTACTTGAGAATAAAAAAAGTCAAATCAGAAGAAAATAAAATATGATGACCTATTGATGCAAAATGAAGTTAAAAAAAAAACCTTGATTTGAGTGATTGCTTAAAAGAACCTCAAATAGGAATGACTATTGTGAGCAGGGTTTCAAAGGGAAAAGAGACAGGACAGTATTCTCATATGTTAGAGTCGGGTCTTAGATCGATTGAGAGAGCTGTTATAAGGCATGCATAGTATTCATGATTTTCAGCCATTATAGGAATTATAAAATTTTGCACTTAAAGAACAAATAGGAAGAGTAGGAGTTGAAGAGGTACATCACCTTCATGTTTGAATTGGAATGAAGAGGCAATGAAGATGTTTTAGTGGAAACAAGACTATTCTTATTAATGAGTCATTAGTGAGGCATTAGTTGGGCCACTAAAGTAATCTTATTAATGGGGCCTTAGTAGGGCATTAGTAGGCCTAATATTAGTAGGAGGTCAAAAATTGTAGATAAATCAAAATCAAATTTGAAACTGGATGAAATTGACAATTGGATTCAACTGGCTTAATATATTATAATTGATATTATGATCATAGATATATATGTATTTAGATAGTGGTCTAATAAGTTTATTTTCATTAAATGCTATTAGCTAGATGGCAAGGCACCTTAGTCTCATTGGAAATATCAATCCTAAACAAATGCTGCAATCTAGCTAAATACAAACACAAACTTTATATCTTGTCCTCAAGTGTAAATATAGGCTTAGGCTAGATTTCAAAATATCGTAAATATAGGCTTAGGCCAGATTTCAAAATATCATGACCCAATAGGAATAGATACACTCATACAGTTTGTTCTTTTGTCTAATAATAATTTGAGGTGTTGGGAATTTTTAGGCATGATGTGATGGCTTATTCTTTGAAATTTATAATGTTATGTTTTATTCTAGGAATTTAAAAATACCACCCACTTAAAAGATCTCAAATGTTACAAGAGAATTTCTAAAATCAATCTAGTTTGCTTTTTAATGGAATTCCTGGATGCTAAGTCTAAATGAGAGTTTTGAAATTTTACTATGTTGAGACATTTACAAATTCTAGAGACAAGAAATCCATGAATTCCAACAAAAAAGTAGGCCCATAGTCTCATACAGCCATGAAAGGAGGGATATCTGACATGCTTCACTGAACGAGTTACAGCTCCACCCTCTCAACCTATAGTAGGTTTGAGCACTTTCTCTGTAAAAAGTGAAACTGACTATGGTGTATATATATATATATATGAATATATAAAAACAATCCTATAAGAACTAGTTCTCATCTTTTTTTTGTAAAAAACTCTAGGTAGAGCCTATCTAACACCAAATTTAAACCTTATAATACACAAGGACTGCTTTGATAGTCATGCATCCCAAGCATCAGTTAAATCTGAATTTACTATTATATTGGATCAACTGTGCACCAATCAGAATGAATTGGATTTGTGAGCCACAGATAAAGGGGTTAGAGACATGTGACTGAGGTTAAATTTAATATTTAGGATAGTTTCACATAGATCTTTCCATCCCCTCAAGCCCTATCCTCAAATGAAACCCACAAATGGGCCCCATGAAAATTTCTCACGATGGTGCATGAGAATCTACGGTGAATCATGGTTGAATGGAGGTTAGTTTATTATGCATGTCCAGTGATTAATCATTGGGTTCTCAAGTTAAAAGTAACGCTATATATAAGGTCAAAAAGATGTCATGATGTATGATAATTTTATCTTTTTACATATCAATACTTTCAAAAAATGAAAGTGTCCCTCACTATAGCATCATGATGTATGATAATTTTATCTTTTTACGCATTAATACTTTCAAAAAATGAAAGTGTTCCTCACCATAGTGCGAGGGACATATGCATAGTAATTTTGTCCAAGAATCAAAATCATAATAGACTAGTAATATGACAGTTAATACAACCTCTACAACATCACTTATTTGAGGACACAACGACTCCCTTGATAGTCACACACCCTAAGTTTCAGTTAAATCCAAATTTACGGCTTTTGTTAGATCAACTGTACACTAATCAGAATGGATTGGATTTGTGAGCTACGGATGAAGGGATAAGAACATGTGATTATGGCCAAATTTGATATTTGAAGTGGTTGCACATAAATCTTTTCATCCCCTCAAATCCTATCCTCAAATGAGATCCATAAGTGAGCCCTATGAAAAAATTTCATGGTAGGTGCATGAGAATTTATTGTGAATCATGGTTGAATGGAGGTTAGTTTAATATGCATGCCCAGTGATTAGTCATTGGGTTCTCAAGTTAAAAGTAACGCTCCAAACATATGGTCCAACATAGCAACAAAACAAAGAAAAGAAGAAGTTGTTCAGTCCCTTGTCGAATTGGCTATAATAAAGAGGATAATCTGGAAATGTTGGTTGCCTTAACATGTAGAGCAACATGTATATTTATAAAATTCTTTGGTATACATGATCTTATAGATAAGTATAAATAATCAAGGGAAAAACTATTATACATCAATCTCTCAGCACAAGGTGGGGACAATTCCTTTTTTAGACCTAATAAAATAAAAAATGTGTCATGATGTATGATGATTTTATCTTTTTGCACGTCGATATTTTTCAAAAATATAAGTGTCCGTTACCATAGTGCCAGGGACATATATAGTAGTTTTGTCTAAGAATCAAAATCATAATAAACTAGTAATATTACAGTTACTACAATCTCTACAACATCACTTATTTAAGGACACAAGGACTCCCTTGATAGTCACACATCCCAAGTTTCAATTAAATCCGAATTTACTGCCCTGTTGGATGAACTGTGCACCAATTAGAATGAAATGGATTTGTAAGCCATAGATAAATGGGTTAGGACATATGATTGGGGCCAACTTTGATATTTAAGGTAGTTTCACATAAATCTTTCCATCTCCTCAAGTCCTATCCTCAAATGAGATCCACAAATGGACCCCATGAAAAGTTTTTACGGTAGGTATATGAAAATCTACCGTGTAGCATGGTTGAATGGAGGTTAGTTTAATATGCATGCCCAGTGATTAGTCATTGGGTTCTCAAGTTAAAAGTAACGCTCCAAACATGTGGTCCAACATAGCAACAAAACAAAGAAAAGAAGAAGTTGTTCAACCCCTTGTCGAATTGGCTAGAATAAAAAGGATAATCTGGAAATGTTGGTTGCCTTAACATGTAGAGCAACATGTATATTTATAAAATCCTTTGGTATACATGATCTTATAGATAAGTATAAATAATCAAGGGAAAAACTATTATACATCAATCTCTTAGCACAAGGTGGGGACAATTCCTTTTTTAGACCTAATAAAATAAAAAATGTGTCATGATGTATGATGATTTTATCTTTTTGCACGTCGATATTTTTCAAAAATATAAGTGTCCGTTACCATAGTGCCAGGGACATATATAGTAGTTTTGTCTAAGAATCAAAATCATAATAGACTAGTAATATTACAGTTAATACAATCTCTACAACATCACTTATTTAAGGACACAAGGACTCCCTTGATAGTCACACATCTCAAGTTTCAATTAAATCGGAATTTACTGCCCTGTTGGATCAACTGTGCACCAATTAGAATGAAATGGATTTGTAAGCCATAGATAAATGGATTAAGGACATATGATTGGGGCCAACTTTGATATTTAAAGTAGTTTCACATAAATCTTTCCATCCCCTCAAGTCCTATCCTTAAATGAGATCCACAAATGGACCCCATGAAAAGTTTTTACGGTAGGTATATGAAAATCTACCGTGTAGCATGGTTGAAGCGAAGTTAGTTTCATATGCATGTCCAGTGATTAGTTATTGGGTTCTCAAATTAAAAGTAATGCTCCAAACATGTGGTCCAACATAGCAACAAAACAAAGAAAAGAAGAAGTTGTTCAACCCCTTGTCGAATTGGCTAGAATAAAAAGGATAATCTGGAAATGTTGGTTGCCTTAACATGTAGAGCAACATGTATATTTATAAAATTCTTTGGTATACATGATCTTATAGATAAGTATAAATAATCAAGGGAAAAACTATTATACATCAATCTCTCAGCACAAGGTGGGGACAATTCCTTTTTTAGACCTAATAAAATAAAAAATGTGTCATGATGTGTGATGATTTTATCTTTTTGCACATCGATATTTTTCAAAAATATAAGTGTCCGTTACCATAGTGCCAGGGACATATATAGTAGTTTTGTCTAAGAATCAAAATCATAATAGACTAGTAATATTACAGTTAATACAATCTCTACAACATCACTTATTTAAGGACACAAGGACTCCCTTGATAGTTACACATCCCAAGTTTCAATTAAATCCGAATTTACTGCCCTGTTGGATCAACTATGCACCAATTAGAATGAAATGGATTTGTAAGCCATAGATAAATGGGTTAAGGGCATATGATTGGGGCCAACTTTGATATTTAAGGTAGTTTCACATAAATCTTTCCATCCCCTCAAGTCCTATCCTCAAATGAGATCCACAAATGGACCCCATGAAAAGTTTTTACGGTAGATATATGAAAATCTACCGTGCAGCATGGTTGAAGGGAGGTTAGTTTCATATGCATGTCCAGTGATTAGTTATTGGGTTCTCAAATTAAAAGTAATGCTCCAAACATGTGGTCCAACATAGCAACAAAACAAAGAAAAGAAGAAGTTGTTCAACCCCTTGTCGAATTGGCTAGAATAAAGAGGATAATCGCCTTAACATGTAAAGCAACATTTATATTTATAAAGATCTTTGTTACACATGATCTTTATAGATAAGTACAAAGAATCAAAATCATAATAGACTAGTAATATTATACAATCTCTACAACATCGCTTATTTGAGGACATGGTCAAAGTGATTTGTAGAAGATTTATCTCCCTGTAATTCAAAATTGGCTACTGAACACTGTTTATGGCAGTATTAGAGGCTCCAATTCTTCATGTATAATTAAGGAATAATTAGATCTTGATAGCATTTTCCTATGAACTGCTCCATCCAACTCTCTAAATGAGTTGGGGGAACTAAGTGAAATGACACAAAAAACACACTTTAGATTTGATAAAGACGAGAAGCTATGTAAAGTTGTTTGCACCCTATTAATCACTCTAATTAGCAATGTTTGCAGCTTCGCATCAGTTCATTAAAGCAAATGAAAATCTACTTGAACACCACATTTAACTTAAGTAGTTTATCAAAAATTTCTTATATTCAAAATTTTCGTGATAATATCACAATATTCCCTCCAAATGTCATACCAAATTAAAAGCCAGAAAATAATTTCTAACACTGTTAATTAGCCGAAGATAATATATATATATATATATTGGGAAAAAGAATGTTTACTCTTAAAATTCTTAATAGACTGATTTTTAAATATTACCAAATTAAAATCACAAATTTAAATTTACCCCAGTGTTATATCCCGAAGGAAGTTTTAGTTTTGCCACTGTAAACGTACGTCCGACAAGCGACTACTGAATCAAAAGTGGAAAACCCACCACGATAAAATTAACGAGAAAGTAAACGTGGTCACAAAACAAGACTCCCCAGCTAGGGCTGACGCAGCTTTCTCTTAAGACATTTATGATTTATTCCTCACCCCAGCAACAACAGAAAGTAATAAAATAGTAAACCACTTTCCCCACTTACTATATCTCCACTTCACTTCACTTCACTTCTTTCACTCTCATCCTCACTCATGTTCCATGGCTTCTGCTTTTACTCCTCCCCCATCTCTTCGCTGCTTCATCCTCTTGTCCATATTCCTCGTCTTGCTACTCTCTTTTGTTCCTCAGATTCAATCTGAACCGTCCGATGTATCCACCAAGACCTACATCTTCCGAATCGACGCTCAATCCAAGCCGTCCGTTTTCCCCACGCACTACCACTGGTACGCATCTGCCTTCGCCTCCCCTCCTCAAATCCTCCACACCTACGACACCGTCTTCCACGGCTTCTCCGCCTCTCTCTCCGCCTCCCACGCCGCCTCCCTCCTCCGCCACCCCTCCGTCCTCGCCTCCTTCGAAGACCGCCGCCGCAGCCTCCACACCACCCGCTCCCCCCAATTCCTCGGCCTCCGCAACCAGCACGGCCTCTGGTCAGACTCCGACTACGGCTCAGACGTCATCGTCGGCATCCTCGACACCGGCATCTGGCCCGAGCGCCGGAGCTTCTCGGACCGTAATCTCGGCCCGGTGCCCGTCCGATGGAAGGGCGCGTGTGAGGTCGGAGTCCGATTCGTCGCCTCCAACTGCAACCGGAAGCTCGTCGGCGCTCGCTTCTTCTCTAAAGGACACGAGGCCGCCGCTCGGTCGGAGGGCATCGCCGGCGGCTTGAATGAGACGGTCGAGTTCCGATCGCCGCGAGACGCCGACGGCCACGGCACGCACACGGCCTCCACCGCCGCCGGCCGCCACGTCTTCCAAGCCAGCATGGCCGGCTACGCCCCCGGGATCGCCAAGGGCGTCGCTCCGAAGGCGCGTATTGCCGCCTACAAGGTCTGCTGGAAGGACTCCGGCTGCTACGACTCCGACATCCTCGCCGGATTCGACCGCGCCGTGGCGGACGGCGTGGACGTCATCTCGATCTCCATCGGCGGCGGGGACGGCATCGCCTCCCCCTACTACCTCGATCCGATCGCCGTCGGATCGTACGGCGCGGTCTCCAGGGGCGTCTTCGTGTCGTCCTCGGCGGGGAACGACGGGCCGAATATCATGTCGGTGACGAATCTGGCTCCGTGGCTGACGACGGTCGGAGCCGGCACGATCGACCGGAATTTCCCGTCGGATATCGTTCTCGGCGACGGGCGGAAGTTCGCGGGGGTCTCACTGTACGCCGGGAAGCCGTTCGGCGGGAAGATGTATCCGGTGGTGTATCCGGGGAAGTCCGGCGGGCTCTCCGCCTCCCTCTGCATGGAGAGCTCGCTCGATCCGAAGCTCGTGTCGGGGAAGATCGTGATCTGCGACCGCGGGAGCAGTCCACGTGTCGCGAAGGGAGTGGTCGTGCAGAAGTCTGGTGGGGTCGGGATGATCCTCGCGAACGGCATGTCCAACGGGGAGGGCCTGGTCGGCGACGCCCACGTGCTGCCCGCCTGCGCCGTGGGAGCCGACGAGGGCGAGGCCGTGAAATCCTACGTGTCGTCGTCTCGCAACCCGACGGCCACGATCGTCTTCCACGGCACCGTCGTCGGGGTGAAGCCGGCGCCTGTCGTGGCTTCCTTCTCCGGCCGCGGCCCGAACGGGCTCTCCCCGGACATCCTGAAGCCGGACGTGATCGCGCCGGGCGTCAACATCCTGGCCGCGTGGACGGAGGCGGTGGGGCCCACGGGGCTGGAGTCCGACGGACGGAAGATGGAGTTCAACATCGTCTCCGGCACGTCGATGGCCTGCCCGCACGTGAGCGGCGCCGCGGCGCTGCTGAAGTCGGCGCACGCCGATTGGAGCCCCGCCGCCATCCGCTCCGCCCTGATGACCACCGCGGCCATCTCCGACAACCAGCTGAGGCCGATGACCGACGAGGCCACCGGGAAACCGGCCACGCCGTACGATTTCGGCTCCGGACACGTCAATCTCGACCTCGCATTGGACCCCGGTCTAGTCTACGACATCGGAAATCAGGACTACGTGAACTACCTCTGCGCGATCGGATACAACCCCAACACGATCCAGGTGATAACCCACACGCCGGCGAGCTGCCCGGCGAGGAAACAGTCGCCGGGGAACCTGAATTACCCCTCCATCTCCGCCATCTTCGACGCAACTAGGGCGGGCGGCAACGCCACCAAGACGTTCGTTCGGACCGCTACGAACGTGGGGCCCCCCAATTCGGTCTACAGAGCGAAGGTGGAAATGCCCGCAAAGGGGGTTACAGTGACCGTAAAGCCGTGGAAGCTCGTCTACTCAGAGACTGTAAAGAAGCAGAGCTACTTTGTGACGGTATCGGCCGATACGAAGAATCTCGACCTGGGCGATACGGGTGCGACATTCGGATACCTGTCATGGACCGATGGGAAGCACGTGGTTCGGATGCCGATGGTTGTGTCGCGGATGGAAGCTTTGTAAAGTGGGAAGAGATGGAAGGAAGAGGCGGTATGATTCTGATTCGGTTCGAGTATCGTGTCGTGCCGGGGGTTTTGTACCGCCTCTATGTATCGGGTTTGTGACCGATAAGTTTCTGGAAGCTGGGGGCAAGAGCTTTTTGGGTAAGTTGGTGTTTTTTTTTTTTTTTTTTTGTCCTTTTTCCGTTTTCTTGGGCTTTTTTTGTGTAATCCACGTCTGTATCTGTATGGTTTTTTATTAGTTTTAGTATACTTTAATAACTTAAAATCTCGAAATGTAATCTTGGGATGGAGGGAAGATGATGTGACACAAGCAGCAGGTGTATTGAAGGGTGAGAGAGGTGTGGCCCAGCTTGAGTGGTGGCACTGTTGAAAGCTTTTTGTTGTTGAAATTCTAATCTAATGTAGTCATGGTTGGGGGCGGCAATTCCGAGGATGGAGATTTGTATCTCTTTGTTTATGTTGAAGGATCATGTTTTTGTAACGTTCACTGAGCCGAGTGAATCTGCAATTTGTTCTCCTTGAAGATACGGATGCAAATCTAGTGGCACTGTATAACGATTAACGACAATCTAAATGTCCAGTTGGTAGACTCTTGTCTCCGCAATTATTAGTGGACCTATTTGGAAATATTTTTTTATGGAAACCATCTGCAAAAGCAGTTCAACTATTTGCGTCGTTTGAATAATTTGGATGAGTGCAAGCTCAAAGCTTCGATTTCAACAGAAGCTCAAATAATTGTGGGAGATTCTGGTTTTTACTGTCAATAACGTTTGCTGTGTTTTTTAAGGGTAATTGTATTTGTGGCGACTGGCGAGTTTAAAACCTTAATCTTGAAAATTGGACGTGCCGGTCAATTACTTGTGGTTGGTAACATTTAAACTTGTACCAATTCATTCATTGCCTGGACCTTTTATAGTGTATAACATAAAAAGTAGTGAAACCATCCACATGTCGTCGCAAATTCGATGTTTGTGTGTAGAGTTGTGTAATTGGATCTGCTTTCAGTAGGACATGCTTAGCTTATGGTCCCACGGGTGTGCCAATTTCGGACCATACGCACTAGTCTGATGGACTGCAGCTCCGTAATGTACTAGTGAGGGTTGGGTTCCGGTTAAATCCTTGCACTTTTGGATATAGATAAATGAGGAGTGGGCTAGAGTAAAGTAAATTTTTCATGGGGAGTGAAGTGAGGGAAAAGTAGGTTAAAGTTAAGATGGATTAGTTGACTTTATTCTATTTAGATACTTGATGTGAAGTAAAATTTAAAAATGTTATGGAGTAAAATTGACTTCTACCAAAGAAAATTGAAATATTTAGGGTGAAGTGAAATGAAGTATACATCGATTGACAATAATACTTCATCTTTGAAAAAGATTTATCCAAACAGGGTATGTTGAAGTTTAAACTGATAGGGTCCATTTAGCTTTACTCCATTCTATTTTTTGATTATTCAAACAGGCACTAAATGAGAAGTAGACTAAAGTGAAGTAAATTTTATATGAGAAGTGAAGTGGAGGAGAAGTAGGTTAAAGTTAAGGTAAATTATTTTATTTTACTCTGTTTGGATGCTTGATATAAAGTAAAATTTAAAAATATTGTGGAATAGAATTGATTTTACTTAAGAAAATTAAAGTATTTAGGGTTGAAGTGAAATGAAGTATGCATGGGCTGATAATAATATTTCATTTTTAGACAAGATTTATCCAAATAAGACAGAGTTCATATTTTAAGCTGTTATGTCTCATTTAACTTCACTTTATTTTATTTTTTACTTATCCAAATATGCCCTAAAAGTTTGAGCTTGGCGTAGATGTTACTTGTAGTGTTCAAGCTGATTTGAATTCAACCCATCCCGAGGATTGCCACACAGCTACTTTAGAAAGAACAACTGGGTTATAACTACCCTTGAGCTTGCAACTCCAGCAGTAATTGGTGCCTCACTGGTAGGTGCGTTTGGTGGGAAAGGCTTAGTTCAATCATAGATGCTCTTCTTGTCTTAAAACCAAAATTGTGCGAAACATGGTGGGCCTCGTTTCTCTCTTTCTTTTAGTATGTTCTGATCTTTTGACAAAGTTGCCTTCAACTTTATCAGGGTCTATTTTGGTCGTATTAACTGTGGACTAATACTTGGCAGTATATGGACATAATAGATAAATCAAATTCGACATATAAATTAACGGAGGAGGCCATTCTTCAACTGTAGCATGTACATGTGATTGACAGTGGCGCGAAATCCGGATGCAAGAGTCCAAGTATGAATTTGGTTTAGAATAGAATTCCACAGAAAACTGATAAACTGGTCTTAATCCTACCCAATCTGTGCCGCACAGCACACTGCAGCAGGTTTTGCCTAGCTTTCCCTCTTTTTCACTTTACATGACTAGTAAAACCAACCAATTTGTCTTTTTTCTTTGCTGTAGCTGTATCTCTAGCTTTCACTATTGCATGTCACCATGATTGCAGTTTGGTCTGATATATCTATCACACACGCGTCTACCTTCTTCCGCACTGGTAGTTTGTACACGTACCTTCTCTTTTGGATTGCAGTACTTTTGGGATTATCCTCATCCTTTCCATACTTGGCATCACGAGAATCTTAATCTCTCTCCCTCGTAACAGTACTTGATCGTCTGGATAACATCACGGTCAAAGGTGAAAGATCTAAATGTTAGGCAGTTGAGGGATACCTAGGTTATCAAAAAAAAATTCTTAATCACCCTCCCGGTCTCATTGCGATTGGTCGATGTGGATAAAAAAAGAACCCATGAAGGGTGTTAGTGAGTCTAATAGTCTGTTGGAATGAAGCTTCGGGATGGCTGGCTGACATGTGTCGCATGCATGGTTTCCAATGCAGATTAGGAAGAAATTAATTAGTTTTGGGACTTGCATTATCTGCATAGGAATGCGATCCCCAAATAAAAAGAAGAAAACAGGTACCCAATGTATGGCATTTTTAACCTCTGTAAAAAAGTGTGAGCACCTGATGATTCTCATGTAGGGGAATTTGAAGTTTTCAAAGGTTAAAAGTTGGTTTTTATTATTTCTATGATTGGAATTTGAAATTCTTAAAAGAAAAATTATGGCTTTTGGAGATTCATTACATCGTATCCAGAAATTCCAAACATCCTAAGTTCCTATTTGGAAGTCTTCTAAAGAAGTATACCATCAAGGGGGCAAATACAAACAGCTTATTTCTTTACTAAAATCTCTTATAGGAATGTGGTATATTGGAGTTTTTTTTAACATGATGTGATTTCTTACATGATGAACAAATACAATCACACCATTAAGCAATTACACATATGAACACAGTAATTTTACGTGATTCGATAACCTTACCTACGTCCACGGAGAAGGAGAAAACTCATCTATCATATCTCAAACTCCTGGGATCTAAAATTACAATACATCAATATATATAAAGTTTCTGCTTTCTTAGCCAACAAAAAAATTCATATATAATGACTAAAATACCCTTAACCCTGAACCTCAGTTTTTGGTAACCCAGACGACCAATCCAGTTAAACCAAAATACAAGACAAAACCCAACACTTGTCCCCTGAAATTTGAAATGCAATTTTTCTTTGACCAAAATTCTAGATTCTAGCAATTTAAAATGTCTCAAATAACCTTTTGAAATTCCTTAAATTTCATTCTTTATGCATTTTGTTGAAATTTCAAATACTTCACTAAGAGGAGGAATTTGGAATTCCACCTCAAAGGAATAGCTTTTGGAGAATTTAAAATTCATTCAGACATGAATTCTTAGAATTTTGGTAAAGAACCAGGGCCCATTTCTTTACTGGAATTCAAAGAATTCTTTTCTAGAGAATTTCTAAATTCTCCAACATATTGGAATTCCTAAATATCTTTTTTGGACTTGAGCCTTTAGAAATCCTAAATGTCATGTTTTTTCATAAGAATTTCAAAATTCTAACTACCTAAAAGGCCACAAACGACTCTTGGAATTCTTGTAAATTCAACCCCTTTGCTTTTTCGTAGAATTTATAGATGCTCAAGTATGAATTAGGATTCAGGAATTCCACAAATTGGAGAGTTTAGAAATTTAAAAATTCTTTGGACAAGAATTTTTGGAATTCTAGTAAAAATATGACTCTAGAATTTCTAACAAGAATTTCTTATCTTGGCATTTGAAATGTCATGTTTCTTTTGCCGAGTCAAGTCTCTTTGCATTTTGCTAGAATTTCAAATGCACCACTCAAGAGAAGGATTTAAGAATTTCACCCTAAAAGGGACTTTTGAAGAATGTTAAATTCTACATGCAAGAACTCTACAATTTTTTAATTTATGACTTGAGTTTTGGCTAGCTTACTTTTTTGTAGGACTTTATTAATTTCTGAAGTAATATTTGGACAAGAAATCATAAGTGGGCATGTTATGGTTCTTCTGTGTTGGTCGAGATCACAATGCATAATGTACACCCGCTCATATTAGTGAAGTAAATTTTCAAAAAAGAAAAAATTACAGGGGGTTCACTCTGGGCTCCAGGGGGTTCCATCATACCTACGCAATTGTCCTTCTATTCTTTGACTCAAAGATGATCCACTTTAGTGATAATGTAATCACAGATTCATTGATATAAAATATACTGAACCATTGGTAAGTATCGCTAGCATGGTTACAATAATCTAAATAGCTTGGACTTTGCAATTGGTGGATCAAATCAACAGCATATACTGGAATGGATGATGACACCGACCACCCACATGCCCAGATGCAGCAAGATGTATGAACTACCTGTAGCGCACCTTCAAGGATTATTTGTTTGCACTCATTTACATAATATAACTTTTATGAATATATTAATTTATTTGTACTCCTGGGTAAATGGGGTGTGAAAGATGTGTAAGCGGGACCATTTTCAAGTGAAATTTTCACACTATCTCATGGAGTCCTATCGAGCCCACAATCTCCCTGCCACGTTCATTAGCAGTGAGCCCACAATTAACATGAAAGAAGATACTGCAGAGAGCCATATAATCATGAAGCTGGAGAACCCTCCCAGGGGAGACAAGTCTACTGGTTCTAGGAACTTCAATAACAGGATATTTGTAGCCCATACAAGCTTCCAGTTTGATGCAACTGTGTCCGAAATCCTCATCCCTAAAGACCCAGAACAAGTCTCTTGCCTATCTTTGAGAGTTATAGAGATTAGGAAATGGGATGAGGGAGAGGATGTATAAGTTGACAATGTATTATATTGATGGTGAGGAAGAGTAATAGATCAACCTACTTGTTTCAGTAGACAAATTCGCAAGTTGGAAGAACTTGAAATGTCAAGATATGGAAGGTTGTGGAGATGATTCCTTAAACACATCAAATATCATGAAAATTATTTTCTAATTGGGTTCTGTCACATGGGTAGTCGTCTGTTAGTGACACTTCATGGAATTTCAATTTGAGATTTGCTGGATAAACCACGATTTAGTCTCTCTACACACATTTTCTCTTTACACACAATTAAAATTTTAAAAAATTACAATTTTTCTCTCTTAACACACCTTGCATCCCTAAAATACCCAAATCCCTCATTTCTCCTCTCTTTACACACATTCAAGCCTCTTCTCTTTCAACCCTCTTTTCTCTTCTTTTTATCTACAGCAACTCTCTACTCCTTCAACTTCTTTCACTTCTTCTTCTTCCATTGCAAGGTAAGTCTTCATTTTCACTTATTTCTTTCACTTCTTCTTCTTCCATTACACTAAGATCCTCTTCCATTGTAAGGTAAGTCTTCCTTTTCATCCTCTTTTCATATTTATTTTTGTGTGTTAGAAGTAAAACCTAAGGTTGTGATCTACATCTTTAGCACTCAAATCCTCCATTTGCTGCAGAGATATACATCCATTTTTGCTTTAGATCTCAGGACCCGTTCGGCCATGGAGGGCCGAACGAAACCCAGCTGTTCGGCCCTCAGTTGTTCGGCCTTGGAGGGCCAAACAGGCTAGTCCTGTTTGGCCTTGGAGATGACCGAGCATATCAGGCTTGTTCGGCCCTCCCTGATCTGTTCGGCCATGGAGGGCGAAACAATTTTTTTTTCTATTTTTTTAAGAGATTAATGCATTATTTGTGATTCACAGATATGGACTGACGTAGTTCTTCAAGAGTGAGACCTACAGCCTCCAATAGAAGGCGTCGCCATAGGGTGGAAGAGCCTGTGGAAGAAGAACCTCAAATTGAATAACATATTTCCTATGAAGACAACGACCAACAAGAAGAGGATGTTACAATTGGGCCTACTGATCGAAGCTTACTTAAGAGTTTCCACACTCATGTTGCATATTTCCTGTGGAAGGGCGAAGTGTGTTGTTAGTAATATATTTTCTTTAAAGAATAATCTATTTGTTGAATGAGGAATAGCTAATTAGAAATTCACGTTTAAATGCAGGATCGCAGAAAGTTGAAATGCCTAAGTCATGGGCAAAAAATAAAGTTGTGACCATTAAATGATAGTGACCGTTTTAGGCAGCTGGTGAGAGATTCCATGTTGTCTCCATTGATTGAATGTTCTTATCAGATGGTGAACAAGACCATGGTGTCCGGTTTTGTTGAAAGGTGGCACCCTAAAACAAATACCTTCCACATGCCTTTCGGTGAAATGACAATCACCATCGATAATGTTTCTTGCCTCTTGAAGATTCTCATCATTGGTTCCCCTATAATGAATTTAGAGAAATTGACATACCTCGACGCCATAGATCTTGTTGTTGATATGTTGGGAGTCTCTACTGATGAAGCAAGAGAAGAATTGTACAGTCAAAGAGCCCAATCACTAAAATTAGAATGGCTCAGAGAGAATTTTGCTAGAGTGAACGATGATGCTGGGGAGAATGGTATTGACTATGCAGTCAGGGCCTACCTTTTTTATTTACTTAGCTGTACCCTCTTTACTGATAAGACGGGGACAAGAGTTTCATGCATATACTTGAAGCCATTGAGGGATTTAGAAATGTTAAGAACTATGCATGAGGCGCTAGTGCACTAGCATATTTGTACCGTCAATTAGGCTTAGCAAGCCGGAATGAAGTCAAACAAATGGCTGGATACTTAACACTTCTTGAAGCCTGGGTATACGAGCACTTTGAAACACTAACTTTAACTGCCAACGTATCATACTCAGTGAGGCAACCTCGTGCGATACGTGTTGGATTCCTCATAAAGAGTCCAGTTTGACTTTACAAGGTTTACAGAAAAAACTAGACTTCTTAATATTGATAAGGTAAATCACTCTTTAATTGATCATATTATATCAGTCTATGATGATTCAATTTATTTACAATGATTCTCATGGTGCAGGTCACATGGGAGCCTTATCTTTCTTGTAGGCGAGATCATCCCTTACATCAAATTGCTTTCTACCGTGGATGCCTAACACACGTAGATATTATAGAGCCCTACCATCCAAATAGAGTTCTCCGGCAATTTGGTCAAGTCCAAACGATTCCCATAGCACCTTTAAAGCCGATACGTGGTTTGAGGGATAATACAACAGCATAGATCAATGCATCAGTCCGAGTTTATGATCAAATATAGTATTAGTGGCGTAAGCGTAATCACTTACTGGCCCAAGTAAACCGGAATACACCTATCCGTCATCCTTGGGATTGCGCACCAAATTACATGGACTAGTACACTACTATGTCATAGAGAATATTGACAAACCCCGAAATACAATCCGGTTTTCGTTAAAGTGAGCCAAGCATATAATGTAATTGATTATGTACTGCGCAACAAAAATGCTCTTCGAATTTACGAAGGGATTGTGGCAAGGGTTGAAGAAGCATTTGCACAAGACAAGCATAGTTTGTATCGAGATATTAGACATATGACCCAGGCTTTGCGCAGACTTACCATTAAGGAAGAGGGTGAATCAAGTAGAGACCCCCGTATGACATCACGTACTTACTCTCGTCGGTCTAGACAAGAGAGATAAATTTTTTCATTTGGTATCAAGGTCACTTTTCATGTCATGAATTCTATGTAATGAACTATAATGTAATGAACCATTCAAGTTAATGAAATTCTCTTTTCATGTCACTTTTTATGTCATTTCAAGTCAAGATTGAAATGAGGCACTAGACAGAAGAAACTAACCTGTAATTAATTTGCATTTCGATCACATGTAAATATTCATTTCCAATAAAGAAATGTCTATTACAATCCCTTTCAGGAAAACACAATAACACTCAATCCATCACAATGGTATTGTTAACTAAATGAAGTTGCATGCAAAATACAAAAATGTCTAGTGGGATGTATCAAATGGTACATATTTGTGCAATGAATTTAGTTCCCTATCTCACTGCTCTTAAAGACCCGGCTTGAAATATTCAATCTCATGTCATTATACAATGGGGGCCTGACTAAAAAGAATCTAAAATCTGAAAGATGACACTAACATTCTCCACCTTACTCTCTCCCAAATTTGCAAGTAAAAATCACTACAAAAAAGAAATTCTATTCAAGTAGTATATGAGTATAGGAATTAGGAGCTGAGTCTAAAATTGAGTAGCATCTCAGTTTTGGTTGGATTATGGAGGCTTCTATGTGTTTGATTTTAGAGGTATTGTGGATGAGTTGTCCATTGAAAAGAACTGTAGTATTAAACTCTATTAAGATGAATGGGCTATCCTGGCTATCCAATCTTGCAAATGAACACTTACCACTAATGTCCCTAAAAGTTGTCAATCTCAAGGATTTCACATCTAGGAGCAACTATAGATGTCACTTAGATGCATATGCAAAAGATGGATACACAGAATCACAAAAAAGGATAACATTAGGAACAAATACAGAATGAGAAATGCACAAATTCCCTAAACTGAAGAGATAATTAGGGCATATCATTTGAGATAGTTCGAGCAGATACATAAAGATTTCAAATTCAAGGAACCAAGAGAAGGGGAGATCAATCAACACTCCTTATCAATTCCCAAAGATCTCTCATTTGCTAATTAGGTCAAAAAAGAGGATTAATTTACTTTAAATGTCAAAATATATTTGAACCACCCCTCCATAGTTATCGCCAAAGGCCATAAATTGGAATACTATACATCCAACACAACACAAAAGAATATGAAAACAAGCCAACCGCTTGATGATACTTTACATGATATTCAATTACGTCTATATACTTTATACTTCCATTTCAGATCAATACTTTCACATGTAGCTATATTCGGATTGACAAGTTTTTTAAATCGCTCTATGCGATCTGTATATGCAGTTTCCCATCCACTCGCACAAGAATGATGGAATTCTCACCACGTATTTGCAATTGGTGGTATTGGATGACCGGGTACCAGGAAAACCTAAAAGAATAGACAAAAACATTAGAATGAAGAAGATGACAAACATAATGAAACATACTAAGTCATAGTAGTTATATCGTACCTAAACAAAATGACAATCGTGAACAAAACCTATAGCTATTTCGCTTCTATTAGAAATAGGCACAAGAGTCGACCTCAGAGGAAGAAAAGTAAGACACTGTTCATTGCTCAAGTGATACAAGACCAATTATAACGAGATCCTATAAGATGACCCATATCAGGCATAGTCATCCAATGATCATATGATGGATGATCCACATAGTATGATAATAACGCTATTTGATCTTCACCTCTGTTTTCTATTCCATACAATGCTCTATAATGATCCACATTTGCAATAAGCTCTCCCACAAGCTCTCTCCGAACATGTTGCCAACTTTCTTCATTGAAACCAAGTAATCCTGCAATAGCTCTAAATCCACAATTACCGTCAACTGCCACGTCTTTGATAATGCTTATATAAGGCCTTATTCCTTGTGGGAATGATTCATGCCAAGACGAAGTCTTCGAGCTATTCGATCTTGTTCGAACTGGTAGTTTTCTAACCTTCTCTTTTTTCTTTGCTATGGCCTTGGAGTTTACCACTTCTGTGTATACAGGACTATAACTATCCTGTGCAGATGGGACCAACTCAAAAGCACTTGGGGCACGTTTAATTGATGTATCATGTTTCAATGGAGGCCTACCCCGCATCTTTGACTTCACTTCTGGTTTTTGTAAAAATGTAGTGGAAGGCCTAAATATCTCCCGTAATTTCTTCAACACTTGTATTTTATGAGGAATATCAGAAGCTTTGAACATTGATTGAATATAAGATAACTCCACCATCAAATCTAAGTCCATAGTTGGATCATTGGTTGTACAAGTAGGTATCATATCAAACTTAGACCAATGAGGATGTATGCATTGGAAAGGATCGGCCGACCTTCAATCATATACTCCACAATCTCATGAGCACAAGGTAACCCATGTGTACATCTCATAACGCACTGACAGGCCTTTTATTAAATTCCAACAACATTTGCTCTTTTACTTTCCATTAATATTTTGTCCAATGCAGTCTTTGATATGTTCCCACGTAGCTCTTTGAATTCTTTCAGATTGAAGTTGTGTTGGACAATTGTTTTACTTTTTTCAAATGATGCTTTAATACCTGTGTGTTGCAATTTAAGCAGATTATGGATCTTTGCCCAATTTGATTTAAAATTGCCTTGACTAGATTGGAGGTTTCTCTTCAACTGCGCATGCAAACTCTCTGCCCTGTAAAGAATAGAATCTTAGAGAACATTTATAATTCATAATGTCAGAAAACTTATGAACCATATATGTTCGACGTAGTATTGCCAAAATGCTTATAATTGTCCATCCACACTAAGACAAATCTTTCTTTGCATGGGTCAAGTCAGTTGTCCCTGGCATATTTAAGTATCATTGGATATGTACTGAAGTTTTCATTTAGCTTTGTTAACTGTTCGATGTACTCTTCTTTTGTTGATGAATTTGTCAGCATATTCCAATGCGTAATAAATTTGTCCCAAGTTTGCTTTGTTTCGAACAACTTCTTACATTTAGTAAGCACATTTTTATTGATATGTCATTTGCATAATAAATGTGTAGCAGTTGGAAAAACTTTTCCAATCACATTTACCAGTGCCAATTCTCTATTTGTGACAATAATATCCGGAAGAACACCTTCCCCAATTACAAAGCGCAAGATACTTAATACCCACATATAGTTGTCTTCACATTCAGCTTCCATATATGCAAAACATATAGAGAACATCATGTCTGTAGACGTTACACCAACAACTTCCAATAGAGGCAAGCGATACCGATTGGTCTTGTAAGTGCAATTCATTATCAATATGTGTGGGAATGCATGCAACAAGTCAATACTGGTTGGGTGCGTCCAAAAAAGATCTTCACAATGTCGGAATTCTCACAATTTCTATGCCACTCAATGCAATTATGCTCCGCTAACTTTCCTAACAGAAGTTGCATTTGACTTTTCCTGCCTCGTTCAATGACTTTATGTTTATGCCGTGTATTGTAAATCGCCTTTATTATTGTCACATTAAGTTCATTTCTTCGCTTCAAGGCAATCAAAATCTCTTTTAGTTTGACCATGCTGATAGACATATCAACCAACAACTTCGTTTCCTCTTCTGATAATCTACCTGCATATGAATGACCCTCTAGATATTGTGCCGCGGAATGGTTGTGCACACCACAAAAAACTTTTAATATCCAATCATCATTTGTTTTTAATTTTTTACCTTTTAATGAAAATGGGCATCCACATTTCTTTGTGCCTATTTGCTTGATCTTCTTCTTAAATGGCTTCTCATCTATGATCTTCTTTGCATTATAGTGTTCACTTCTCTCACATGCAAGTAATACTTTAGGTTTTACTCCAACCCCAACCGCATTAGAAACTTTAATAACAATGACAAAGCCATTTCTCCTTCCAACATTACGAGCCCAATCGATCATTGCCTGACGACTATGGAAGATCTACACATGCAAAACTTATAAAAAAAGTTTAATAAAAAAACTTTTAAAATAACATTTATGAAGTGTTTTAATAAAAAAAACTTTTAAAATAACATTTATGAAGTGTTTTGGTAAAAACTAGGACGAATCGTCCTTACCTCATGAGTAATAAACTCGTTCGTATAATCTTTAATGCATTTAGAACCTACATCGCTTTCTTTTGTAGGAGCCTATAGAGCAAATGATTTACAAAAAAAAAAAAAAGTGTATGTTCCGTTCTGGTGGAACAGAACATAAACTTTTTCTTTTTTTGTGAAACATTTGCTCTACAAGCTCCAAACGGAATAAGTATGTTCGGCCATCAGTGGCCGAACAGTAAAATTATGTTCGGCCATGAGTGGCCAAACACACTTGCTTTGTTCGATCACTCATGGCCGAACATATTATTCACATTCGGACTTCCAGGTCCGATTATGAGGCGGATGAAACTTTATATGAAACTTTAAAAAAAAGTAAGAACTAACCAAAATCATAGTACACTAACCTTGTCATTCGTCTGGGGAGTGTAAACCACCAAATCCTTGTTCATTTCCTCCTCCATTGCACCTTTTGCTTAATAATATCCTTATCCAAGTAAGTTGGAGGAATAATAAGTTATGAGTAAGTAGTAGAGAAAGAAGATAGAGGAAAAATGTGTAGAAAGAAGATGGAAGAAGAAGAGATGATGAGAGGCTTTGAATGAGTAGGAAGATGGAGGAAGAAGAGATGATGAGAGGGTTTGAATGTGAAGAGAAAAAATTGTGTGTGAAGAGAAGAAATTTCTGCATTTTGGAGGGAATTAAGTAATTTTGTAATTTTATACAGGGGCAAAATTGGATTAAAAAAATATAATAAAATGATGTGTGAGGAGAATTATTTTTTGTGTTCAACTAGCAGGGCTCTTTCAATTTCTCTCATACCGAGGACTTCTGAGTTTTCTAAAAAGTTATCTAATTAATAACAGAAAACCAAGTGCTTATTAATAATAGCTGATCAATAGATGTAAGATGGTGCCGTCCTATAGCTCACAACTTCCACCCCTTGTGTTTTCTGGATAATATATGTGCAAAATATATAAACACCCCTTAAGAATTAGTCTTTGCTTGTAAGAATCGGATAACCCCAAGCCGAAGGCCAAAGATTTGAAGACTGAGCTAGTGAAGAATACCTAATGTAAGATGGTGGATTTAACAAAGTTATATGACATGGTAGCCCTATTGTGAACAAAGGTCTCGTGAAAGCCCTGGTATGTTAATGCCAATCACAGAAATGTCGGTGATGGAAAGCTCTATGTTTGGTAAGGTTTGGACTAAAAGCTGGCCTAATGGATATACATATAAAATCAAACGGTGAATATGGTCCCAATAAGCAATTGGTCATATTCCGATTCACAAGTGAATGGATGATTGTCGATTAATGTGGCCCGCACATGGATGTCGAGAGGGCTGTAAAATGGGCACGGCCCATGGCCTATTCCAGCCCAGGCTATGGCCTAGGCCCGTTGCATGCCAAGCTCATAGCGGTAATATGACCACTCCTTTTTTTCGCACTTTTACGGATACCAACAGTTAGAAAAAAAAAAGAAAATTTTCAAATAAAGTCCCAAGTTTTGCCTTATTTCAAGAAAAAACACAAGTGTTAAGACTTTTTAAATTAGAACCTATGTTTTCTAATAAGTTTTCAATTAAGTACATCCAACCATTTAACGGTGTCCCCTGCATTTTTTTTTTCTCTCCATTCTTTTAAAAAAAACTCAAACTACCCTTCATTTAAAGCAATGGCATGCTTCGGGTAGCCACTGCAAGCCGCCAACCACGGTAAAGACATTAGCTATCATGCTGGGCAGTCGCAGGCTAGCACTAGATAGATGGTTAAAGGCAAAAGAATCTGATGGTTGTGAGTTGTGAGCCCGTTGAGATGGTGTGACCTTCAAATTATTTATAGTATCCTAATGATACAATGGTTTCATTCATATACAAGGTTTTACATCCACCCTACTCCAGAATTTACAAAACATAAAAAGGGAAATGTCACATAGAGGTTTCCCCGTGCCTTGGATCTGCAAAAACCAGACAAAACTCGTAAGTTTCAGATATCGTGAAAAGACATTCATTTAAAATTGAGCTAAAATAGATTACTTCTTAGATTGGGCCTGGTCTATCCTCTGAACTCTTATGCAGAAAGTGTTGGAAGTAATTCACACGTAGGTTTTCCTACATACATTACACAAATGAATCTTATTATCTCAGCCGAGTATTACAAATCAATCTCACTATTAGAGAAGTCCATGTAATCAGAACTGATCATTAAAATATATGGGATTCATCCCACTATCATGTGGTGCCTACAAAATGATAAACTATAAACAAAGTCATGCAGAAAATTAGCAATACACTAAAACATAGTTTTAAACTGTCAGCCAGGCTAGTAAGAGTAGTACCTGTGAGATCAAAGTCGATGGATGGGGCGAAGCATGATATTGACCATTATAATATACAGGAATCATCTCACTACCATATGGTCCCTGCATATTGTCAATTGCACATGGAATCATCAAAACATTTCACAATAACCAAACCATAATTTCACAGCTTCATTAGGGTAATAACAGAATTACATGTGAAATCAAACTCGATGGATGGGTGGGAACATGATAATGTACAGGATTCATCCCATTGCCATATTGTCCCTACAAGAAAGTTGAAGTCAAAGTAGATACTAAGTCATGATTCAAACTATACCCAAACATATTTTGACAATGTCATTAGGTTGGTGAATCTAGTACCTGTGAGATCAAAGTTGAAGGATGGTTTGGAGCCCCATAGTGTATAGGATTGGGAAGTATAGGAATGGGAGATGAATTCGAACGAATGGTGCTCGTTGGCTTAGATAATTTTTTTCGTTTTCTTTTCGGCGACCTTTTTTCAAGATAATTCTCCATCCAGTGTCCATCATGACAATTGTCCTTTCTTTTAATCTCATTCACTTCCTTGGATTGTGCATTATCAACAATCACTCCAGCATCATTATCCTCCCTTGCAACCTCATCAACCATGCATTCTGCACCGATTAGAATGTCGTTTGGGCCCTTGTTTCTTGATATTTTCTCCATCTCAGATAACATCAGTTCTGTAAGTTTGGCTGCGCATTCAAATCTTTCTTTACTTTCAGCAGCCTTGGCAGCTATTCTAACAAAACCACGAAGAAGAACACCATACCGGCTTGACAAATCTTTTGGTTTGCATCCACTACTTGATAATTTTAACGAATAAGCAGCTTCACGCGTCCACCTTTTCAAGATGTATTTTGCTGGAATACATTTCAGTTTGTGAACTGTTGCTTTTAATGCATGCCCACATAAAATTCCAACAAACTCAAATTTTTTACAACTGCATGTGATGGATTCATCTGTAGGGTCAAATGTAACAATGTGCCTGTGACCTTTCTGGTTGAAGACAAAATATTTTTTCAAAGTCCCCACATCACCCGTTTCTTCAACTTGGCAATCTAGACCATTAACATACTCTGTTTCAAACATTTTGAATATGTTTAATGTATATACATCTGCTGCATGCTTCAAAATGCTAACAGGTAGCTTGATGTGTGGCGAGCTTTGTGGCATTCTAAAATTAGCTTCTGTTTCCACATTTCGCCAATCATCCAATAACCTTTCAAAGTGATGAAAAAAATCGGTAATTTTGTTTTCAGGAGCCAAGTATTTCTTCAATTCCTCATTCATACTTCCATTACGTAGTGCACTTATTATATCTGCTGAAAATGTACTTCTTCCATATGCTAAGGCCCACTTCTCTTTATCATTAAATAACTTTGTCAACCAGGTGTTGTCACGAAGATCATATTGTTCAAGCATTTTATCCCATCCTGCAAGGAATTCCTCTTCCTCATCATAATCATACAAACATTTACTGAAATCCTTGTCAAAAGATTGTGAATCATGGAAAATATGGTTAAGGTGTTCCAACGCATTTTGAAAGATATGCCACACACAAATGCGATGAACAGATCCCGGTAACTCCTCTTCAATCGCAGCTGAGATTATCTTGTCTTCATCTGTGAGAATAGTTTGTGGTTTTCTTCCACACACTGCATCGCAGAAAGTTCTAAACAACCAAGCAAAAGATTCAGCTGTTTCATCAAATAGCAATGTGGCACCAAACATTACAATTTGCTTATGATGATTAACACCAACAAATGGAGCCAATGGCCGGCCGTACCGTTTTGTTCTGTATGTTGTGTCAAAGAAAACAACATCTCCAAAATGTTCATAGTCCATCAACATTCTCCCATCAGCCCAGAAAATATTGGTAATACGATCAGTGATATCAACTTGAATAGAGTAAAAGAACATACGATCTTCAACCTTTTTTCTTCTGAAATAACTTAGCAGGCCATCAACATCAGACATCTCTATTGCTTTCATTCTTTTTGATCGTAAATAATATTTATAGTTAACCGGAATACCTCCAACAGGTTCCTCACCTTGTTTTGGTTTTTTTCCAGATTTATCACAATCGTCATCTCCTGCAGCTTGAGAAAGAGCCAGTTTTCTCTGCGATCTTAACATATGAGTTTTATCTTGATCCACAAGAGGATGATTGTGATCATCATTAAAAACTGTAACATGATATTTACCATTCTCTCCCAAAACAACCATCATATATCCCAAACAACCAGTTCTTGTTTCATCACGGTGATGCATAACTCGTTTATCAACTCTACGGTAACCTTCATTAGAACACACAAATTTTCTCTTTTTCACAAGACCATTCTTGTCCTTACTCGCATGATGCTTCCTAATACTGAAACCCCTCAACCTTCCAAACCGGTTGTAGAAATTGTAGACATCATCCACTGTTTCGAACTCCATACCAACCTTTGGTTTTATTATCCCCTCAACTCCACCTTTATCATCCATTACAACATCAGATTTCACTACATCCTCGCATTTGTCCTCCTTGGGAACAATAGCTTCCTTTACATTATCATGGGAAACTTCTGAGTTGGAGTTGAGTTGATCTCTTACTTGAGCCACGGCATCCACATCTTCATGTTGCTTACAACGTGCATTAAGATCTCTAGTCTCCATTGACCTTCAATAAGAAAATTAGAAAGGAAACAATCAGTCAATTTTTATTGAAAACTAGCACAAAACTTCTATTCTACTTCAACAAAAATTCAAAAGCTAAAGCACACACGAATGATAATTTCCTCCATTAGAACTCCAAACTTTTCATAGAATCCATAACATGAAAGAAAATAAAATTTCTAAGGCAGGTCCCAAAACATCTTGCTTCCATAGTACATAATTAGGTTTTGGATTCTCTTCCTCGGATTAAAGAAGAAAACATAATTTCTATGGACTGCTCATTTTATAAGGCCATGAAAAGCCAATAAATATAAATATGGGTGTAAACATATATGACGCTCAAATATGGAGTGAAGAAGCCAATAAATATAAATATGGGTGTAAACATATATGACGTGAAAAAATGGAATGAACACAGCAAGGACATGCCATGACCCAAGGTCACAGCAGGGGCACGGATTTCACATATAAAAATTGAAGTATTGGTTACAACACGATATGATACATCCCATGTTTTCATGTCTACAGGTATCATAACTAAACAAGCAGAGGTTAGCCCAGGTTGGGTTTGCCTAGAATTAACTTTCGAGTTTGGTTATGTATTACTGTATATGGTAGTGGGATACCTATGCAAGAAAACATTCACCTGCACACTGCGCACATCCACACAGTTTCAAAAGTGGGGCCCACCTCTGAATTCCAAGCTCTACATACGATGCATGGTGCACAGGGCATAGGTGAATATTTTCCTACTGATGCATCCCTGGCATAGCCATGTAGGACCATCACATCACTCATATTGGCACTCAATATTGCAATGATACTTCTAGGGCACAAGCTTTGCATATCCTACTTACCAAGGCCATTATTTCATAAAGTTCTTTTGGTTTCCATACTTTTTTAATATAAAAATGTTCAAAAGAAATGTAAAGAATTCGTATGTTCATTAATTCGGAGATGTTCTAAAGAAAAACTAGGATAGCCATTCCTATATCCATGTCCCTAATTTGCAAAAAAAAAAAAAAAAAAAAAATTTGCAGTCGTATCCTCAATTCTCATCCCGTGACCATATCTATATCTAGGCATTGTACCTCATGGTTCAAGATGAATCTATCATTGATAACAAGGAATTTTTTGTGGTTTTATTATATTTCTATTCAGTCAAATTCAACAAATTCTCAAAAATTTCCATCTCATCAACAAAAAAGAAAAGAATTCAATTGTGGAAAAATCTGACTAAAGCTCAGAATGATACAAAGAAATGAAGAACAAGTTGACCCTATTAGCTTATAAATGGAGCAATTCCATCAGTCTAACATGGTAAATGCAGTTTCTTATTACACTAAGAAAAAATAAAGAAAAGTGTGGTATGGTTAAAAAAACCTCAAAATTGGCAAAAGTCAAAAGATTGGCAACGTTACAGAATACACATTTGTACATTATTATCAAGTTTAACTAGGACACTGGTGGTTAATCATTAATTGATTTAGATTGGTGATTGTAGAATGTGACTTCCAAATGAAGCGTTTATGTCATTCAATGAATGATTAAATCCATAGAGATTTTAACATTTTGCAGCAACACACTCTCCTCCAAATCATATTTTAGTCAAACGTGAGCGAGTCAGAACAATCTACATAAACATATTCATTTTAGGGAGTATCAAATACAGCATCTAACAATGTCCACACCATGTTCATGAAGTTTCGCATGTGAAAGAGCTGGAGTGGGATGATGCAAGGCTGAATGGATTTGGTTTTGTGTCTGATTTAAAAGATTGTTCTGTGGCTGTGAATGTTACCGCTTAAACAGCTGGTTTCAGGCTACTTTAACGGCTCTTTAGGGTATGGATATGTACTTGTTCTCAAAATTTGTCTGCCTTTCACAATGCAATGTAAATGATTGGATGGAATATAGAGGAACCAAACATCTTATAAGTTCTTAACATATGACAAAGATTGCCTAGCCTAGTTGACAAATGTAAGGACCCAAACTCGGATATTATGCCTACATTCTTTGTGAATGTTTTCATGCATTCATGCAACTGTTCCATCATTGCACACATCTCGAGGAAACATCGTACAGACCAAGTGAGACCCACCTTACCACCCCTCTTGGCGGCAGGAAACCAGACCGAGCACGTCTATCACTGGTCTGACCTGCAGCAACCTAACCCATCTGACCTGAGTTAGGAAACCCTCTTTCAGAGAAACAAGAACACTACTATATCACCCCTCTCAGGGTTGGTAAACCAGAAACCATGTCCTTAGCCCATTAAACTCGCACAGACCCTGTATAGACCATAATTAGCCAGTATACCACCCCTAGTAGTGACAGGAAACTGTTGTCGCCACTAGCAATAGCTGTAACTTGACCAGTGACCTAACCTTGCGAGGTTAAGCTTCCTAATTTGTTCTAAACCCTTCCAGCTGACCTTAGGGCTTAGACACTATAAAAAAAATTGCTAGCCGGTCTTGTCCATTGCAAGTTCCCAACCACTTAGAGACTCCAATCAAGCCCTAAAACCCTCTCTTTCTTCAACCTCTGGACTCTACCAACTAGAAGGGAGGAGACGCAAGGCATCTAGGGCCTGGACCAGCATCATCATCTTCAAGCCTCTGATTTGCATTCGTCTCCAACATGCCAGTAATCAAGCACACTATGTAGATATTAATTTTGTAATCCTTGCCTTCCAAACACACTATTCTATCTGTTTTAAATCTGATTTGCATGTTTGCTTAATTCTTCTGATCTCAGGCTAATTTTTCTTTCTATATTCTAAATAGAACATGTTATCATATGCCATAACATCTTCATGCATTGCTATTCCTAGATCTAACCTCTTGCATGTCCACTTTTGTTAAATCTGGTGTTCTAGGAATAGATCCACGCATGTTCCTTCCTTTCCATATTTAATCTACACTATTACCAACATGCTACATGCTTTGTTATCATTGTTTTATGTCACCAATATCAAATTCGATATGATGGGGCATTAACAACGATTGGAATGAGGATAGCAACATCATATATCTCAGTCAACATTCCCATTGGTATTAAACCCAACCGGCCAAGGTCCTTTGCCAACTCTATACTCTTTAAGTGGATTGTTTTTTTTTATGAAGTTATTAATTATTATGTCATTTCACATTTGTTGTTTTGACTACTAATTGTTGAGTATTGAATATTGATTGTTCACCATATAGTGTTTACTATTGTAATCCTAAGTTTCAACTTTTAAGTCTTGAATCTTGACTTCAATTCAATACATTGTTTATTTTGATGATAATGGCATAGTTTTTTTTAATAAGCATTTCATTAGTTTCTAAGTTAGTATAATAAGCAAAATGAATACATGTGAAAAAAATGATCATTACTATTATTTTCTATTAATATAGCGATACATGACGTCATGCAATGAGGGGACCGCTAAGCCCCATTATCTTAGTTATTTTTAAAATAAAAACACATATTCTATCATTTTTCCAATATTTTGAATTTTTTTGAAATTTTCTCAGATTTTTTTTGATGATTTTTTCAAATCGCACAGCAACACCGCTAACACTACATAGCACCTACACGGCTGCACCTTCTACATAGCATTTCGGCAGTAGGCCTACGTTATTTTCATCCTTGCTTGTACCCCTCATACTTTGTGCTTTCTTTTTCCTCTCTTTGTGAGTTGTTTTTATTGTAAGTTATTGTTACTGTTCAAATAAAAAAAATATATACAAAGAGAGATGTATGGTATGCTCCCATTACTTACACTAAAGAAGGATGGAAGCTGGAGCATGTGTGTACACAGCTACACCATCAATAAGATCATCGTAAAGTATTGTTTTCCCATTCCCCAAATAGTCGATATGTTAGATATGATGCATGACTCTACTAACTTTTCAAATTTTGATTTACACAACGGCTATCATCAGATTCACATCCAATTGGGTGACGAATGGAAGACAGCATTTAAAACCAAAGATTGCCTCTATGAGTGGCTAGTCATGCCATTTAATCTTTCTAATGCTCCAAGCACTTTTATGCATGTGATGACTCAGTTATTGCAACCTTTTCTTGGAAAGTTTGTAATTGTCTATTTTGATGATAGTTGGATATATAGCAAGTCAAACACAAAACACCTTGCTCACTTGTGGCATGTTTTCAATACCCTGCACCGTGATAAATCTTATATCAACCTTAAGAAATGCTCTTTCATGACTGATTCTGTACTTTTCTTGTGGTATATTATTTCTGTTCCTGATTTGGAGGCCGATTCGGCCAAGGTAAAAGCCATCCTTGAAAGGCCTAATCCGACAACTTTATCTAAACTTCGAAGTTTTTACGGACTTGCCACCTTCTATAGGCATTTTATTAAAAATTTCAGCAGCATTATGGCGCCTATCACTAACTGCATAAAGTAAGGAGCATGCAAATTAGGGGCAGAACCAAAAATTTTTTATTTTGGGGTGGTGGGGGGGCGGGGCCGGGGGTTTAATCATAGCAGATATAATTTCAATTAAATTAAAATTTCTCACGATAATATTATATAATTAGGAAGTAATTTTGAGCAGGTTGGATTTCAATAATGAGAAGCATTGATTTTATTTTATTTTATTTTTATTTATTTATTTTTTTTATTTTTGCTAGCGAAGGGTGTCCCGGCCCTTTAGGCTGAACTAATCTCTTCAAGCCAAGGGCCAGTTCAGCTACCCTTGGGGTTGAGCCCCATTGATTGAAAAGGCATAGTGAAGCATTGAGGATTAGTACAATAACAATTATAAATGCATAAGACAAACGAAAATCATTATTAAAGTGGGTTCTTGCACTGTTATATGAGAACGAAAAGTAATCGATGGTATTGACCCATATTTGAAATCCAAGCTATTTAATCTAATATTAATAATCAAAATTAAACATTGAAAAATAATTTAAAAAAATTCTCTACCAATGGCGGATATAATTCTAATCAATTTAAAGTTTTTTGTACTAGTAAAACATAAATAGGAAGCAATTTTGAATGAGTTACATTTTTTTTTCCGGCTAACGAAGGGTGTCCCAGCTCTTTGGGCCGAACTAATCCCTTTGGGCCCAAGGGGATTTGAGTAAATACTCTATGGCATCACTATGGTAGCACAGTTCAAATCCACAATCTTCGGGAGCAAACTATAGTCTTAAGCCAACTGAGATACCCCTTGAGGTTAGAATGAGTTAGCTTTCAAGTATGAGCTTCAAGACTGAAAAGAAAATGCATGGAGAAATAATGCATTTATAATTATAAATGCATAAGTGAAAGAAGAGATGCTTTATTCAACCCTTCTTCTCATACCTATGATAAAGCAATAATAGCTTCAAACCTTTTCCCAACCTCCAAGCTTCAAACCTTTTCCCAACCTCCAAGCCCTAACAACCTAAGCTCTCCGCCTCTCTCCAATCAAACTATCACGATCTCAAATCGAGGTGTGCGGGCAATGACAACAACTCTAGATTTGAGTAAATAGTTTCTAATCTATCCTTAATCCCTTCTTTTATTCATTTATTTTGTTTCTTCTTTCCTTCTTTTCCTTCCTTTTCTTCTTTCATCCAATTTTTCCCCTTAAATCACTTATTATTTAGTTCATTTTTTTGGAAACCCAAATTATATTCATAATATTTAATTTTTGATAATGTTGGAGGGGCCATCCATTAAAGGATTACCATTAAAAAGGAGGGCCCTATGTGTGTGTGTTTATATCATCATCATCATTCTCATCATCAAAGCCTTATCCCAACCATGTTAGGGTCGGTTACATGAATTTTGTTTCTCCATTCGGTTCTATTTTGAGCCAAATCATTAGATAAGTTAAATTTCTTCAAATTTGATTTAATGACCTCCATCAATGTTTTCTTCGGCCTATCCCTACCTCTTGATAGGCCATCCACCTGGATAGCCAAACTTTTTCTCACCGGTGCCATTACCGGTATACGCTCAACATGCCCAAACCATCTTAAACGAGTTTCTCTAATCTTATCCCCTATTGGTGCTACCCCTAAATGTTCTGGAAAGCGCTCATTTTTAATTTTATTTTTTCTAGTTTTACCACACATCCACCTAAGCATTCTCATCTCCGCCACATCCATCTTATGTATATGTGTCTTCTTAATTGGCCAACATTGTGCTCTATATGTCATAACTGGTCTAACCACTGTCCTGTAAAATTTGCCCTTCTATTTCGTTGGCATTCGTCTGTTGCAAAGTACTCCAAAAGCTAGTCTCCACTTCAGCCATCCAGCTTTTATCCTATGCTCAACATCTTCGTCAATCTCCCGATCCTTACTAATCATCAAGCCTAGATACCAAAAAGAATCCCTACATAGTACCTCATGGGTTTCAATTTTGACAGTGGTTTCAACACTTTGTATATGTCCACTGAAGTTGCAATCATATATTCTGTCATTATACGACTTAAAGCCTCAAGATTTTAATGCCCCCAGTCATCTCTCGAATTTTGCATTTACACCATCTCTTGATTTATCCACCAATACAATATCATCTGCAAACAACATACACGATGGTACTTCTTCTTGAATATACG
Source organism: Sextonia rubra (assembly GCA_037013555.1). Lineage (NCBI taxonomy): Eukaryota > Viridiplantae > Streptophyta > Magnoliopsida > Laurales > Lauraceae > Sextonia > Sextonia rubra. Next base: position 37,521,128 of record JASUAD010000008.1, read on the forward strand.
CAGTTAACTCATCCATAATCAATGTAAAAAGATAAGGGCTTAAGGTTGATCTGTGATGCAAACCTATAGTCACGGGGAATTCACCTATTTCTCCATATGTGGTTCTCACATTTATTACTGCTCCCTCATACATATCCTTAAAACTGTGTGTTAATATATAAAAGAAAAAATCCAAAATAAAGGGGCTGCCATGGCCCCTACTGGCCCCCTAGTCCTGCCTATGATTCAAATGGATTAGTGTTGCTACCTACGCATTTTGAGCAGATTAAACACAAGATGACAGAAGCTCCTCTCTTACACTTTACAAACTTCAGCCAAGCTTTTGAAGAAAGTTGTGATGCCTCTAATGTTGGTATATGAGGTGAACTTAGCCAAGAAGGTCACACCCTATTGCCTTCTACAACGAGAAACTCAATGAAGCCAAGAAGTATTCTCCTTGTGATCTAGAACTCTATGTTGTTGTGAACACTCTTGGTCATTGGCCCTTATCTCATTGGTACACAATTCCTATTGTTCTCTTAACATGAATCTCTCAAGCATTTACACTACTAGCGAAATCCGAGTTCTCACTGTGCCAGATGGAATGCTTATATTCAAAAATTCTCTTTTGTCATCCAACACAAGGTTGGCAAAGAAAACAATGTTGCAGATGCCTTAAGTCATGAGCATTTATTGACTTCTATGTTTATTTTTGTTCCTGATTTGAATAAATTCGCCAAGAGTGTCATGCAAATAAACATTTCAAGAGTATTTATACCAATCTTTTGAATGACGAGCAAGTTGAACATCCACATTTCAGTATTCATGACAGTTATTTATTCCATGGTACAAACTCTGCTTACCAACTACTTCCATCCGCGAACATATTGTACTAGAATTACATGTTGGAGGATACAATGGACACTTAAGCTGTGACAAGACCCTTGACCTTGTTGGTGACATGGTGACAGGTACTATTGGCCTAAAATGAAATCATATATTATTAGAATTTGTGAGTTACGCAGGGTTTGTTAACTAGAGAAAGGAAATAAAAAAAATACAGGACTCTATTAGCCCATTTCAATTCCGCATACTCCTTGGGAAGATCTCAGTATGGATTTTGTCTTGGGTCTACCAAAGACAGTATAGAAAGTTGATTCCGTTGTGGATCGCATCTCCAAGATGACTGACTTCATACCTTACTCAACTGCTTCTAACGCATCCAAGATAACCCAGTTATTCTTCTGAGGAGTGGTGTGTCTACATGGCCTACCAAAGACAATTGTGTCAAATTGAGGTACTAAATTTATAAGAAACTTCTGGAAGACCCTCTGGCTAGCACCAGGACAAAGTTATTGTTCTCCAGTACCAATTATCCACAGACTGATGGCCAAAACAAAAGTAGTAAATCGAAGTTTGGGAAAGTTGATATGATGATTGGTGTGAGATCATATCACATCTTGAGAGTTCGTTTTACGAATGACTAAATTTGCTTATAATAATTTAGTCAACAAGTCTATCGGATGTCACCATTTCAAGCTGTGATTGTACGGCCACGTATCCCTGTTGATCTTGTTCCACTACCAGTAAAAGCACGGCCTAATGGTGAAGCAAAAGATTTCATCCATCATATGCAGCAAGTACATGATGAGGTTAGACGCAACATTGCTGCAAGTAATGAAAGTTACAAGTAACATGATGATACTCGTCGTCATTTCGTGGAATTTGCCAAAGGCAAAATGGTAATGGTCTGGATTCATCCAGAGCGACTCCCTCCAAAAGCAAACAGAGAGCTACATCTTCACAATGCGGGTCCATTTAAGACTTTAAAGAAGATCAGTTCCAATGCTTACGTTCTCAAGCTACCTGCAGAGCTAGGCATAAGCTCCACTTTTAATGTAAAGGATTTGACACTCTTCGGCCACACCACACAAATGAAAGCATAGAAGAACACATCATATCTCTACCACCTAATCCACCTCCAACGGATCAAATTGTTGATGTGCTTGATGACCAACTCATATTTACACGTCGCGGAGTTTTTCATAAATTTCTCATCCGATGGAAAAATTGTCGAATCTCTCATGCTACATGATAACTGCTATTGATTTTTAGCGCATCAATCCAGACCTCTATGAGCATTATCAAGCTATCAACTCGCTGGAGTAGAGTTGCAAGCTATCAACTCGCTGGAGTAGAGTTTTTCCGAGACAAGGAGAACTAATGCATGATGAGCTAGGCCTAAGTCCATTGGACTAAGCCCATGAGCTACTAGGTTAACTTGACCCAAATCCATTGGATCAACCCACTGGAGTAGAGTTTTTCCGAGATGGGAAGAACTAATGCATGATGAGCTAGGCCCAAGTCCATTGGACCAAGCCCATGAGCTATTGGGTTAACTTGACCCAAACCCATTGGATCAACCCACAAATCCTAATAAGTTTAGATAGTTGTTTTCCGTGGGAAGTTAGTATTAATTACGACTTTTAATTAGTTTCCTATTTGCTTTAGTATTTTGGTTTTTATCAGATTAAGTAGTCTTATTGACTTAGGTTTTTAAGTCCTAGTAGAAGTAGTTCTTTATTTTCGATAAATATGCAAATCCCCCTTCTGGGAAAAACACCCTTTGATTTAATTAATGAATTGAGACTTTGGTGATTTGAGTATTTGTGATTGTGGTTGTGATTGCTCTTGAATCCTTTGGATTCCACCAAATCCTTACTGTGGGTTTGGTCCTCTTTCATCTTGATCTATGGGCTACATCACTCCCCCTCCTCCTTTTCTTCTTTGTTTTCCCCTTTGGTCGCATGAAAGGGGTTGATGGACTCATCGCACAAAAGGAGCAAAAGGGTTAGGGTTATTTTTTCCTTCTTTTGAAGTTATAACAAAATCACATGGATGCAAGCAGAAGATTATGGATGAAATTTGTTGTTTTGTAAAATTCAGATGAATCCATTCAATTTGGCTTTTTCCCCCCCATAAAATACTTGAAAACCGCATCCCCATTGTATCCCAACCATATCTTGCCGTATCTCATACCCGGATCCGTATCAAACCATATCGGTACGGGTACCATATGTAAAATGTCATATATGGGTATCATAGGTTTTACTATACATCCATCTTAACGTTCTCATCTTTGCCTCGCTCATTTTGTACATGTGTTGCTTCTTGATTGGCCAACATTCTGCTTTATGGGTCATAGTTGCAAAATTGAAAACTTTTTCTCCAATTGCAAAATTTTTAACTCAGTCAGAGTAATATTGTCTACAAAATCCAATTTCTCATGGCATCTATATGAACTAGATGTCAAAAATGCTTTCTTACATGGTGTTTCAAAATAAGTATATATGGATCCCACCAACAGAGATTGTAGTAGAAGGTCAAAATGAAAATTGTGCTGACTCAAGAAGGCTCTATGTTGACTAAAGCAATCTCCTCCTACCTGGTTTGCCATGTTCAGCTAGGCAATGATTCGACATGGATACAAGAGATGCCATGCAGATCATACAACTTTCACAAAGAAAAATGGAGATGAAATACAATGTTGGTTGTTTATGTTGATGATATTGTGATCACCACAAATTATGAAAAAGGAATCAAGGATCTGAAGTCCTATCTTGGGAAAGAATTTGAAACCAAAGACATAGAAGGACTAAAGTACTTTCTTGGGGTTAAGTGGCAAAGTCCAAGAAAGGAATTGTTACTACTCCATCCCAATAAACATTGGATCTACTTGAAGAAATAGGAAAGTTGGGTGCTAAATTAATAGACAGACTGAGCAAGACCATGACTTACAAATTGAAAGTTGTAAGTTACTTCATGAGTCATAGTTGTATCAGAGATTAGTAGGGAGGAGGTTGATTTATTTAATGATCATAGGACTAGATATCTCATATGCCATTGGCGTGGTTAGTCAATTCAGACATGCAACTCTCACTGAATATATAGTTGCGGCAGATAAAATTCTTCAATACTTAAAGGGAGCTCCAGCATAGGTTATTTTATATACTTTCAATGGACATTTAGATTTAGAATCTAATATTGATGCTGCCTGGGCAGGATCTAAACAGATAGACAGTCCACCATAGTGTATTTTACACTTCTTGGTGAAAACCTAGTTTCATGAAAAGTGCAAAAAGCAAGAGATAGCTGCTAGATCACATGGTAAGGCCGAATATGAAGCAATGGCACATGGAAGCTAGGAGTTAAGATAATTAAGTATCTTGTTATGTGAACCGGGACTAATGGCTTGCATTGTGATAGCTAGGTAAGCTAGCCACAGATATTACCAATAATTCAATCTATCACAAGCATACAGAGCATGTGGAAGTAAAATGTCAATTCATAAGAGAGAAGGTTCAGGGGAAAGATATTAAGTTAGTACATGAGAGTACTAATAATCAGCTTGCATTTTTTTTTTCACAAAAGTAGTAGTGAAGAAGCAATTAAGTAATGCTTTATCCAAGCTGGGCATTAAATATACATGGACCACCTTGAGGGACAGTATTTAGAAATATAATGGAAAAATGTTTTTAAAAAATTAGGGACTGCTTTCTATTTCCTTTTTCTTTTGTATGTTTTTTATTTTTTTCCTTCTTTCTTTTCTTTTTTTTTTCAATAGTAAATGCTTTGTAATGCTTGAATGTTTACAAGAGGATTTTAGTAATACTGAAAAATATAATAAAAATAGAATGTAAATGGTAGTCTAATCCTAGATGACACAGCTATAGAGTTTCTTTTCAGAAATTCCTCTTCCTTTACTTCATTTACCATGTTTTTCAATTACAGGGCTTTTTTAGACACTATAATGGAAAACCCCAGGTATATGTAAATCAATCACTACAACATAGTTACCATTCAATAAAAAAAAAACAAAACAAAACAAAAAACAAAAATGAAAAAAAAAAAAACCAAACAGAACAATAGTTGTTTCATAATTCATCTACGAACCAGCACTCTGAGCTCTGCTTAATATTAGGAATTCTCACCCGAAAGCTACAATGACGTTGAGTAAGTAAATCTGTCCATTGCCTTTTCCGGAGGGCTAAAAATAGTTAAGAAATGCAGTCAAGATCAGGAATAATTTGATGGTCCTCAACCGCATTTTAAAAAATTAATATTGAAAGTTTATAAATAAATAAAGAAATAAGAAGCTTATAGTTCAATGGTCTAGCCACCATTAAAAAAGTGTACGTGTGTGTGTGTGTGTGTGAGAGAGAGAGAGAGAGAGAGAGAGAGAGAGAGAGAGAGAGAGAGAGAGAGCTTATTGGTGAGCAGGACCTTGGAAGTACAATCTCATATTGCAGTTGGAACATGTTAGGGAAATGATAAATTTAGGTTAAAGTTCATCTACTATGGACCCGTCCATATTACTGAATAGCTGGTCTAACAATATGCCAATAAAAATATTAAGAGCAATATTGGTGCTTCAATGACAATACTCCAGCAATATAACGATCTAAATTAAGCATTTTCATAACATGTGTTGAGAATGAGATACGAGGACTACTTTCATGACTGCAAATCACAAGAACAGACACATTGTTGAGTCAAAGAAAATGAAATGACTTTTTTTTTCACCACTCATTATAAGTGTTCTCTATTCTCCTATTGAAGACATTAACATCATAAATATAGTCAACAACCAGCAAATGGGATATCCTCTTACATAGCTGAGAAATCAAAATTCAATTTTAGAATCATGCACATAGAGGGCCAAATGGGATGTCTTCCAGAAGACAAGACATGCTCAAAGATATCATAGCAACTCTCTATGTTGCAGCCACTGTACTGCCGCTGCTTCTTCATTACTACTCCCCTCTTTTTTTCCTAACTATCATACAGAGCTATTCTCACTCAAAGAAAAGAAAAAAAAAACCAGGATGATAGGAATGAGTTACAAGATGAACCAAAGCTCCAAGTGAATAATGTGCAGAAGAAAATGTAATGCACCATCAGTCATTTGACTGAGATTTCCCAAACACTGGGCCAGTATTTAGCGACCCTACAATTCAGTGCATTGAAGAGAAGATGCAGAGAAGTGCACTTGCATTGTTGTGGCATGATGTATATGAGAAACTTGAATTAAATCATATTCAGTAATTCAGTCACGTGCCTGAATCGTATGCCAATTTAAGCGCTTGGATTGGGCCTCAAACACTAAATCACTTGGGTTTCATAATTTCACTACATTCTCACACTCCATTAAAAACAAATAAAAACATCAAAAATCACATTTTTATGAATTATTCTTTAGAACATCTTCACAGCCACTATCCCACCCAAACTCTCAAAATAACCCTTCTATAATAGCCAAAGAAGCATTAAAACAAAGAATCAACATTTGATATAAAAACATGGGTAATTTAGAAATTAAACTCAACTAATACAAATACAAGAAAACTATCAAAACCCATTTCCCACTCCTAAGAAAATCAAGCAATCCAAAACCCAAAAAATAAGTAAATAAATAAAAACCCTGAGCAAAAGGTGCAACCCAACAACTCAAATGAAAGTCAGGCAAACAGCAAATGAAGAAAAAAAAATTACATCAGAGAAGTAGAAAGAGAAGAAGAAGAAGAAAAGCATTGAGATGGTTACCAGTAGACTATCAGGTGATTAGGTGCAACGGGTAGGAGATAGAGAGGGCCCACAGAAGAGTTAGCAGCGGTGTTGGTCTACTATGATGATGATGATGATGATGAGAGTCTAAGCTGTGGAGGAGAGTAGAAAGTGAATTTTTGGGGGGTTTATGGTTTTGGGGATCCGTATCAATGAGAAGCAAAAGCAGGACGATTTCCGAACTTTTTCAGAAGACCTTGACGACATCCGGTTCACGAAAGAAATCCCTGAGCTCCACCATAAAAACATAAAAGAGAAACTCGCCAAAAAAATTTTCAATTTTTCGCAAAGTGTCATGATTTGAATTCTATATTGTTTAATCTTTAATCGATATTCTTCATTGGAAAATAACTAAATGTTATTGCTTTGCACAGGCACCTTTTGCTAGTGAAATTTATGGCTGGCTTTAGTTCTAATATATGAACGCGGGTGAAATTTAAATCTATATTTGGTTACATGAATTTCATTAATAAGAAATTGAATATACGTTGCCACTTGCATATTATATGGTCTAGTGCCATAAACTTGTGGTGTGATAGGTTCATTTGTAACAGGTGAGGAAACAAACAGAGCTACTATATGTATACCATATTTTACTCTTCCTGCAAACCCCTTTTTAAAAGAAAAAAAAATTTTTTAACTCCCCATACTGGCCCCACTCCCTTCTCTCCCTACAAACCTCCCATCTCCCTCCCTCCTCTCTCCTCCCCCCTTCCCCTCAGGCCAGAGGAAGGGAGTCTCCCCTCCCTTCCCTCTCTCTCCCCATCTTCCTCTTTCTTTTCCTCATCTTCCCCTTCCTCTTCCTCCTCCTCCTCTTCCTCTCCCTCTTCCTCCTCCTCTTATCCTTCTTTCTCCTCCTCTCCCTCCCTCTTCCTCTCCTCTCCTCTACTCTTCTCTTCCCTTCCTCTTCTTTCCCTCTTTCTCTCATCTCTGCCCTATTCAACCCTACGAGGCCGAACATCATAGAGCCGTTATACCTCGCAGGGCTCTCCTCTCACTCTCCCTTCATCTTCCCCTTCCTTTCCTCTTCTCCCCCTTTTTCTCTCATCTCCACCTTGTTTGGCATTGCGAGGCCAAATAGCATCGCAAGGTTGAACAAGGAGGAGATAAGAGAAAGAGGGAGGGAGAGAAGAGGAGAGCAGAGAAGAGGAAGAGGGAGGGAGAGAAGAGGAGAGCAGAGAAGAGGAAGAGGGAGGGAGAGGAGGAGAAAGAAGAATAGGAGGAGGAAGAGGGAGAAGAAAAGGATGAGGAAAATAAAGAGGAAAAAGAAGATGGGGAGAGAAAGGGAAGGGAGGGAGACTCCCCTCCACCGGCTTGAAGGGAATGGGAGAGGAGAAAGGAGGGATGGAGAGGGGAGGTGTGTAGGGAAAGAAAGGAGTGGAGCTAGTTTGGGGAGTTTAAAAAAAATTTTCAAAATAGGCTGTATAGAAAGAGTAAAATCTGTATACATATAGTAGTTTCCAGAAACAAAACACAACTCACACATGTGAAGTAACCAAAACTTACATGTGCAAATGAGTGGAGAGGCAGGGTTTGAATACTTAATCTCCTAATAAGAACATGAACTTCTTACCACTAGGGTAAGTAGTAGTTCCAAGTGCAAGATGCTCACTTGTGAGCGAGTTACCCCAGTGGCCACTTATATTTTGCCCTAATTAGACTTTATGAAATCGCTCAAAGTTTAAAATTGATACACATCCAGCCATTACTCGCCATTGAATTAAGAAACTAAAATGATGTCAACCAAAACCATTAAGCTTATGACCATAGATGGAATTGGGATGATAAAATGGATCTAATATTTTGCCCGCTAATGTGTCATTAAGACTTGTCCACTCCCACCATGATTGTCACAGCCCGAGGTGGGCCATATAAGATTCATCATACATCATATACTTCACTAGATCAAATAATATCTATCTTAACCCTTTAATCCGTAGCCTTCTAATTTGATCTATAAAGGGAATTCATTTGCTGTTAAGGCGATGACTTGGTTGGTTTAAGCCTTGGGTTTACTTCCTAAAGTCTCAAGTTTGAGTGCCGCCTCTCACGTTATTCGGATACTATATGTGCGGTTATATATATACCTCACAAAGAATATTAATTCTTGCTCGTCAAAATTGGGTAATCCTTAGACAAAAAATCAAAAGTTCAAAAACTGGGTTGGCGAGAGATACGGCTCGTAAAAAAAGAAAAAAACCGTGGCTTGCAAGTTTCATTTATAACTTCAAAAGATCAGTCTTTTCTGCCAATGGTGTGGTGTCTTGTTTTCATGTGTTTTGAGAAGCTTACTTCATTGTCGATTCCTTGGTAAACAAGGTTGGACAGGACTGTTTTGCTCCTCCCTCATAATGTTTAGTTTTTGTCATTTCCAGTACAAAGGCTTTTATAGCTAGTCTTTCATTTGTTTTCTTTTTGGCACTGTTGGTTTTGCTTTCTTTTAAAAAAAATTATCTGTTCTCGATGATAATAAAATTATTACAGCCGTTTCTCTACCGAGTCAAGATACACTTTCCATTTGAACTCAATTATTCAATCGTAACAACTCAATCTCTGTACAAACTTATTAAACTTGGTTTAGTTTATTTATTCTTTAAAAAAGTAAAGTACATGTCTAATCCATTACAAGTGAACATTTTCCTTCAATGTTTGTTTTCATTTACGGAAATTAGAGCCGCTTAGTGAAGGACTAATAGCAAAAAAAAAAAAAAAAGCTCAACTAATGGAGTCTAAGCTAAAAGGGCAATCCACTTCACTTCAAGGAATACCGTACTGTTAGAGACTTTCTATAAGCAGTTAAAGAATATTTGTGAGGTTGGTGGGGATATTAGTAGATTATCCTTATCCTCACTATAAGGTTAGTAATTTGCTTATAAATGTAAATCTTTTTATTTAGGGCGCGTTTGATAACAGGTAAAGAATTCTCAGTCCCCACGAATTCCTCACAACTCCTAGAAAATAAAAATTTTTACTAAAGATTTTATTACTAAGGATTTTTCATGTTTCGTGTTTAGTTGAAACTATGAAATAACTGAGGATTTTCACAAACCATATGCACTCTCTTAGTAGAAGAGTTTATGGGCCGAGCCGAGCTAAAGCCTGTCCAAGTCTAATCCGACTTTGAAAACACTAGTGTAGGCTCAACCCAAGCCCGACATGAGCCATAAAAGCTAGGCCCTAGCCTACCCATTTAATCAATCGGGCTAGGTCAAATCATATTTTTTCTTATCAATTTCGCGGCCATTTTAGTAATTGTTTGTACTAATTACATTAAATTACATGCATTCCTTACATTGGTCAAGCCTAGCTTTGGGCTTCTATCACTTAATCCAAGTTCAACCCAATTATAAAATGGGCTTACCTATCCAAGCTCAGCCCGACTTTAGAAACACTAGCTAGGCCCAGCTGAAGCCCGACACGAGCCAAAAATGTCAGGCCAAAGCCTGCTCATTTAATCAATTGGGCAGGGCTAAATCGGGTTTTTCTTTTATCAATCTTGCAGCCAATTTAGTAATTGTTTATACTAATTACATTAAATTACATACATTCATTACACAGGCTAGGTCGAGCTTTGGGCTTTCTATCACTTAAGCCAAGCTCAACCAAATTATTAAATGGGCCCTATTTACCTATCAAAGCTGGCCCCAAAGTGGGCTTAGCCCGAATCAAGCTTAGGCTTGCCTAGCCCATGAGCACCCTATTTTTCGAGTGAGGATTTAACCTCTTATATCCCTTCTTTTGGTTGTGATGATTTAAAAATCCGATGGAGGAGGTAGAACCTAAGAAACACAAAATCTTGATAGATATCTTGGAAATCAAGTTTTCTTTCCTTGATGATCTTGTGACCAAACATGCCCTTAATGAAACTTACAGTGAGTTAAAAGAAATGAAGTGATTAATTTAAAATTCTATACATAGGCCTTAAGTTACCTTTAAGCACATTTTAATTCTTTTAATTTTGTAGTGACCAACTTTTTTTTTTGATTGGTCACTAAAAATTCATTAACGAAAAAGGAGGAAATAAGTTAAGAAAATAAAGAAATAAGTAAGAAACAAAGTATAAAGATGTATAAGAGCATTGTAACCCCAAACAATTCAACCACATACAAAATAATACCCTTTCAATGGGATTCTTTGTCAACCCTTCGCTAGGTTAAAGCATTAGCAATAGAATTGGTTGATCTAAGCACATGATTATGGAAAACAACACTAATAGATGCCGAAAGAATCCAAATTTAATTGAGGATGAATTGGAGTTTTTAAAGGAAAGTCTTCCGATTATAAACCCAAGCGATTGCATTAGAACGGTCACCCTTGACAATAAGCTCCCCGGAAATTTCTTACAAAGCAATCAAGAGCTTCTAAAATAGTTAGCATATCCGCTTTATTAGAATTACGAATACCTACATTCTTAAAAAACAGAAATAGGATGTTATCTTTACTATTACTAGTAATACCTCTAGTCCAACTATTAATAATGAATTTGCTTTGGTGAATGCTCGTGGTGTACCCTTACGGTCGTTCTTTCTTAGCCGAGAACAACACATAATGTACCCCACTCACTGTGAAGCAAATTCAACAAATACTCACTCTGGGCCCCAGAGGGTTTCCATACCTACGCAATTGTCCTTTTAATCTTTGGCTCAAAGATTGATCCACTTTAGTGATAATACAATCACAGATTCATTGATCTACGTATATTGAACCATCGGTAAGTATCGCTAACATGGTTAAAATAGTCTAATGACCTTAGACTTTACAAGTGTTGGATCAATTGCGCGCAGAAAATACCCCACTCATAGTGAAGTAAATTCAACGCAGGTCCAATCAAATACTCACTCTGGGGCCCAGAGGGTTCCATACCTACGCAATTGCCCTTTGAACCTCTGACTCCAAGTTTAGCATGGTTAAAATAATCTAATTAGCTTAGACTTTGCAATTGTTGGATGAAATCAACAGTGTGTACTAGAATGGATGATGACACCGACAACCCACGTACCCGGATGCACCAGGATGTATGAACTCTAACCTATAGACCACCTTGGGATCGTTTGCTTACACTCATTTGTCAGTGTAAAATTTATGCATATTATTATATATGAAAGCGGTTGATTTCAATTGAAATCAATCCTGATTCATTTCGATTTCTATTCAATTTTGACCCCTTTTAAAACATTCAAATATCTTCCCTCCCTTTATTACACAGATTCATAGAATTTTTGTTTTTGGTAGAACACAGATTCATAGAATTGTTGTATGGCTAAATCCAGATTCTCTAGCCCCGTCTACCACTTTGAGCCACACGATCAATCTCAATGTCTCTCATTTATTATATTTAATACAATATAAATGCCTCTTTTAATGGTCGGTTTCTTATCTCATCCTTTCCTCTCCTTTGGCTCTTAATCTCTCTACATCCCAGCTCTTGCTGCGAAGGTGATATCTTAAAAGGAAAAACTCAATAGCATTTTCTTCCTCTCCTCCAAAAAAGTGCAAAAAACCCACCTACCATTGTGCCTATTTGGACTATAAATTGTATTAGCTTCGGAATCCAATGAGACTCCTTTTCGAGCTGCCTACATAACACGACCCACAAACAAAAACTCCTTCAAGATCCCATCAATTATGTTACATTTTTAATATGAGATGGCGATCACAAAGAAGGCCTCACAAGAGTTGTTTGGATAGCACAATCTAATTTACTTATGGTTTAGGTTTAAGTTTTTAGGTTTTTCTTTATAGAGCTTAGAATTGGATTGAAACAATTGTAGGGAGGAATATCTCAATCCGTTGTGTATCTAGAATTGGACCTTGTGGGTTACATTTGTTGTCATCAAATCATCAATTGGGCGGGGGATTCACACCTTAATTTGATGGCTGAAGTTTTAACTATTAGTAGATGAAACATATGTGGCTGACTATAGCCAACAACATCATGATCATGTGGCATAAGGAGAGATTTTTTAACAACTGCAAATCTATGATAAAGAAGGTGATTTCATCATAAGCGTCCCCACACCACCCCCCACAAAAAAAAACCAATTCCATAGTAATTCCCTTTTTCTTTGTGATTGTTTAATTTAAAGTTTTATAATCTTTTTTAGAGTTTTATTTTCTGCATTTTCCTTATACTTTTCTTTCTTTTCATGTTCTATATATCAAATATTTTATTTATCAATCCTTATATATTTTGAAGTACTACCTTGATTTACGAGACACTTTTCCTTTTATACTATATCTTTATATTTCTAAAATGTAGCTAAGTTTTAAGATCTTCATTTTCATTATTCTCAGTGGAAAACAAAATTTTTTAGACAAGAGATTGAAGCACAATTGGAAGGTAATCATTGTCACAACCACAAGTTTATTGTAGATTCAAGTCGTAGTACTATTAAAAACATAGATCTCTATTTCCTATCATATCTTTCCACACTTCTTTAAATTTTCTGGGATGTCTAATTTTAATTCTTACAATGGAGAAAGAAAATAAATGCGGCATTTATAATTTTGTATTACAAACTTTTGCTTGTTTTTAAAAAATTTTAATATTTTAAATATTTAGATATTTTTTATAACCTTAAAATTTGTATCTTTTTTCTCTAACTTTATTCATTTTTAGAAACTTTGTTTTATCTTATTTATGTTTTAAAAAATGAAATCTTGATGGGTGACTTGAGTTGCTTATAATATGTATTACTAAGCTATTCATTACTGTTTCACTTTTAATATCATTTCTTGCTTGACTTGAATTTATTTATTTATTTTCAGAAAATATATATTAACTTTCTATTATTCTTATGTTGCTACATTTTAAAGGAAGTTCTATCTTAAAATTCGGTAAAATTTTACAATGTTGCTACACAAATTTCAGGAAGAGATACTTGCACTTGGTAATCGCTACAATGTGCCCCCTATTCTTGTACTATTTATGTGATCCCACAACTATTACGTGGTTCCCCTTTATGATTTCATTTGATATTTCGTTACAAGTTATTTTAATATTTTAATTGTCCTTTTCTCAAGCAAGTAGACTAAAGTGAACATTTAATTAAATATACTTAAAAAGTTTAAAATTCCATATGTATATAATTAAATAAGCACGTAGTTTAGGCTATAAGAATCACAAATTAAATTACAAATATTTACATACATACTGCTATATTGATTAATAGATTGGATTAGAATATCTTTAACCTATTTATGGCCAATAAGGGTAAGTCATAGTATTGTTTTGTCACAAATTTTTTTATGCAAGTATTGGCTCCAAATGATGTTTTTGTATTATAAAATTTGGAGTTTTCTAGCTAGGGTTATTATCTGAAAATTGTGCATGTGATTATGGAATGTTTTGAGGATTGATATTGAAGATATCTTAATCTATTACCAGTTTTGAATGTCATATTATTTTTAACTAGCAAAGTTCTCTATATCTCTTAATTAAATTTGAGTTTTTAAAAAGAAATAGGTAAGGTTTTAGTATGTTTTTTAAATATAATTGTATTTTGTTTGGTTTTTATGGTATTAGGCTCTTAGGAAAATCTTATCCTGCAAATGTGGTGCTCGTCACAATTAACGCCCAAGGTTACTTCAATTTTTTAATATATTTTGTAATAAATTTTAGTAATTATAGATGACAAATTTATTTATATTAGATTTATTTTCTCTTAATAATAATATTTTAAAAAATTCTTAAATTTAATATATTTGTAATTTTGGGCCCAGCTTAGCATGGACTTTGTTGTTAGTATAAATTTATTGTACTCATTTATGCATTACATGGTTAAATTGGGTATGAAAGATGTGTAAATGGGACTATTTTCAAATGAAAGTTTTCACACTAAGCTATGAAAACATTGCACTGGAAAGGCACCAGTATAATTTCTGCTTATCTCAAGTTGCGATATCAAATTTCATCGCTGTCTTCTAGTTCTAGCTTCATTGACCCATTAAACCCAATATATTTATTTCATGTCTTAAATAATTTGAACCATTCAACATATTAACATGGGAATGTAAACTTTTGCTAAACTTTTGCACGTTTGCATGTAAAATTTTCATATATATAAAAACGGAGATGAAAATGTAGAATTTTGCATGTAAAATGTTCATATATATTAAAAATTATGAAGATTTAAGACATGAAAATACACATTTGAAGGCTTAATGAGTTAATAAAAATTTTGAATGGTTTGAATTAAAAATCTAGATTACATAGCTGAGAAAAGGCAATCATAGGTTTAATGCAGCAACTTATTTTGGGTGAAAGTTTTATTGACACCTCGCCAACCAAGGAGATATAATAATAAATATTTTCATATAAAAATAACCTCATTTATACAACAATCTCGCATCTCACTTACGCATGTGAGGCTTTATAATTAATACATAAGACTATGGGCGCAAACAAAAGACCCCACATCATTTCCTTTAAATCATTATAATAATTGTTAACTTTCCTTTCTTTCTTTTCATATCATCGTCATCACAATTTACTGAAACAAAACCATTTCCTCAAATGCAAAATGAAAATGTATGCATGCATTTCAATTCTTCCTTCTCAACACAACCGCTTGCTTCAAGTACGGATTTCTCAATATCACTCGATGAATCCATCATCACGCATGAACGGAGAGCAAGTAAAATGGATAGAAAATTCAACTTCTACATCCCTGAAAAGTGGGCGATTGTGGTGAAATTCATGCCAACAGATCCTTCCTTTGCAGCCGTTCAATCCCGTGGGGTCCCATCGAGCCCACAATCTCCCTGCCACGTTCATTAGCAGTGCGCCCACAATCAACATGAAAGAAGATGTTGCAGAAAGCCATAGAATCATGAAGCTGGAGAACCCTCCCGGGGGACCAAAGTTTACTAATTCTAGGAACTTCATTAACAGGATATTTGTAGCCCATACAATCTTCCAGTTTGATGCAAGTGTGTCCGAAATCCTCATCCCTAAAGACCCAGAACACGTCTCTTACCTTTCTTTGAGAATTATAGAGATTATGAAATGGGATGAGGGAGAGGACGTAAGTTGACAATGTATTATATAGATGGTGAGGAAGAGTAATAGTTCAACTTAGTTGTTCCAGTAGACAACTTTGCAAGTTGGAAGAAGATGAAATGTCAAGATATGGAAGGTTGTGGTTGTGGAGATGATTGCTTAAACACAGCAAATAACATGAAAATTATTTTCTAATTGGTTTTTGTCACATGGGTGGTTGTGGGTTAGTGACCCATATCTAATTAATTACAGTAAACCAAGGGTTCATTAGTAATAACTGATCACCAGATGACTTAAATGGTGGATTTAACAAAGTAATATGACATAAGGGATCCCTATTGTGAACGCAAAGTCTTGTGAAAGCCTAGTTAGGTGAATGCCAATCACAGGGATGTCGGTGATGGAAAGCACTATGTAAAAGGGTGGAAAAAAAAAAAAAACTGGCCTAAATGGATATAATATGGTGTAGAATTGTAGACATTCCACCGTTCAACTAAAATTGTAGATGGCCCATGATCAACAGTGGAAAAATGAAAAAAAATGACATAATATCTAACGGTGAATCTGGTCCTAATGAGTGTCAAATTTGGTCAGACTGCAATTCATAAGTGTATGGATGAATGTCAGTTGTGGCCCGCACATGGGATGTAGAAAGGGATGTAAAATGGGCAGGGCCTATTGCCCGTTCCAGCCCGTGCTTTTGCCTAGGCCTGTGGCACAGCATGACAAGCCCATAACGGTAATATGACTTCTTTTTTTTTTTTTTTTTGCACACTTTTAGGCCTACCAAAGGAAAAAAAAGGAAAATTCCCAAAAAAAGTCCTAATTTTTTGTCTTATTTTAAAAAATGACACAAGTTTCAAAACTTTTCAAATTAGGGAGTAAGCTTACCAGTAAGTTTTTGATTTAGTACATCCAACTATTTAAAGGAATTATCTTGCATTTTATCTCTCAATTTTTTTTAAAAAAAAGATCAAATTAATATTCATTTAAAGTCATGGCATGCTTCTTGTAGCCACTACAAGGCACCAATGCCCTAAGGACTCTGTTTGTTATGATCACCATGAAGATGTCGTAAGGGAAAGGAAGAGAAGATGTAGTGAAGGAGGGTTTTGTTCCAATGAAGGATCATTTGGTTAATTTAAAAAATTGAGGGAAATATTGTCAAAAAATAACTTTAAATGGTCGGTTATCCTTAATTGAAAATTTATTGGAAATCTTAGGCCTTAATTTGAAAAGTTTGGGAACTTGTGTCATTTTTTAATAAGGTAAAAACTTAAGGCTTTATTTGAAAATTTTCCCAAAAAAAAACTATTTTTGGGGCATTTTAGATAATCTTAATATTTAGGAAGCTATAAATACACCCTCTCCTCCGTATTTCTCAACACACATCTCCACTCTCTCTAACCTCTCTAACTTTCTCTCTGTTAAGCTCTTTTTCATAGAAGTTCTATTAGTTTTGGGAGGACTAAGATCAAGTCATCAAGGGGCTCTCTCTCTCTCTCTCTAAAGATTTTTCTAAGACTTTATTTTCTAGGTATTTTTATTTAAATTTCAGATTTTATATAATATATGCATATTATATATAAGTAATTCTCATCTTTTCCCATTTCTTATATGAAGTATCACAATAAATATATTATATATTTATATAAAATTCATTTTATCCTGTTTATAAATTTCATTTTCGAAAAATATTTGAACCACACTTAGACTTTGGCCATGATAATTTAACCACAAATTTAAAGTACTATGTAGAGGTAGAAAGTCAAACAGAATTTGTTGCCCGTACCTCAGCTCAAAGAAAAAGGGCAAAGATTTTGATGTTTGGGATTGTTTCATTACTGTTTTTTTATTTTTGTTTTTTTTATAGAAAGCACTTTTTATTAAAAAAATGGCTAAATCATTGAGATAACAATAACATGTTGCCTAATAAGGTCCAGCATAGAGTGCCACCAAACCATCATATCTTCCACAAATCTAGCATATTTAGCCCGTTTGTGAGCCGTTTCATTGCCTTTTCTACCTACAAGGTTGACCTCCTAACTATTGAAAGTTTTCAGCAAAATTTGAATCTTATCCACCACATTATCCAATCTAGATAGGTTCGGGAATATGAATTTAGCAACTCAACCATTATCAACGAATCACTTTCAAAAACAATATCACTTATTATTATTTGAAGAATCAATTGCAAACCTCTCATCATTGCAAGGGCTTCAATATCGTCTGCCACCTCTACCTCATGTTCAAGTTTGTTCATAGCCATAATTACACTACCCTTATCATCCTGTAGAACCGCCCTCACCCAAGACTTATGAATATTTAAAAACAAAGCACCATCCACATTGAGTTTTAGAGCACTAATAGGAGGAAGATGCTACTTGAGAAGTTTTTTCTTATTAAGGCTAAATTTGTGATTCCTAATCATCTTAAAATCCTTAACCAACATAATTGCCCTTTCCACTGCCACCATAGGTTTCATGGACTTACCATTATGGATGCACACATCCACCATAGGTTTCATGGTTACCATTATGGATGCAAATACTCCTTTTATACCAAATATGCCATGCAATGGTAACAAGATGAGCCATATCAACTGTTGGAAGCCTTTCTTTCACGTCCCAAGCTAGCAACCCGAATTTATGCATAGTAATGAAAAATAAATTCCAATGGTTTTAAGTTCATGAATTTGTACATTTATGCATCATTTTAAGATAAATTAGGGGTTTAATTACGTAAATTGCATCACTATTCATCTAATTTCATCATTTCATGCATTTTTACCTAGGAACTTGAATTTTTCATAGATTTTCTACATTATTTAGAATTTTTATAATTTGTTTCTGAAGATTCCCGGTTGGAGTAGAACTCTGTTGAAATGGGTTCCATTTCAATGTGAGCTCTTCAGTATTTTACTGGTTGAGTAAGAATGTACAAGAAATGAGATTTGTAAGAGCCATAAAACCCTATGGATGATTTGGGTCCCATAGCTTGAAGATCCACACCCTTAAATTTTATCTGCCTGTGGACCCCACATAAAGATCAGTTAAGGCTTTCAGAAGCTTTTATTTCATCCTATATGTGCAAGGAATATTCCTCTGAGTTAGCTAACAAGTCACAACTGGTGCAGAGATATAGTCCCTTGCAAATCAAATTCCAAATTTAATATAATTTTTCTCATGAAAACCTATCTTAAAATGGATATAACTCTCAAACCGTAAGTTTGATCGACACAAATGACTCACCGTTGGAAAGATTATTTAGCATAGATGTCCTTGGAGCCCAAGATTGGACAAATCGAAGCTAAAATAAGAAAGCTATAGGCCCTAAAAGTTTCAGGTAGAAACTATGATTGGAGGAGAAAATTAAGAGCGACTTATGTATTAAAAGAAGATTATAATGAAATTCAAAATATTTTTTTATAAAGGAGTAATTAGCTAGATCAAAGTATCTTAATAAAGTTCAGTAGCTATTTTTCCATATTTTTATGCAACTAATTTATTTCAATGATTGTTTACACGATATGCATGCTTAGTTGTATAATAAATTTGTCTTCATGTCTTTGAGGGGCTTCTGTGTAGCTATTGAAAAACTCTTTGTGTAATAATTCTAAAAGAAAAAGTATTCTTTTGACAGTCAAATCACCCTGATTAGAACATTGATTTGTGTCTAATTTGAAATAAATTGAGACAGTATTAGAGTGATTGTATAAAAATTGGTTAATTTGTTGTTTAATTTAATTTTGATATTCTTATCTATTCCGTCATCACTGTCATTAATCTTTTATGTATAAGTTTTATTTTAATTGCTCATTCACATATTTTTCATCTTTGTTTTATTGTTATTTTTTTATAGTAAAAAATAGATTTTTAATTAAAGAAATCAAAAGTGCTTCCCGTGAGATCGACTTGTATTTGCTACTATCTCAATAAGACAACTATACAATTGCAGTTTTAAGTAGATTAAATCAAGATTTACACCAAATAATTTTAGAGAAAAGCTCCATTAACAATTTATTTGCCATTATACTAGATCCTACGCTTACATTAGGACCTGTAGAAGCTTTAGTTGCAGAAATAAATAGAAATATGGAAACAAATAATATTACTACCATCAAAGAATATTTAGAAGCACTTTGAGAAAGTACTCTATCTAAATGGTTAGAAGAGGCCATGTATGTACTATCAAGGAATAGTCTTTACTTGTCAAAATCGGATAACCCCCGGCTGGCAAAAAATATCTTGGGTCATATATATATATATATAAAACAAAAGATACCTTGGGTCATAGATATATATATATATATAAAGAAAAAAAAGAGAGATATATTAGAATAAGCAAAATAACTTATCACCTGCCCTAACCACAAATATGACAGGCAACTACCTAGAATTTTCTTGCTCACACTCAAGGCAACAGCTCATTTGGTCAAGCTATAAACAAGTTAATGAAGTTTTTACCAACAGAAAAAAAAAAATGTTAAATGGATCATCTAAAATTTGGTCCATTTAACGTCAATCTACAGGAGGACGTCATCAATTACAATCTTTCTAGGCCGGTGGAAAGCAAGTGAAAACAAATTTCCATGCTTTTTGAGGTGATCTTTAAGCATTATTTAGTATCTTTACTCTTATTTAGATAGAGGCATCCAAAATAGAGCCATGAAAAAAAGAGGCTAAAATAAAAAACCTATTTGGCATACCACGAGTCTATTTTGAATAGACTGGTTGGCATGTCCTCTATTTGCCTCTTATTGGAGGGACATGGCTCTTATTAAAAGGGTAATTTTTTGTCATTATGTGAAAAATGAACTTGTTCACATTTCTTATTTTCTAGGAGATAAATTTATATCTAAGATGAGACCCATCAAATTTCATTAATACATCCATTAATTTTGGCCCCATTTGCTAGTGGGGTCATAAAGCCATTCAATCATACATCCATTATCTATACACATACCATCATATCATAACAACTTGTCTTTCAAAAAATACAACCATTTCCATCAAAGTATAGTTGTTATCTTTAAACAAATTGAAAATTACACAATCACACACTATCATACAACTTTTCCATCATTCTATCACCATACTTCATTACACACCATCACATGCCATCAATCCAATTAAGATATTCCATCAAGCCAACAAATCCAAATTTTACATGAAAATCTGCAATATAATCCATCAAGCCAACAAATCCAGCATAGCTAAAAATGTAGACAATTCTCATGTACAAAATTCAATGCATCCATCATCACAACCCATTCAATTTAACCAGATAGAAACTAACAGCATGACATAAGATGAAGAAAAATCAAGCTTAGGAAGATACATCTCGCCACATGGTATATGCAATTGAATTCCGCTTGGTATCCATCTCCATCCATCTACATCCTCTGAGACTGAAATGCCAAATAGGTAAAGAGCATGTTAAATGAAGATTGATTTACCTTAGCGTCACAAGTCAAATCTCATGGTGGGTCCAATTTTAATCCTAGTAAAATTTGTTTGTGCATCAAACAAGGATCTATGGTAAAATCACATGCAAAAGAGTACCTTTTAAAGTTACAATGGAGCAGGCTTTTGGTGTAGGCAGATGTGTTATGATGAATGACCCGAGGATGAGCTTATTAGAAGAAATTGTAGAGACACGTGTCTTCCTACAAGACTGGTTTACAGCGGAGAAGACAATGCAGCAATTGATTAAACAAGGAGAATTGGAAGAAAAGATTGCAGGATTAAAAATAACAATGTTCAAAAATCAAAGTTGTTAAACTATTATCGATGTAAATTATATCATAAATTTTATAAAAAAATATCATAGTTGTCAATTGCAACTGGTAAATATCAAAATCAAAGTAAAATATTATCATAGCTGCAAATCTTATTTCAAGGAAATTATCGTAGTTGAAAATCTTAACTCAAATTGTTAATTATCGAAGCTGTAAATTTTATTTGAATGAAATTATTATGGTTGTAAATTCTATTTCAAATTGTAATTTTTAAATTATCAAAACTGTAAATATTATTCAAAGAAAACATAATAGTTGTAAATTTTATTTCAGGTACATCAAAGTTGCAAGTTTCTTCTTATGTCAAGTAGTAATTTTTTTAAAAAAAAATGGCTATTGGGTAGATTCTTCCCTAACCTCCCAAATATCATGCCTAGCAGTTCCAGGCTAACACTAGACAGATTGTTAAAGACAAATGAATCAGATGGCTGTGACCCCATTGTGATGGTGTGACCTTCAAATTATTTATAGTATCCTACAGATACACGGATACAATGGCTTCATTCATAATACAAGGCCTTACATCCATCCTATTGCAGAATTTACGTAACAGAAAAAAAGAGGAATGTCAATTGGAGGTTTCCCCGTGCCCTGGACCTGCAAAAACCAGACAAAACTCATAAGTTTCAGATATTGTGAAAAGATATTCATTTAAAATTGAAAAAAAATAGATTAACAAAAATAGATTACTTCTTAGATTGGGCCTTGTGTATCTTCTGAACTCTTACACGGAAAGTGTTGGAAGTAATTCACACGTAGGTTATCCTACAAACATTACACAAATGAATCTTATTATCTCAGCTAAGTATTATAAATCAATCTCACTATAAGAGAAGTCCATGTAATCAGAACAGATCATTACAATATATGGGATTCATCCCACTACTATGTGCTGCCTACAGAATGATAATCTATAAATTAAGTCATGCAGAAAATTCGCAATACACTAAAACATAGTTCTAAAATGTCGCCATGGTAGTAATAGTAGTACCTGTGAGATCAAAGTCGATGGATGGAGGGAAGAATGATATTGATCATTATAATATACAGGCATCATCTCACTACCATATGGTACCTGCATATTGTCAATTGCACATGAAATCATCAAAACATTTCACAATAACCAAACCATAATTTCACAGCTTCAATAGGGTAATGACAGAAGTACATGTGAAATTAAAGTCGACGGATGGGTAGGAACATGATAATGTACAGGATTCATCCCATTGCCATATTGTCCCTGCAAGAAAGTCAAAGTCAAAGGAGATATTAAGTCAAGATTCAAACTATTACCCAAACATATTTTGACAATGTCATTAGGTTGGTGAATCTAGTACCTGTGAGATCAAAGTCGGAGGTTGGTGTGGAGCATGATAGTGTATAGGATTGGGAAGTATAGGAATGGGAGATGAATTCGAAGGAATGGGGCTCGTCGGCTTAGATAATTTTTTTCGTTGTCTTTTCAGCGACCCTTGTTCAAGACAATTCTCCATCCAGTGTCCATCATGACAATTGTCCTTTCTTTTAATCTCATTCACTTCCTTGGATTGTGCATTATCAACAATCACTTCAGCATCGTTATCCTCCCTTGCAACCTCATCAACCATGCATTCTGCACCGATTAGAATGTCGTTTGGGCCCTTGTTTCTTGATATTTTCTCTATCTCGGACAACATCAGTTCTGTAAGTTTGGCCGCACATTCAAATCTTTCTTCACTTTCAGCAGCCTTGGCAGCTATTCTAACAAAACCACGAAGAAGAACACCATACCGGCTTGACAAATCTTTTGGTTTGCATCCACTACTTGATAGTTTTAACGAACATGCAGCTTCGCGCGTCCACCTTTTCAAGATGTATTTTGTTGGGATACTTTTCAGTTTGTGAATTGTTGCTTTTAATGCATGCCCACATAAAATCCCAACAAACTCAAATTTTTTACAACTGCATGTGATGGATTCATCTGTTGGGTCAAATGTAACAATGTGCTTGCGACCTTTCTGGTTGAAGACAACATATTGTTTCAAAGTCCCCACATCACTCGTTTCTTCAACTTGCCAATCTAGACTATTAACATACTCTGTTTCAAACATTTTGAATATGTTTAATGTATATACATCTGCTGCATGCCTCAAAATGCTAACAGGTAGCTTGATGTGTGGCGAGCTTTGTGCCATTCTAAAATTAGCTTCTGATTCTGCATGTCGCCTATCATCCAATAACCTTTCAAAGTGATGAAAAAAATCAGTCATTTTGTTTTCGGTATCCAAGTATTTCTTCAATTCCTCATTCATATTTCCATTACGTAGTGCACCTAGTATATCTGCTGAAAATGTACTTCTTCCATACGCCAAGGCCCACTTCTCTTTCTCATTAAATAACTTTTTCAGCCAGGTGTTGTCACGAAGATCATATTGTTCAAGCATTTTATCCCATGCTGCAAGGAATTCCTCTTCGTCATCATAATCATACAAACATTTACTGAAATCCTTGTCAAAAGCTTGTGAATCATGGAAAACATGGTTAAGGTTTTTTAATGCATTTTGAAAGATATGCCACGAACAAATGCGATGAACAGTTCCCGGTAACTCCTCTTCAATCGCAGCTGACAATATCTTGTCTTCATCTGTGAGTATAGTTTGTGGTTTTTTTCCACACATTGCATCACAGAAAGTTCTAAACAACCACCCAAAAGATTCAGCTGTTTCATCAAATAGCAATGCAGCACCAAACATTACAATTTGCTTATGATGATTAACACCAATAAACGGAGCAAATGGCCGGCCATACCCATTTGATCTGTATGTTGTGTCAAAGCAAACAACATCTCCAAAGTGTCCATAGTCAATCAACATTCTCCCATCAGCCCAGAAAATATTGGTGATACGATCGTCAATATCAACCTGAATAGAATAAAAGAACATGCGATCTTCAACCTTTTTTCTTCTGAAATAACTTAGCAAACCATCAACATCAGACATCTCCATTGCTTTCATTCTTTTGGAATGTAAATAATATTTATAATTAACCGGAAAAGCCCCAACAGTTTCCTCACCTTGTTTTGGTTTTTTTCCAGATTTATCACAATCGTCATCTCCAGCAGCTTGAGAAAGAGCCACTTTTCTTTGCGATCTTAACATATGAGTTTTATCTTGATCCACAAGAGGATGATTGTGATCATCATTAAAAACTGTAACACGATATTTACCATTCTCTCCCAAAACAACCATCATATATCCCAAACAACCAGTTCTTGTTTCATCACGGTGGTTCCTAACACTTGCATCTCGTTTATCAACTCTGCGGTACCCTTCATTAGAACACACAAATTTTCTCATTTTCACAAGACCTGTCTTCTTGTCCTTAGTTGAATTATGCTTCCTAATACTGAAACCCCTCAACCTTCCAAACTGGTTGTAGAAATTGTAGACA
Organism: Sextonia rubra; assembly: GCA_037013555.1. Lineage (NCBI taxonomy): Eukaryota > Viridiplantae > Streptophyta > Magnoliopsida > Laurales > Lauraceae > Sextonia > Sextonia rubra. The sequence continues at coordinate 37,545,961 of JASUAD010000008.1, forward strand.
TCATCCACTGTTTCGAACTCCATACCAACCTTAGGTTTTATTATCCCCTCAACTCCATCTTTATCATCCATTACAACATCAGATTTCACTATGTCATCCTCGCATTTGTCCTCGTTGGGAACAATAGCTTCCTTTACAAGATTATTGGAAACTTCTGAGTTGGAGTCGAGTTGATTCCTTTCTTGAGCCACGACAACCACTTCTTCATGTTGCTTACAACGTGCATTAAGATCTCTAGTCTCCATTGACCTTCAATAAGATAATTAGAAAGGAAACATCAGTCAAAATTTTTATTAAGAACTACCACAACTTCTATTCTACTTTGACAAAAATTCAAGACTTAAAGCATACACGAACGATCATTTCCTCCATTAGATTTCGAGACTTTTTCTAGAATCCTTTACATGGAAGAAAATAAAGTTTCTAACATGGGTTCCAAAACTTCTTGCTTCCATAGTACATAATTAGTTTTTGGATTCTCTTCCTCGGATTAAAGAAGGAAACATAATTTCTATGGACTGCTCATTTAGTAAGGCTATGAAAATCCAATAAATATAAATCTGGGTGTAAACATATATGATGATCAAATATGGAAAGGACACGACAAGGACATGCCATGGCGCACAGTTAGAGCAGATTTCACATATAAAAATTTAAGTATCGGATACAACGTGATATGATACATTGCATGTCTTTAAGTCTCCAGGTATCATAAGTAAACAAGCCCAGTTGAGCCCAGGTTGAGTTTGGCTTGAATTAAATGAGTTGGGTTATGTATTACTAATGGTATATGGTACTGGAAAACATTCACCTGCACTCTGCGCACATCCACACTGTTCCAAAAGTGGGACCCACCTCTAAATTTCACGTTCTATATATGATGCATGGTGCACAGGGCACAGGTGAATATTTTCCTACTGATACATGCCCGGCATCGCCATGTCGGACCATCACATCACTTATTTATTGGCACAATGTCACTCAACATTGCAATAATACTTCTAGGGCACAAGCTTTGCGTATCCTACTCACCAAGGCAGTTATTTCATGTAGTTCTTTTAGTTTCCATACTTTTTAGTTAAAATGCTCGAAAGGAATGTAAAGAATTGATATTTTCATTAATTCGGAAATGTTCTAAAGAAAAATTAGGATAGCCATTTCCTATATCAGTGTCCTAGTCATATCCACAATTCTCATCCTGTGTCTGTATCCATATCTGGGCATTGTACCTAATGGTTCAAGATGAATCTATCACTGATTACAGGGAATTTTATGTGGTTTCATTATATTTTTACTCAGTCAATTTCAACAAATTCTCAAAACTTTCCATCCCATCAACTAAAAAGAAAAAAATTCAATTGTGGAAAAATCTGACTAAGCTCAGAAAGGATACAGAGAAATGAAGAACAAATTGACCACATTAACTTATAAATGGAGCAATTCCATCAGTATAACATGGTAAATTTTCTTATTAAACTAAGAAAAAATTAAGAAAAGTGCGGTGTGGTTTAAAAAAAAAAACCTCAAAATTGGCACAAGTCAAAGGATTAGCTTCGTTAAGGAATACAAATTTGTACGGTTTTATCAAGTTCAACTAATAAACTATTGTCGCGATTAATCATAATTGATTTAGATTGGTGATTGTGGAATGTGACTTCCAAATGAAGCCTTGATGTCATTTTATTGAATGCTTAAATCCATAGAGATTTTAACATTTAGCACACTCTCCTCCAAATCATATTTTAGTCAAACTTGAGTGAGTCAGAACAATCTACATAAACATATTCATTTTAGGGTGTATCAAATAAATCTAACAATGTGCACACCACGTTCATGAAGTTTCTCATGAGAAAGAGCTAGAGTGGGATGATGCAAGGCTGAATGGATTTGTTTTGGGTCTGATTTAAAAGATTGTCCTGTGGCTGTGAATGTCTCTTTTTTTTTTTTTTTTTGTTGAATGATAACTTCATTAATAGAAACCAAAAGCTGACCAGTACAAAAGGATTATACTGGTCAAAAAACAAGACAGGAATATAAATACAAGGAGCCTGTTCAAAAGAAACAGGAAAAGCTAAAACCAAACAACCTAGTTAGGAAAAAAATATTTCCTTCCAGTTGACCATCATTTGATCCACCGTAAATTCTTTAAATAAAGGATTCAACGTCACCGTGCAACTGAAAACTTGATTTTTCCACACAAAACCTCTTCACTGACTGACTTTCCTTCAAAACATCTCGCATTCCTCTCCTTCCAAATATGACAAATAACTGAAAGAAACAACATCTTCCACATCTCCTTTCCTTTTGGTGATCCAATAGAGAATTCCAAACCCTCAAACATATTCTGAAGAAGCTCCAATAGTACCCATCTCCATCCAAACCATCTCATTATCAAGTTCCATATATTTATTGCATACCTACAGTTTAGGAGGAGATGGTTCATTGTCTCCTCATCCTCCAAACACATTGGAATGGCGTTCACCCCAATCTTTCTCTCCTTTTTAAGACTATCTAATGTTAGGATTCTTCTTCGGAGTTAGGATCCTCCTTTGGATAGCAATCCAACCAAAGGCCACTACCCTAGGAGGAGCCTTAAATTTCCAAATGCCTGCTGTACTATTGGAACTTACATGCCTTTTGTAGAGGACGGAATAGAAGGTTGAAACAGAGAAAGATACATTTTTGGACACTGTCCACACCCTTACATCTTCCCCCTCATCATACACTTGGATGTCCCTTAAAAGACTAAGAAAAGCCATGAGTTGAAACTCCTCATGATCCTTCTAACTTCTTCTAAACATTGGCCACCAGGTGACCTGTCCCTCTTCGACTGATGAATCCAAATGGCTCTTGATGTTTGCTTCCTGTGAATGTTATCGCTTAAACAGCCGGTTTCAGGCTACTTTAAGGCTCTTTAGAGGATAGACATATAATTGTTGTCAAAATCTGTCTACTTTTCACAATGCAATGTAAATGATTGGACAGAATTCAGAGGAACTAAACATATTATAAGTTTTTAACATATGACAAACATTGCCTAGCCTAGTTGACAGGTGTAAGGACCCAAACCCAGATTTGCCTGGTAAATGTTATTTTTATTAATACTATGATTATTGTACATATGCCTGCATTCTTTGTGACTGTTTTGATGCATTCATGCAACTGTTCCATCATTGCACACATCTTGAGGAAACTTTGTACAGGCCAAGTGGGACCCACCTTACTGCCCCTCTTGGCTGCGGTAAACCAGACCAAGCACCTCTATCGCTGCTCTGACCAGCGGCAACCTAACCTATCTGACCCAAGTTAGGAAACCCTCATTTAGAGAAACCAGAACACCGTTATATCACGCCCCTCAGTGGCAGTAAACCAGAAACCATGTCCTTAGCCCATTAAAACTGGCACAGACCATGTATAGAAACCATAATTAGCCAGTATACCACCCCTAAACGTGGCGGTAAACCATTGTCGCCCCTAGCAACTGATATCATTTGATCTCAGATTTGCATTCCATAGATTAAATAATAAGTCCGGCATCAGCAACAGCTGTAACTTGACCAGTGACCTAACCTTGCGAGGTTAAGCTTCCTAATTTGTTCTAAACCCTTCCAGCTGGCCTTAGGGCTTAGACACTAAAAACAATTGCTAGCCTCTGTCTTGTCCATTGCAAGTTCCCAACCTCTTAGAGACTCCAATCAAGCCCTAAAACCCTCTCTTTCTTCAACCCCTGGACTCTAACAACTAGGAGGGAGAAGAACCAAAGCATCGAAGGCCTCAACCAGCATCGTCATCATCTTCAAGCATCTGATTTGAATTCATCTCGAACATGCCAGTAATCAAGCACACTATCCAGCTATTAATTTTGTAATCCTTGCCTTCCAAACACGCTATTCTATAGGTTTTAAATCTGATTTGTGTGTTCGCTTAATTCTTCTGATCTCATGCTAATTTTTCTTTCTATATTCTAAATCAAACATGTTATCATATGCCATAACATTTTTATGCATCGTTATTCCTAGATCTAACCTCCTGCATGTCAACTCTTGTTAAATCTAGTGTTCTAGGCTATGATGCACGGATACTTCAAAGTGGGCAACTTATCGTGTCCGATACTTCACTCTTTTTTTTTTGCGTAAAATCCGTGTCTCTACCGTATCCATTATGTGTCCCTATCACATCCTTGCCGTATCTAGGCATCATAGGTTCTAGGAATAGATCCATGCATGTTCCTTGCTTTCCATATTTAATCTAGGTTATTACCAACATGCTACATGCTTTGTTATCATTGTTTTATGATTTGTCATTCGGACTAGGCCTAGGCTTGCATCTCTTTGACCCATCAAAATGTTGAACTACGTGAGCCACAACTCCTAGTTTTGACTGTATTCTACTCATCTATGTAATGGTTCTAGAATCACATTGTTTCAACACAAGGCAAAAAATTTATGACCAATTTAGTGAACATGTTGCATTCTACCCAAGTGCAGAAATTCTATGTATATGAGTTCCATTGCAGCCCTATTTGGCTGAACCAAGGATCTCCAATGTTGCTATTCTTGTGCTAGTTTTCTCCGTTTCATCGTTAGTAACAAATTGATATATTACTTTAATACTTTCATTATTCTGAGTTCTGAGCTGAGAGTTATAGCTGCTTTCATGCATACTGTGAAATTTGCCTGTTTGTAGGATTCTACTTTATTGTACCCTGTCTTCACAAGTAAAATGTACATTGCTGTGGGCAGTAGTAAATCCGGGAAAATCAGTGGAGATGCAAATATAATTTAGCTTCCATCTTCGAGTGGACTCACCTGATTCTGACTTAAAACAAAAGAACAAAAATTCTTGGATTGAATATAGGTTAATGTAGAATCGTGTTGCTCTCTGTTGAATGTATCCTGCCTTGCTTTCCATGTCATGTGTAATTGTCCTGTATGCTTCGTATGTGCTGTATGTTTCTATTCTTTCATTGGGTTTATCTTACTTAAGAATAGCATTACACTAGTAGGGGGAGTTATGGTATGGGATGCGGATTTTCCTAACATGTGTGAACGGCAGGTATGCGCTCTTTGAATAATGAAGTTGCATAGAGAAGTGCGTCACTGTATGGAAGAATTCTCGGATTGCGGGTCATGACAATAAGTAGCATAAATTGCATCCATTCTGACTGTTTGAGTCTTTGTAAGTAGAACGCGGGAGAAAAGGGTTCATGCATTTAGATAACCAGAGTTATGTAGCTGTAAGCGGACAATTGTTTTGCTCTTTCGCAAAACCATTTACAGGTAAAATGACTGCAGGAAAAAAAATTCCAAGAATCCAGAAAAGGGCCAAAGGTTGACACCATTTAGAGGTCGGTACTATGCAATGCATTAAATAAGATACCTAACTGTATGCAAACTGCTCTCAAACAAACTACTAAAAATTGCTACCATTGAGATGGAATGGCCTCTACCTTAACACATTAATGCACTAGTTCAGCTGACTGCCCTTTCATGTATAGTGTGTTAAGAAATATAATTGTAAATTATTAAAAAGTCAAGGACTGTTTCGTTATTCTTGAAAGTTTACAAGCGTTTTTTTTTTTTTTGTAATATTGAAATATATAATTAAAAATATAGCTGACCATACAAACCTAAACAACACAACTTATAGTTTCTTTTCAGAAATTCCTCTTCTTTTTTCTTTATTTTCATGTTTCTGATTTCTAGGGTTTTCCAAACCCTATGATGCAAAACCCTATTTGTGCGTGTGTGAATCAATCAACACACCATGGTATCAGAGCACTCAATCTAATAGAAGATTTCCATATCAAGAAGATCAATGGAGTAGATTGAAGAAAAGGTTGAATATTTAAGAATTTCAAGGCTGGCCAACAATTCAACAGAGTCATCTATAGGTGTCTGTGGTTTTTGTAGAAATCTGATGGTCCTACAGTGATTTTTTGTTTTAGGAGACATTATTATTAGATTGTTGGATTAAAGGTTTTAGAGAGGTTCAGATACTACATTTTAATTTTTAAGTCAATTCCCGAGAGTTCCAGAACAGTCTTTAACACCAAGGTGCAGATTGACCAGAGTTAAAATTTTTAAACCTCAGATATAAGTATTGTAAACATTCAAAAGTTGGAAGTTTTGGTATTCTGAATTCTGATTCATATCAAGCACTGAAGGAGGAAGAAGAACTCCATATGAAGGTAGTGTGCGCCTGTGCGGCATGCTTTGAAGATTTCCAAAACTGACAATCCCCCCGAGCATGTCCGATTGGGTATTGGATCATTCGGAAACGGGAATTTGAAGACTGAAAGGGAGCCAATATTGTTTAAAGATGAGAAATAGAAATAGCTGAGGATCAAAAACCATCTGGTACAGATCTTTTTTTGAAGGTTTTCGGGACCTAGGCTGACATCATCAAGCATGTCTCATTTTAATTTTTTGGGTGCACTTCACCATCCAATTCTGTTCACCCGATTTAGGAGCTGAATCTATATCCAATATGAGATTAAGAGGTACTGCTTGAAGGTGCTCGTGCTTACTATGATTCAATAGGACTGTTTTTTTCTAGAATGAGTACTCTTGGGTTGAGGAATTGTAATGGAGTCCAAGCAATAGGGAGAACTCATTGCTATCTTTCTAACAGCCATCCAAAATTATGAAAAAAAAAAAAAACAAGGCTTATCCAAAATAAAAGAAGAAATCACAAACTTAAATAAGGGCAAGTTTGCGCAGTTAGTTCATTTTTCCACTTCTCTTTGCAGATATGTGGGTATGCCAAACATGGATTTGACTGAAGCGTGGAAAAGCATTTCTGCTTTCCACACTTTTTTGTAGAAAACTGTGTACACAAACATGCTTTAAGAGAATCCAGGAATTGGAAAAAGCAAAGACTTAGTATCAGTCGGTATTGAATCTCATGGTTCATCAACATTGTCTGGGAATTCTATAATGGATTCTCCAACCTGGGTTATCGATACAGGAGCCATGGATCATGTGCCATGTATGCATTCATAGTTTAAGTCATATACTACATCTTGTTCTGGAAATATATGAGTTGCTAATGGTACTCTCACAAAGTAGAAGGAGAGGGGTCCATCCTTGTTTTACCCGAGTTATACTTGTCAAAAGTTTCACAAGGTCCTCAATTTTTGTTTAACATTTATCCCTGTATCCAGAAAATCCCATAATTGTTCTATCACTTTCTTTCTGTCTCATTGTGGTTCTCAAGAATTTGAGAATTTGAGGACAAGAAAGATGATTGGTGGTGACCATGGCCATGGGAACAATGGTCTATGTATGTTGGAGCCTACATAGAAGAAGTCAACAGTTTTAAAGTTATCAGCAGTGAGCAGACACAGGAAAAAAAATATTTAAATTTGGCACCAACGTCTTGGAATTTGTCAATTCCAAATCTCATGAATGTTTATCGTCTTTAAACATTATGGTTTGGGTCAAGAAATAAATTGTGACCCCTGGTCAGTTTGCAAAGATGAATTGGCGTACTTCTCCAATAAGTGTGAATCAAAATAGTAGTATTCCATTTGAGTGGATTCATAAAGATGTATGGTATTCCATTTCAGGGGGGGTCTGCATCCTTTGGACGAGGTACTTTGTTGAGTCCTCTTTCTCACATGTTTCTTTACAGGAATTCCAAGGACTTGGATTTGGAAACCTTCCACATCCAGAGAATTCTCAACGAAAGCTTTCTACTTGGCCTTAGAGTGGAACCTTTCTTCAAAGGCTTCAGCTACCCATGTGGGTCTGCAGCTGTTCGAGGCATTTTGTTGGCTAGTTATTGTAGCAAAGATCTCCACAGCAGACAAGTTAAGGAGAAGACCATTTACTTCTATAAATATCTCAAACCTTTGGGTGATGTGTGGTAAGGAGGAGTCAATTAATTTATTCTTCATTGTAAGGTGGCAATCAGTATTTGGCATAACTTTATGGGCAAGTGTGGTTTTGCTTGGTGCTGCCCTAGAGATATTGTGGATGCGGCATAGTCTTAGAGGGGTGGCCACTTCATTGGGTGTGGGCGCATCCTGTGGAGGATCATCCTTTTTGCAGTTTTGTGGTCTGTTTGGAAGAAAGGAACGACAGGATTTTGAGGAGTGCTTCTCTATTTTTAGCAAAGTTGATTTCCAAGGTCGCCTTAAGGATCATGAAATAGGATTTGCTTAGAAAGGAGGTTTCCAATTTCAATCTTAATGATATTCTTTTCCAATTGGAAGCTTGCATGAGGTGCAGCTCTTCTAAGGTAAGGAGCTCAATTCCTTGTCACCCCCTCATTTAGGAGTGCTAAAGTTTAATGTGGATGGAGCTTTGAGGGGCAAGCCTAGGCCGGCAAGTGTTGAGGAGTGCTCCGCAATTATAAGGGTAAGGTTTTAATTATGTTCTCTAAGCCTGTGGGAATTTGTGATTCCAATAAAGCTAAGGAGCTAGCTATTTTGGAAGCTAGGTTATTCTTAAGGTATTTTTCTGGGTCACATATTGTGGAACGCAATTCCCCCAATGCGATAGCTTGGGTACATAACCAAAAGGTGTTCTAATGCGGAACGGAATGGAGACACAGGGCGGGCAAGGTAGAAGATGGATACAGGGAAAAAATTGGGCTCTCACCAAACTCCAGTCACAGGAGGCGTTAGAAAATTGGGCTCTCACTAAACTACAATCACAAGAGGCACTAGGGATTTCAAGGAGAACTCGAAGAACGTGGGAAGATCCTAATAATTTTTATTAATCAATCAATAACTACCGAGCCAAAGAGGCTCTACAATGCTTAAAAAGATAAAAGACTAACCCTAAGACTAATCTAGACCATTCAATCACATTAATGGCTGAGATTAAAACATCATTTAAACATCTTATTAAAACAACTTAAATAAAACAAAACACTAAATAAACTAGGATAGGAGAGCTAGGCCCAAAGACGGGTCGATCCGCTGGGGACCATGGGTGTGTCCTGCATCAATTCTCCTCTGCTTGGAGAAAACTCGACCTCGAGTTTTAGTAAAAGCCCTCCAGGGTCAAATATCAAGCGTACAAAGCTTCGATGTGCTTCTGGATCTTCAACCTCTTGGAATGCTTTGAAAGTTGCAATCCATATTTTCATCCAAATAGAAAGGGACTCGAGGTATGGTTTCTGCTAATGTTTGACTTCAACATTGATGTGTGATTTGACCGTTAAATGTAGCAATTGTTGGTGTTGAAGAAGTAGATCATAATCTTCTATTGTCAACAGTCTATCCCCAAAAATAAAATCAATGTGAGGGATATCAATGAGTTACATTCATATCCGTTGGATCTTCAGGTTGATTGCTAACCATATTCAAAGCTTCAAATGTACTTATTGCTAGCATCTGTTGATCACCATTTTCAACCTTCAAAACAATAACCTGTTTAAGTGATGATGTATTTTGCTCTTCAGGAAGTGGACTTATGATCAGATCCACGAGATGATAAGACTCCTTGTTATTTTCTTCACTGTGTATTTCTTTTTGTTCCTCCTACACTGCCTGATCAACACTGTCTGAATTGATCATGGAAGCATTTCTTTCCTGGTTTTGTTTCCCAATATCAGCTTGAATATTCTCCACATGTGGTTCAACAACATTGGATTTTTCTTCTTGTAACTTAGCTTTCTGGAGACGATAGCGTTTTATCAAACATTCAACACAAATAGCTTCCCAAAATGCTTCATACATATCTTTACACTCCTCTTGCATATTTTTCCGTATGCTTGGTCTCAAACCTTCAACAAAGATTGTAATATAATGTTCATCACTCTCATGTAGTCCACATAATGCTTGTAGTCTTGAAAATTCATCACCATATTCAAGAACTGATAGCTTCTTACCTTGTCTCAAATTTAGAAATTGATTGAAGTAGGCTTCATTATCAGCATACCATTGTCCATACTTAAATGAATATGTTGCTCTAAGTACAACATGGCGAATTATCAACATTAGCTCTTCTTCCGATTCCATATGGAAAACTTTCTAGAATAATGCATTTTTTTTTCTTTTAAAAAAAATAAATCAATCTGACATGTTGTGTAGATCTCTTCAAAGCAAGCACACACGAGCAAATAGATCTAAAATCGGAGTTTGGATGGAGGAGATCTTGCGATTTGAAGATGGATGGTTGAAATTGAATTGATGATGGGCCCTTGATTGACGAGATCTGCCGCAATACCTTTGCCGTTGTGTAAATCTTATCACCATGAGCACGTAGGATCAAATGGATCTCAAATTTGAGATGTGTCTGGAATGTGCATTAGATCTGGGGATTTTGGGGTTGGGGTGTCAGATCTAGTAGATTTGGTTTTTGGGGTTTCTTGGGGATGAGATCTGAGGCCTGTGGTGATGATCAGCCATTATGAGTTGGTCTTTGGCGACAGTGATGAAGACAATGAATGTGGTTAGCTACGCAGACAATGAATGTTAGCAAGGATTTGGGGGCGTGGAGATTGCCGAATCTCAAATCCTGGGTGGATCGCTCTTCGGCTCTGATACCAAATAATGCGGAACGGAATGGAGACACGGGGCGGGCAAGGTAGAAGATGGAGATACAGGTGAAAAATTAGGTTCTCACCAAACTCCAGTCACAGGAGGCGTTAGAAAATTGGGCTCTCATCAAACTTCAGTCACAGGAGGCATTAGGCATTTCGAGGAGAACTAGGGAGAATGTGGGAAGATCCCAATAATTTTCATTAATCAATCAATAACTACAGAGCCAAAGAGGCTTTACAATGCTTAAATAGATAAAAGATAACCCTAAGACTAATCTAGACCATCCAATCACATTGTTGGCTGCGATTAAAACATCATTTAAACATCTTATTAAAACAACTTAAATAAAACAAAACCCTAAATTAACTACGATAGGTGGGCTAGGCCCAAAGATGGGTCGACCCACAGGTGACCATGGGTCTGTCCTGCATCACGTTCCCTTAGAGGTTTCAGTTTCTTTGAAATGAGATTCGAGAGTTCTCTTCTAATGTTATCTGACAACTCTATGGCAAATGTTTTTGTTAAGCAAGTGGTTGAAAGAAGGTATCCACAGGTGGTGATTGTTAAGTAATTGGGGGTTGGGGGTACAATGCTCTTGTACCCCTCATGCTTTGTGCTCTCCTTTTTCTCTCTTTGTAAGTTGTTTTTAGAGGAAGTTATTGTTACTGTTAAAAAGAAAAATACAGATGTATGGTATGCTGCTCCCATTACTTATGTTTCAAGATATTGTTATTTTCCTTCCCTCGTTGATGATACTAGTATATGTACATAGGAGTACCATGAAGTCTCCTGATTGTGAAAATTTTGAAAACTCACATAAAGTGGTTTACACAAGGCTTAATGGAAAAATTAAAACATCTATGACAGATAATGGAGAAGAGTATATCTCAAGTACATTTCATTCATATTTGCTACAAAATGGGATAAAATCTAAAACGTCATGCACATAATACTTAGAAGCAGAATGTGGTTGCTAAAAGTAAAAATCCACATCTGTTGGATGTAGTGGCAGCCTTATTGCTTAAGATGAATGTTTCAAAGTCTTACTGGTCAGCTGTCACATTAACTGCAATGTTCTTCATAAACAGCATGCAATCACACGTTTTAGGAGGAAAATTCCAATCCAAGTCGTATGTCTAACAGCGTCAGTGTTTCTGGTTCCCCCGAAGATGTTTGAGTTTACATGTTTTGTGTATATTTAAAAGCAGCAACAAGATAATTTGGACCTGAAGATGGTAAAGTGCATCTTTGTTCAATATTCAAGTAAACAAAAGCGTGTGTTATCTTCCTGGAAAACGCAAAACTGGTTTGTCACTATAGATGAAACCTTTAATGAGAATATAGCATATTATTCTGTAACAACCCAAGAATCTGAAGCTCTTCAGATTCTTAAGTTGTTAGCATGATTATGATACATTAACATTCATAAAGTAAATTCCAAGAGCATTGGTCCAAGCATAAGATGAATATTAAAATCTCAATATCAAATCAATATAAGTCTTTAAGGATAAGCTAGAACAAACAATCTTTTAAGTTAATTACAAGAGAATGTTCCACAATAAGGGCTGGTCCCTTCTAAGGTCCTTCTAAAGTCTAGGATGCCTTTTTTTTTTTTTTTTGATCTCTCAATCAGTGGTGCATGTCAAAGTCTATAGGCTGATCACCGTCGCTGTCCTACCCCGTCACGAATGCATTACCTGGTATATGTAATGAAGGACTTCAAATCAGACATTCACTAGGCTAATGCTCCTTGTTGAAATTCCCTGCTTCTATGTTTCCAAATATCACTATATTAGCCTTCTGTTCTTCATGAAAAGCTACCAAAGAAAAGAGCTAAATCCTCTTTATATAGAGGATTGGATGTCCAAATGGTCCTTTTTGAAAGGTCATCTAGGAAATTCAGAAGTCATGTCTATCGGGGTTTTGAGAAGTCATCTAGGGAAAACCAAGAGTCATACCTATTGGTGGAAACAAGGAGCCATCCTTGGAAAGCTGTATAGACATAATTAAGTGGGTTTGGATCACAAGTTTGTACCTAATAAAAGACCTAAAAGTTGTGGCCCAGCAGCCCAATCCAGTTATGTACTGGACTGGTCGAAAGTGGGCTTTTCTAGGCCCAGTTATCCCACTTGCATAATTCAGGTTATTACATATTCTACACAGAGTGAAAAAAAATTCATGATGCCGACAACAAAGGTTTTCTCCAGTAGTTCAGTGAGTGCATCCACCATCCATTGTTGAAGAAAGTGTTCAAGAAGATCAGACAGCCCAAAAAAAATCCATAAAAAATACAAGTTATAAAATAATCCATAGAAGCAATGGCAGGTGCACTTTTGCAAGAAACAGAAGACATGATCATTGTTCCCAACTGGTACTTATCAACAGAAGTCCTGGACTCAAGCATAAATAGAGGTTACCCATCTCAACTTGATTCGAATCTTGATCTTTGCATTGAATTGTGTGAGGTATGCAATGTTGTGTTATCTGACATCCTATACAGAATTTCTTTTCCTATGACCATTCATCTCCATCCCTTCATGCGTTTGTTGCCTAGTTGTGATATGAACGCACGCCTACACATGTTTCTAATGTGTTAAGACACCCTACATAGAAGGATGCTATGATTGAGGAAATGCAGAGTACTTGAAAAGAATGGTACTTGTTAATTGGTTGATCTTCCAAAAGGGAAGCATACAATATGCTGCAAGTGGGTCTTTATGCTCAAGCATAACCCAAACAATTCGTTTCAAAGGTCCAAGGCAAGACAAGCGGCAAAGGGATTCACATGATCCAATTGTGTGGACTATTTGGAAACAATTTGTCATCACCATCACCATCACAACCTTGTCCCAACTATGTTGCAGTACACCACATGAAGTTTGCTTTTATCCTAAGCCAAATCCTTAAATAGGTTGCATTTTCTTCAGATCTACCATTACTACTTCCATTCATGTCCTCTTTAGTCTTCATCCTGCCTTTCTTGGTGGGTTATCAACCTAAAAAACAAAACTACAAAAAAAAAAAAAAAAACACTTATCCTCAACGGCACCGTTGCTAGCCTATGTTGGACATGTCCAAACCATCTCAACAAAGGTTTTGCTTAATTTATCACCGATTGATGCTATTTCCAAATGCTCAAAAGAGCACTCATTTATGATTCTATCGTTTCTAGTTTAACTACATGTCCATCTCAACGTTCTCATCTTTGTCGCACCCATTTCGTGCGTGTTGCTTCTTGATTGGTCAACATTCTGTTCCATGCATCATAGTCACAAAATTGAAAACTTTTTCTCCACTTGCAAAATTAAACTCAGTCAGAGTAATATTGTCTCTAAAAACCAATATCTCATGGCCTCTGTATCAACTAGATGTCAAAATGCTTTCTTAAATAGAGTTTTAAAATAAGTATATATGGATCCCACCAACAGGGATTGTAGTAAAAGGTCAGAATGAAAAGTGTGCCAACTCAAAAAGGCTCCATATTGACTAAAGAAATCTCCTCCTACCTGGTTTGCCAACGTTTAGCTAGGCAGTGATTTGAAATGGATACAAGAGATGCCATGCAGATCATACAATTTTCACAAAGAGAAATGGTGATAAAAATGCAATGTTGGTTGTTTATGTTGATGATATTGTGATCACTAGAAATTATTAAAAAGGAATCAAGGATCTGAAGTCCAATCTTGGGAAAGAATTTAAAACCAAAGACATAGAAGAACTAAATTACTTTCTTGGGATTAAGAAGGCAAAGTTCAAGAAAGGAATTGTTCCTAATCTATCCCGATATACATTGGAACTGCTTGAAGAAGAGGAAAGTTGATTGCTAAATCAATAGACAGATTAAGCAAGACCATGACTTACATTCTGAAAGTTGTGAGTTACTTCATGAATTGCAGTTGTATCAGAGATTAGTAGGGAGGTTGATTTATTTAGTCATATGCAGCTGGCATGGTAAGTCAATTCATGCATGCACATCTCACTGAACATATGGCTGGGGCTGATAGAATTCTTCAATACTTTAAGGGAGCTCCAGCATAGGGTATTTTATATACTTTCAATGGACATTTAGATTTAGAATCTAATATTGATGCTGGTTGGGCAGGATCTAAACAGATAGACAGTCCACTATAGTGTATTTTACACTTCTTGGTGAAAACCTAGTTTTTTGAATAGTGCAAAAGGCAAGAGATAGTTGCTCAATCACATGGTAAGGCTGAGCATGAAGCACTGGCACACGGAAGCTAGGAGTTAAGATAATTAAATATCTTGTTATGTGAACCGGGACCAATGGCTGGCATTGTGATACGTAGCCACTGATATTACCAATAATTCAATCTATCACAAGCATACAGAGCATGTGGAAGTAAAATGTCAATTCATAAGAGAGAAGGGTTCAAGTGAAAGAGATTATGCTAGCAGATGACAGCAATGATGTACAGCACGGATACTTCAAAATGGGCAACCTATCATCTCATATCGTATCTGATAATTCACTTTGAATGTGTAAAATCCATGCCCTTGCTGTGTCCACAACGTGTCCTGCCCGTATCCATGTCGTATCGGGGCATCATAAGATGAGAGTACTAATGATCAGCTTTCATTTTGTTTTTTTTTTCTTTTTCCACAAACGTAGTAGTGAAGAAGTAATTAACTAAATATATATGGACCACCTTGCAGGAAAGTATCTAGAAATCTAATTGAAAAATGTTTTTAAAAAATTAGGGACCATTTTTATTTCTTTTTTCTTCTTTCTTTTTTTTCTCAATAGTAAATCATTTGTAATGCTTGAAAGTTTACAAGGGACTTTTGTAATATTGAAAAATATAATAAAATATGAATGGAATGGCTGTCCAACCCTAGATGACACACTGTAGAGTTTCTTTTCAGAAATTCCTCTCCGTTTACTCTATTTACCATGTTTATCAATTACAGGATATTTTAGACACTACAATGGAAAACCCAAGATACATGTAATCAATTAATACAACATAATTACCATTCAAAAAAACTAGAAAAAGAAAAATAGTCGTTGCCTAATTATCTATGAACCAGCACTCTGCCTAATAGTAGGATTTCTCATCCAAAAGCTACAATGACTTAGAGTAAATAAATCTGTCTATTGCCTTTTCTGGAGGGCTAAAAATAGTTAAGAAATGCGGTCAAGATCAGGAGTAATTTGATGGTCCTCAACAGCATTTTAAAGATTAATATTGAATCCTTAAAAATAAAAAAAATAAATAAAAAGCTTAGAGTTGAATGGTCTAGCCACCATTAAAAAAGTGAGAGAGAGAGAGAGAGAGAGAGAGCGCTTATTGGTGAGCACTGCCTTGGAAGTACAATGTCATATTGCAGTTGGAACATGTTAGGGAAATGATAAATTTAGGTTAAAGCCTATCTACATTGGAGCTGTCCATATTGCAGAATAGTTGGTATAAAAATAAGTCAATAAATATATAAGAGCAATATTGGTGCTTCAATGACAGTAGTCCAGCAACATAACGATCTGAATTAAACAGTTTCATATTATGTGCTGAGAATGAGATGCGAGAACTATTTTCAAGGCTGCAAACCACATCAACAGATACAGTATAGTGTCAAAGAAAATGTCATGACTTTTTTTCACCACTCATTATAAGTGTTCTCAATTCTCCTATTGAAGACATTATCATCATAAATATAGTCAACAACCAGCAAATGGGATATCCTTTAACACAGCTGAGAAATCAAGAATCAATTTAAGAAACTCGAATTAAATCACATTGTCAATCACGTCTATTTATGTCCAAATGATTGCATTTGATCAAAGACAATTCAGTCAAGCGCCTTAATCATGTATGCCAATTTTAAGCGCTTGGGTTGGGCCTTAAACACTAAACCAATTGGGTTTCATAATTTCATTTCATTCTCACACTCCATTAAAAACAAATAAAAGCATCAAAAATCACTTTTTAATTAATTTCCTCTTTAGAACATCTTCACAGCCACTATCCCACCCAAACTCTCAAAATAACCCTTCTAAAATAAGCAAAGAATCAGTATTTGATCTAAAAACATGGGTAATTTAGAAATTAGACTCAACTGATACAAATACAAGAAAACTATCAAAACCCATTTCCCACTCCCAAGAAAATCAAGCAATCCAAAACCCAATAAAAAAAAAGAGGAAAAGGGTGCACCCCAACTCAAGTGAAAGTCAAGAAAACAGCAAAAGAATTAAAAAAAAAAAATACGTCAGAGAAGTTGAAAAAGAAGGAGAAGAAAAGCATTGAGATGGTTACCAGTAGACTATTAGGGTGATTAGGTGCAACAAGACGGAGATGGGGAGGGTCCAGAGAAGAGTTAGCAGCGGTGCTGGTCTTCTTCTTCTTCTTCTGATGAGAGTCTGAGCCGTGGAGGAGAGGAGAAAGAGAATTTTGGGGGCATTTTCGTTTTGGGGATCCGTATCACGGAGAAGCAAGTACAGAACGATTGCGGCTACTGTTTTCAAATGACCCTGACGCCATCTGGCTCACGGGAAACTCCTGAGCCCCTCCGTGGGCCCACTTGTGAATCCATGCCCAGACGATCCGGGACCCACTTGGAGGCTTACAAATGAAATTCACGCTTCCGAACGATTTTTCACTCAAAATGAACGCTCTCACTGTATATCAAATGTACCAACATTTTTCTCCATAAGGAGTGAACTTACTGTTAAACTGATCCTATGATGAATTACGTGATTGATAGATGTGATTGTAAATCATATGATCAATTTAACAGTGAAGCCAATTTCCATTAGGGGAAGGAATTCATTTTGAACGGCATGAATAAACATCTAAGTGCTGCACTAACAGTTGGCCTAGGCAGCCTCGGCCGTGCTATGCCCAGCCTAGGGACTTAAGGGGGTAGGCCAGCATGCCCCACTCATGACGGTCATGACTGGGGCATGCCACCTATAACCCAGCCCACAGCTCTCTTTTTAATTTTTTTAAATTTTATCACTTTTTTATATAAATTGAAGCTGATTATGGGCTTTTAAAGTTTGCAACTTGAAATAAAGTTAAAATTAGTAGAACAAATGCACAAATATGGATAGTAATTTACAAATGAAGAGAAAAACTTTAATTATTTTATGCTTTATATTTAATTTAAACAAAGATTATATTTTTTAATATTTGGGCCGTGCCATGCTGTGCTGCTGGCCAGCACCCCTGGCCCAGCACTACCAGCCCTGGGCTTGTGCCATGCTGGCCCATGGCCCATGTTTTTGTGGGCTGGGCTGCCGGGCCCACATTTACATGATTAGGCATGGATTGCAATAGGTGAGATTCCACCTCCTCAACTCAGGAATTCACTCTAGTATGAGACTCATGAAGAACCAGACACTTTCATTTCACTTCTCCAGCAGTTCATTTTCCATTTAAGGGGACAATATTAATTGTCATTGATCGATCTTCACCTTTCTATCTTCCAATTTTAGCTACTTTCAAAATACATTTCTTAGACTTCAAAAGAATCTAAATCTTTGTAAACAAATGGACCCATTCTATTATACATTTACTGGCACCTTTGATTAGATGTTAGCAATGATATTGCCGTTTTTACCATCACTTGCATATCTAGAAGGCCACTAGGCTGTATGCTCTACCGCATTCTCATGCCTATCCAAATATGCTGGAAAATGCATTGGGCAAAGATGAAAGTTGGTCTCCGATTGAAATTGGAAATATCAGATATGGTTTATCATTTGGACCAGTTTTTAATTCATGTTCAGAATTTGGATTTATTCTTTCACATGAACGCAAATAAAATTTATGCCTGAATTTGGTTCTAATATATGAACTCAGATGCAGTTCAAGTCTATATTTTGTAACATGCTTTCATGAACAAGGATTTGAATATGCGCTGCCACTTGCATATTACATGATCTAGTGTGATAACTGATAAGCATAGCGTGTGATAGGTTCATACGAAGAAGGTGCAAGATGCCCACTTGTGAACAAGTTACCCCAGTTACAGATTATGCCCCAGGCCTATATGAATTCCCTCAAGTTTAAAATTGACACTCATCCGACCATTACTCAACCTTGGATTAAAAATCTAAAATGATGTCAACCAAAACCATTAAGCTTAAGCCCATAGATGAAATTAGGATGATCAAATGGGTCTAATATTCTGTGCATTCGTATGAATCATTAAGAACTTTCCATTCTTATATCCACCATGTAGGATTCATCATACATCATCTACTAATCCGCCACCATGCATTGGAAGGACAATTATTTATATGTGGATCCCATTGGAAGTTCCAGGAATCACATTCCTATCCGAACAAAAAATAAAAATAAAAAAAATCCAAGTACACAGAGTGACTTAAGTGGCAACAAATAAATATATAAATAAGAGAGATCAAAGAAAATTGACAATCACAAAAAACCAATTAGAAGCAAAAAAAAAAAAAAATTGCAGGCAGACAAATGAGAACGCCAATTCAAATGCTGTTTTAAGACGGCCTCAACTGATGAAATGACCACCACCAGCAGGAGAATTACAACCAAAAGTGCTGGTTTTCACTTTGTTCAAACAATATAAAAAAACAAAATTATATACAGTTCAGGTTGAAATATAACATCGTAATTTCCTTTTCAGTAATGAACTCTTCTGATTTCTCAAGCAACTAAACTAACAGCAGAGCGAGCAACGCATGCATAACGGACTCAGAGTTATAGATTATTTCTCAGCAACCGTAAAAGTGAAATGCTACCATGAGTTTGCCTTCTGCCACCTACAGCTGCAATCTTCTCAGCTTTTTTGTTATTCTGTCAATCGCCAAATGGTTAAGGCATTTGGAAAGACCAAAAGGGATGTAGTAATTAGTAAGAATGCAGAGAAATCAATGTTGCCCTTCCGTTTCTAGGAAATGTCCGTAGGAGATGTGGCTATAGCCAATAGGCATGTTGTCCGACTCACATTGTGCTTCACTCTTAAAATATGAAACCAAAGGATATGCAAAGCAATATACATAACTCTAGAGCTAGAAAACTCCCTGAGAGGTTTTTTCCCACAAAATGCATCTCATCCTGTTGAGCCAACTATAGTGCCTACAATCATGGAATGCTATTGGATGGAATAATTTAGATGAAATCTACTTATGTAAAAATTTTTAAGTTTTCAAATCCATTAGATTATCCTAACCCCTTGACCCATGGCCCCAAAGTTTAATGGTTTTACAGGCATCACTTTATTGTGATTTCAATCCAACAATGAGTAAATGTTGGAAGATTATCAAATTTGGGCTTTATACCAATTCACAAGAGGTAGTTTATGTGAAATGATTGAATTAACTCAAGGTGGGCTCCAAGACCTAAAAACATAGGGGAGCAAAAAGAGGAGTTTTTGAAAATTTTTCATATATATTTATATATACATAAGGAGTGGTAGATAGTGCCTGAGCATTTTCCAAAGTGAAAACACCCCATTTTGCTACAAATAGAAGATAATAAAATTTTAATACTAGAGAGAAACAATTAATGCTACTTTTTAAAAAGAGAAAAAAAAACTTTTCCCTCATTGGAGGATGAAAAGAGGGCGGAAACGCTCCTTTCTAAATGAGGTATTCCTGAGAATCTCTCTCTCTCTCTCTATATATATATATGAGGAATGTTAATATGCATCTTCCCTCACCATAAGGTGAGAGATGCTTTACATGGCACTCTTTATTTGTACTTTAGCATTCCTTTTTTTCATTTAACTTTTTATCTTTTGCACATAAATATATTCAAATATGAAAGTGTCCCTCACACTATGGTGAGAGATGGATGCATACTAATATTCTCCTATATTATATAGAGAATATTACTATGTAAACTTCCCTTACCATGTGATGAGGGACAATGACCTAGCTTTTCCTCTTTACATATGAAGATTCTTCTTTTTCATAATACCGTAAATGTATTTGGTCCATTTGAATAGACCAATGGTGGGCATTAAGAGCTCGGGCTTATGGAATTTCTTATATAAGGTTGAGCTTAGGGGAACTTTTTCATATATATATATACACATATATATATGAGAAATTCTCAAAAACTCCCCATTTTAATAACTCCCCTTTTTTACTCCACCGTTGGAATGACATTAGAAGAAAGTATTGCCTCTAAAACCATAAGACGCTGGGAATTGATCAAGGAGTTACAATAATCTAATGGAATTGAGATTTTTTACATAAGTAGATCTCACCTAAATTATTTCATCCAGTGGCATTTCATGGTTGTCACACACCATGGTGGGACCTATGGAAATATAGAGAGGCGAGGGGAGGGGGTGTGGGGTTGTGCTTAGTTTGCAACATGGATGGTTGTCATACAACATAGTGGGACCTATGTAAATAAGGGGGCTATGTTTGGATGGTTCGCTCGGCTGGACCAGTAGGCAACCATACGTGGTAGCTTATACTGTAAGACCGTAAGGGAAGCTTGCACATAAGTAATGATAATATGAGTAATGATCTTATACAAGCTTCCTTTATGGTCTTACGGTATAAGCCATGTACTGGAGAACCTACTTGAGACCCCATAAATCAATGAATAGTAGGGGATTGAAAGATCCAAGTGGGACCAACTTTGATATCAAATTTGAAGTCAATCTATACCATTAATCCATTAATCCATGGTCCACAAGTTTAACGGCTTTATATAAAACAACGAAATTAACCCACGATCCAACTGTCTACTCCATTCAAATCTATCAGAACCCAGTGGGACCAATGTAAATGGCGAAGTGGGTTTGGATGGTATGCTTGGATGGACTAGTAGGCAGCCCCAAGTGGTAGCTTGTACCATAAGACCACAAGGGAAACTTGTACAGAATCATTACTACATATATTATTGGTGAGTTATCCTCTGCATACCTTTTTTATAAATAAATAAAAAAAAACCACGGGTTCCTCACAGTAGGACCTACCAAATGGTCCATCTAAATGAGCCACACACACATAAGGCCCCCCTAAAATACGCTAGACCCTCAAGTTTGCACCTATCCGAATAAAATGGACCTTGGATCAACTGTACGCTCATTTTGGATCGCCAAACCTTGTGAGCATTTGATCAAGGGGTTAGGATGATCACATGAACCTCCATCACCATACAACAGTAGTCCCCACGCAGATGTTTTGATCCCCCAGTCCCATCCCAAGTTTGGTCCTCCTGGTGGGCCCCAAAAAAGGTGCACGTGGAGGGCCCCATGTGCACCACGTGCCGCTGATAACCTATATATGGAACAAACCCATCTGAAGATGTGAGGCGGGGACAGAAAGATCTATATAGAACCAGTTCAAGTATCAAGTCTGACCCCAATCCCATGACCCTAACCCCTTCATCCATAGCCAACAAGTTTAACAGCTACATACAAAAAGGAAAATTCAACCCTCCTTCCAATGGTCCAACCCATTTGGTCAAATTTAGGCAACGAAAAAGTAGTTGCAAAAAATCAAAAGAAAACATTCAAATTAACAACAATAAGACAACTAGATCATCCATCAGAAAACAAAGTCTTACCTTTGGATTGTCATCCTCCATGTCAAAAGCACCAACTTCCTTCACTAGCATGGTTGATGCAGGCAACAATTTCCTGGTTAACAAAAAAAAAGATTTGAGACAAAAGACTATATAACCAAAACAAAGACTCAAAAATAATGTTTTAATGTAATGGGGACAGATTGTGTATTTATTGATCTTTTTGAAATATAGCGTCCCGCATAAGCAACATGAAGTGAATATTGGTACAGTTTTTTGGTGACTTGAGAAAGGGAGATGATCATCTTGTTTCTCATTGAGTAGTTCCAATTAGCACTACAGAGGGCAGGCTTTTGTCTTCAGGCAAATAACAAGCTTTTGCAGTTTTAATTAGTGTCACAGTTATAATTCTACGGTAACACAAATGTTGGATAAAGAAAAAAAATGAATCAGTAACAAGTCTTTAGATGATCAAGTTACTAGCTTGAGATCTGGAGGCCATCATCCCAATTGCATTGGGAACTATCCTGGGAAGTGGAATCAAGTTTTTAGACATAAAAACCTAACTCAACGGAATTGGTCATTTGTTTGCTTAGGTTTCTTAGTATTCTAAACTTCTACAGTTCTTCCCATGCATTGTAACTCAAATCTTATTTGTCAAATTCAGATGACGTCAAAACAGCAAGTAATACAAAAAGAACATGCAGAAGAATTACAGTTAAAACACGATGATGTCAATTCTACAAGATATGCAACCAACAACCTTCGTGGTTTCTCTACATTCAAATGTTTGGAACTAGAGTCAAGTCTCTTATCTCCATTTGAACCGAGGACATCGCATCTGTTGCTTCTATCTACTTCTTTAGCAGGCGACTCTTGTGAACCCAAAGGTAGCTTTAAAAAAGTAAGAAAGTTCGACAAATTAATTAGTGTTTGGTAAAAATCTGTACTGATATGGAGAAGATGATACAATAATCACAGACATGCAGCAACTATTAGCACGCTGAGCTTATTTCAATACAGGAGTCATATGAAGATGCAAATGCATTAGAAAATTGAATAGAGTGCAAGTGTACAACACACAACTCAAAGACTGAAAAAACATCTGTAGTTGTAATGATGGAGACATGTGATATAAAGATAATAAGCAGCTGAAATGGACAAGCAGATACTTTTCTACATGCTGCCCTAGTGGTAATAGGACTACCTATAATGCAGAACGGAATGGAGACGCAGGGCGGGCAAGGTAGAAGATGGAGATAGAGGGGAATTGGCCTCTCACCAAACTTCAGTCACAGGAGGCATTAGAAAATTGGGCTCTCACTAAACTCCAATTACAGGAGGCGTTAAAAATTTCGAGGAGAACTCAAAGAAACTTGAAGAAGCTCCCAAAACTTTTTTCATTAATCTGTCATAATTACGGAGCCAAAGACTAAAGAGGCTTTACAATGCTTAAATAGATAAAAGACTAACCCTAAGACTAATATAGACCATCTAATCACATTGATGGCCGAGATTAAAACATCATTAAAATATCTTATTAAAACAACTTAAAGCAAATAAAACCCTAAATAAATTAGGATAGGTGGGCTAGGCCCAAAGACGGGTCGACCCACGGGGGACCATAGGTCTATCCAGCATCAACCTATAAGGAGAACAGGCATGATCTACATAGGTTCATAATAGAGATTTTGTCTTGCCATTGCGCCAAGTTTTGGAGAACAAATAGACAAGGGGATATTGGAAAGAGGAAAACCCTAACTATAGTTATGTACACATACCTGCTAGGATGTGTAGAAATATGGAAGTTAAACATATTACCATATGTACTCAGCCTCATTATCAGACCAAAAAATATCAACCATGCTTTTGTTGCAAGTCAAGGATTAGGACTGATTTGTAATAAGTAGTGAACTAGTGGCCTTTGTGTAAGAGGGACTTTTTTGTAATTACCAGAAATAATGAAATAATGAAATAATCTTATAGCAAGGGTTGACTAACCATCTAGGTTAATCAACTCTTCCGTTACTCCCTCGTATCTTATCTCTTTCTAATTATTTTCTAATTTTCCTTTATTTTCCAGTTTTTGACATTTTGGTGTAAAACCATAGCTCTAGGATGATCAAGGTGTTCAACTGCTTTAACCACTTTATTAAAACCCTCAAATATTTAAGAAAGCTCACCATGCTTTTAGATTACCAAAACCATGTACACTTCATAGAATCATCAATAAACGAAAAACCATGTGTACCTTGTTAAGCACAACAGAATTCAACAAAATCAATGTATTATCCCAATGAAGGGATAAAATTTAGAATACACTGACAATACTGCAAAGAGACTGGAAAACTATCCAATCACACCCAAATAATTGAAAATTAAAATAATTAAGAAAGAAAATCCAGTAGAGAAGTTTGGGCTTTATTGTAGAAAGAAAGAGCACCAGGGTTAGGACTTGCAGCAAAGAGATGTGGAGATCGCATGTTTTCCATGTGCACGACCCCCTTTATTTGTATTAAGTGCTTGAAAGACAATCCATTTACAATTAAACCTCAAGACCTAATACAATCACACCACATTATGGTCTTTTACAGTAAAATAGAACTTGGACCACTACATTAGCTTCCCATTACATATTAATTTCCCAATACTGACCCTCAAGCTGCACTTAAGATATTAATCATTCCCACCTTACAAAGAATAGTAAATAATTTTTTTTCCATCAAACAACTTGGTAAATATCTGTTACTGATTTTCTAACTTGACAAATTCTGTACTAATGACTTTAGAAATGATTTTTTTTCCCTCAATGAAACACTAGATTCTCCGAAATAAATAAAATTGCATGATTGTTACCATATCTTGCATTGGAGTCTTGACTTTTATAATGGTCATCTTAAAGTGAACGGAGCTATAAGGCTTCACATGATCCATAAGCCATAGCACATGTACTTTGTCCCTTTATGGATTCTCTGCCTTATAAGGGCAGAGTTGATGTAGGTATTTATAGCATCTGAATATGTAACAGTCTAGGATGGTTGAAGATCTGAAGACTAGAGTATGCATTGTTTTGTTGTCTACTAACAGCTCAAGCTTATGGTGGTTCCAGTTCTTAATATGGTATTAGAGTCAACCGGTCAAGAGTTCGTATCCTAGGAGAAACTACTCAGTGCTAAAAAAATGTGTCGCCAAAAGTGCACCGACCAGGTTCCACCTAAGGTGGAGTGTTGAAGAGTGGGCTCCACCCGAGCAGGAGTATTGAAAAGTATTTATGATGCCTCTACTAGCACCTCAAGGTCTTAGTAGGAATGGTTAGCTAAAGAAACTTAATCAGAGATCTTTTAAAGAAGAGTGAAAAAGATTGCTTACATGATTGAACCATTAGTGAAAATTTTGAAGCTAGTGACGGTGATTTTGAAGCCAACGATGGGATATGTTTATGGTGTGATGGATCGCGTGAAACTAGGAGCAATAAGGAAGAGCTCTAGAGGTCTCAAAAAGTATAATAAGAAATAGGGTATCATTGATCAAAGATGAAAAAATCAGCTTAATCAGGATATCCGAGCGATGAGGAATTTAAATTTCCATTTTCAGTGATTAAATTTCATCTACTCATTTATATACTACATAGGGGTGTTTAACTAAAATTATGAATATATGCAGCACACTTCTTGAACCTGATTTAGCAATATAGTAGAATTTTTCTAAGCAAGGAGTAGTTCTAAGCTGGAAAAGGAAAATTGAGCAAATAAAGCCAGATGACATGATGCAAATTTACATGCTTAACTAACAAAGTTTACATTGTTTCTTACCCTTAACTTTGCCAAATGTGAATTGATATCTTACTGTTTAACTTTCTCATTTTATTTATCTGAAAACATTCGTATGTGCACAAGGAAGTATTGGATCTGACATTTGTGTCAAAGCTCGAATCAAGATGGAACGGTTACATTAAGTAAATGTCATCATCATCATATCATCAAAGCCTCATCCCAGCTATGTACTTTAAGCAATAAGTACTAGTTTTAAGAGTTCTTTTCCTGACTTCTTTACTAAGTCTCATTCAATCTCTTGATTTCATTGTTTACTCTGCAACCTCTTCATGTATCCCACACACATTGCGAGCTTGAGAGGGGGGTGTAAATAGGAGACATAACTGGGCCTTGGGCCTACAAAATTGACTCATGGGCCAGCAATGGATCAGCACAACTCTGTGTTGTAACAGTATTATTAAGGTTGTGTTTGGAAAGTCCATTTGTTGCCTCATATTGTCTTAAAACTGTTTCAAACAACTTTTAGACTGTTTGGTAACACAATGAGGAATACTTTGTCTCAAATAGAGTTTATACACATTACCCCTATTTCAGAAAGTCAGGAAAATGGGCAGAATTAAAAAGTGGGTACTGCATAAATGATATCTGACTCAAAGGATACTGCATAATATAATGGTTCACATCCTCTCAGCTAGGGTTTTACCTCAAAATTCTCACATTTAAATTCTGTTGTTGAAAGTTCTGAATCCCCTACAACCTCATTAGAGTTTCCCATCTGAATAAAGAAAGGCTCTCAGTCTTTGCAAAACACCACAAATGAGAACAGTTGGTGAAAATCCAAGTAAATACGTACTTCAAGATTCTGTCGCACAGAGGTATCATTTATCTCCCCATTGCTGTTATGTTCAGAAGCCTTCTTTGTTGAATGACTATCCACGCCAGAAAAATTTGTGGAAATTACCTAAAGAAAATTGTCAGCTTGTTCAATTTTACTGGGTTGAACGAAATAAAACTGTGACCTTTAATAGATATACACAAACTAAAAGAATAACCTCACTGTTCGAAGATGTCTTGGTTGAAGATCCAGCATGGCATGAACAACTGGACTTCAACTTGTTCAGCTGCTTCTCCAGATCCAAGAGCAGAACCTTTTCATTTCTGAGGCTTTCTTGTAGGCTTTGAACTTCATTTTCTGAGACCTGTTGCAAACAGGGAGGGAAGAAAAGCAAAACAACAAATATAAAATTGACCAAAAGTTAACAATCCAACAGTGACACAGGAGTGCATGGACTAGATTCAATGGATTATGTAATTGATCACTTCCTTGGTTTATCATATATGGATCGATTCAATCAATTATAAGGATTTCTGGTCCATCTTAATGGGTGTCAATCCAGTGACCTGGGCCAAAATATAAAAATGGAAGGTTGAGATGGGCCTAAAATAAATGTCAAGATAAATTGTTACAATTTTGAATTTTTTTTAAAGGATTGATTGAGTACACCCTAATGGCCCATTTGGATTAGTTCATAAACCCCATTGGATTCTCAACTGGTCATAGGGGGGACAATAAACCCAAACAGGAAGTTCTCCCAAGTGCAGAAACCTAATCCCTCTTGACTGCATTTTGTTGTTTCTTACTTAAACTTCCCATATTTTGGTTGAATGGGAATCCTTTAATAAAGGAATCTTATATGGTTAAGATAGAATAGGATGAGTTGATTTCTCCAAGAGAATAGCAAAGAAATCAACACTTCATGATATCTCTAGAGTCTAGAGATTCAAGACACTTCTTTCCGATTTTGTTTAGGTTGTTTAGGTATAACATTTTTCATCATTTCACATTTATTTGGACTCCTAATATTTAGGGATTTCATTGTTTAGAGATGAGATCGAACGCAAGCATTAAATCTGGGATTTGCTCAGTGGTGTTCTCCTCTTGAGCTTTATTTAAAGGCACATAATGGAACGTCCATGTAGACATTTTTTGTGATGATTTTCTCATCAATAAATTTGCTTTTGCGGGCACTTTTTATCTCTTCTCCTATTGGTTGAAGATATCACATTGGACTGAAGATCTATGGTGGATTTTTGTAATTGAATCTATACTTTCTCCATGTGAGTAGATTTTCTGTTTGACTGAAGATAGCGGTTGTGAGGTTGGTTCACTACAATTGGGAATTGGCTTCCCTTGATTACATTTTAGAATTAATTAAAACAAGAAAGAAAAGTCAAAGGACACTATTAAGACTTTTCTATGAAGAGGAGCAATCTACATTTGGATGCATCACACCTTGTGATGCATGATAGAAGAATCCAAAAATAACCCAAGTTTTCACAAAAGCAAACGGTTAGCAGATTCTGCCCTGCACTCATAAATAATGAAGAGCTTGAATATCAATCATATATACAGATAATTGATAGCTGAATATCTCCGATATCCACCATAAGGTTTAGGAAAGGGTCTTTTTCCAGTCAATTTGGCAGAACCTGTCTGAAGTTATTTTTAGGGACATCATCTATCACAGGAGCATTTGATACAACAGTTTGTCTTTGTCTATGGAAGGCCCACAATATAGATTCTGCTTCCAATACATTTAGTTGTATGTTCTCATACCACACCTAAATATTAGTTCAACAGGATAAAAGCGATTTAGCATTAACTGCAAAATCAGATTCTTTAAAATGAATAGAACCTGTGTCTAGTATACAATGAAAGCCACATCCATGAAATATACAAAGTATACCTCCATTGTCTCTAAACATCAGTCATTCAACATTTATTTTTAGTAGCACATTAAATCAAAAGTTTAAAACTGTTCTTCAAATAGAAAAGAATTTATGATCATTACCTCAAATTTTTTCTTGTATTGCTTTAAAACATTCCACAAAGCCTTAGAAAAATCCTGCATGATTTGATATTTTCTCTCCAGCCTCTGTAATTCCACATTGGATAGTAAAGGAGAGACTAAATCTTGCTGTAGTTCAAGCTTTTGGAGCTGTTCTGCAATTATGTTGCCATCATTTCCAAGAGTTTGGCAAACTCCCTTACCACTCTTTCCTCCAATTTCGGAGGAACCCTTCGAAATAAAAGTTAAGGATTAGAAAGTAGTTGACCAAATTAAAGTTTTTCCACAAAAACATAGAATTTTACACTGAAAAGGCAAAATGGCAACAATTAGCCTTTATATCACAATAAATCATGAAACCACACCAAAAGAATATCAACAAAGGTTGCACAATGAATATTTTGTGGGATTCTAAAACAACAGTATTTTGGTTGTAACTCTTTTTTAGGGCCCTCCCTTCCTCAACCCGTATTTAAACCAAATTCTCTCAACATTCAATAATCAGAAATATCTTGAACTTTTTTATACATAGTGTACGAAATCATGACATCATGGTCATAATTTTCACCTCACAATCTACAGAAATTACATATATCTCACATTAGCTTCCAGTTAAGAAAGGTTTTTGCTAATTTATATGATGAGAGATGATCCACAGAAAGGATCAAGAAAACTTTCCCACAAATCTATTCCTATTTTCATCTTTTCTCTTCTTTTACTGCTATATTTAACCATCAATCATCAGGACATATAACATGCAGTTCCTGTAATCAATTAGTTTATGCATGCTCCACAAACTGAACACCTAAATGCAGTTCATCAAATTCAAAAGCATTTGAAGGGTCCTGTAGAATGCAGTATTTGCTGTGTGCCATGGTGACTTAGAAGGCAGAAAATTTTATTGCTGAATTGGATAGGAAGTCAACCACATACTACTGTGCCCTAGTAAAGAGCAATCTTGTAGCGTGGCAAAAAAAAAAGTTCTTGCTTTGTTTAACTCAAAAGCAAAGTATTGTGTTATAGCTCATGGGACATCTTCGCTGTAATGGTTGAGGTCTTGAAGATTCTAATTAGAAGTCAGGTTTTTCAGATAATAATCTTATGGTTCTACACTGTGATAACACAATAGTCATTCATATCACTACTAATCTTGTAGTACAAAGCATATTTAAGTTGATTGTCACTTTACTAAGAAAAACAAGACAAAACAAAATACAACTAGACTGCATGTAAGAAGTTCAGTGGTAGATTCTGACATGATAGCAGTTTCAAAAGGGCAATGATCAGATGTTTTATGAGACATACCAACTTAAGTGGGAGTATCATGCAACAGCAAGAGACTGATTTGTAATTTTTAGGAAATTATCAACTATTTGAAAGAATATTGTACAGTGTGTTATTTTGTAATTATAAAAAGTTGAATACTAATGAAAAGTGTAGTCTTGGTCAGTTGGTCGTCCAGCCCTAGGGTGCAAGTCCATAACATTCTTTCCTTCAAGTTCTCTTTTTCTCTCTAAATCTAATTCTTATTCCTTTTCATCCTCAAAATCATTTTTTTTATTTCCGATTTTACATTCAGGAAGCAGTAGCAACCATAAAGCATGATCAAATTAATGTTACACCAATTGTAACTGTTCTAAATTTTACAGTGATGGAAGTTATCACTCCAGCTATGAAGAAACATAGAATTGAACAATGTAGCAAATAGAGTTTGTTTTGTGAGTTCATAAATAGTCAGAATAAATTCATAAAAGTCGATGTTACAAAATGAAAGAAACCCACAACATACTAGAAATTGCTAGTCCAAGTAAGAAACATGCCAACAACAGCATAATGCAAGAACTAGTAAGTACAGAACTATATTGGAGATAGTAAATACCAGAAATGTTTCAGCATCCTTGCACTTCCTCCGTTTAAGTTTACTTTTTCTATTTGATGGAGGAATATTTCTTTTCTGACAAGGCATATTAGGGAGTTCTTCAGTGTTAAGAAACCTAAGAGTAAACAAGCCAGGACATGAGAATCCACAGCCCACTAAAACCAACAAACTTCACGTGAAACCAAACACGTAATGAGAGCTGAAATAAAAGATATGAGCAATGAAACAATGAATCATTATCAGTGAAATAAATATAATTTAAAAAAAGAACACTTTAGGACAAAAGTTTATATGAACTCGGCTGTATCATGCACATGACAAACAAAAATGAAGTTGCTTTCATTCTATAAATTGGACATTTTTAAGTAGCTAACATGTTAGTAGAAGATGATTATCCTCGTGTGGAACAATAAATCAACAATGACAACAAGGTTAGCTTCGTAAAATTGCAAATATGTGTGCAGAATAATTAAACCGATGAAAGAATAGTAAAACAAGTGAAAGATACACATTGAGAAAGTTCACCAATACCATCAGGTTAAGGCAATAGGAGAGGAAGAGTGGAAGAAGACCAATACATTTGCTCCCAACCTGCCATAGTCCTATGACTCCAATATTTTTGAATCACTTATCTACTATACTTTTATTGCATACATGTTTCCTTCAACCTGTCTACATTATTTTCAAATTATGTCAGTGACTTAACTAGGAACCATCCAAAATAAATTCAGATCAGCCACACAATAGGTGACTGCGTTCGGTTGAATTTCGTTTGGACAAGTCTCAGTCCAACCACTTTATTGACACACAAACCAGCTTGACTTGTCTTGGTTTGGCTGAGTAAACAAGGTCACTTAAGGCCATTTTCATATTAGACAACAATACTTAAAAGGGAAGTACTCATATGCGCACCCTCTTTGTCTAGCACATGGAAATCCCTGCCCCCACTCCCTGACTCAATCCAACCCTCTCAAGCCCACAAATCAAACCACCCAAGGATTGGCATAAGCCCAAATTTAACACTCATCCAACTATTACTTACCGTTAGATTGAAACCCCTAAAAAAGGATGCCTTCCAAACCCATTAAACTAGAGGGTCATGAATCAAGGGGCTAGGATGATTTAGTGGACTCGAAACTTTATACCAATGTAGGTGTCACTGAGATCATTCAACCCCCACCTTTCCAATGAATTAATGTGGCCCCAGGTGAACCCCATAAGGGGGGTCAGCACAATCTTTAACTGGAAACTGAAATTACAATACATAGGAAAATTGAATTTTCATTGTTGCTTTCAGAATTAAGCTTAGTGCATGTTTGACATGTATAATTTTTAGGCTCTTATTGTCTAAATGTCTAAAATTTATAGATTTGAAAAAATAGAGGCATATGGCATATGTATTTAGCTCTATTTATCTTAGACAATAAGAGGTAAAAGCTCTATTTTGGAGAAGAGGCCATGTGATGCATTTCCAAATAAGAGGGAAAAAAAAGAGGCGCCCAGCTACAGTGTTTTCATGGATCACGCCCAGTACGATTTTTTTTTATTTTTCTCAAAATCCGAGCCCCTAAATCTACATCCAAACCGTTGAAAATGTTCACATGATCAATTACGGCCACCCATCCAAATTTCAGCCGTTAATTCATCCTGAATCTCGAGATATGTGCAAGAAAGCGTGAGCCATTGGATATTAGTTTTTGAATTCTATGGGGCCCAAACACAAGATCCAAACCATTGGAAATGTTGGGAAGACTAAAAACGGCTATGGGGTCAATTTTCAAAGATTGATTCCTTGTGGATCTCAAGATATTTGTGAAAAACTTTCAACCATTGAATTTAATATGCTGAATTTGTAACTAGTCCACAGGCAGCCGTTTTTTTATTTTTTATTATTATTTCTGGGATAGTAAATAACAATCTAAACCATTGAAAATGTGTAGAAGGTCAATGACCATTATGAGACCAAATTTCAGCCGTTTGATCATCACCAAACTTGAGATATTTATGTAAAAACGTGAATTATTAAATATTTTTAAAAAAAATTAGAGGCCTCAAACACAAGATTCAAACCGTTAGATCTCTTTGGGAGGCCAAACATGGTTATAAAGTAAAACTTCAAGGCTCGATACCTAATAGATCTTAATATATTTGTGAAAAGCTTTTAACTATTTATTTAAGATGGTCTATTTAAAATAGATGCTTCCATTGCCAAACACATTTTAATTCTAGCCTCTTTTTTTTAGCTCTTTTTTTAATGGCTCTATTTTGAATTGTCTATAAAAATAAGATTAGACCTGCCAAACAAGCCCTTAATGAAATGGGTAAAGGCCCATTGGTGTTATGTGGATAACGAACTTTTGAAAACCATTGAATCTACAAATTTTACCTCATGACAAGAGCCTATGGCATCGTGGAAGGCGTTACAATTGCAACCTTCGCATTGGGGGTTCAAGTCATGTTAAAAAATAAAAAATATGAACAACACATTTCGATTTTCGTTGAAAATTGAAGTGTGAAGTCTTGAGTGCAAAAGCAAATAAAGGAATAACAAAAACAAAATTTGCAGAAAAATGATAAAGGAAAAGGATATCCAAAAAGT
This sequence comes from Sextonia rubra, assembly GCA_037013555.1. NCBI lineage: Eukaryota > Viridiplantae > Streptophyta > Magnoliopsida > Laurales > Lauraceae > Sextonia > Sextonia rubra. The sequence goes on from JASUAD010000008.1 coordinate 37,579,048, forward strand.
AAAAGAAGAGTTACTTTATTTTCATATATGGAGATGCCTGTCTTAGCAAAAATGATGTATCAACATAATCATCCTCCCCTGCTTTAGCTGTTAAAATCTACAATGCAGAGAAGCAATAAGCTATAAAAGAAACCAAAAAAACTTCCAATGGCCACAATTTATCAAAATACACTCAGAAAAGCCCTTTATTAAAACATTTTAGAAATTATAAAGAGCTAATAACAAACTTAGTTATTGATTAGTGTGAAATCAGCGGATAATATTATTAATTGTATTAATGGTCAGCATCTAGTTTGTTATGGGTAACAACTTACAAGTCTTAAGTACATTTAATGTTTATTCATCCTTCTAGACTAACACGGTGTATCTACAGGATCAGGATAAGACCCCAATTAATGGGATATATCACCCCAATTAAGATTATTTAGTTGTTGTATTTAGACTGGCACATCCTACAAGAAAGAGGGGTCATCTGTCTTGCAGACTTTCTCAATTCAATTGCAATAATTTTCTCCTTGAATTTTCTTTGATTGATATGGAATCAGAACCAATCTCCAAATCTAACAAAGTCGAGGCTTCCTTCGGAGAATTACAATATTGTAATTGAAATCCATGCAAACAAACTTTCCTATAGTTATGGATATACTGATTATTTATCTCTAACAATTTCAATCGAGAAAGGTGATGCTAAGTGGAGACATGCAAATAGATGTGATGTAGTAGTTAAATGTGAATTCATTTAAAGGATCCTATTTATGGGGATAGTTCAAAATAGCAGCCGTTACGTAGCATAGCGGCCACATTATCGGCCGTAGCATTTGAGGTTGCTATACCATTTTGAAAATAGCAATGTTACTGTCTAAAACCTATTAGAGTCAATTAAATTTAATTTAAAATATTATTTCTTTTATTTCCTCCCTTCAATGGCCTTTCCTAAAGTTGTCTTTACCCTTACATAGTTTCAAATCACTAAAAAAACACAAGATTGGTTGCTAAACAAGATTGAATTCTTCTAACTACTTAAAAAATTCACACTGCTATGCCGCTATATATCATTGATTCACCGCAACCGCTACGTATTGTCCACTACATAGCGTTATGGCCATTGGCCCCTACACCCGCCGCAACCCGCTATTTTGATCCTTAGTTATGGGGCATTCTTTGTTCAATGGAGCTGAAGGTTGGTCAATGATTATATTAGAAGACCCTATGATACACATTGTTTATATGCACATGATTAGATTGACCTGGAGTTACAAGAAAGAAAATTATTAGGAATGACAACAAAAAAAGAAAACATATAAGTAGCTCCAATTGTCAAACATGGGTTTTGACTCACAAAAGGGGCCAAAAAACTGCTTTTCCATATATGGATATGTCAAATAAATCACCAGAATTAAGGATTCCAAGCAACCCTTATAATTGGCAAAAGTGTTTTTGCCAGCCATGGAAACAAAGTGATATTGTTTTCTATTTTCACAATGCCTTTCTTTGACTGCTATTATTTATTTATTTATTTAAAAACATGCTTTCGAGGCTTAGACTGCACTGTTTAGGCAATTGGAAAGCATTGCCTCCCACCTTAATGCAGTAAAACATTGCTCATTATAAGCCTCCTTAGTAATTTAAATAGAAGTAGAATAATCTGTTACAAACCAGCCAGATTTGGCAATCTCTTTGCTCTTATTTTAGCTTAATTACTATGAGTTGTAACCTCTGACTGCAGGATATTAGGAGAATAATTGCAGTCAATTAGCATGCTTGATTTGAGAAGAATAATCACTTTCAATTCGTGGGTCAACCTCACCAAGATTGGGAAGGAGATGTAGGATTTTTGCTGTATTTATTTTCTTGTTTGATATTGAATACAGCAGACTATTGCTTTCTCTATTATGTGAGTGTATGACAGGACACCCTTTCCCTTAGTGGGTTTAGCCAACTGGTAGGTTACCTATCATAATCCTACCATATCAAGTACTATGTGACACAAATTAACTAACACAAAAATGACTACTAGGACTACCACAGTACGTTGCAAGAAATTTATTCCATTCATGTGGACCAAAGATAATATTCTAACCCAAAAAAAAAAAACCCATTTAGAGAATACGTTAAGTCCTTTTCCAACGAACTACTACTCAGTATCATAGAGAACTAAAACAGCTTTATAATTTGCTCAACCACCATGAATAGCTAAGCTAAAATCAGCAGTTACTCTTCCTAACAGGTAACAAATTTACCTAAAAGGACATTAGTAAATAATATGATAGGCTATAGTTATAGTGAACAAATGAAAAACTTAACATTGCTTTAAGAAGAATTCAAGCAATGAACAAAACAAATGGCAAATAGAAACTATACCCAACAGATGAAAAAGGAACTTAGAAGAAAAGAATGACCACACACCAAACTCATTCGCTTCTTGCCTTCCAAATAATCTCTTAGATACTTGGTCAACTGCATCAGGAAAAAGTAATGCTTGTGAAAAGAGCCAAATATTGTTAAAGTACCAAGAACTCATACTTGCAATATTTTAAAAAAAAAATCACAATGCATCAAGTCACATGCTTCACCAAAATGAGGAGAGAAACAAAGATGAAAATATATGAACTCAAGATAAAGGGCGCAGGAAATTCACCAAGGAGTTCTGGAAGTGTTTTTCCAATGGCTTTTTTGGATTCTTTTGATGCTCCAACAGAGACTGCAAAAAAATAAAGACGAACATGAAGAGAAAAAACATTACGAGCAGCCTCAAGAAAATTAAAATATGCACGAACTTCTGATCCTAAGAGATCACAACGATCCAAATCAAGCCAATAAGTCCAACAAACAATAAAAATTCACATACTCTTAAGCACAAACCAAAAATCATAGATGTGTTGTTGATAAAGTTGCTCTCCAACAACCTTGCACCCTACAGATGATCAAAAGAATTCATTAAGTAGGGGTTGTTATCAAAATCATGTAACAAGCAACATAAAATTTAAATTTGTTGGTATTGATTTGACATTACTAAAATCTACTAATAAATTAATAAGATCCCTTTTATACTTCATGCACAAATATAGAAGTATATATTAGATAAAAATGTTGAGATGAATGTGAGGTAAAACTAGGAAAAATAAAATCAGAAATGAGCAAATTTGGGAGCATTTAGGGGTAGCAAGTAGCAACAATAGGTGATAGATTAAAAAAGACTTGTTTGAGATCATTTGAAGATATCCAGCACAGGCTAGCAACGCCATTGGTGAGGAAACGAATTTTTTTATGCATGATGATGGCCCCTCGAGGAGTAGGGGGTAGACGGAAGAGGGGATGTTTAGTAGTGAGAATAGATCTAAAGAACAACTTATTCGAGTATTTGACCTAGAATAGACTAGAATGCAGAAACTAAGTCCATGTAGCTAACCCAAAATAGCTGGGACAAGGCTTTGATGATGATAATGACGAAAGGGATATGGAAGTTGATAGAAAACCTAGATGAGGGCCAGATGGAAAATCTTCATGGTTATTATGATTAATAAAAACCTGAATCCCCGTTCTTCTTTCCCTTTCAGCTCCAGCAAGGTCAACGATGGTCAAAACAGCATCATTTTGGGCAAATCCAACTTCATCGCCATGCATTGTGGAAGCACTACGAATGTTAATGATACATTGTGATCGGCTGCAAGTACATGACATCACATAAAAGAAATATCAAAATTCTAGCTACATTGTCACAACGCATAAGCATAACATATTTCAATACGCCAAAAGTGCTCTTTCAACAGATCCATCAGCTTTTTGCTTTACTGTGAACAGCCATTTGCGTCCAAAATTCCAACTACCCTTTTTTTGTTCAAGCATTTGTTTTGTTTTGTTTGTTTTGTTCTTTTTGTTTCCTGTTGTTTTCAGATACGATTGGATTTCTTGGTTTTCCAATCAAATATGCTCACCATTGACGACAAGGGGATTCAGATTTGCAAGGAGTTTTAAATCATTAAACATTTTGGCCTGCATAGAGATATTGTGAAGTGACTTAAATGCAAAATACGGACTTTCTGATTGATCAGCCCTTGAATCTTCTTGCACAGCAGAAAATATTTGTCTATCAAGTGGATGATACTATGCAGAATTTGGAGCCCTGGGGATCCATATCATTCAGGTAGGCTCTAGAAACAAAAAAAGGACCCATCCAATAAAAACCAGACCAGATCTGGAAATGCCACGGTTCCAGCCTGGACTAAACCCATTTACATCCCTGATGACAATTATTCAATAAGATATAAAATGGTAATAAAGGACTACGCGCCAAGAAATTCTAGCAGTTTCAGTTAAGAAACTTCCTTGTTTGTCATTTAAATGGTCACTTATGATGGAAATCTACCTCGACTGATTGTTTGCATTCGTTGCAGCAGTGGTACGTTTCAGCAGTCCGCATGAAATAAAGCATTCTGCCTGTGCAATATCTGTCACCATGACCTGCAAACAAACATGCAGTGTTCTACTCAAGCAGCAAAACAGTAAATGATATTCAATTGAACAAAACAAAACCACATGAGACTAAATCCTCCACAAAATAGGAAATATATATTTCCTATCTTATATGTTTTTTTTTCCTATTTTGTGGAGGATTTAGTGCCATGCAGTGTGTGTAGAGAGAGAGAGAGAGAGAGAGAGAGAGAGAGAGAAAGAGAAAGAGAGAGACCTCCACAGAAGAGGATTGATAAACAGAGAGAAATATGCATACACAGACAGCGACAAATAGCTACCTCTTTAACCCCCTTTATAGTTGACTGTTGAAAGCATACATTTGCAACATCTGTAGAGAGATCAGATATCCTCTCCCCCTTTCCTCGTTCAGAGCAAATTTCAAACATTGATAAACAAAATGACCTGTAAAATTTAAAAGGAAAAATCTATCACTATTTCATTATAACATTCACTGAAATTGCAAGATAATGGGAAAGTGAAGTTGACAGTTATTTCTGTCCAGCTTTGAACTTCCATCCCAAAAAGCAGTCATCCTATTAACAACAGAAACACACCTCGACCACATTCATTACCTGGACGCTCCTCCTCCGGTAGCACCGTCAATTCGACTACTTTGATCGAAAAGTCTTCGAAGTGCAAGAGGAACCAAGCCGGGTTCCCTTGGACAACCAAACACGGTATGCGTCTTCCCTGAGCCCGTTGGCCCCAATGCAGCCAACAGCCTGCTCTTCCCCTTGATGAAATCAGAGACCAGAGGCTCCATGACGCGTTCATAAACTTCGCTCTACAAAGAAAACATTTTCACACGACAAATGATGAGTGGTATAAAACAATGATTCAAATCCCACAAGCATCAACAGAAATGTCAGACTATAAACCCTAGGGTCATGTGAAGAAATCAAAAAAAGGGGAGGGGAGGGGTGGGGTACCTGAAGAGAATCTGAAGGGAAAACGTGACGAAAGCCATCGTAAATTTCGCTTTTTTTGCGCTTGGATTCGTTAAGGGAGGGAGGCACAGTGAGAGTGACGGAGTGAGAATCATTCGCAACCAAACAGATGGAGTGGTTGGCCTGGATCCTCTTCTTATTCTTCTTCGCCAACTTGTCTTTCTCCAATTGGGCTTTGGATTTTGGTCCTTTGTTAGGGCTTTTTATCTTCAATCCGGGTTTGAGATCGAGGAGGGGGCGGATTCTGAGAAAGACAGTTAGGTTTTGGGGGGCATCTTGTTCTTCTTCATCAGAGGGTTTGGTAAGGGATGGAGGGATTTGAGGAGGAGGAGGATCAAGCTCTGGCTTTGGTTCGGGTTCGAGGATTTCTTCGAGTGAGAGGGGTTTGATGGATGAGAGCTGGGAAGTGGCGGGGAGATCTGGAGCGTTGGATGAAGGGGTATCCCTGGCTTTACGGCGCGGATTTCTCCGCACGGTGATTGTGGAAGGCGTAGTGAACTGGAACTCCATTTTCCTTGCTTTACCTTTGGAAGCTCTGCTCTTTCCCTCCTCTCGTCTCCTCTCCTCTAACTTTTGATAGATCGAATTCAAATGCCAGCAGAATGAGCGGGAGAAGAATGGCGGTCCATTAATGGGTTTTGACTTTTGGGTATGTCCAAGAGCTCGCCCGGCCAGCGACTTTGGTTTGGAATCAGGGGTCCTTCGTAGAACTCCTCTACTACACTATTTTTGAATTTTGAAATTTCACCAAAAAACATGAAAGAAGTGGAATTCTAAATTCTTTAAAAATTATTTGAGTCTTTTTTAGCCTGCTGGAATTTAAAATTTCCTATAACAAAAATAGAGTCCTGCTAAATGTATATAAAAATTTTCTCTCCTTACACAGACAAAAAACAAATTTTTCAAAATTTTCTAAAATACCCACACACCTTCTCATCATACATACACTTCCTCTTCCTCCAACCAACAACGAGCTCCAGCCAGCAGCTCTCTCTCCCCCTCCCTTTATTCTCCCTCCCTCTTTCCTCCCTTCCCCCCTTTCTCCCCTTCCCCACACGGTCTCCCCTACGCAAGGAGACCGAGATGTCCTTGCGCAGAGAGATCCAATCTCTCTGCAATGCGATCGCCCTATGAATTATGGCCTTCTTACAATCTCTCGCCGCCAGATCGACTGCGCGAACCGAATCCAGCTGAAAGAGCAAAGACATTTGCACCGCGATCTTTTTCACCTTCTTCAGCACCTCGAAGCCTAGGAAGAGCTTTTGGATCTTTGTCGCAGCCTCAGATCTCGTCCTCTAAGATACAACGAATCAGACCAGAATCGAGACAACTTTGAGATGCTGCTGCTACTGTTGATGGATTGGGCTGGGGGAGAAGCGCGGATCTCCCTACTGTAGGGAGATCCCGGTCTCCCTACATAGGGGAAACCGCGCGGGGAATGGGAGAAAGGGGGGAAGGGAGGAAACAGAGTGGGAGAGGGAGAGTAAAAGCCCACCAGTCAGAGCTTATCGCCGATCGAAAAAAGCGAAGGTGTGTATGGAGAGAAGGCATGAGGGCGTTTTGGGAAATTTTGAATTCTTTTTATTTTTATTATTATTTTTTTGCCTGTGCAAGGAGAGTAATTTCCTGTATACATTTAGTAGGACTCGAAACATATGGTCATCACATCATGTGCTAAAAACCCTGTCATAAATTCTTGTAAATAAGAAGGGCCTAAAAAAGTTTTTGAAATTTTTTCTTTAAGTGTTAATTAACACATCACTTTGGGGTTGTCTCCTTACATTTACTTTAATATCTGGCATTGATTTATGCATAATAATTATATAAATATAATGCAAAAATGGTGTGTATAGATGCTCGCTTAATTAAAGGCATGTTTGGCAATGGTATCAGGAGTGGAATCTTCTACGATTTTTATCGCTTGCAAGGAAAAATCATGTTTAGTAAAGCATCAGACCTTATACAAGAATTCCTTGAAAGATAAAAAAAATAAAATAAAATAAAAAATCTTTAATTTCATAGAAAGGCCAAGTCAAACCTCCCTACTTCTTGATTTTCTATCTCCACGGAACAACCACAAGGCGGTGCTAACGTGTTTTCATGGTGATATAAGGTTAATCAGTTTTTTTTATGGAAACTTACCTCAAAGCCCCCACAATCAAGATCTAAACCATCAATCTTGTTAAGAAGGTCCATCACAACCATTTGATAAAAAATAAACCATTGATTCCTCATAAATTTTAAGATATTAATAAAAACTTCCAGACCATTGGATCATCTTTTTTGACTTATATGGGCCTCTTTTGCAAAATGCAAACCGTTCAAATTTCTTATTTGATACTTACGATTAACTATTCGTAGTTAGTATCTACTACTTCCAAGCCAAATTTAATATAAAGTGATTGTAGCACGCATAAATCTAATGGTCATTGCTGTAGCCCGGTTTTTCTTCATTATAAACAGAAGACACTTGTTTAATAAAAAGGCCTCTATATTTTCACATAACCTCAAAAAAGCCCTCGGTATTCTATATTTTCACTAAAAGCACCCTTGACTAATGGTCAAAATTAGAAATGTAGTACACAATCTAGTGCGTCCACTCTTCAACTTTCTCTACATGACTAACCTACTCCATTCCTAGGGTCTCTTTGTTTGCATTAGGGGAGGAATATTTGAGATTTATTTCAACCCTCTTACACTTTACTATTTTGCAGACAAACTTACCCTTAAATGAGAAGATGAAAAGGCTTAACCCTCTTTATTATCAAAGGTTGACATTCACTTCCTCAAATATACGAGATAAAAGACCACCAAAGGACAAATGATTGATTTATGAGAAAATGGGAATCTTAAACATCTTATAACTTTTAAAACATGTTTTTTAGGCTTTTATATAAATGCCCCAGCTTTGATCAATCCAACCAATTCCCAGACATTCAAACCCACAACCAATTCCCAGACATTCAAACCCACTAATTGGAACTAATTCCATTTCACACTATTTCAGACATTATTCAACATTTAATTTTATCACAAAAGTTTGCACAATGAATGGCAATTAAACTTTAAGATCTTAAAACTAAGGACTAGGATTATTTGATTGACTTGATACATATTTGCATAATCCACATCCAGGCCTTTCGATCGCCATGCCTCCCAAAGTCATATTGCATGCAACTGGGTCGTTTTAGGGATCTTTGGGGAAATTTTTTTAATTTAAGAAGAAGATCCTTTTTAATGTATTTTGCGGACCCTTGAGGGTGTCCTTCGGAGGAGATTTTTGGCTTAATGGCTTTCGAGTGTGGTAACTAGTAGGCCACTAATTTTTTTCATGCATGATGGAGTCAGGCTGCGCACAACTTTTGGTTCTCCTTGGGGTTTGCCAATTTGCTTAGGCACCCTTTAACCATGTATGATCAAGTACATTTCTACCACACTAAGTGGGATTCTTGCCTTCCAAAGTGTAATATAAATTCGTCGGCAAATCTGTGTCCCACAAACTTTTAGAGGAAAGATTGGAGGAGTTCAAAAGGCATTGTTGAATTCAATACTCGGATCCAACACTCCAAATTTTGATCCTGCAATCTCTGGATGCAGATGTCTGTTTCTTTGTAGAAGGAAAGAATTGAAGGTTCAAAATCTCGATGAAATGTCTTTTATTGCTTCATTTTCTATTTTTTGCTTTCATTTTGTGACTGCAACAAACATCCTTTCCCTTGCAAACGATAGTAGAAAAGAGAAGTTTAAAAAAATAATAAATAAATAACCCATACACCCAAATTAATCTATTGCACTACTAACTGCATGTACAATCAAACAGTTTATGCATGCTCTGTGTCCATCACCTGGATGGCCCTGCCATGTCCTACATTAATTGAAGTTATCTGCAGGCGAAGGAATTCTATATGGAGAACATTGCCATTACGATGTGGTTGAATATTGTGATGCAAATTGGGAATGGAATCTAAGTGATAGACGATTGATGAGTAGATACTGCATGTTTTAGGAGGAAACTTGGGTACTTGGTGGAAAAAGAAGCACCAATTGTTGCAAGTCAAATACGGAAGCAAAATACTGCTCTTGCCACGTATGGATTTGTTGAGGTTACACTCCTTCCTACAAGAAATGCATATGTCTGTATCCCAGCCCATGTAGCTTCATTGTGATAATCATGCAGTCCTTCACATAGCCTCCACTATTGTCTTCCATGAAAGAAGAAAGTACATTGAACTCACCTCCATTTCATTCATGAGAAGATTGGCTTCAAATAGATTGTTGCATCCAGTGTTCATCTTGAGTATCAATTTGCGGACTTTTTAAAAACTAAATCCATGGGACAACTCACATCAATAGTTTACTAAGCAAGTTGTGCATTTTTGACATTTATACTCCAAATTGAGGGGGAAGTGTTGGAAGTATGGTCATTCTGAGAACCTTCAGCCCAGAAAGTACCATAAGCTCATGGAGTCTTTTGGATATCATAGAAGTTGGATATTCTCCAAAAACCAACGTTTTTGAAAAAAAGAAATTAATTAATTTCAAGAGACAATTGAAATGTGTCTTTTCAAATTATTTCAAATATTTTAAAGTTCGTGTCTTTTCAAAATCATGTGGTGCCCATTGGATGAGATGTGTCTCTTGAGCCCATTTTTGTGTGGATGTGACCCAATTCAAGGGGTGCTTTCAAACTCTATAAATTAAAGCCTTTTTTTCACATTTCTATAATGACATTCAAAATATTGAGATTATAGAGTTTTTCTCTTTTATCATTATATTTCAAAATTTTAAGGGCAATTCCATACTTCTGATTCTAGTGTGCAGACTTTGAATCAGACTTGAGTATTGTATCCTGTGGACAAAATTTCATCAAAACCACCTACATGTGGGAAATTGCTATATTTAAGAAAGCATCTTAATTGGTGTCTTGCCCATTTTTATTGATTTCTTAGATTAATTTCTCACATGCACAATCACTCACTAATTATTTGTTCTACTCCTTTTATTTATTTATTTTTATTGCACATTCTTCATAAGTAATTTTCCCAACAATAGAGGTGAAGTAATCTTTTAGATATATGATATGCCTGGCTTGAATACTCTGTGGGTGTAATTGATACGATTGTTTTACCTAAACTGGTTTCACTGTAATTAAAGGATCTTTGTAATTTCGAAAACCAACTAAAAAGAGAGATCTTCCCCAACGGTAGACCACCACTCATTCTCCCATTCTTTCTACTTCTTTCTTTCCAACGGTTTTGTTTTCTACCCTGCATAAAATGGACAGGAGTCAAATCTTTGTATTATATAATCAACTAGACTACAATAAAGAAGTAACAAGGATGGGTGGTTTTCTGATGCATTCAAGGTGAGCTTTGTCATGAATTTTGACCATGAGATCGCATTATAGTAAATTCCATTCTGGTTTGAATGGAAGCCCCAAGATGAGACTCAAAACTGTCCAACCATATCAGCGTGGATGATGAGACTGACTGTAAGTTTAATTGATTGCATGTGGTTGATGTTGGTGTGTGGGCCCACACGATGACCATGCCCGAGACTCTTTCCACATAAAAGACTCATTCATCTGTAAGTATTGTCAAGTGACGAGAAATACTCAACCACTATGCTAAGATTGTGTGAGGAGGTTGCAATGGAAGCATTGCTTCCCCAGATTCCCAGCAACCAACCGTTGGAAACAAGGCTATAAAGGGGTTCTACCCCACTACAAGATATACATATGAGAACAAAAAATATCACGGTCTGGTATACTTGGAATCATCCGGTGATCTCCAGCTTAAACGCCTTCTTGCTTCATTGCATAATCCTCGATTATTTTTTCTTCAGTTGTTCGTCTCTTGTCAGGAGTCTCAAGTTATGATGCCTAGAGTTGGCAAGGAAATGGCTGGGATACGCCACTGATAAAGAGGTGGAAGATAGATTTTACAAATAAAACTGGCATATTGGCTACAATATGCCATGGACTATTGCGTATTGGATACAGCAAGAGTCCCCCAACACTACGTCATGAAAGATTTCAGTGAACAAAAACCCTTGAATCACAACTCTTTCCAGTGTTTTATTATGAACTTCCTCACATTCCAAACAAGATGGAAAATATCTGTATTTATGAGAACACTGTGTCTTGTGAATTATTTTGTTTGTATGTGTTCATATATTGTACATATTTGGAGTTGGCCTTTTAATAGTGTATGTTAAACACTTGACCTTTCTATATGTAGCTTCTAAAATACTCAATAAGCTCTGCTTTCTAGCCTAGACAATTTTCTTTGGACTCTTACTTTTCTTCTTCTCTATCCCTTCAAATAATGATGAATTAAAATGTACACCAAACCACAAAATGTTGAATATTTTGGGGGCACAATTTCCACCATGCATTTGGAGCAGCATGGACATCAGAAACCATATTAGGTGGGATGCAGCTTTTAGCCTTTAAGTAACAAAGCCTTATTAAAACCTATAACTATATTGATATTTAATGCACTGGTACATAAATCAATATTGGTTCAAGGTAGAAAATTTGAAAAAGAAAAAAGAGAAGTATCCACCTGAATTTGATTTCTGATTTCAGCAATGCCCCAAATGCAGTGGAATGGATAAGTAACATCAATTGTTTGGCATATTCATGCTGCTTGAAATTTGGGCTAATCCAAAGAACACCCTAAACTTACACTAGAAAATCAAAGAAAGAGAGTGAATGTAATTGCTAGCCAAAATTAGATGGCATCACATTGATGAAGCTGAGCCCTGGGCTCTTTACGCAGCTGTTCCTTCTCATCTTTGATCTCAAGTTCTCAGCCTCCCGAAATCTTCCCACAGATGCGTAAAGATTTGAAAGAAGCACAACTTGGCCTGAATCTTCAGGATCCAACTGAAACACCTGATCTGCAACCAGTTCTGCAAGTTGCACATTGTTATGTATGCGACATCCCCCTAGCAAAGCTCTCCAGACATTCAAACCCACCTCCTGTGACACAGTATTAGTCAAAAATTTGCTAGCATCTTCTAAACGCCCTGCGCGTGCAAGCATGTCCACTACACAACCCCAATGTTCACCACTTGATCTAATCTTATTCTCTTCCAGCATCTGCTTAAAAATCTCCAACCCATCATCAACTAAACCAGAGTGACTACAAGCATTCAGCACACTCAGATATGTCACACTGTCAGGTGCTTCACCGCTCTTTTCCATGTTATGAAAGAGAGCAACAGCAGCTTGCCCTTGGCCATTAATTCCATATCCATATATAATAGCATTCCAGGCAACTATGTCTCGACAATCCATCTCTTCAAAAGCATTGTGAGCAAGTTCCACATCTCCACACTTTGCATAAGCTGCCACCAGATTATTTTGAACTGATTTGTACAACAGAAAGCCGGTTTGTAAGATGTACGCATGAAACTGCTTGCAAAGATCTAAGCAGGCTAGCTTGGCACAAGCTGATAGGGAATTCATCATTACTATTGAATCAATATTAAAATCTTCTTCAATCCTCATCTTCATAAGCAATCCCAATGCCTCCCTGGATTTCCCATTCTGTACATACCCTGTAATCATCGCAGTCCATGAAATTAAACTCTTCTCAACCATCTGGTCAAATGCAATTCTCGCAGAATCCAAATCCCCACACTTTGAATACATTGCAATCAGAGAATTCACAACACGAATCTCGCATCCAAATCCACTGACTATTACCCAATGATGGAGAGACCTCCCTCTCATCAAATCTCCCATTAGCCCACAAGCTGTTAATACATTTATTGCTGCCACCATATCCAAGCCAATGCCATTATCTCTCATTTGATGAAACAATTTCAAAGCATCAGAAGCAAATTCGAACCGCACTAGAAACCCCATCATTGTTGTCCAGCTAATAACATCCTTCAAATCCATTTTTCCAAAAAAGTCATCAGCAACCTCTAAATTTTCAAAACTCAAATACATATCAAGAACTGAATTTATGACAGGAAGATTTGAATCAAGCCCAGCTTTGACAACGAAACCATGGATGGACACACAAAGTCCAAATGATCCAAAAGCAGTACAACCCCGAGCAACACTCAAAATGGTTACAGCCTTTGGTATCAGACCAGACCACCAAATTTGTTTAAACAGCAACAGAGCTTCTTCGAAGAGTTCATTATGGACAAAGCCAGCAATCATCGCATTAAAAGAGATCAAATTCGGATTCTCCATTTGCTCAAACAACTTATACGAATCAATGATATTTCCACATTTTGCATATGTATCAAACATAGCAGTTCCCACAAACGGATCCTTCTCCAACCCGATTTTGACAATTCGTCCATGGAGAGAAGCACCAAGCTTCGGACACTGAAAGCCAGCTGTACTAACGAGAACAGCAACCATGGTGAAAGAACTCGGTGCCAAACCCAAAACCTGCATCTGGGAAAAGAGTTCCAGGGACTCTCTGTGAAACCCATTCTTTGCATATGCATGAATCATCTTGTTGCAAAAAACAACAATCTTCTCAGGCATTTTATCGAATAGTTTCTCTGCATCTGCAATCTTTCCAGATTTGCAGTAGACATTCAAGAGTTCAGAGAGGGAGAGAGTAGGCGCACTGAGGTTGGATTTTAGAAGGGGAGAAATTCCTATATGGGGGTGTTCATGTTGGGGAATTTGGGAAGGAGTGTGAGAAATGAGGCGTGGGAGGAGACTGGATGATATGGATTTTGGCTGGAGGAGAGTGTAGGATTTGAAAGCAACAGAAAAACCCTTTTCAAAATTCAGCATGCCGTCAGGATATCAACGGCTAGTTTGGTCAGGTGTCATCAGAAAATGTGGGGTAGGGGAAGGCTCAACAACTGCTTGGTTTGACTGGTGTCATTAGCAAATATGGCGGGAATCTTTGAAATTTTGAAGAAATGCTCCAGTCTATAGTGGGCCTGTGGAAATGGCTGTTGGCGGCCCAAAATAACAATCCGAATTAAGCCCTGTGTAAAACTCTTTTCACGTATAGCATCTAAAGTGGCTCATGCCAAACCCAAAAGGACAAAAAAATGAAATCGGTTCCCGTCGTCGACCGCTTCTAGATGGATTGAAGTTCAGGGCAACCTAGAGTGCAGGCCAAACCTATATCATTAATAGTGCGCATAAAATATTGTTAATCACATTATTAATAATTTGTTATATCTTAGGAGGAGTTCTTCTTTTCTAGTTTTTCTTAATAATGGAGGGAGATCAAGATCCAATTACTATAATGAAATGGTCCCGTGGGGCCAATTACGGTCCACTTTTTTTTTTAGTGGGAGCAATCATCTCCCCCCTCTTGTTTTGTTTCACACTCCAGTTCTAATCGTGTTGGGAAATCTCAAATATTTTTCTGCATCATTTTCGACATTTTATTTATGAGTGATTGTCGCTTTCACAATTTTAATGATGACGACAATGAGGACAGAAAGATAGTGTTTTGAGATCGACTTTTCTAAAAAAATACAAATAACACATCAATAAAACATCAATGAAAATAAAAATACAAATCAAATAAAAAATGTGGGATGGGAAACAATGCATCACCAATGAGTAGTTTTACAAGGAAAGTATAAATATAATGCCCTCCAATAGAATCAGGTTTGTCCTAGTTTTTCTTGATAAAGGAGAGAGATTGAGAAAGAGGTAAAAGATGAAAAAAGAAGGAAAAGAAGAAGATAATAGCAGTGATAGCATCGCTCACATAAAATGGAGGGATTATGCTATGGTCACTAAATTCTATTGAGTCCTTGATGGAGCGGGCATTTTTTTTTTTTTTTGGTAAGATCCTGAGTTTTATTATTCTAGCCCATTCCCTTGGGTAGCACACTCATATCAGTCACAAGTTACAATATCGAAAATCGGGAGCCAATAGGTTTCCAGTAGACGAAATGCTTTTTGGGTCTGATGCAATACATTGAAAGTGAACTTATTGTTTTTTGACCAAGAAGGAGATTTATTTATATTTACTACTAGCAACAAAGGCCTAAGTTTAAATAAAAATAAATTAAATTATGAGTTATTCTTTAAATTATTAATGGAAAAATAAGTTTTACATAAAAAAACATATAATTTACTGCTATTAAAAGTCAATATATAAAACTTTATTCAAAAGGAAAAAGACAAAACAATAAACTTACATAAAGTATGAATCAAATTTCCTTTCAGAAATTTGATTTTGAAAGGAATCAAAATTTTTTTTGCAAATTTCCTTTCAGAAATTTACAAAAAAAAAAAAAACAGTTTCAAAACATACTCTCTCTCTCTCTCTCTCTTCTCTTCTTTCTCCTCTCTTCGTCTTCCTCCGCTCTTCTTCTTTCTTTCTTCCTTTCTTTTCTTCCTTTATTCTTTTTCCTCTCTTCTTTGCATTTTTTTTTCGTATGTAAGTTTGAGTGACGCCACATATACATTTTTTTTAAGGACCCGATTAGGCTCCATGGACCCAGTCAGTGCACATACAAAAATTGAGGCTAATGTGATTAGTATACATTTAAGGGGTTTTTTCCCATAAAATCCTTTATAAAAACATTATCATTGACCTTTTGCATTTTTGTGACAATAGGGTACTTTGAAGGAGCAATAACAAATGTGAGAATCACATGTGAAGAAACAGATGGATTTTCCGTGACTATAGGTTTACATCAGGGATCAACCTTAAGCCCTTATCTCTTTGCATTAATTATGGATGAGTTAACTGTGCATATTTAAGAAGAAGTACCATGGTTATGTTGTTTGCAGATGATATAGTATTGATGGATGAATCAAGAGATGGAGTAAATGCAAAGCTTGAGAGATGGCGGGGGGCATTAGAATTTAGAGGCTTTAAAATAAGTTGTACAAAGACGGAATATATGGATTGCAACTTCAGTGGACATATATAAAGTGTTGAAACCACTGTCAAAATTGAAACCAATGAGATACCACGTAAAGATTCTTTTCGGTACCTAGGCTCGATGATTAGTAAGGATGGGGAGATTAACGAAGATGTGGAGCATAAGATAAGAGCTGGATAGTTGAAGTGGAGACTAAATTCATGAGTGCTTTGTGACAGACGAATGCTAACGAAATTGAAGAGAAAATTTTACAGGACAGTAGTTAGATCAGCTATGACATATGGAACAAAATGTTGGCCAATTAAGAAGATGCATGTTCATAAGATGGATGTAGCGGAAATGAGAATGCTTAGGTGGATGTGTGGTAAAACTAGGAAATATAAAATTAGAAATGAGCGTTTTTGAGAAAATTTAGGGGTAGCACTAATAGGGGATAAGATTAGAGAAACTCGTTTAAGATGGTTTGGGCATGTTGAACACAAGCCAGTAATGGCACCAGTGAAAAAAAGTTTGGATATACAGGTGGAGGGCCTATCAAGAGGTAGGGGTAGGCTGAAGAAAACATGGATGGAAGTCATTAATTCTGATTTGAAGAAGTTTCAGTTATCGAAAGATTTAGCTCAAAATAGAACGGAATGGAGAAATAGAATTCATGTAGCCGACCCCAACATGGTTGGGATAAGGCTTTGATGATGATGATGATGATAAGGGTACTTTGAATTTAATGGTTTTAAATTTGTCAAGATAGCATAATGAGTTATGAAATTGAGGATGTTATTTTAGAAAGATTTTAGGAATGATATATTAAGACATTAAATTCCCCTATATTATAGGAAATGTTAAGAAATAAGAGAACCAAAGAGAGGAATAGAGAGGAAGGGAGAGAGATCTTCTTATTACTGAGAGTTAAGGAGTATCTTAGTTATAGAATAAAATTCCTTCCTCCCTAAGCAACCTAATATGATAAGATTCTAACCCTAAGTGCTCTTCTTATCTCATGTGAATTTCAATGTGAGCATCCACCTATGATAATATATCTTATAACACTCCCTCTTAGATGACCACCATTCAATGATTGTTGCCTCATTAAAACCTTGCAACTGAAATACCAAGTGGGATAAAAACCAAGGTGAAGGAAAAATAGTACAGCATTCTATAGAATCATTGAATTGATATTGGACATGCATAATGCTACTTCATTAAAACCTTAACTCGGAAAACCCCAGTAGGATAAAACTTAGAAAATGAAAAAGAGTATAGCGCATATGTCATGAGTAGCATGCATCAAGATGCCTACCCCTGATCAATTTTACTCCCCCTGACAACAATGGCCTTTACATTGTTTGATAAAAGACTCTACACATGCTGATCTCAAATACAAGCTTTTGGAATGCTGATTTTAGTAATGACTTGGTAAATAAATTAGCCAAGTTGTTGCTTGAACGAATTGCTTGACTTCAATTTCACTGTTCTTCTGAAATTCATGTGTGAAAAATAACTTTGGTGCAATATGCTTCATCTTGTCACCTTTAATGTAACTTTTTTTCAATCTGTGGAAAACATGCTTTATTGTCTTTATAGATAATATTTAGGGTACTATACTAGGAAATATTTGACAAAAATTACGAATATACTGAATCAAAGATTTTAGCCTCACACATTCTCCACCGGTTTCATAGATGATTAAAATCTCAACATGGTTAAAAAAAGTAGCTACCAATGTTTGTTTAATAGAACGCCAAGAAATGACGACGTTACCACTAAGGAACATATAATCTGTCCATAATTGACCCTTATGAGGATCAGAAAGATATTCTGAATTTGCATATCTTACAAAAGTTTGAATCTTTACAATCATAAGAATAAAACAGATGTAAATATTATAGAATTTGTTTAATACCAATTCAGTGCCTTTGAATTATTGCAAAACTATATATGGCAGGCATATTTACAAAAAATAAAATATCTCATTAAAACTTCTCTCGATCTGCAGGCCAAGACAAAATTTTTTTATAAATAGTAAATAGTTTTCTCTAGCTCTTCTGGAGTCCGAATTAGATTTATGTCATCTACATAAACTTCTGCTATTGTGAATCCTTTTAAGGATTTTAAAAAAATACATGGACAAATGAGATTGTTTTCATATCATTTCTTAGATAAATATTCACGAAGACGATTGTATTATATTCTTCTATAATGCTTAAGACGTACAAATGAATGTCTTAATTGTATTGAGTACGTACTTTTTTACTTTGTTTCAGGCAAAGCAAATTTTTTTGAGATTTATATGTATATGTCTGTGTATGTTTTCAATCTTAAGTTTTAGCAGGAAACATTGTACCACAAGTCTTATCTTATATTTAATAATTTCATTCATTTTCCTTACAAATACCCATTTGTGACCTACAAGGTTAATAACTTTTGGGGTTTGTACTATAGGTTTGGATACACACAACGTCTATTGAGAGACTTTAACTCTTTTTTATGACAATTTATCATTTTGGCAAATCTTTTATTTGTAGACATTCATTTATAGTACTTGGTTCTGTGTCCCAGTTATCCTTCTCATTTTTCCTTGGTATTTGTATAGTTATCGCATATGCAAATGCGTCATCGATAATCATTTTCTTTCTATCCCATCTCTCTCTTGAGTAATTATAAAGTCTAGAGATGTCTTCATTATTGGGTACCCTTGCCTTTTCAGAGGCTTCCAAAGTTTCTTTTGGGACTTGTATTAGACTCGTGTCTTTTATGGGACATTAACTTCTTCAAGAATCTTAAAGAGAGTGGATTTCGCCATAACCTCTTCTTAAGTGAAATGATGTATCTCTTCAGAAGTGTACAATTTGTCATAACCCCTTTGGGAGTATGATTATGATATGCTTGCTCATTTTTCCTCTACCAAGGAGCTAAGTCCTTGGAACTTATAGGTTTTCTACGCTTTTGCGTATAATAGATTCATTTGCTATCATATTTGGATTTTTGTCCTACAGAGACATTGATTCGTGCCTGTCCTACAGGGATATTAATTCATGCAAGTGTGTTCACAGTTGGTACATGTGACCTAGTAATTTTGCTACATCGTTAAAAGCATTAGGGAATTTGTTTGTAATTAAGTGCATAATTCTTCGTATTTCATTCTCACATTATGAAGTACATAGATTTAGATAAGATAGGGTGTGAATGTTCCACTTTTATTCTCGCCGTTTTCAGGAACAAGTTGTTCTATAAGAATAAGGCGTTCTTCAAGAACTCTTTTATCTCCCCATAATGGTGGGAAGATTACCTCCTCAAAATGATAATCAGCAAAGCAAATAGTTAATACATTCTATTATTGGTTCTAAATATCTAATACTTTGGGGTGAATCATAATTAACATAAATTCCCAATCTACTTATAAGTCATCTAGGTTACGAACCTATGATATCAAGCTTTTTAGACTTAATAGGATGCCCATAGAAGAATACCTTAAGTTTAATAATTTGTTATAATAGGCGGGTAGATGCTAAAAAATATATATAAGCAAACATCCAATCAATAGGAGGAGGCATTAATCAAAACCATAAAATGCATAAAAAAAAGTCCACTCAGGGGATTTTATTGGTTCACGAATGTCACCTTATATTCTTTATAAAAAGGATGGTCAATTGATGATACTTTAAGGAGTATCCAAAAGAGTTATCAATAATTTGCTTTAACATAGTAGCCCCAGGGTGACCTAACGTATCATGCCAAAGCATTAAAACCTTAAGGACACCAAGCCTCAAGCTTATTTTAAGCTTCTGACTTGACTCTGTCATATGCTCATAATCGAATGTATTTCGATACTGGAAATTGTCTTGTAATATAACCCTAAGGTCTCAAAAGGATGCACTTGTCTTTTCTAGTATCAGCTTTTGGTTATCAACATAAGTAATGATGTACAAATTTTGTGTTACTTTCATTTATAGTTTCTATATATGACACCTACTTATCCTGTTGTCATTGAAACTAAGCAATTCTTTTTTGGAACAGCTAAAAATAATGCACCTTTAATGCATATGTGGGTACCATTTGGTAACATTATGTGAACTCTTTTGGAGCATTCAAGTTTTTGTACAAATCCAACTATGGTTGATACCTTGTGCGAATTGAATACTAACTCTGAGAAAAACTTCTGATTTTTCAATATAGGGTGTTTTTTGGCACTATCTACCAGCCAGATATCATCTTCAGTTTCATATATTTCATAATCCATACCTTAAACAAAGACAATAAAGTAATGTAACTAAGTAATCACATGATAAAACTTTAAACATCTATGAAGTTTCCATTAAACTAATAAACTGAAAATAATCAAATCATTCATCATTAAAGCAAATATAATATTCAAACATAAGAAACGAGAGATAACAGAATAAGGCCCAATGTCCAACAAATTATCTAAAAATTAAACTCAATATTCAAATTCATAATAGCAGTTGTAGGTCTTCTAGACCATGCTTAGTGGTTCTTCTAATTTAGAATCAAAATGCCTTGTTAATTACCTCTCCTAGGGTGGTTATTTTCATATCTACTGAAGAAACTATTATGTCTACCTCTTTTGGAGGGATTCTGTTTGACTAGTTTGGCATTTTTTTTAAGTATTGGGTAGTATGACTATCCTCTAGTGATATACGTATCCATCGTGGATATAATAGCTTAGAAAATGAGGAATTATGTCATATCCTTCGAGGATATCTTATTTTCCTCTTTGATGGCATCACCAAGCTTTTTCGAATATGTAGATAATAATTTAATAATAAAAAACATAAAAAGTAGAATTTTTGGTTCTTAATATCCAATAAAAAAATATAAGGAAGAATCGACCAATTAAAAACTTAGAACTTCGGGTTCTTAATTGAGAAATCAGAACTTTTGGTTTTGTCAAGACCTCAGATTTGATTTCATGGCCTTCGTATCGATCCATACTACCTTAGATCCTTAAAAATCAAAGCTTTAGGTTTGATTATGAATATGAATCTCCAAGTTTATATTCCAAATCTTAGAACTTCTAGTTCTAAATTAAAAAATCATAAGAAACTTCATGTTTGAATTATTTATTTAATATGGAACTTTTGGTTCTACATATCTTGTGGAACTTTGGTTTCTGATTTCTTATATAAAACTTCTGATTCTATTTATGATCCATGATTTGCAATTCTATCATGATCTCCCTTTGATGACAGAAAATGAATTATTCATTACTTTTTCCCCTGGCCAATCTCACATACACTGGGTTAGTCTTCACGCCACTCCTAATCGGAATTGGTCCCAGGTATATGGCATTGCCCATATCTATTGAAAGTTCTAAATATTTGTAATAAATTTAACCTCATAGACCAAATCATAAATATATTAATGTAGATTTATCCATCATAAACTCATTAATAAAGTTCAACCACAACAAATAATTCAGAATTGATTGGAATCTAGATATATTCAAAATATTCATCACTAGATTAACCACAATAATCAAGCCACAAATAATAAATTCAAATTAGATCATAATTCAATATATGTGAATATACAGTAAAAGTTTCGTATTAATTCACACCATATTCAAGGTTGGATGATTGATAAGTGAGTATTAGAATGCAAAACTAGAAATTATTTGTATCCAATAAGATGATAGTCATCATTAGGCCCTTAGAAGAGGTCTGGTCCATTATGATTGTCATTCTGCGTATGTATTCATAAATGCAAGGCCGTAACGAGGGCTTACTTAAATTAATACAAAACTTAGGGGAGCTGTTCTGGAATTTCAGAACCATTATAATAGCCTACTGTAAGTATCAATATAACTCAGTTATCAATATGACTCAGGACATCAGGAGGTTTTCTGTAATTATAGAAATCTTAACACAAGTCGACGGTCACCATAGAAAACCCATTTTGTCAGAGGCTTCCTCCTTAAGGAGACTACCGCCTAGCCTTTCTTTGGAGTAGCCTGATGCGACCCAATAGCAGATCCATCCACATGGGACCA
Source organism: Sextonia rubra (assembly GCA_037013555.1). Classification (NCBI taxonomy): domain Eukaryota; kingdom Viridiplantae; phylum Streptophyta; class Magnoliopsida; order Laurales; family Lauraceae; genus Sextonia; species Sextonia rubra. Next base: position 37,601,320 of record JASUAD010000008.1, read on the forward strand.
CCACCTTAGTGGTTGCCCAGTAGTCCCCTACCAAATGTGGGGTCATGATTTTCCATTGGGTGAGTCAGGCGGTCTTACAATTTGAGGTAATGTTTTGGTTCGCTTGAATGGGAGCTGAAATGGGATAACCATTCCGTCGGAATGCCCATTATCGCATTTGGTTCATCTAAAATGGACGAAATGCTTATTACAAAAGGAATAATAATTTCCCTACATGAGGGAATGGTCATTCCATCATAAAAGGTAAGGAATGACCATTCCATTCTAGCTCCATTTTTTATTGAGACAAAAATGCTCCCACCCTCTACCACTGCCACCCACCCACCACCACTACCACCCAACTACTGCCACCAAACCATCGCTACCACCACCACCCACCCACGCTCCCACCACCACCACCACCCATCACCCCGACCACCACTTACCACCATCACAAAAAAAAAATAAATAAATAAAGAGGAAAATAGGGATATTTTAGTAAAAATACTGAATTTTTTTTATTTCATTCATACTTACCAAGCATGAGATAGGAATAGGAATTCCATTCCGCCCACTATTGTAAAGACAAAAATCAAACATTGAAATTGAATGACCATTCCTATCTCATTCCATTCAGACCCATTCCAACCTACATTCCATTCCATCCTGAAATCATTTATGCGAACTAAACACTACCTGAGACTCAGACTCCCAAGTCAAACACTACTTAATGAATCGTCCATGTCTACAGGCTATACAAAGGTACCCCAGATCCATTCAGGGACTGCTATGGATGGTAGGCAATATAGCAACAAACGATTAAATCAACTAATCCAACCAATAATTATCTAAATCCATGTGTACTAATCCTAGAAAGCTTATCGATCAGGTCTCTACACATGGTCGCCAGGGCTTCCCCACCACGACCGCATGCTGGATACATGTGCCCATTGATTTGGTTTCTGGTAGGTCATGGGTGTCTTATCAGATTGCAAGATCTAATTGATCAATAGGTGGAATAGGTGGTCCCCACAACCATTTTTTGTAGGAACTCCTAATTCTGGGAATCCAGTTCTGACGTGGGACTCTTTCTGATTGAATTTAGATGGAGAAGGTGGGTTATTAGGCTTCTAAATAACAAACATGGAAGCAAATATGTAAAAGAAGATCTCCCCACTGAAATTGGGGGTTCTATGATCCGCAGTCATCACGGCACCATCATTGCATAATATGGAGTACTGAGATTAATTGTTTTTGATCAATCCAACACAACCTTGGCCTAAAATCTCAAAGAGGACTTCCAAAACCAGATTCCAAAATCCGGGTGATCTAAGCAATTGGGTTGGGAATTTTTACTTACCTTGTTGCGGAAGCACAGATCTTACAAATCAAAACTCATCAGGACAAAAAAAAAAAAAAAAGAGCCTATAACGTGTTAAGGAGAGAAATATAGAGGAAGGGAGAGAGATTTTCTTATTACTAAGAGTTGTGTACATATTATTGAAGGGGGAGGAGTATATTATTTATAGAATAAAATTATTTCCTCTCCAAGCAATCAAATATGATAAGACTCTAACCCTAAATACTCTTCTTATCTCATGTGGGTCCCAATGTGGGCATCCACCTATGATAATAAATCTTATAAAATGAAAGATTAAGTTAAATGGGATTTTATTTAGGCGGGCCTATTTGGCATTGTTTTCGTGTTGTTCTTAATTTTGTGCTCAGATCTAGTTGTGCTGAGACCGGGTTGTATTGAAACTGAACACTGCAGAATTTGTTTGGCAACTTTATATTAAAATACTTTGTTAAGAATAAGCCATACGGAACTTATTTGGTAATGGTATAAAAAAAATTTTCTAACAAATGGAAGCAAAAGAATCGTAAGATTTAAAATATGTGACCCACCTATAAAAGTTACAATGTAGTATCCACCTTTAAAAATTAGAATATAGGGCCTATATTCATAGGACTTATGGGCCTACTGTTAAATATAGTTTTAAAAGATTAAATATGTTTTTGAAAGATTAAATATATCTTTCAAAGATTAAATATTTTTTTGGAAGATTAAATATTTTTTTGTAAGATTAAATCTTTTTTAAGAGATTAGATATTTTTTTAAAAGATTAGATATCTTTTTGAAAGATTCAATATTTATTTTGAAAGATTAAAATGTTTCTTTGAAAGATAAAATATTTGTTTTGAAAGATTAAATATATTTTTGAAAGATTAAATTTTTTCTAAGATTAGATAATTTTTTGGAAGATTCAATTGCTTTTGAAAGAACAAAATTGTTTTTCAAAAGACTAAATATATTCTTTTAAATATTAGATATTTTTATTGAAAGATTAAATATTTTTTTGAAAGATAAGATTTTTTCTAAAAAAATAAATATTTTTTTGAAATATAATATATTTTTTTACTATATAACTTACATTTAGAAATTAGAATATAAAGCACACACTCAAAGGATTTATAATGTGGTCCCACCATTACAATAAAGTAGGAATTATAATATTGGCCCTTCTTTTGTGTTTGTTACCATATGACCCACTTTAAAAATTAAGAAGTAGAGTTACCTTAAGATAAGTAGGAAATAATTGTGTCAGCAAATTGTTTAAAAAAATATAAAAGTTTTTTTGTTATGAGTTTCTTTTGCAAGCATGTTAAGTTTTGAGATTCGTTTCGGCAAGAACAAAACTCGAAACGCTGATTTGCACATACCAAATATGTTTTCTGTAGATTTATGTGGTGGAAATATGGGAATATCCAAATGGCAAGATGCCAAACACATCCAAACCATATGATTTGGACTCTATTAAGAAACAAAATTGAGATGCTATGTAAATGCTCACCTTTTACATAATCTTAAAACTTTGAGGATCCAACTTCGTTAGTCGTTCAATCTAGAGAAATTTGTGACCTGTGAGGGCCCACCTTTTGGAAAACAGTCAAGGACTTGAGGATCCAACATCTTTAGTCCTTCAATCTAGCTAAACTCGTGACCACTGGCTTGGACTCAGGGGGCTTAAATCTACAGTTTAGATCCTCGTACTCTTTGATAGGTGTTGGGCCCATTGATAAAAGCAGGCAACACCAATGGGTCTGGCTTAGATTTAGAGCTGGTCTCTTCAACATATGCAACGTATAGGTTCTATCCCTCCCAATCGGTGAATTGGAGATGATCATATTATAGAGAATAGGCATATGAATCATGAGATCATTCCCTTCTCTTTAAAATCACCATCATATTTAAATCAAGAGATCAGAGTAAAATTATCAATTTTGCATATTTTGATTTTACAGTCTAAATGGTGGTCATCTCACTGATTGGAGCACCCTACTTCATTACAGAGGGGATGTATAACTTGGCATGTGTTCAACATTTAATATATGTCCAATGGTGGTCATCTCGGTAATTGGAGCACTATTTATTTTCTTATGTTCAAATAAAGTCACCTCAATTACATAAACTGTATAAAAGATTCAGATTTGCACGTAGAGAAATTTTTGGGAAGAGAATTCTATATATACATATATAATTAGTTTAATATATAATATTAGTAGGAGAGATTTTAGGAGAGTTAAAAAAAGGAAGAACTAAGGAGATATTTATTATGATTTGTTTGAGGGATATACACACATTCCTAAAATGGCTCACAAAAACTGTCACATGGCATCCCTAAGGGCCCGTTTGTTAATTTCTCCTCATTGTAAAGTTAAAGTCATCTTTCATTTCACTACACAACAACCCGAGAAAGTCAAATTAAAATACCACATTTCAAAAAAATTCTTTATCTTTTTACACAAAAAGTTAAAAAGTTACACTTTTATCCCACTAACTAACAAAAAATATCTATTTTTAACATAAAAAGTCAAAAAATTATATTCTCTTTTCACTAAAAAACAAAATCTAATCATTAGATTAATTTAACTCCTCTTATTTTTTTTATCATTTAAAATTACCATTCACCTCACTTCACTCCATCAATTAAATTAACAAATAGGCCCTAAAAGCTCCGATGTGGCACAGTAAAATTTGAGAGAGCTCCAATGTGGCACAGTGAAATTTGAGACCTCTGGTGTGGCACTTTCTAGAGCAACGCTCACTATTGACTTAATATACATAATAAAAAAGTGGACTTGCTTTTCTAGTGATCATTGACTGATTTTTAAATGAACATAAAATGCACGAAGACATTTGGATGCTTCACCGCACTAGTTGGACATATTTTGGACTGGTGACTGTTGCGTAAGTTGTCGACAGCTTGGGTGACAGAATTTTTACTTTTGGAAAGAAAGTAACTGAGAGGAGGTGAAACTTCACTTTCCGTTTGTTTTTTTATTATTTCTTTTTTTTTTATATATATGTTTTTTGACTTGGACTTTTATGTTTTTTGACTTGGACATTTGGCGGGTCTACGGACATTGGGTGTCCTCCACCAGAAAATCTTAGATGCCCAGACTATACTTTACTTTACCCGTTACTCACGTCGACTCCATCGTGGTCTAATCAGAATGAAGTTCAACCAGCCTCCATGGACACTACATCCGCAGTCCGCACCAAATCTGATTGCCACTCCTTCGTAAGAATCCCGCCACAACCCGTGTATCAGACACAGTTATCTAATTTGTTAAAGTGGCTTCCAAATCAGGAATAGTTTATTTCAAAAAATTTGTAATTCTATTCGATAAATTTTGACATTTGAAAAGTTTGTAGTCCATTATAGTTGGGCGACGAAAACGGGAAAATATGTTCACCATGGGAAGCGGTAGCATGACAAGAGAATTGAGTACCACGCAAAGGTGAAATGCATTGAAATGTATACTACATGCTGGTTTAGTGGTCCCATCACAAAAAACAAGGGCACCTTAGATTAATTGTTAGTAAAAAAATTGTCTCACAAAATATTATTAATCATCCAATTAAATGAAATAAAAATGGAAGGTGAATATAGATGCATTAAGCGGTTAATGATCATTTCCTTCACCTGTATGACCAAATATGTCTTATGAGATCCGTTTTTTCTCAAATTGTCAAACTATCAATCTCTCATTCACATCGCAAGACCGTTAGCCCAATCCTAAGTGCCATGTGTCCACCATCTCACTATATGTTGAAGTTTCTTTTAACAAGTGCATGCATGAAAAACTACAGCAATATAAATTTGAGTTGGAGTGTTGGACTCGGACATCTGTGGACGGCACTAAGTTAATGGGGTATATCCCTTTTCAGAATCCAAATTCTTGACGACCTTGACTTTGAGAAATCATCAATTAAAGAAGTAAACTCCATAGTAGGAACCAAATGATGAAAATCTAACATGTTCAAAATAGATTCCCCTCAAGTATATAGGGCAGCACCAAATTGTAGTCTAAAATGACTTGGTCTTAATTTAAAATTCACCATTTGATCATATATAGGTTAGGTGGCTCAGAAAAAAGGTTGGATTGCATATATGAATTGTTAGCCCTATAAATCATCACTAATTACATTCTATTACACATTCGAGTTAGTGAATCAAATTGGTCGAACTTGAACTTCGAATTATGTGAATTGAAAAATGAACTACATGAGCCTACTACAGCGAATTTTCGAATTAGGTTCATGGTTGAACTACAAACTACAAACTCAAATGCTAATTGATCAAATTGCAAATCAAGTAATTATGGTATCAGACCACTCATGTGCAGTGGCCCATAAATGGATGCCCCTTCTATTCGCTTGTGAAGAACCCTGACATCCGTCAGTAATGATAAACACTAACATTTCAAGAAAGTCTCGAATTAGATTCTCTTTTCCATTATTCTTTTCTTTTTTAGCCTGGCCCTCATGTGCGGAATTTCTTTGGTGAGTTGGGGGAACCTCGGGTGAGGTAGCACAACCTCATCGGAGGAAAAGTGTCTTCTTAGGTTTAAACCCTCATTGTAGATAGGTAAGAAGAGGTTAGTGGCATCTTTTACCGCTAGGGTTAGAGGTCATTCTTTTCCGGTTGAGCTTGTTAGTTTCCATGTTAGCATCTTGACACTAACAACTTTCATGCTTTTACAAAAATAAAAAATAAAAAAACAAGTGAAGTGAAGTAAATTCCAAATATCGCTGTTCTTTTTCTGAATTATCCAAATAACTTAGGCTCTACGTTGTGAAGGAAAAAAAGGCTAAACTGTGGATTCTCCCTCGTTCTTCGTAAATAGCTCCTAAATTAATAAACATAACATTGAGATATAGCAGGACATTGTCTCTCTTTCTATTTTTATTTGTTAAAGATACAATATGAATGTGATCACATGAGTTCACTAATGGTGGGGGTCTACTCCAAACAGATCACGCAATTTGAACTTTTTGCTCATCCATGTCATGAGCTTTTTTTTCCTCTTATCCATGTCATGGGTTAATATTAGTAGGAAGATGCATGGGAAATTGACAACAATAACAGAAATTAGATAAAAAATAATCATTTGTATTATCTTTTTTGAGGGATGATTTTACTTTTTAAAACTAAATAGAAGTTTGTATTACAACTTAACTAAAAGAAAACAAAAAGGGAACAAGAGGTTGCTCAGTTGCTTACCCTTCTCACCTAGATGACTGGGGATTGACCCTAGTCTCCTCTCACTTCTTGCATGCGTGAGTTCTTAGTTTCCATGTGTGTGGGTTTTCTCTCCTCTCATGTGAGTCTTTCAAGATCCTATGTCTCTTGGTTGGAGAAAAAAATTTAAAAGGAAGAACTTTTTTAGGAAGTTTCTAAAAACATTTAAAATTGAATTGGATATCCCAAGGGAGATGTGATCTAACTTGCTTGTTGGTGAACAATTTTCTCCAAGCAAAAGAAAGAAGAAAATATTCACCAATAAGTGCAGAGACTTGGATTCTGTGAGATACCAGGAAAATCATAAAAAATGAAAAAAAAATAAAGAAAAATACTTTCAACAAGTCAAGAAATCAAGAAAAATTAGTTCAAGATGCCAAGAGAAGAAAATAGTTCACATCACAAACAAAACGGCACTCAGAGTGGGCAAGAACAAGGTAAAATACCAAAAGGGTTCTTAGGTGGGACTCTCCATGACTAAAAATGGAAAAAAGACAATTTTGGGGCCCTTTGTATGATCCCAACCCCAAAGTTAGGGTCAAATTCTTAATTAATCATGCTTTATCCCTAATTACTATTGTGTTAGATTAATTGGGTTGATTAAGTAGATTAGTGGGGCCAAGCATGTGATTCATCATGTTGCATTATCTCATAATAATGTTACTAACACTAATCCTCCCTAAAGCCCCACAAGACAAGGTTATGTCTCTTTGGAAAACCCCTTGACCCTTTGTTGTAAATTTCTCAAAAGAGTGGGTTTGCTTGTAATTTCTTAAAGTTACCCTAGCTTTAAAAAAAACTCACTTTCCAAAGCAAGGAACCCTAGTGCCTCTTGTGTAAAACCCTACCCTCTATCTCCCGACGTTGTCTCCCCTCCTCATCCATCATAGAGAGAGTGTGAGAGAGCTAACCCATCCCATTAGGAAGCTCAAACATCACCTTCTCCATCTCTTTTCACCTTATGTAGTGTTTTTTAAGAGAGAAAAAACCTTTTTTGGGTGATTTTGGTAGAGAATAGGCTTGCTAGCATACTTTCCAAGGTATAGACTTAATCTTTCTTGAAGTTTGTTCCAATGATTGCAAAAAAGAAGCTCTATTCATTTCTTGCATCTCATTATGCTTTTCTTTTCTCATGCATCTATGCTTAGAGTAAGATTTGAGGATTTCACCTCTCAGAGCTTGGTTTTGGGCTAAGCACTCCGCCAAGGCAAATATAAATAAGTCTTAGAGTATATTCATGATTAAATCTTGATTATACAAGTTATTTCTATGCCTATTAATGTCTTAACAACTCATTAAATGCTTTATATTGTATGTGGTCACTTAAGCTAATTTTTCATGTAAAATCCTCTAAATTTTATAAGGGTGAGATTATTTTCCATAATACTTAACTTTTTATAGGTTTCTATTGCATCTGAACACTTCTTCTTAAGTCCCAATTTGTTTAACCTCAGGATCCTAAACACTATATCCTCTTAAACTCATTCTAAGACTAACAAAATGAACAAAAGAAACAAAGATATGGATTTCCTGCCTTAGAATATCAAAAATGAAAGTAATGCAACTAAGCTAATTTGAAATGACATTAGAGGAAGCGAAATCTGAACTGGGGAAGGAAGAAAGAAGGGAAAAATTCTAAAATCCCAATTTATAATTTTAAAGGGTAGTTTTGTCATTTTAAAAACTTTTTAAAAAAGTTCAGCGCATACTAACAAGAGAGAGATGGCGTCGAACTTCAGGCCCGATTGGTTGGGTAACAGAATTCTGTACAGAACAAAATGACAAGACTGAAGTCTTTACACTCAAGAATACAACATATAACAAGGTTATTCAATTCAAAAAGGGCTGTCCATAACCACACTTGAGAAAAAGAGTAGAAGAAACAACCACAATCAGCGTGTACTAACATGTGTTGATCCATACTGTGCTTATACTTGCCTTAAACGAGCTTTTTCCTTAACTTAGTTGTTCTTTGGCCCAATCGATCTCGGAGATGCAGTTTTAACACCATGCATGCCAAGAGTGAGCAGAAGAAAGGTATGCATGTAGTGCAATCACATCCTAGACTCATAACGGAGAAAATGGCTCAACTTCTCACCTTAAATGAACCCTGAAGATGATGCTCGGAGCTTGTCAACGACTAAAAGAAGAGTCAGTCAAAGGAGAGTGCGGTGAACATGGAAAGGCTTCGAGTAGAAAAGAATAGACCTCGACTCTTACCTTCGAATCCACAAGAGGATGATGAGCAACTGATACACAAGAATTCCCTCCTCTCTTTGATCGTGAGAAGAAGAAGAAGAAGAAAGGAAGAATGAAGAACAGAGAAGAGAGAATGAAGGAAACGTTGAAGATGGAGATGGCGTAAAGATGAAGTTGGTGCCTACCTTCTTATATAAGATAAGAATGAAAGAATTTATAAATAAGTCCACAAGCTTAAGAGAATTACAGTTCAAGTCAATTAATGGTCCAACAGGAACAAACGAAGTCATTTGCCAGCAAATCAGTTCTGGAACTTAATGGGCTTGATGAGATACACGTGTTGACACCAAAATGATGCATGAATGACGAAGTCACACAAAATCTAAAATTACGAAAAAAGGGCTCATGTCTGCCTAAACCAGGTCAAACTCAACCCAACTACCTATCCATGACCCGAAACGAATATCAAAAGAACAAAACGGCAAGCATAAACCTAATTCACTATAATTGGACCCAAAACCACATTAATTAGGTGCTAAATCGGATTAAGTTGGGCCGGAGTATTACAAGCCATAGCTCAGCCGCATTGTAAATAACAGTTTTGCTGCTCTTAGCAGTTTGAGCTGTGAAGTTCATACGGCTTAGTCGTCGGCTTTAGAAATACTGCAACTGGAGAACTTCACGTATAGTTCAGAACTTATTGTAATTGAAACAATTAGAAACAAGAACATATAAACATGTACAAAAAGGGCTATAAAAACATAAGAATCGTGAAAGATTTGGAAGAATAATATCAATCCTAGTTTACCATCATGTGTTCATTTATAACGTGCTTATACTTGCCTTCACTTGAGTTTTTCTATTTAATCTCCATCCCTAGGCTCAAATTGGATGTCTATATGGAACCCTAGTAGCCATGCATGCAAGGAGTGAGAAGAGAGGAGTGCATGCAGTGAATGGAGAGGACTCTATACTCATAGATGTTCGAATGGAACAAATGCTTACCTTAGACCACACAAGGAGATGAATCGGAAAATGGATGTGAAAAGGATCTTTCCGACAAAGAGAAGAAGAGAATCGAAGAAGAAGAAAAACACGTTGAGAGGAAGCGACTGACGGTGAGCTGAGAGAGAATGAAATGAATCAGTGGATTCCTCTTCTCTATATATAACATTTATTAAAAACTTTATAAGAAAGGCCAAATGGTTTAAGGTAATTACACTTTGAGTCAACTAAACATCCAATGGAGACAAACAAAGTCATTTGCATGCGAATCGATTACAAAAATCAACAAGCTTGATGAGATGCACGTGATGACACCGAGATGATGCATGAATAACGAAATCGTACGAAATCTAAAATTACAAAAAGAGCTTGTGTCTACCTAATCCGGTTAAACTCAACCCAACTATCTATCCATGACCCGAAACGTAACTCAAAAAAGCAAAACGACAATCACTAAACTAATTCGCTGAAAAATGACCAAAAAGAACATTAATTAGTTGCTAAACTGGATTAATTAGGGTCAGAGTGTTACATCGGTCGGGAAGTTGCTACATTTTGAGTTGACGTCTATAACAAAAGAATGTCATACGTTGTGATTCACAAGAAAATTTTCCCCAATGTCATGATGAATGCCATACATCAACATACTAATTATTCTCCAAAACTTCAAAAGGATGTAGTCACTTTGTTCAAAAGTAAGGGGGAGGGGAGGAAGAGGGAGGCCTCCACTGGAGCCATTGTCGAAGGAGGGGGAGGTGGGAAGAGAAAGGGGTAAAGTTTTTTTTTTTAAATGAGTGTGTAAATTGAGAACTTGTGTGTTTAAATCGGAGTTTTCATCAAAATAAATAGATTTTGTGACTTTTGCACTTTGGTTTTAAGTTCAGGGTAGTTTAGTGTAAAATTTCAAAGTTGAAGGGGCACTTTGCAATTGGGTCAAAGTACAAGGGGGTAAGTTGCTATTTTCCCTTATTTATAATATACCATCTTGCCTTGAAAAAAATAAAGACAAAGTAAATGAATGGTCTTTAATGGCTTCTAAAGCATTAAATCTCTTTTACTTGTAGATCGGAGAAATTGTCAAATAGTGCAAGAAAAAGTTAGGAGTCAAATGAATAGTCAAAGAGAAGAACACAAACAAATAAAAGTCCAACTAGAACCAAAAAAATTTCCTTAGAGAGGCTGCTATAAAGATAAACATTTTGGGGGGCAGTATAGGGAAAAAAACTAAAAATCTCCATATAATATTAGGGTGTCTTTCTTAATTTTTTGGGAGACCAATATTAAAAGGCCAAAATTTTTCATAATAGTAGGGGTTTTTGAAATTTCTGGCGAGCCATGGCCCCCCCACCCACTACCTAGTTTTGCCCTGAGTTCAATTGAGACGGAGTAGACCATGAAGAAAAATAGAAAAGAAGAATAGGAGATCTCTTTCTTTTAAACTAAAAATGAAAACGAAGAAAAAGGGGTGGTGCATAAATATATGGGCAACTTTTTTGGAGTTTTTTAAAAAGGTGATTGAGATAAGAGTCCATTGGCTGGTTTGGCTTGTTTGGATGGGAGAAGATTGTTGGTTGCACATGTTATGTTCATGAGTTTTCATCATTTTAAGGTAGATTAGAGACTTAATTAGGTTTAACACATTATTATTCATTCAATTTCATCATTTCATGGATTTTCACCTAAAAATTTGAATTTGTACCATTTTTACACATTTTCTGCACTATTTAAAGAATATTTGTAATTTTTTTTCCGCAGAGTCTCAGTTGGAGCAAAACTCTACTCGAATAGGTCCTGCTTCAATGTGAGTTTTTTAGTATTTGATGGGTTTAATTAGAATGTACAAGAAATGAAATCAGTAGGACTCATAGAACCCTAGGGATGATTTAGGTCCTATTGCTTGAAGATCCACACCCTTAAAGTTTATTTGCCTATAGATTCCACTTGAAAATCGGCTAAAGTTTATTGAAGCTCTTATCTCATCCTATTTGTGTCAAGGAAAACTTTTTTGACTTGGTTAACAAATCACAACTATTGCAGAGATAGAGTCCCTTGCAAATCAAAGTTGAAAATTTAATCCCATTTTTCTAAAGACTATTTATCTTAAAAGCATAACTCTTAATCTAGACTTCGGATCCATGTAAATGACATATCGTTGGAAAGCTCTTTTAGAGTAGATGTCTGTGGATTCTAAGATTGCATAAATCGGAGTTAAAATGAGGAATTTATGGGCTTGGGATGTTTCATGTACGTTTTTATGCAGGATTACAGTTGCATTTATACCATTGAATTATAACTACTGTACATCCCTCTGTGGAACCCATTTGAAGATCAAATAAGAATTCTAAAAGCTTCCACCTCATCTTATTTCTAAAATCTTTCTCATCTCAGGAGATAAATCCAATCAAGAAGTAATAGATCTTATCTCTCAATCCAATAAGAAGAGTCCCAGATTTAATGAACCTGAGGAGTTAGAAAACCATAAAATGAGGCTACAATAGGAGATGACTCCTCATTTCCAACCAGATCTGGAAGTCCCAAATCTTTTATTCCCTCTCTTCTCTACCTCTCTTCCGTCCATTAATTTTCGATTTTATTTTAAGGGTCTTCTAGAGCCTCATTCTAGAAAGTAGGATCTAGAAGAGAAATTACTGAGAGACCATTATATAAGGAGAAGAATCAATGAAGTTATTTTGAGATTCTTTACAATAGTGCGCTGAGTTTCTGATTGGAGCACATAGATGAAGTTACGTGAATTCTTGTTCTAATTTATGTGATTATTTGTCTTTCCTTTTTTGTCTAATGAATGCCTTATTAGAATAATAGACCTATCTTCATGCCAAAAAGCAAACCTCTGATTTATATTTGTAATGAATAAATTTTGATCATTTTTGCTTATTTTGATAGATTATGTTATATCTGTAGTTGTCTTTAATAGTCTATGTTTAGTTGCACAGGTAATACTTAGGATGCTTATTCTTTTATGACATGAAGGAGGTCTTGGGTATTTATTTTATTTTTCTTAATTAAAAATTAATTTTCACTGTGATGAAATTTTCTGGATTAAAAACATTAACTTGTTTCTGATCTGAGTAATAGTTGAGACAAAAAGGGTAAATTAATTGCATAAATTAGATTTTTGAATAACTTAGTGGATTCTAATTTCTCTAATATGTTTTTTTATCATTGTTATTAATTTATTTAGTTTCTAATTTACATACCACACATCTCTTTTATTATTATTTTTCTTTTGAGAAAATTAAGATTTTTAATTAAAAAGTTCAAAAGTGCTCTTGGTGGGATCGACCTGTATTTACCACCGTTTCAACAAGACAACTGTGCACTTACAATTTTACATACCACACATATTACTTTATATTCTCATTGGAAAACTCAAGGCCTGAGCTGTTGTTTCTAATTCTATGCAAAGTTCGGGTTTTGTTCTCACTGTATTGTGTATAACATCTTCCGAAAATGGGAAACTTCTTTGGCAATATTTTCTTAGGTGGCGTCTGTTATCTTTAACTTTTACCTCTTATATTCTTTTAAAACCGATTAAAAATGCATTTAGAGAGTCTGGAAATTTTATTTGCAACCTCTCAATCCTCATACAGCGCAGGTACATCTATTTTGGAGAGCAACTAAAATATTAAAAACGAAGTAGAGATTTACCTATGCAGTGTACAGATGCACGGATGAATAGTGAATTATGCAGTCATTTCATCATGACATTTTTTTTAATTAGGGACTCTAAATGATGATTTGAACTGCTGGAAATCTTAAGAAGCTAAAAGTGGCAGGAGGATCAAATTTTGATTTATTGCTTATTTCGAGATATTTTTTTAAAAAAAATGAACCATTTGATTTAAATTTTTAGACTTCATGAGGCCTATAATTACGATCTAAACCGTTGAACTTTGTGGAATCAACAATAGCAATTTACATGTAAAGGGTCGGCCGCTGTGTACCAATGGTATCCCACTGGGTTTTGGATGTGTCCACAACGAGTCTAATTTTTTCATTTTTTTTAATTGTGGGCCCCCAACTAAGATCTGACTGGCAAAAACTCTTCATAACTATAATAATGGCCGCCATATAAACTTTCAGAAGCTAATGTACCGCGGATTTTAGTATATTTATAGAAGAGTGAATTATTGGATCTAAGTGTCTATACTTTTTGAGCCCCAAAACCCTAATCCGAACTGTTGACTCTTCTTGGAAGGCCAAAAAGCGCGATAACTTAAAAAATCAACCTCTAATTCCTTGCATGAACAGGGTTGGTCGTTGCTGTACATGTGCTGTGGACATGTCCAAAGACACTCCATTGCTTTTCATTTTCTTTCTATCATGGGCCCCAAAATAAGATCCAAACCGTAACAACTCTTCACAATACTAATAATGGCCACCAACTAAAATTTTAGCCTTTTATCTATTATGGATCTCGAGATATTTGTAAAAAATATGAACCATTCAAACTATATTTTTGTACTTCATGGACCCCTTTATTATGATTTGAACCATTCATCCTCTTGAGAATCCCAAGGACAAGTATAGTGTTCAATTTTAGCACCTAAGTCTTCATGGATCTTGAGAAATTCCTAAAAAAAAAAAACTTCAACCATTGAATTATAAAATGTCTACCATATATCGGTTTGATATAGACTCATTTCAAATGAAGTAGTTTATAATAATGTTTTTACCACTATTTCATAAAGGTAAGAATTGCCAAACAAGCCTTTAAACATTCTATTTAGAATATGGTGTGCGAAACTTGTTTGGTAGCATTAAAAATGTTGTTATATGAAACATATCCAACATGTGTAGTAATGTTGTCAAATTTAAATTTATTATAAATATTCATAAATTTATTTATCAATTAAAAAATAATAATTAATTTAATCCTAATGTATTGCTTGCCAATTAAAAGAATACCTTAAATTATTAAAAATACAAATCTTCTAATTGGATTCAAATATTAGGAGATTTATTACGTGCCTTTCAAAGCAATGGAAAAAAGGTAAATACCAATGGTGTAGCAAGAGGCTGCAAATAAGAATGTAGGCTAGAAAAAAAAAACCCCGTGCCGTAAATTTTTGTTCATTGAATAAAAATATTCCTTTCAACAATTTTTTTTTTCAAATTCCATTTGGTAAATCTATTTTGTCCACCATGCACCTGAAATTAGAACTAATAATGATAAGATGGAATTAGAACAAAAATTGGTTTGAAACCATTAACGAGAGAGTGGAATTAGAACTACAATTGATTTTGTACATGTGATGAGTCTGGGTCGAAGTAGAGAACAATTTGAAAGAAAAAAAAACTAATTTTATGGAGGAATTCTAAAAAAATGAGGTAACATATTAGGTCCCTAATCCACGAAGCCAAGGTGGAACAGGACCATTTAAGTTGTGGGGTTTGAAAAAAAAATGGACTCATATACAAACCCGTTTGTTTTTGAAATTTAAATAATGACCCAAATCAAGTTATTGATAGGCCAAAACCCCCGAATAATCGCAAACCCATTTACATTCCTATCAATTAGGTTCTTATATTCTCAACCAATGTTCAATCTTAAAATGTTGATGAAAAACTTAAATCCTATTTTGAAAACTCAGTATTGCTTTTTGGTCATGATTTAAAAATTGTACAAAACTTTAATCTTATTTTGATATTTTTCCAACGTTTGAATTTCATTAACAACCAATATATGAATAAAATCTTTTTTTTAAAGTTGATTTTGACTCCAGAATGCTTCTAAAATTACTCATTTCATAATTATTTTGGAAAATCTTCAGCAATTCCAACGAAACCAGCACATCTTCCCATCTATATAAGGAGTCATTCGCTTCTTCCCATCAACCCAATCAACACCAAAATCAAAATCAAGATGAAAATGAAAATGAAAATGCTCGTTTCGTTCATTCTGTGTCTCTGTCTCGCCTCCTGCGTTTCTATTTCTACCTCGTCTGCTCCATCAGATGAACTCACGCGTCTCCTCAAACTCAAATCCTCCCTCCTCGGATTCGGACCCTCCAATTCTGCCGCTGCACTACACGACTGGAACCCATCTACCCCACACTGCTCCTTCACTGGCGTCACGTGCGACTCCAACTCCCACGTGACCGCCCTCAACATCTCCTTCCTCCCTCTCTACCGCTCTCTCCCCCTAGAAATTGGACTATTCCCATACCTCATCAACCTCACTCTCTCTGGCAACAACCTCACTGGGACCCTCCCATCAGACCTCTCCAACCTCACCGCCCTCCGACTCCTCAACATCTCCGGCAACTTCTTCTCCGGCCCCTTCCCTTCCCAAATCCTCCCCAAACTCCTCCTCTTAGAAACCCTCGACGCCTACAACAACAACTTCTCCGGCCCTTTACCCCTCTCTGCTGTCCATCTCAGACGACTCCGCCATCTCCATCTTGGCGGCAACTTCTTCTTCGGCAACATCCCGCCCGAGTACTCCCAAATCCAGTCCCTTGAGTACCTCGGCCTGAATGCAAATGACCTCTCCGGCGAGATTCCGGCGAGCTTAGGCAGGCTGTCGAACCTCAGAGAGATGTACCTGGGCTACTTCAACAATTACGAGGGAGGAATCCCGCCGGAATTCGGATCGCTTGCCCAGCTCACTGACCTCAATATGGGCAGCTGCAACCTCTCCGGCGAGATTCCGGCGAGTTTGGGGAATCTGAAGAAGCTCGAGACTCTGTTTCTGCAAGTAAATCAATTGTACGGTCGAATTCCGCCGGAGCTGTCTGGATTAGAGAGCTTGCAATTTGTTGATCTTTGCATCAATGAGCTGAGCGGAGAGATTCCGGCGAGCTTATCTGAACTGAAGGAGTTGAAGGGGCTGGTTCTCTGTAAAAACCATCTGGAAGGTCCGATCCCGGCGTTCGTCGCCGATCTGCGGAATCTCGAGGTGCTGAAGTTATGGGAGAACAACTTCAGTCTCCATCTGCCGACAGGGCTCGGGCGGAGCGGGAAGCTGAGGAACCTCGACGTCTCCACGAACCGGCTGACCGGAACGGTTCCTCCCGATCTCTGCCGCGGAGGCGTGTTGGAGAAACTGATTCTGATGGATAATTCCTTCTTCGGACCTATTCCAGATAAGCTCGGACAGTGCAAATCGCTGAACCGAGTCAGGCTTGCCAATAACTTGTTCAACGGAACGATTCCGGCCGGGTTCTTCAACCTCCCAATCGCTACGATGGTGGAGCTGAGCGACAACGACTTCTCCGGCGAGCTCCCGGCGGAGATGTCCGGCGAGACGGTCGAGCTGCTCCTCCACAACAACAAGTTGACGGGGAAGATCCCGCCAGCGATCGGTAAGCTCAGGGGTCTCCAAGTTCTCTCCCTCGAGCAGAACATGTTTTCCGGCGAGATTCCGGTGGAGATCGGGGATCTGAGGCAGCTATGGAAGCTTAATCTGAGCGGCAACGAGATGATGGGTCCGATTCCGGCCGATCTCACTCGCTGCACCTCTCTCGCATCGCTCGATCTCAGTCGGAACAATCTCACTGGCGAAATCCCGGAAGATATCGCGAGATTGAAAATCCTGATGACGCTGAATCTATCGAGAAACCATCTGAGCGGGAAGATCCCAAGCGACATGCGATGGATGGGGACGCTCACCACATTCGACATCTCCTACAACGATCTCTCCGGCGAAATCCCAATCGGCGGCCAGTTCCTCGCCTTCGACGTCACCTACTTCATCGGCAATCCTAATCTCTGCGGCCAACCCCTCTCTTCACCATCCGCCTGCAGATCCGACCCAAACCCGACGCATCATTCAAAGAAAGCCCTCTCTCCTCTCCGATGGAAGGTCCTGATCGCCGCCCTGATGGCGGGAGTTTTGATCACAGCGGCTGGGATTGCCAAGGGGAGAGTTTGGTTGAAGAGAAAAAATAGTTCGACCAAGTGGAAGATGACCGCATTTAAACGGCTGGATTTCAGTGTGGATGACGTGCTGGAATGCATCAAGGACCACAACGTCATAGGCAAAGGCGGGGCGGGTACGGTCTATCACGGATCGATGCCGGGCGGTGTGGATGTAGCGATCAAGAAACTGAAACTGGTAGGGAAGAAGGAACGCTACGACTACGGGTTCTCGGCTGAGATTCGGACTCTGGGGAGGATCCGACACCGGAACATTGTGAGGTTGCTGGGCTACGTGTCCAACAGAGAGACGAATTTGCTCTTGTACGAGTATATGCCGAATGGGAGTTTGGGGGATGTGCTGCACGGGAGCAGGGGGGCGGAGTTGCAGTGGGAGGAGAGGCATCGGATCGCACTGGAGGCTGCGAGAGGGCTGTCTTATCTGCACCATGACTGCCGGCCTTTTATCATACACAGGGACGTGAAGTCGAACAATATATTACTCGATGGCGATTTTGAAGCGCATTTGGCGGACTTTGGGTTGGCTAAGCTGCGGCGTAACGTTGGCACTTCAGTGTCAGAGTACATGTCGTCCATCGCTGGGACTTTCGGCTACATCGCGCCAGGTAATGCCTCGTACATCCGCCTTACTTTCTCGATGAAAAGTCTAGGCACTTTCTAGGGCACGTTTGGTAAACGTGATCCCAAGCCGAAAATCCACGGGTGATTTCTCAAAAGTTTGCGGTCAAGGCCCCCTATCGAATTGCGTGCGAAAAGGGTTATGAACACTAATTGGCCCGGTACGTGATGCATGCAGTACGCCTTTTCTTCGTTAAATCAGCTGGTGGACCTTCCCTTATAATCTATATTATTAGATTTGAGCAGGGCCCAAAATGGATATAGGACCAAGATTCAACCGTTATTCTTCAATAATATCTTAAAAAGAGTGATCAACGCTCAACGCATAAATTTGGACTTCTATGTGCCCATTTTCAAAAATTTAGACTGGTAGATCTGATCTAGAGACTAAGAACAGCTCTGGGATTAAATTTTATAATGTGGAGCCTTGTGGATCATAATATATTGGCCAAAACATTTCAAGCCGTTGATTTCTTAAATGTTTATTCCTTGAAAATTCTCTCTTTTGTCAAACTTGATTTCTTTAAAGGAGGATGGGTTCATTTCAAAATTCAAGAGGAATTCTTTGAAATTATAGAATCCCCTGATCCCCGTGGACCGTTGCAAAACGTGCCGTAGGATTTATTTATATAACGCTAGTCTCAGAGGGAAACCAGTGCTGACAACGCATCGGAAAATCAGAAACCTTCCTTGTGGGCAGTGAGGAAGATGCGGGAATTTTCACCAAAAATCATGCATTTTATACATCTTTTCTGCAGTTGAGAGGATTCGAAGATCCTACTTGGGGTGGTAGGATTTCATTGCCGTAGAAGAAGAATTACTGTTCCCTCTTTCTTTTTCTCATCCGTGGAACGCACAAACACACCATTATCTTTGTTTTTGTTCCCTTTTAACTTCAATGATAAAGTAGAAAGTGAGGTGCTAAGTCAAATTAAAAAGAGAAATAAATATAACCACGGCCCCCACCCAAAAAGAGAGAGAAATAAATAAAAGGAGTAAAATTAAAAAAAAGTAATAGAATTGTGTTATTTAGTGAAATAGGTATCTAACTTTTTGCATATTTTTTTTTCAAAGAGGATGACTTTTTTGTCATTTAGTTGCATAAGAAAGTAATTCTTTTAATTTTTTTTAAGTATAAGGGTTTTTTTTTATATATGGTAATTTTTTATTTGACCCAATTTCCTTTATTACCTCTTAAAATGAATATTCACCTTACTTTACTAGTAAAGTAAAATTTTCAAACTAGCCATAAAAATCCGGTGGGAATAAATCCGTTGGATCTACACACCCCATTGCAAATTTTTAGGCTAAATATGACCTTTTGTTAATGAGTCTAAAAAACCTATCAAGCGAACCCATTACGACAAGCCCCATCAATTACAAATAATGTGCAAAAGCAACTGTAAATGATTTGCAGCTAATGTGGCTCACCATGATTGGTCATGGTTAGCATGTACCAACTGCCATCCTATGGGTATTTAAGATGCCGCACCTTGACTCTTGTTGGATTTAATTATTTATAGGGGGCAAACTTTTGATATCTCAATGGCAAAGCACTTTCATTAAACCAACAAGGGTACTTGGGCTGTGGCACGGCATGACACTGCCCACATTGATATTATAATAAAACATATTTATTTTTTTTATATAAACTAAGTATAAAATATAAAATAATTAAAGTGTTTCTCTTTATTTATGAGTTAGCATTCATATTTGTGTATTTATTCTACCAGTCTTAATCTTTATTTCAAGTTGGAAATCTTAAAAGTACATAATCTCTCCCCTCAATGTATACAAACAAGTATTTAAGAAAAAATGGAGCATGTAGGCTAGCCCGTGGGCAACGCGGCACAACATAAGTTGTGCCTTGGGCTGTGCTGGGCTGGCCTCCCAGCTGTCTGCCTATAGCATAGCATTTCTCGGCCGAGGCACGGCTGGGCCAGACTAAGCACGATCCAAATTTACATGCTTACTAAAAGTTTCCTATTTGGGTCGTTCATCCCTGTGATCCAGGTCATCAATATATGGCTCGTTTATAGCACACAACATCGAGTTTTTGGACCTGAAAGTTACTCCTCAAAGCATTGCCAAAATATTACATCCAATTTTGTTAAATCCCTTATTGAATGGGAAATATTTTAGTGAAAACTAGTTCTTATCATGCTTCCATGAGAACTATTGGTGGGGTTCACCTAACAACCCGTCCAAACCGTGCACAAATAGGGACACCTTCTGATAGTCACTAATCCTGAGGTTTGACACCCATTTAATGGACTGAATCATAGGATGGAGGATTAAATGTTTTTTAATATAAAGGACCACGGATAAAGGGGTTAGAGAGATGGGATTAAGGTCAAATTTGATATTTGTGATGGTCTCAAATAGATCTTTCCATCCTCCTGGTCTTATCCCTAAATGAGACTTATAAAAGGTTCTTATAGTAACTCCGTGAGAACATATCTCACTAAGATAAAGACCTTGTTAAATATGTCAAGCAACCACGACATTATAAGCATAAATTATTGTATCATGCCCAGCGTGCTTAACAATTAAATCAGAAAACTAGTCCCTCGTCCAGCCCACGAGCGTAAAACCGAGCCCAGATCATGCCCCACGCAATAGTCCATTAACGCTGGAATAGTCTTCAGTTTTTTTATTTTTTATATTGACCTAGGGTATAGTCTTCGTTGAGCTGGGAAAAAGGGATCGGTTTTGGGCTGCACGAAAAAACCACTAGTTGGACACATCTATGGAATCTCAAAGCCGTAAAAACCACTTTTATTCTGAATAAGTTCTATGGGCCCAAACTTCAATCCAAGGGGAATTGTACAAATCATTGAATTGAATCATTTGTTAAATATATTGATTGAAATTAATAAATAAAATTATATTTCTGATGCTGGCTTAGCTTCTATCTGAGCGTTGTCATAGACAATGCATCAGCACATGTGGCCACCACTAAGTCTGGATTCAGACACTCTCCAATTTCACTGTTAATTTTAAAAGATAAAAACAAAAGTTTCTTTGATCGATTGTGTGCCCTATGACCCACCACACAAAAGGAAAACTTGTTAATTGAACAAACTAATCTCTTTGTCCATAAAATGGTGAAAGATGCATGTGCATAAATATTTTTATCTAAGAAACAGTCTAGTCAAATGGAATCTAGTATGAAGGCTCAAACCATTCATCGATCGTTAATTTTAAGCCTCGTCCAGTGGGTCACAGATTTGCATTTATTTTCTGGGCTAATGAGGATTCTGTGCTGAACCAGAGTACGCACGCACACTTAAGATTGATGAGAAGAGCGACGTCTACAGCTTTGGAGTGGTACTGCTAGAGCTCATCACAGGCAGAAGGCCAGTTGGAGGGTTTGAAGAAGGTGTGAACATAGTAGGATGGGTCAAAGAGACCAAAGAGAAGGTCCCGGAATCAACGGACACAGCAGCCGTGTTGGCAGTGGTGGACCCCAGGCTGACTGGGTACGCACTATCTGGGGTCACCAAGCTGTTCAAGGTGGCCATGCTCTGCGTTAAAGATGAGAGTTCTGCCAGGCCCACCATGAGGGAGGTGGTCTACATGCTGACTAACCCTCCCACGCCTCCGCCGGCTCCTGTAACCAATTGATGATGGTGGGCCTTACAATTACATGCCTCATATACTCATAGAAATAGATGGCCTACATCCTCTATGCTTGTTGCAAGAGGAGCTAAAGGTGGTTTGCGCCATGATTGTACACATAATAGTTTTCCCTAGTTTAAGTGTTAGGATATTATAAGGGTTTTTTTAAAATACCCCCCTAAGGTTTATAGGATTTGTAAATAAATCCCTGTAGTTTTAGTATTTATAATAAGCCTGTACTTTTTCATTCTAATACTTGCCAAGTCCTTAGAATAAATATTTCTGACAAAAATGGACAACCATCATGAGGTTTGTATTAAAGTTTTATAAAATGACAACTTTACGCTTCCAACCCTAACACAAAAATTGAGTATATTATTATTTGAAAAAATATTATTATTTTATCCTAGGTTCCAATGCCTTCTCTCTCAATAGATCTCTCATGCAACTAAGTCTAATCATGTCTTTTGAGACTTTCATCAATCAAATGGTGGGCCATGTATTGATAGGATGAATTAGAACTGATAATAATTACATGCATTGATGGATTTAGAATTAATAAAATGGGTCATACATTGAGAGAATTAGATTTATATAGCGTATGCTCTCCCACTAAATGAAACTCTTAATCTTACAAGAGAAAAAAAAAGATATTACTCATAAAACTATGCATATAGGGATAAAAGAGATAGGCGAAATTATCATTTCACTTTAGAAATTTATGGTGGTTGAAAGTTCTCAGATTTTGGCAAAACAAAAGGGATTAAAATAAAAAATAGGGGCCTATTTACAAATATTAAAACCACAAGGGCCTATTTACAAAATGAAGAAACCTTATGGGGGTATTTATAAAAAACTCTATTGTATATATTAAAGCAAGGGATTTGCTATTTGAAAGCAAAAAATTTCTTAGTAGACTCACCCATTAAAAAAAAATTTAAAAATACCCCACCCTCTTCTCTCCACATTCACCTTCCCCACCTCCCCCTCTAGCGACTAATGGTAGTTCCAGCGGAGGGAGCCGTTAGATCTCCCTCTCCCTCTTCCTCCTCCTATCCCTTTTCCTTTCTCTCCCCCTCCCTCTTCCTTTCTCTCCATTTTCCTTTCTTTCCCTCTCCCTCCCCTCCTCCTTCCTCTCCTCTCCTCCCCACTCACCTTCCTCTCCTCTCCTCTCCTCCCCCTTTCCCTCTCTTTCCCTTTCTTTATTCCAGATTTCCGTCATGTTCTGCCTTGCGAGGCCAAACATAAGCCAAACATTACATTATTGTTCGGCCTTGTGGGGTCAAACAAAAAGAAGACCGTTTGGCCATGATTGGCCGAACAAAAGAGGGCTGTTCAGCCAGTCTTTGCTGAATGCGGGGGGATGGGGGTGGTTGCTGTGGAAAGGGGAAGCGGTTACAGGGGAAAAGGGGGTGGGATCTGTTGTAAGGAGATTGAATCTCCTTGATCTCCCTACAGTTGCAGGCGGGACAAGGAGAGTTGAGGGGAAAATAAGGGAGACAGGGAACGAAAGGAAGAGAGAGAAGAAGAGGGAGGGGAGGAAGAGTACTGTCACGCGCCAAACTCGAGAATTGAGGATTTATAGTGGATCCCGATGCCCGGCACACGTAACCTGTGACAATTTATGCCGTATCAAGACACGTACGAACTGTCATAATGGTGATTCCACAGGTACGTATGAGGAAGATCCATAAATACGTATCAAATATTTGAATAACTAAGCGAAAACCTAGAGAATTTACCTGTACATATCATAGACATTAATAAAACATTCGCCAATTCATTAATATAACCAAGATCTGTTAATTACCTATCCACATGCACATGGTACAAAGGTTCTATAAGCATAAACAAAATGCAAGATGACAAGTTCATCAGCAGTAATTCCTCGTAGCAAAATGATAATGGCATGATCTACTACAAGCCAAACCATGGCTATATACTAACAACCCCAAAAGAATCATGTTACGTGCTGTGAAGGATGACTAATAAAAGATATCATCCTTGTTCCACTCGTTTATATCCTGAGGTACTGTTGTGGTTTCCTCCGGAAGTGCTTCGACTGCCGTACCGGCTCTGGGTTCCGTACCTATAACACCAAGGGTAGCACTGTTAACACAACGGTCAAGCAAATATAAGGGTACATAAGTCTATCATGATGTAACAATTGAAATTAAAAACAACATAATGATTAAAAGAGAGCAATATCGGAAGCTAGGCATGTTGTGCATATGAATAAGCATTAATGAAGAATCATAGATGGAAAGACAACATCACACTAATTGGCATCCACGTGGCTATCTTCTCTCTAGTAAGAGAGCATATCATACTATGGGAAATCACTAGCGATAGGGCTAAGACCCTCTAACTACCCTAAGAGCATCAACCAACTATTCATATAACTACTGCAGCAGGTAGCATATTGAATACCCTCATTCGGTCCTGTCGAACCTCCTATGGGTACAAGTTAAGTGGTGCTGACTCAATGTATCAAGACTGACCCGAATTCATACTTTCATACTTATACATAGTGATCGACTCATACTTATGCAGAAACGTATATCAGTCTTGAGATCGTAACCAATCATAGAATCAGGATTAACGGAGTAACTAATAATCAACAATGTATACTTAAATAAGTTATTAGAGCTCGAATCCTCTCAACTTTAGTTACACCTATCTTGGCTCACGGGCTCACACTCAGTAGAAGCTTCGTCTCCGATTTTTGCCTCAAGGTTCACCAGGAGGAATATGTACATAATCAAATCATGTTGAGGACAAGGTTTACTTAACAATATAAATGCATCCAGATTGAAAGGTTAACAAGGAAATTTACTAGCTAACCTATGCTAAAACATTTTGTGTTTCCTTAGTTATTTAATACGGCGTATTCATAAAACGTCCGGTGTTAATGTGTTACCAAAATCTTAGTGTTACATTGTATAAGTAATGGACACCACTTCTTATGCCAACACCCATGATGTGACGCCATGAAACAATCAGAAGACAAAGGGGAATGAGTGACAGCTCAGCACTCTTCCTTCTAAGTATATTATTACCATTGGCCTATTTGTTTGAAGTAAAGGCTCCAGTTCTAAGGCCCTAAGTGGTCTTTGATTATCCTTACAATCCTAACGTAAGATTAGCTTAAAACACCTCGGCTTCACCAAGGATCAAAGGTGTGGCCCCTCTTTATGCCACACTATGGATTATGGACGGCTTATAATCAGTCTTGGAACCAAATTTTAAATAGAATTTCCAACACAAAACTTTTGGTTACTTGACCGGTCGGGTATGTGTCCGATTAAGTGGACACCTCCCAGAACAAGAATTCGACTGATCGGGCTTCAGGATAGACCGGTCGGCCTTGAAGCATTTTTACTCTGGGTAGAATCAGTTTCAAACTAATTTCTCTTTTGCTCCTCTTTACCTCCTTTGCATCCAAACACCAAGAAGACCATTCATGCTAGCTACATTCTTGGGTCTCCCTACCATCCATTTTTATCATTCATTCAACAACCTAATCATTAATACTTAAACCAATCTTACACAACCTTAACTGAAGATTAAGAGAGCTATAAATTGGTACATGCAAAGAGCTCATCAAGAATCAATAAATAAACCATACATGTAGAGGATACCCAACCTTATACTTGCCTTAAGTTCAATGCTTCACCCAAATCAAATTGCCCTTTTGTTAGATGATGGAGAAGGCTTCACTAGAGGATGATCTAAAACATGCATTGAGAGAAATAAAAATGTGATGCATGCATGCTAAAAGATTGACTCTCTTTGACCCTATTGAACCCAAGAAAGGAAATGGTGATGGGATTTTCTTACCTCAAGGCTTCTAGAAGCATAAGGAAGGAAATGAGGCCTTAGATTCCAAAGAGGAGAACAAAGAAGAGTCAAGAGGTTGAAGAAGAAACTCAAACCCTTGCATGCAACACTTCTAATGCCCAAAATAGAGAGAAGGTGAGGGAGAGAGCATGGGAGGAAGAAGAAATTTTGTTGCTCCAGCAGAAATGAGGGGAGGGGAAGAGGAACGAAGGTGGGTTTCTGGTTTTTAAATGGTGGGTTTTCTGGAAATTGCAGACAGGCCCACTGGTTTTCCAAATTTTCCAATTTGAGTCAGTTGGGCTTAAACTGGGCCAAGATCAATCCCAATTGAGTTGGGCCAAGCATGAAAGATGACCCACAAGATGAAACACACTCGAAGCAATTAATATGATGCCTTAATGATGCAAAATCATGCAATTCTAAAGTATAAAAAGGTCCTTGACTACCTAAGTAAGGTTCAAACCCGACTCGACTACCTATCCATGACCCAAACCCATGGAGATTTGAGTTGAATTAGCCTAATAGATATTAATCAAGGTAAAACAAAATTAATTACTGTAAATTATGATTAACTCGGGTTTGGACCTTACAAGTACGGCGGCTCCGGTGGCGACCGCCAATTGTGGCCGAGAGGGGGAGGTGGGGAAGGTGAGTTGGTGGGGGGTGGGAGGGGGATCGCATTTGGGTCATTTTACATTTAAAGTGTGAGTTTACTGAGTACCTTTTTGAGATCATATAGCAGGTCCCTAACGTAATATGGAGTGAGGGCTTTCAAGGGTGCCAACGGCAGTTCTCACATGGTTATATAGGGTTCGATGTCGAATCTTTAGGGGAAAAACACAATTAACACCCACAAACATCAGATCAAGAAGAAACTACACATCCACAACATAGAGATTTACGTGGTTCATTGTAAAGCTATGTTCACAAGCTTTGACCATTCTACTCAATTCCACTATGAAGAAATTGGGCAACTTGCAAGGATTCTCTATCTTATAACAGTACTTAACAAACTTCCTCTTCATAGATCTCAATCTTTTCTTTCAATGCCTCTTTTACAAGTTCAAGAAAAATCCTAACAGAAGAAATAAAATTGCCCTAACAAAGTTAGCCCCAGGAAACCTAATAGGTACATTAAGAACCTTTTTTAGCCAAATCCAACAATCGAACCCTCGATATGCCACATTTTCCGTGTCCATGGCCTTTTGTTCTCGTATGCATGGTCTTTTCCCATGTGCATGCTCTCCTAGGACCTACCCCTTGGCATGGGTGAGAAAAAAAAACACAAAAAAAAAAAAAAAAAAAACACATATGACCCCAAAAGAAAAATTGAAAAAAAGAGAGGATTTTACTTGAAAATCATCCTTAGATGGCACCTGCATTGTATTGTATCCAGTAGTTCTGACCACAAGAGATTGTTCCTCATGGCCTCTTCGGGTGTAAAAAAAATATGACGGTGAGCATCACTAGTGATGCTTGATGAACAGTGATAGAAGATTTTGTTTCTTTTGTTTTTTTTTTTTTTACTCATCCTTCTCCTCTTTGCCACTATAGTTTCATGCATAGAGAGAGTCACCAATCTAAAACCATGAAGAGAAAAATCTTCTTCTAAGACGAAGAGAAAGAAAAAATCTTCTTCTAAGGATATAATGTTGGAGGCGGTAAAAAAAACACGCAAGACATAATGTGAAGAAGAGCACCGTTAGTGACATAAGACATAATGTTGGAGGTGGTTAAAAAAAAACAAAAGATTGTGAAGAGAAGTGCCCCTAGCAGTGCTAACTTGCCCAAACACACCTTCCAACTAGATGAAGAAATGATAACAATTCCAAATTTTGGGAAAACATTCACTTGTACGTACGCAGTTTCCAACCATCTCAACCAACAACATCCCAAATTCATCCTCCAACCCAACTTTCAAACTTGTGCCTTACTTTGAGAGACACCTGAATGCTACCATCAAGGACAAGGGAGCAGTCTAAATCCAGGTGAAGGACAAATACCCTATAAAATTCTTGCATCATTCCAAAGCTCGAGCAGATGTCAACAATTCAATTCCTCTTTTTTCTCTTAGCTTTAGAAGAAGATTTTTCTCTTCATAGTTTTAGATTGGTGACTCTCTCTATGCCTGCATTGGTGGAGAGGAGAATGATGAGGAAAAAAGAATGTCGAGCATCGCCGACATATTTTTTTTACACCTGAAAGGGCCTTGAGGAACAATCTCTTGCAGTCAGAACTACTGGGAACAATTCAAGGTAGGTGCTGTCTAAGGGAAATTTTTGGGTAAAACTCATAAATGAAAGTGTATATAAATAAGAGAGGGATAGAACGTTGGACCTTAATAGAAATGTGTGTAGTATGAGCAAATCACATACACAACCTTAAAGGACGGTTAGAGGCATCACATGTTCAAACCTGCATCCGTGTCAGCTTTGCTATTGCAGAATCTGCACCAATGGCTCCACTTCTGTAACCAAATAAGGAATAGAAGTCCTCTCCATTAACCGTTGATGGATTGCATGCACACCACCTGACTGTAAGTGACTTCTTTGAATGTGATGCTGTGTGATACTGCGTGAAATCTTACCCGGGAAATTGCAATAACCCATATGACCTGAAGTGCAAATTTAGAAGCATGCCAAAACAATCCAGTCTGGGGATTATTGTAATCTGAGCACTAGAATTGTAGCAAAAGAACAAAAGAACAAAAAAAAAAAAAAAACTGTAAACCAGAAGAGTAATTCATGCATTGCCACTAATTTCCAAAGATCCAAATAGGGGCAGAAAAAGGAAGAAACTCCATTGGCTGCATTCTCTTACAAGAAGTGGGGATTCAGAAGAATGCAGAGCGATCATATGGGATTCAGAAGAATATTTTTGTTTTGACCCGGTTGAATGTAGGTTTGAAGAGACCTAATTTCAATGTTTTCTTTGAACTTGAAAGAGGAAAAAAAAAAGCACAAGCACAAAAGAGAGCATAGAGTTTTTTTTTTTTTTTTGTTTTTGCTTTGATCTGGTTGAATGTAGGTTTGAAGAGACCTAATTTCAATGTTTTCTTTGAACTTGAAAGAGGGGAAAAAAAAAAAGAACAAGCACAAAAGAGAGCAGAGAGTTTTTTTTTTTTTTTAATCTAGCTTTTGGGGCTTAGACTGGTGAGGGAAGTAAACCTTGGGTGAGGTGAGAGAGTCCTTTAGTGATGGAAGAAGAGCTTAGGTGAGGTAGGATTGCCCGATTATCATAGCAACAGATGAGAAATTGTTATTACGCCGTCAATTATCTACATTATTCGTTGCTATATTTTATTACTTTAAAAATTTATTAATATATTAGTTTACTTTGGGCCTGGGCCCTCTGTTCGCTTTTATTATTATATAGAAAGTCTAGTTCATACCAAAACGATATAGAGAGGCAAGTTCGTACAAAAAACTATATCAATCCTATTAAAGAGGGTATATATGTTGTAGCATTATAAAAAGAGATTTTTAAAAATAGTATTCTGAGAGGGATGATGAGTCAGTGCAAGCTCTTACAAAATTTTTATAATATAATTTGGTCCCTGCACCGTTTTATTAAGATATTAGGATTTTTTTTTTCATAAAAAGTCCTTCATTCTATAAATCAAAACTTTCACTTGTGTAAAAAAGGATGATATTTTCCTACCAGCAAGCTTCATATTGCTAAAATGCCATCCAACTCGTGAGCCCACCCAA
Source organism: Sextonia rubra (assembly GCA_037013555.1). Lineage (NCBI taxonomy): Eukaryota > Viridiplantae > Streptophyta > Magnoliopsida > Laurales > Lauraceae > Sextonia > Sextonia rubra. The sequence continues at coordinate 37,630,784 of JASUAD010000008.1, forward strand.
ATACATGTCCATAAATAGGAGGGCAGATCAAAAGGTCTCCTTATGCAAAAGGTGAAACCAAAAAAAATCAATCCCACAAAATTATTCTAACCATTAATTTAAAATCTCTAAAATTTAATGGCCTCCTCCTACTCCTGGCCCTAATATTTTTGACATTTTACTCAACTTTGAATAAATGTTCAATGAATCTAAAATTGGTTCTAATGCTGGAATAAAACTGAGAAGAGTATAAAGGGGCTGAGGGCTAAAATGATCAAAGGTGTGCCACAATGGCCGAACATTCTCATCAAGCGTATGCACAAATCAGATTCACAGCCAAAACAAGGGTATAGAATAAGTTCCCACCCTCACTTATGGGTTGAATCCAGGTCCAGGGTCATAATTTGAAACTGCATGGACCCAGACCGGAGCCATAATATTTACAGATCCAATCCATTTGATCACTTTAAAACGTAAAAGTAGTTTAAGTAGGTTTTGGTAGGTACATATATATATATATATATATATTCTATCCAGATTAGATGTTACACGGGTGGCAAAAATGGGCCGAAGCCCAGCCTTGAATATTTTGAGGTTCATTTTAATAGATCCAAACCAAGACGGTTTTTCTTATACGTGAAAATAAATAATCATATCCTGATTTCAGCATTGGAAGATTTATTTTAAAGAGTAGTATTTATTTTCAGGCAGGTTAGTTAGATTCAGCTGCAGAGGACCTAGGAGAAATAAATGCTCCAAACCAATACCAAAATTAAATAGCCTTAAGTCCCCATGATTAGTACGACCACCCAACTTTTCATAGGTTAGTTTGAGTTTAAATTTGGACTTGGGTTATGTCAAGAAGACCTAGTGAAACCTAAAAAACTGATTAGGTCCAAAACAAATACGCTGGTTGCATTGTTTTGGGTTAGGTCTGGGGTAAATTACATGGACCAATTCTTTGATTCTGGATATTTTCCAGTCCAATTCAGTAAATCCATACCTAAACGCTATATGGGTTCAAATCAAATAAGTACGAGGACCCTAATTTTAAAGGTCAGGTTCAGCTACTGGGCCCTCATTGCCACCCCTACCACTAGTAATGTGGAGGACATTCATATTCACTCATTTAAAATTCTAATTAAGCCTTAAATGTTCTAACATATGAAATATGCAGATAAACGGAATAAAAGATGATACAATTATGGGCATCAAATAGTTTTTTGTTCATTCTTCACAAAGTAGAAAAGAAAACAATGTTCATAAATAACATTCGGATAAATTTGGTGCCTTTATATTTTTTGGGCATAGATATTCATGATGGAAGGATTATCAATGATGTGAGGGGTTGTAAGGATTTTTGTATGTTGGCTAATTCATGGGTCAGACAAAACTTTGGGTCTATTGAGTTGAATTTTGCAATTTATTTTAGATAGATTGTAGTTTTGTCACTCGATGAGCTGAATGCGAAGAATAAAAGAATCTATTAGACGCGCTCTAGTAGACCTAAACTAGGGCTACAGATGGGCACATAAGTTGATGCGCTTAAGCTGAAGTTGGATGAACTCAAGCGGGCCTGACAGGAATTAATGCTCTGAATGAAAACAAAGAGATGTTTATTTGACAGGCTCAAGCGCATGGCGAACAATGCCCCACCGATTTGATTTGGAATCATTTCCTTTTTGTGCCAAAATTGCTATTTTGTGTTTTACACAAACCCTAAGTCTAAGACACGAAATTGAGGTTATAAATAAGGGTCTAGCCCAACCCTAAAGTAAGCATTTTACTATTATGAGTGGAGAAAACCTATTAGAGATTACATCTTTTCTCTAGAGCATCCATTAGACAGAATTGCATTGTCTTGTGTTTTAGAGCTGTTGCTTGTACATCTCTTGTAAAAGATTGTCTTCTCTTGAAGAAGATTAATTGGGTAAAGTGCGGAGAGCAGTGAACGAAGAGGAGTCATTGTAAGGGGAGAGTTGTGCAATAACAACTACAGTCCTTAGGTTAGGAAGATTAGAAAGGGCTTGTGAGTATACATTGTAACTATTCATGATTAATACTTGGTTTTTATTGGTCCAAGGAGTACTCGTGGTTTTTTTCCACATGAGGTTTTCTACATTAAAATCTTGTGTCTTCTTGCTTGTGTGGCTAATTGATTGATTGATTTCCTAGTTTGTTTATTTTTTCGCTACATATTAAATTGAACTACAACATAGAAATCACAGTTGGGACAAACTTTTAAGGGTGAAGGACACCAGGTAGGATTGTGGGATCTATCATGCAAGGTAGTGATGGACATGGGACCTTGAGTTTCAGGGTTTGAATTACTTGGGTTGATTGGCTTATTCGACTTCCAGCGTTGGGGAGGTTTTTTGTTGGTCATTTATGAATATTGAACTTTTGATTCTTCCTGAAAGAGTCTAATTGAGTGATACAAAGGAGGCAATTCAGTTGATCTCTGCATTGAAGGCTGGGCTTTGGTCCCAAAGATTGTCAGGACCTTTTGATAAAATCATCTTTTCTTACATTCCTTGCAGTTTCAATGAATTGCCTAATTCTCTTATTTTTAATTGTCATGCAAAGTAGTTAGAATCATCTCCAACTTGGCTCGGTGACTCGATTCCAGTTTCGTAGACTTCCTTTATTTTTTCTATTAGCTGCCTTCCTATTTTGGTTTTTGTTTATGGTTTCTTTAATATATTTAACTTTTTTTATAAAAATGTTAAAAGGAATTTACGAAAAAAATCACCTTAGCGGGCCACCAAACAAGCAATGCCCCACTAGCGTTTATGACACAGAAAAGGCCCTTAGGGGCCTGTTATATTATTTTTTTTATAAAGATTCGTGAAGCGACGATAGAACTTAATGAAACACGTGTTTCTTCCCCATTTCTCTTTTTTGCACCTCTCCCTCTCCGGTGCTTTTTCTCCTACAATAGAAAATATCTCTACTTCAACTCCTAATGCTCCCCTAATCCAATCCACCTCCTCCATCCTCTTCTTTTTTCTTTACTTCTACTCCACCATTACTCGCACTAGATTTGAGGAGCTTAACAAGGACCCGTTTAGGAAGTGTATGGAGCCTCTAGAAAAGTGCCTGAGCGATGGCAAGATGGACAAGAGCTACATCACAATGTTGTCCATCATGGCAAAGCTCAGCACCTTCTGTGCACTTTATTTCGAAAAGGGCTCCATGGATTATGCCTTCTTGGTCTTCCAATGGATTAAATCCCAAGATGGGTTCCAATATAAGCAAGTTCATTGCTCTACTTTGAAATGTGGTCTGGATTCTCAAGTATTTGTTAGAAATAGTACCCTCATTCATGTGTATGGAATGCTGGGAGATATTCAAACTACACGCGATTTGTTTTGTGAAATACCTAAGTTGGGTTTAGTGTCTTGGAACACAATCATTGAAGGTTATGTATAATGGGGTTAGTGCAAAGAAGCATTGATGCTCTTTTTGAGGATGCAGAGGAGCAATTTGAAACCCGACGATGCCACCTTGGTCATCGTCCTTTCAGCGTGTGTCAATTTTGGTGCCTTAGATTTTAGAAAATGCATTCATTCTCATATCGATGGTACCTGGTTGGATTGAATTATTTTGGTCTCTAATTCTTTAATTGATATTGGATGTAGAACTCGTGGTTTGGGTTAAAGCTTGCGTAAGCCTCTAAGACCCCCAAATTGGCAATCAAATGGTGTGTGGAAAGTGTTTGATGCTCCAACAGAGACTGAAAAAAAAAAAAAAAAGATGAACTTGAGGAGAAAAAACATGACGAGTAGCCTCAAGAAAATTAAAATATGCATGAACTTCTGATCCTAAGAGATCACAACAATCTAAATCAAGCCAATAAGTCCAACAAACAATAAAAATTCACATACTCTTAAGTACAAACCAAAAATCATAGACGTGAAAGTTGCTCTCCAACCTATCATCAACTAAACCCGAGTGACTACAAGCATTCAGCACACTCAGATGTCACACTGTCAGGTGCTTCACTGCTCTTTTCCATGTCATGAAAGAGAGCAACAACAACTTGTTGATTGTGAGCTCCAAATGTAGAGCCGCGACATAGTAATAATACTGACGAGATCATGTCAATTTTCAGAGAGCAATGTGTTTAAGGTCTTTTTAACTTATACTTGCCCTAAATAAAAATCTAAAACTAGCCTAAAAGCTAAAAATTACAACTATCATTTCTACTTTCTAAAATTAAATTAATTACAATCCAATAAAACTTCATAAATTAGTAAACATAAATCTAAAACTCTCTAATAAATTAAAATTGCTGCAAAACGAATACGCAAGTTAGAACTTTAAAAAATGAAAACTTTCTTAAAATAAAATTAAACAAAAGTTAGAAACTGAAATAAACACTAGTTAGAAACTTTCTTTAACTAATAAAGTTGGTAAAATTAGTAGAACTATAGAATGCATGCTATGACAAGTTTCCTAATGCAAAGTTTCTATTTGAGATGCACACTTTAAAAATTAAAAAAAATGAGCTTAACTGAATGCAATCCTAAACTAGATTTAATGGCTGGAAATTATGCTCTAATGATGCATGAACTTAAAAAGAATGAATTTGAAAAATATTCTAAAATGCAAAAAATATGCAAGAGTAATGGTTACCGAAAATAAAAATTCAGATATGCAGTTTGGCAGTCAGTTCTTAATTTAAGCTTCTGAAAATCGATCTTCCCATAATTTTTTTAATATGAAATTTTGGGTTTTTAAAGTTCACTCATCAAGGTTCAATTCATCCAATTTTTACAGTAAATCTCACTGATTTGATGCGTCTATTAATTCCAAACTTTCAAACTAAAGATCTGCCATGTGCAGATTTCTGTGTACAAAATTTTTAACGGGCAAGTGTTTCAGCAATTGAAAACCCAACTTCCTTTAATTCTTTTCCTCTGATTTTTTTGCGGAACAGAGTTAACTCATCCAGATATGGTTCATCCAGATTTCAAGGCAAAGTAACCTTTCTATGTCACATTTTAAATTGCTAATTATTTGGGCAAAAACAGTGACTGTTTGCTGTCTTTTTAAATATGAAATTATCCCTTTAGTTTCTAAAAAAAATTATGAATTCCAGATCTAAAATTTCAATTTTCAGCAACTAAACTTACACATGATATGAATGTATGTTTCTCAAAATTAATCCCAGCCATAAATCATGCAACATAAAAGCACAAATAAAGCAAGAAGAACAATGGAATTTGAATGTAGTATTTTTGCAGAAATTTAAATCTAGTGAATAATGAAAGTAAATGTAGTAAACGGAATTTAAATGTAGTAAACAAGAAACATAAATGTAGTTTGTGGAAACTTAAATGTGGTTCAAGTAGTGAGTATTCTTTTATTTTTTTCCAAAAAATCTTTACTCAATTTTAATTCTACTTCAACTATGTCCTTACTAACTCAGGTCGTTAATCCAAGTAAGCAACTAAACGCACAATAAAAATATATTAAATCACAAGAAGAATAATAAAAGAAATAAATCAACACTTTTTATTGGTATTATCAAACTTTACATGAGATAAAAAAATTAAATCAAAGTCTTACAGATTAGGATGGAAATTCACCTCTTCTAGTTGGAATCTCAAAGGTGTAGTGTGGATTTGTGTCTAAGCTTCATTGAGGAACAATGTATAGAGAGAGAAAGAGGGGGTGATAGTGAAGTGGAAGAGGTTAGAGGGTGAATAATTCTATGAAGAGTATGAGATGCCTGAGGGTGTCTTTTTATAGGATTTTGGTTACCCTAATTCACCTCCTTAGATCAGTTTTCTCTTATTAGATCAAATCTTGTAGATTAGATCATACTTAATAGCAAAAAAATCTACTATATTTGGTAAGTCTCTTCCTTGCTTTTCTCCCATCTATCTTCATGCACTTGTAATATTCCTTCCTTAGTAAATTCTCCTTTTGACTTCATTTGGGAGATCTTTTTGAAGATGAGATTTCCACAAATCAATTTGGCTAATGTGCTAGTCTTTCCACTTTTGTCTTTTTACAAAGCCATTTTTTATTTTACAAAAATCTTCTTTCTTGATTTGGCCATTCATTAATTTTCTTTGATTTTCTTGAATTATCTTCAAATAATCTTAGAATTTTATGTGAAGAGAGTAGACCCCATCATCTTTGGATGTCCAACACATGTGTGGGTGCACACATATGCATGTGTGGGACTCACTTCACCAAGTTCTTACAAGAAAAAAAATGAATTATCAATTATAATAATAATCTTGATCAAAAGTCATATCTCATCAATGTGGGCCCATTCCTTATAAATTACATCATTGTGCATGATTTTTACTAAATTAACAAATGATGATGAAAAATTGAGTCATTTTATAAGGAAACTAATTTTGCCAAAACTTTCAAAAAATACGATTCTAAATATGGCAAGTTTCATTAATGCAAGAAAAAATGATAAATTTTTAGCAAATTATGCATGAATGCGCTACAATGATGTATAAATGCACAAAACCATTATTTCATAATAAATGAAGCTCTTTTGTTGCAATAAGTCCTTCAAATGGTCCTAAATATATATGAAAATATGCTTTTTTTTAAAAACTTATCACTAGTCCTTGGCCATTCATTCCACATCCATATATAACAGCATTCTGGGCAACTATGTCTCGACAATCATCTCTTCAAAAACATTGTGAGCAAGTTCCACATCTCCACACTTTACATAAGCCGCCACCAGATTATTTTGAACCAACTTGTATAATAGAAAGCCGGTTTGTAAGATGTACGCATGAAATTGCTTGTAGAGATCTAAACAAGCAAGCTTGCCACAAGCTGATAGGGAATTCATCATTACTATTGAATAAATATTAAAATCTTCTTCAATCCTCATCTTCATAAGCAATCTCAGTGCCCCTCTGGACTTTCCATTCTGCACATACCCTGTAATCATCGCAATCCATGAAATTAAACTCTTCTCAACCATCTGGTCAGATGCAATTCTCGCAGAATCCAAATCCCCACGCTTTGAATACATTGCAATCAGAGAATTCACAACACGAATCTTGCATCCAAATCCACTGACTATTACCCAATGATGGAGAGACCTCCCTCTCATCAAATCTCCCAGTAGCCCACAAGCTATTATTACATTTATTGCTGCCACCATATCCAAGCCAATGCCATTATTTCTCATTTGATGAAACGATTTTAAAGCATCAAAAGCAAATTCGAACCGCACTAGAAATCCCATCGTTGTTGTCCAGCTAATAACATCCTTGGACAATGAAAAGTCATCAGCAACCTCTCTAAATTTTCAAAACTCATATACATATCAAGAACTGAATTGATAACAGGAAGATTTGAATCAAGCCCAGCTTTGACAATGAAACCATGGATGGACACACAAAGTCCAAATGATCCAAAAGAAGTACAACCCCGAGCAACACTCAAAATGGTTACAGCCTTTGGTATTAGACCAGACCACCAAATTTGTATAAACAGCAACAGAGCTTCTTTGAAGAGTTCATTATGACAACGCCAGCAATCATCGCATTAAAAGCGATCAAACAAGGATTATTCATTTGCTCAAACAATTTATATGAGTCAATGATATTTCCGCATTTGGCATATGTATCAAACATAGCAGTTCCCCCAAACGAATCCTTCACCAATCCGATTTCGACAATTCGTCCATGGACAGAAGCACCAAGCTTCGGACACTGAAAGCTAGCCGTACTAACAAGAACAGGAACCATGGTGAAAGATATCGGCGCCAAACCCAAAATCTGCATCTTGGAAACGAGTTTCAGGGACTCTGTGAAACCCATTCTTCGCATATGCATGAATCATCTTGTTGCACAAAACAACAATCTTCTCAGGCATTTTATCGAATAGTTTCTCTGCATCTGCAATCTTTCCAGATTTGCAGTAGACAAACAAGAGTTCAAAGGGGGAGAGAGTAGGCGCAATGAGGTTGGATTTTAGAAGGAGAAAAATTGCTATCTGGGGGTGTTCATGTTGGGGAATTTGGGAAGGAGAGTGAGAAATGAGGCGTGGGAGGAGACTGGATGATATGGATTTTGGTTGGAGGAGAGTGGAAGATTTGAAAGCAACAGAAAAATCATTTTCAAAATTCAGCATGTCCAACGGCTAGTTTCATCAGGTGTCATCAGAAAACATGCGGGAAGGTAAGGCTCAACTATGATTTGTTTTGCCTGGTTTCATTAGCAAATACGGCAGGAATCTTTGAAATTTTGAAGAAATGCTCCGGTCTATAGTGATCCCGTGGAAATCTATGTTAACCCCAAAATGACAATCCGAATTATGCCCTCTGTAAAAATCCTTTTATGGTAGAAAAAACCCCCGAAAAAATTGAAATTGGTTTCGGCCGTTGACCGCTTCTAGATGGATTCAAGCCTCAAGGTCAGGGCAACCTAGCATCTTATGTGGCACTTTCACTCATCAATAATGCGTATAAAATATTGTTAATCACATTATTAATAATTTGTTAAATCTTAGGATAAACCCTTCTTTTCTAGTTTTTCTTGATAATAGAGGGAGATTGACATCCAATTACTATAATGATATGGTCTCATGGGGCCAATTACGGTCCTTTTTTTCCCCCTCTCTTTTTGTTCTACACTCCATTTCTTATCATGTTGAGAAATCTCAAATACTTTTTTGCTTCAGTTTCGACATTTTCTTTACGGGCGATTATCACTTTCACAATTTAAGGACGATTACAATGAGGACAGGAAGAAGATGCTTTGAGATTGACTTCTCTAAAAAAAGAACAAATAACAAATCAATAAAAAACTAATGAAAATAAAAATGCAAATCAAATAAAAAAACATGGAATGGGGCAACAATGCATCACCCATGAGTAGTTTTACAAAGAAAGCATAAATACAATCCCCTCCAATATAATCAGATTTTTTTTAGCTTTTCTTGATAGTGGAGGGAGATTGAGAAAGAGGGAGAAGATCAAGAAAGAAGCAAAGATGAAGACAGTAGTAGTGATAGCGTCGTTCACATAAAATGGAGAGAAGCTATCGTCACTGAATTCTATTGAGTCCTTGATGGAGTCGGCATCTTTCTTTTTTTTTTTTTTTTCTGTAAAATCCTGAGTTTTATTATTCTAACTCATTCCCTTGGGTAGCACACTCACATAAGTCACGACATACGAACTCGGGAGCCACTGGTTACCAGGAGACGAAATGCTTTTTGCGTTAGTTGTAATAAGGTGAAGTGGACTTACTATTTTTTTGACCCAAAAGGAGATTTATTTATATATACTACTAAGCAACAAAGGTCTGAGCTTAAATATAAATATATTAAAATATGAGGTACTCTTTAAATTATTAATGGAAAATTAAGTTTTACATAAAAAAACATATAATTTATTACTATTAAAAGTCTATATATAAAGCTTTATTCAAAAGGATACATAAAGTAAGAATCAAATTTCATTGCAGAAATTCTAATTTATCTTAATTTTTCATATAATTTTTTTGAAAAATTTAAAATTGCAAAAAAAAAAAAACAATTTCAAAACATACTTGGATGATTTTGGAAATTTTAATCCAATTTAATAAAAATAATTACAACTGAAACTCCCCATCTTGGTACAAATGCAAATGTTAGAATTAAAAAATGTAGTATTAATATGTTACATATTACAAATCTAGGAAAAAGAGAATGGGTTAGACATATATTTACCTACTGCCGCACTTTCATTTTAAGTTATCAATTCTAATATGATAGCCTCACTAACCGAATAAATAGGAAAAAAACATCTTAAAAAAAAATTCAATTTAGTTACACAAGGGTGATAGTGAGAAATGAATAGAAGCGTAGTTCATAAATTAGTTTGTAGGTGTTTAACCAAATTTACTACATATGAAGTGAAAGTGCAATAACTAGATCTCACCAAGTCCTAGAGGAGGGGGGGGGGGGGGGGTGAATAGGACTATTAAAAATTTCTTTTCAAGAATTAGGTTTTATTAGTGGGCAATCTAAAAGATTATTTAAAATTGAGAGTCCCCAAGAAGATTTAAGAGAGATATTCAGAGTTGTGAGTGTTTACAGTATGTAGAAATGCAACTAGAGTAACAAAGATGTAGCTTATAAAAGATCATCAACTCAAGTGACAAGAATGCAAGGCAACATCCACACACAACAAACAATAAACACAGTGATTTATAGTGGTTCGGTCCTAGACCTACATCCACTCTCAAGAGCAATCTCTCTTGGTTCCACTAAATAAGAGGTACTTACATAACATACACCTCTTGCAACAGTTTTTGATTCGGCGGTTTGTCTTTCACCAACTAGGGTTTTTGATCAGGTGGTTGATCCTTGATCTAGTCCACCAACTACAACAAATTTTTGATGCGGTGGTTTGTCTTCCACCAAATACAGCAATGAGAATTGAAATATTAAAGAACACCTAAACAAGGAGTTGTATACCTTGGTTTTGAGTGGTGCTCTTGATGCTTGAAAGACTACCTCCAAGCTTTGGCCTCTTGTTCTTGCTCCTTGGTGATGAAGATCTTCAGATGAGTGCTCAGCCAAGGGAAGAGGTTTTAAGAGGGTTTGGAAGGCTAAGGTAAGGTATTCTCTCAGATTTAATGGAGCCTTTCCTAACTCACCAACTACTCTTCTTGTAACAATAATGGCACTTTTTGGTTTTGGAGAGTAGGTGGTTGTGGGAGCTTTGAAGATGATTTTAATGGAGGTGCAAAGGCTCAGCTATACTAGTGTTTTTCACAGTAATAAATTCAGTGGTTGGAGCAAGGGAGAGGTCCTCTTTAAATACAGATAAGCTCCAACGGATAGATCTACGGCTAAGAACAGAATGGTCTACGGCTTAGCCGTAAGTTCTGACAACATCCAACGGCTAGTTTGACCAGATTCAACAAAAATTCCTTCTTACGGTTAGGCTTACGGCTTAGCCGTAAATCCTTATACGGCTTAGCCGTGAGCACCTTTCGGCCTAGCTGTGGGTCAGCCGTAGACTGAAATCTCCCAAAAACTGCTCTCTGGAGAGTGGCCCGTAATCTTTACGGCTTAGCCGTGAATCACATTACGGCTTAGCCGTGAAGGCCTTTCGGCTTGGCCGCAAGGTCAACCGTAGGCATTATATGGCCAAGTGCACTCTCTGGATTGTGGCCCGTAGATTTTACGGCTTAGCCGTGAAACACACTACGGCTTAGCCGTAACATTTTTCGGTGCAGCCGTAGGGTCAGCCGTAGAACAAAAAGCTCCAAAATATACTCTCTGGAGAGTGAGCCGTAGGATCTATGGCTTAGCCGTGGTCCAAGCCGTAGAACAAAAACTGGGTGTTTGAAAACCCTAATTTCCTATTTTATTTCTATGGACACTAGGGGTCACAGTTACCTTATCTCTTGGCACTCACAGAGGATCTTCTTGAATGATCTTGAACTTCTTTGCTTAGTCTTCATTGATAGGTCTTTCTAGAATGGTCTTGAACTTGCTTGAACTTCTTTGAACTTGGCTTGATCTTCAATGAACTTCCGAGGTGAACTAGATCGTTCTAGAACCGAACTACACTTTGGTCACGTAATTGACAACACACTCTTACAATGACACTAACATGAAGGAGAATAATAACAAAATTTATCATTATTGAAGGATTCTAACCATGATACAGGTTATAGTGTAACACTCTGACCCAACTTAATCTGGTTTAGAGACTAATTAATGACGAATTAGTTATTGCATGTGTTTTAACTTTGTTTTTGTTTCGTTCCGAGTCAGGGTTAGATAGTTGGGTTCAGTTTACCCTGGATTAGGTAGACATGAGCCCTTTTTCATAATTCTAGATTTTGTAAGACGTTGTCATTTATGCATCATCTTAGCCTCAACACGTGTATTTCATCAAGCTCATTGATTCTCGTAATTGCCTGGTATGCTAACTATTTCGTTTGATTCCATTGGATGCTTAATTGACTCAAACTGTAATTATCGTGAATCCTTTGGACTTATTTATAATTATTTTATCCTTATCTTATATAAACCAAGATGCATGCACCGACTTTCTCAGTTTCTCTTCCCTCTCTCAATGTTGTTTTTTCTTCTCCTCTTTTTTTCTCTTCTTCTAGGATCCAGCCAAGGGGGAAAACTCTTTACATCCATTCCATTGTTCCATTGTTTGTGTAGTCCAAGGTACGTGTAGGATTCGTGATCATTTTTACGAGACATTTCTTTTCACTCTCATTTTCTATTGCATGCACTCACTTCTTCTTTTTTCTTCATGCATGGGTGATTAGACTTGCGTTTGGACATCGAATTTGAGCCCAAGGACAATGAATAATGTGTTAGAACTCATTTGAGGCAAGTATAAGCATGATTTGGATGAACCAATGGTGGTATATGATTGATTATGAATAACTTTTTAATCTTGCATGTGAATGGTGTTTTACAGCCCAATTGTGTCAAATTCTATCTATTTGATTTTGTTGTTTCATCTTTATGCACATATAATTTGATCTGTAACAGGTTCAGAGCATGACCTCGTGTAGCTTACAGTTAAGCCGCAACTCCCTATGCCTCAGATTGTAGAGAGCTGCAAAAACGGGTTTTCTTCTACGGTCAGGCTACGGCTAAGCTGTATAATGTACTACGCTAAGTTCTTCTACGGCTTAACCGTAGGCTAGCCGTGACCCAACCATAGGTCAAGCTACGGCTTGATTTACAAAAATCAGAAAAATTGAGAGAACCTTCTACGGTCCAGCCACGGCTAAGCCGTGAGGTGTGTTATGGCTAAGCCGTACCCTCACCGTGGCTGAGCCGTAGAACAAAACAGAGCTAAGCCGGAAATGTAGATGAACAGTGAGGGGAACCACGGCTGAGCCGTAGTGCATATTATGGCTAAGCCGTAGGTCACCCACGGTTGAACCGTAAGACCAGTGAAAAGTAAGAAAGGTAGGTGTTGAAAAGACCTTATAGGGCCTTTGAGTGAGAATGTAGGCAACCTTCACTTGCCCAATGGAATATAAAAGACTTGCATGAATGTTCTTGAGGGTTGCGACTCATTCATGTACGTTATTCAGCTGTTAAGCACCTCCCCATGGGTGTTGGTTTAAGGGACTTCGATACATTTTCCTGATACAATGCAACACTTGTGAAAGACAACTATGTATCAAATAACTTAAAACTACATCATCATGCACGGTTAGAAACACTGGATGACTAGATGAGGGTTGGTTAGTAAATTCTCTTGATTCGAGCAAATTAAGTTGCATGGCATTTTGAATGATGATCATTGCCCTATACTCTTATGATGATTGTATACATCCGATTTGCTTGATTTGCCTTTGCTTAATATGCCTTTGACTTGAGTATGAATTTGGTATGAATGGAAAGATTAGGTATACTTGTTAGTAAGAAAGAAAGAACAAATGGCATATATGATTCTAGTTTTGATTGATTCCATATGGTCAGGTATTATTCAGCCTTAGCCTTAGGGTACTTTACGGGGTTGAATTTCGTGTAATATGTATGGCACCGCTGCAGTGAGTTTAAGTCTTGGGCCTTTCGGACCTAGGAACCTGAGACCTATTCGTACCCTGGCCAGGTCAATGGTGTTCTCAGTATGTGAGATCCCAAAAAGGAGTATATGGCAAATGTATTAGCCACCTAGTCAAGTACATGATATGTTTACATTGATCCTAATAGCACGCTTTATTGGTCTGTACAACTGCCTAGTATAAGAACTTGGAACTCTATGAATGATCAATCATTATTTATTCTGCTAGATACAATATGTGTTAATTTATTGTTGCTTATACTTTGTTGAATCGTTGTATTCATTAATTGTCCTTTGTGTTGTAGGCTCGGATCCCTCGACCGATCCCTCGTCGGTCAATCAGACTCCAAGGGAGACGTCAGATGTCCCGTCAGGGTTAGAAGAGTGGAAGTAATCACTCCGCCGGAGCGCGACGTTTACTTGCATGCATATAAGTCTTCTGTGGGAAGGGATCTAATTGATTTTATTTTGTTAGTGATTTCTCTCTTTTGTATTTTGGCTCACTTTTGTATGACTCTGGATTTCATGTAATCTTTTGTAGATATGATTTTGTTTTAGTAGATCTTCTTTGGTTATGCAATGGTACTTACAGCTTCCGCGTACATGTATTGGCACGTGTGAATTTTTCCTTGTGCGTGTGCATTTAGACAGGGTTTAAGTGTACATGCACAGGAGTACGTGTGTCACTGGTTAGGTTTAAACTTAACCCCCGATTTTCTAGGCTCGAGTTGTGACATACGTATTATATGGTATCAGAGCATTGTTGCTCTAGTTGATAAGCATGTAGGTATGTAGGAATGCGGTGAAGATATGATTTCAAATATTGGACTTTATAGTATGATATTTTGATTTGTTGGGGGTTTTGTAGTGGGGAATGTCTTGTGTTTGAGTATTAACCCTTTGTATTTTACAGGATATGGCTTTTGGATTAGGCCCCAATAACAATCATGGGGACAATGAAAGTGGATCAGCTCCTCCACAACAACCACAGAATTCGAACAAAAGATTCCTTGTAATGTTGTTAGCGATCCATTCTCTGTAAGCACAAGTAGTCTCCCTTGTAGACAGGCCAAGTCAAGCATCAGTTCCACCGCATGTAGAGTAACAAGTTGTCTTCCAACCGAAGGAGGGTGATCCCAATGCTCTTTACGAAATGTTTCGGAAACACAGAGCCACCAAATTCTATGGGAATTAAGATGCTTTTAAGGCCGAGCAGTGGTTAGAGCACACAGAGGATTGTTTGATACCGTCGTATTTACCAATAAACAGAAAGCGGTACTCACCACTTCTATGTTTCGTGAGGTGGCGAAGACTTGGTGGAAGAGTGTAAAGGAGTCATATAAGGATATGCTAGGTGCGACGGCTTGGGAGACATTCAAAAAGCAATTCCGGGGAAAGTTTATTCCAGCTCATATGCAGAGGGCCAAGGAAGTAAAGTTCCTAGCCTTACATCAGCAGCAGATGACAGTGGTTGAATATGTGCATAGGTTCACGCAGCTATCTCATTTTGCGGAGGACATGGTTAACACTGAAGAAAAGAAAGTGAACCGATTCATAAATGGCTTGAACACTAAGTATAAGAATCATGTGATAGCTTTCCAATGGCCAGCTACTTTCGACGATGCCGTGGATAGAGCTTATGCTGCAGAGGCCAACATTCAAGAAGAAAGAACTGTTGATTCCAAGAGACATGCGCCATTTGGTGTAAGGGGGCAATCACAGAAGAAGATGAAAGGCAGGTAAGGTACCTCTAGTTCAGTCGGTGTGACTTGTGAGCATTGTGGCAAAGGCCACAAGACGGAGCAATGTTGGAGAAAGACAGGAGCTTGTTTTCTTTGTGGCTCCATGGACCATTTGATGGCCAATTGTCTGAAGTACAAGTCTTTTCGACCCCAACAATCCAAACTAGCTGCTTTGACAATTTCAGGCAAACCCCAGCAACCACGTTAAGGTTAGAAACCGCAATGCCAGACTGCTGGTGCTCATGCTGCTACCCATAAGAGTGCTGAGGAGGCGAATGTGGTGGAAGGTACTATCTTGATTGTGCAAGCTAAAGGTATATCATTGTTTGATTCGAGGTCTACGCCTTCGTACGTAGCACCTCATTTTGTTGAGCGGTTACGGTAGCCGCCTAAGCCGCTACCGTATGTGTTGGTGGTGTCCACTCCTATTGGCAAAAGGGTGGAGTGTAGTGTATACTACCCCGAATGTGATGTACTGATTGAAAGGCGTTAACTTCCAGTTGACCTAATTTTGTTGTCGATGCTGGACTTCGACGTGATCCTTGGAATGGATTGGCTCGCGGGATATCATACTTGTGTGAATTGTTACAACATGACGATTTACTTCGATCTAGGCAATGGGTTTCGTTTTGAGGGCAGTAAGAAGAAATGCCCTAGGCGTGTCATTTCCGCATGCAAAGCGGATCGCATGATACACAAAGGGGTGTGAAGGCTTCATTGCTTTTATCTTAGAGAAGAAGGATCTGAAGCAACTTGGAGAGATCTCGGTGGTGTGTGATTTTCCGGATGTCTTTCCCGATGACGTACTTGAGTTACCCCTGGTGTGAGAATTGGAATTCGCTATTGACCTTGTACTAGGCACAACACCAATTGGTAAGGCTCCATATCGTATGGTGTAACACTCCAACCCAACTTAATCTAGTTTAGCGACTAATTAATGATGAATTGGTTGCTAATTGTGTTTTGCCTTTGTTTTTGCTTTGTTTCGGATTATGGATATGTAATTGGCTTGAGTTTGACCCGGTGTAAGTAGACATCAGCCCTTTTTCGTAATTTTAGATTTTGTAAGACGTTGTCATTCATGCATCATCTTGGTGCCAACACGTGTCTTTTGTTACGCTCGTTGATTCTTGTAACCACGTCCTTAGTTAAATATGTCGTTTGCTTCCCTTAGATCCGCAATTGACTCAAACTGTAAATAGTCTTAATGCTTGGACTTTTCTTTAATTTTGTTTTATGTTTATTGAATACTCCGACCCAGCTTGACCTCGTTTAGTGACTAATTAATGTTGTTTTAGTTGTTAATTGTGTTTTACTTGTAATTTGATTTCATTGCGGGTCATGGATAGGTAGTTGGGTTGAGTTTGACCTGGATTAGGTAGACCAAGCCCTTTTTCGTAAGTTTAGCTTTTCTAAGACATGATCATTTTCGCATCATCTTGATGTCAACACGCGTCTTTCGTTGCGCTCGTTAATTCTCGCAACTACGTCGTTTGTAACCGATGTCGTATGATTCCATTGGACCAGGATTTGACTTGAACTGTAAATTGGGTTATACATTGGACTTGTTTGTAATTTGAACTTTAATCTTATCTTATATAAGAGCCATTCCACTGACTTCTCTCTCTCACTCTCTTCTCTTTTCTCACGTGAGAGCTTCCATCTCTCTCTCGATTTCTTTTCCTTCTCGATCAAGCTAAGGAAGAGGAAGCAGTGCCTTGGCTCTTGATTTCTCTGTTGTGGTGAGTCTAAGATGAGCTTTGGGTTTTGAAGGTTTCTTCCATCTCCCTCATTTTCTTCTTCTCGTTTCCATGATTCCATGACTATGTTCATGATGTCTCTTTCTCTTTCTCATGCATGCATGATAGCAGTGAGTGGTGTTGGATGTGAATGAGCCCAAGGATAACAATTGGTGCACTTCCACTTCATCTTATCTCTAAATCTCTCTCATCTAAGGAGATAAATTCACATGAGTGGAGAGCTTGACCCAACAACTTTGGATCAAGCTGAATCTATTGAGGAAGTAAATGCTTTTTATCAAAACACTCGTTTTGATAATCGTCAACGGTATGACCCGTATTCCAATACTTACAATCCAGGTTGGAGGGACAACCCGAACTTTTCTTGGACCAAGGGTCTAACTCAGGGTGGCCCATCACAGACCATTCAATCTCAAGCCAATACTTTTTCTGGGATGACCCCTATCTTTTTAAGTATTGTCCAGACCAGATCATCAGGAGATGCATTCCTGATCATGACCATTACTCGGTCATTTCATTTTGCCATGACCACGCATGTGGGGGCCATTTTAGTTCAAAAAAGACAGCTGCAAAAATTTTACAATGTGGATTTTACTGGCCCACAATCTTTAAAGATTGCCACACTTTCTGTCTAAACTGTGAGAGGTGTCAAAGGCTTGGAAAGCTCAACCGGAGGAACATGATGCCCCTTAATCCCATACTTATTGTAGAAATTTTTGATGTGTGGGGAATTGACTTCATGGGGGCATTTCCAAATTCTTTTGGAAATCTCTACACTTTGCTGGCTGTAGATTATGTTTCCAAGTGGGTCGAGGCCATACCAACTAAGAGAAATGACCACCATGTGGTAATAAAATTTGTCAAGGATCACATTTTCTCTCGGTTCGGTACCCCTAGGGCGATCATTAGTGACGGGGGCACCCACTTTTGCAACCGTCCCTTTGAAAGTTTATTAAAGAAATATTCTGTCACCCATAAGGTTGCTACACCTTATCACCCCCAAACAAGTGGCCAGGTAGAAATTTCGAATAGGCAAATTAAGCAAATTTTGGAAAAGACAATCAATCCTACTCGGAAAGACTGGTCTTTACGTTTAATCGATGCACTATGGGCCTATCGAACCGCTTATAAGACACCTATTGGGATGTCCCCATATAGGTTGGTCTATGGGAAGGCTTGCCACTTACCTGTTGAACTTGAACACCGAGCTTATTGGGCTATTAAGAAGTTTAATTTTGATTTACCCACTGCGGGTAATCTGCGCAAATTGCAACTCAATGAGTTGGAAGAACTTAGAAATGATGCCTGTGGGAATACCAAGATCTACAAGGAAAGGATGAAGCTGAAACATGATACGTCAATTTTGAGAAAATCATTTGAACCGGGTATGAAAGTCCTTTTATATAATTCCCGGTTACATCTCTTTCCAGGGAAGTTAAGAACTCGGTGGACTGGTCCATTCATTGTCCGGACTGTTTACTTTCATGGTGCTGTGGAAATTGAAAATCCCAAAAATGGGGATGTTTTCAAAGTTAATGGACAACGGTTGAAACCATTTCTTGAGCTCAAAGACAAACACACTGAAGAGATCCTTCTACAGGATCCCATTTACACTGAGTAGTCATCATCATCATCGTATTTACCCCAGTGCATTCTTTATTCATAACATTGAGGACAATGTTAGGTTTAGGTTGGGGGGGGGTGTATGCCGCTTAATCGCTTGCTTTTTATTTTTATTATATATATATTTTTTTTCTTTTCTTTCTTAAAAAATATATCTAGGATTCCTTGGTCCGGCTGAAGACGTTAAACTTAGCGCTTGTTGGGAGGCAACCCAATGGTTTCAAGTATTGTGCATTGCATGTGGGTCGTGTCAAAGCTTGATGTACTTCCTTCTGACATCAAGTTCATCATCGTGATGAAAATAAGGAAGGCCTTTGAACAAGAAATGAAAGTTAAACAATCACTGCCATTTGATGGTAGGAGCCTCTATGCCATTAAACGTAGAGCAAAGAGGCTAGGATGTTGCTACCGTTGTGCAAGATTGAACTGTAATTCAGTTCTTATGGAAAATGGAAAAAAGTGCAATGGATTAGTCTGGTCCTCATCGGGTAAGGAAAAAAGAAGACTACTGATACGGGAACCGCTGAGTAAGACCAAAGAAATTTGGTCTGAGACGGGTTACATCGGTAGGGACCAAAATGATTACTTGATGAGACAAGATGAAACATGGCCACAGTAGTCAATTCGTCTGGGAATCTGACGTTAAAAGACCCTCATGACGGTCCGAGGTGGACTAGCTTTTGTTGCATTTTCTTTGATGTCTTAGGTTTTTTTTTTTTTTTAAAGAAAATTCAGGAAAAAATTTTTTTTTTTCAAAGGAATTGAAGCAAATTGAAAATATATAAGGAATCTGGAATTTTCATACATTTGGAAGGAAGTAAAAAGAAAGTCCACTTTTTCTGAATGAAGAAGCTTATTAGAGGATTACCTAAATTTGTCCCTACTATATACACTTTACATTTCTTGAAGTTTGGATAGGAAGCTAAAATGGTTGCTTTCAGAATTTCTCTGAGGATTCGATGAGAACCTGAGATTTAGTTTACAAATATTTTCTCTCCTGGTTCATCAAAAGGAATTAATTCGGGCAAATTGAAAAAGGCTGCCTTTTGTTCGGGGATCAAAGTGCTTCTCCACGTTTCTTTGCAAAAAAAAAAAAAAAAAGTGATGAATAATGTTTTGTGACTAGTTTGGGTTCGTAGCCTTTTTAACTCGAGCTAGTAAGCCCGTAGGGGTATAACCATACCTAGTGCCCTAAAGCCATCTGGTTTGGGAGTCATTGGCCTAACGCTTGTTACATGGGTTAATTAGAAAGCTTAAGGGACCTGGGCATTGCACAGTCACATAAGATTAAAATGGTGTGTGTTCAAAAAAAAAAAATAATAATAATAATTAAAAAAAAAAAAGGGGAGAAGAATGGAGAAGTTTTCTGACCCTTAACAACAGTGTGAAGCCGTCATAGTAGCCTTGAGAGGAGGAATTTATTTTGGCTAGATTTTTGGGGGATCAGACGATTTAAAGAAGAATTCTGTTTAAGTGGCATTGGTGTGGAATATTCAAAACTAATAGTTCTGTATACATTTTTCACCGTGCACACAAGTTTTGGTATGAATTTGAGAAAGTTTTTGAAAATAGAATAGTGGACCGAATTTTGAAAAGTCTAAATTCTCGATCATTCCGGATTTCGAATGTATTCGATAGGAGTGGATTTTCTTTTGAGAAAAAAAAAAAATTTTTTTTTTTGGCTACTTTTGAAAAAAAAGAATTTTGTGGGTATATTCACTGCAAACCCTCACGAGGCACAACTCGTCCACTAGGGGGAACCTAGGGGTTTAAGGGCTTGTTGCATATGCTAAATGCAACCGAGAGTACCAGCGAAAGTGGTTTTGTCTTCATTCTTACTTGTTTTCTTAGATTAAGTCAAAGAACTTCAAACTTTTTATTCGCAACTTTTGCTAAGGGACTAGCAAAATGCTGGTTGGGGGGTGTGTTACGTCCATGAATTTGCACAATTTAGGCATCATTTTAGATTGGATTAGGGACTTAATTAGGTTAAATGCATCATTATTCATTTAATTTCATCATTTCATGCATTTTCACCTAATTATTGGAATTTATACAATTTTTGCACATTTTATGCATTAATTAAGAATGTTTGCAATTTTTCTCCGAAGAACCCCAGTTGGAGTAGAACTCTGTCCGGACGGGTTCCACTTCAATGTGGGCTCTTCAGTATTTGATGTGTTCAATCAGAATGTGCAGGAAATGAAATTAGTAGGACCCACAGAACCCTAGGATGATTTGGGTCCCACTGCTTGAAGATCCACACTCTTAGAGTTCATCTGCCCGTGGATCCCATCTGAAGATCAGCTAAGGCTTCCAGAAGATCTTATCTCATCCTATTGAACCAAGAAATATTCTTAGAGATAGAGTCCATTGCAAATTAAAATACAATCCCATTTTTCTCAAAATAGCCTATCTTAAAATGATCATAACTCTCAATCCAGACGTCGGATCAGTGCAAATGACCCACCGTTGGAAAGCTCTTTCAGAGTAGATATCCGTGGAGCCCAAGATTGCACAAATCGGAGCTAAAATGAGAAAGTTATGGGCCTGAGAAGTTGCATGTACATTTTTAGACGGGATTGCAATTGCATCTACACCATTGAAGTACAACTGTTGCACATTTCTTTGTGGAGCCCATAAGAAAATCAGATAAGAATGCTGAAAGCTTCCACTTCATCTTATCTCTAAATCTCTCTCATCTAAGGAGATAAACCCAATCAACATGCAGCTGATCTTATCTCTCAATCCACCAAAAAGAGGTCCAGATTCAATGAACCCAAGGAGCTAGAAAACTATAAAAGGAGGTCATGGGAGGCTCTTCCTCATTCCCAGCCAGATTTGGAAGTCCCAGATCTCTCTCTCTCTCTTCTCCACCTCTCCCTTCCATTAATTTCTATTTTTATTTTAAAGGTATTCTGGAGCCTTGTTCCAGAAACTAGGATCTAAAAGAGAGAATTCTGAGAGACCATTGTATAAGAAGAAGGAATCAATGAAGTTATTTTTGATGTTCTTTGCAATGGTGGGCTGAGTTTCTGATTAGAGCGAAAGATGAAGCTAAGTATTTTAATGTTCTAATTTATATTTATTATTTTACTCTTTTCTGATTGTCTCTTGTTAATGTGCTTTTAAAATATAATAATAGATCTGTCTTCATGCCAAAGGCAAACCTCTGATTTGTGTTCTTAATGAATAAATTTTGATCATTTATACTTACTTTGATAGATTATGCTTAGATCTATAGTTATCTTTGATAGTCTATGCTTAGTTTGATAGGTGATACTTAGGATGTTCATTCTTTTATGAGGTGAAGGAGGTCTTGGGTATTGATTTTGTTTTTCTTAATTAAAGTTGGTTTTTGCAATAGTCAAATCATCCGGATCAGAAACATTGACTTGTTTCTGATCTGAGTAATAATTGAGACAAAAGGGTAAATTAATAACATAAATTGGAATTTTAAATAATTTAGTGGATTCTGGCTGCTCTGATATATTTCTTATCATTATTATTAATTTATTTAGTTTCTAATTTGCATATCACATTTTTTTTATTATTGCTTTTCTTTTGAAAAAAAAATTCAGATTGTTAATTAAAAAGTTCAAAAGTGCTCTCTGTGGGATCGACCTGTATTTGCCACTGTCTCAACAAGACAACTGTGCATTTGCAGTTTTAAGTAGATTGATTAAATTCACATCAAGTTTTTGATGTGTTGCGTCCATGAATTTGCACAATTTAGGCATCATTTTAGATTGGATTAGGGACTTAATTAGGTTAAATGCATCATTATTCATTTAATTTCATCATTTCATGCATTTTCACCTAATTATTGGAATTTGTACAATTTTTGCACATTTTATGCATTAATTAAGAATGTTTGCAATTTTTCTCCGAAGAACCCCAGTTGGAGTAGAACTCTGTCCGGACGGGTTCCACTTCAATGTGGGCTCTTCAGTATTTGATGTGTTCAATCAGAATGTGCAGGAAATGAAATTAGTAGGACCCACAGAACCCTAGGATGATTTGGGTCCCACTGCTTGAAGATCCACACTCTTAGAGTTCATCTGCCCGTGGATCCCATCTGAAGATCAGCTAAGGCTTCCAGAAGATCTTATCTCATCCTATTGAACCAAGAAATATTCTTAGAGATAGAGTCCATTGCAAATTAAAATACAATCCCGTTTTTCTCAAAATAGCCTATCTTAAAATGATCATAACTCTCAATCCAGACGTCGGATCAGTGCAAATGACCCACCTTTGGAAAGCTCTTTCAGAGTAGATATCCGTGGAGCCCAAGATTGCACAAATCGGAGCTAAAATGAGAAAGTTATGGGCCTGAGAAGTTGCATGTACATTTTTAGACGGGATTGCAATTGCATCTACACCATTGAAGTACAACTGTTGCACATTTCTTTGTGGAGCCCATAAGAAAATCAGATAAGAATGCTGAAAGCTTCCACTTCATCTTATCTCTAAATCTCTCTCATCTAAGGAGATAAACCCAATCAACATGCAGCTGATCTTATCTCTCAATCCACCAAAAAGAGGTCCAGATTCAATGAACCCAAGGAGCTAGAAAACTATAAAAGGAGGTCATGGGAGGCTCTTCCTCATTCCCAGCCAGATTTGGAAGTCCCAGATCTCTCTCTCTCTCTTCTCCACCTCTCCCTTCCATTAATTTCTATTTTTATTTTAAAGGTATTCTGGAGCCTTGTTCCAGAAACTAGGATCTAAAAGAGAGAATTCTGAGAGACCATTGTATAAGAAGAAGGAATCAATGAAGTTATTTTTGATGTTCTTTGCAATGGTGGGCTGAGTTTCTGATTAGAGCGAAAGATGAAGCTAAGTATTTTAATGTTCTAATTTATATTTATTATTTTACTCTTTTCTGATTGTCTCTTGTTAATGTGCTTTTAAAATATAATAATAAATCTGTCTTCATGCCAAAGGCAAACCTCTGATTTGTGTTCTTAATGAATAAACTTTGATCATTTATACTTACTTTGATAGATTATGCTTAGATCTATAGTTATCTTTGATAGTCTATGCTTAGTTTGATAGGTGATACTTAGGATGTTCATTTTTTTATGAGGTGAAGGAGGTCTTGGGTATTGATTTTGTTTTTCTTAATTAAAGTTGGTTTTTGCAATAGTCAAATCATCCGGATCAGAAACATTGACTTGTTTCTGATCTGAGTAATAATTGAGACAAAAGGGTAAATTAATAACATAAATTGGAATTTTAAATAATTTAGTGGATTCTGGCTGCTCTGATCTATTTCTTATCATTATTATTAATTTATTTAGTTTCTAATTTGCATATCAAATTTTTTTTATTATTGCTTTTCTTTTGAAAAAAAATTCAGATTGTTAATTAAAAAGTTCAAAAGTGCTCTCTGTGGGATCGACCTGTATTTGCCACTGTCTCAACAAGACAACTGTACACTTGCAGTTTTAAGTAGATTGATTAAATTCACATCAAGTTTTTGGCGCCGTTGCCGGGGAGCCAATTCTGAATTTTTTTTTATTAAAATCTGAATTTTTTTTTAGTCATATTTAGGTTCATGAGCATACATAGGTTGCATTAGTTTGCATCATCCATACAATTGTATTTTACATCATTAGTTTTTATTTAGTTAGTTTTTCTAAAAAAAAATTTTTTTTTTCCTGATTTTTTTAATGATTTTTCTGATTTTCTTTTCATTTTATTGAATTTTCGGAATTTTTTTTAAGAGAAAAAAAAATAAAAAAATCTTTTAATTTCGAATTTCAGTAAGTAAAAAAAAAAAAAACCAAATTTCTAAATTAGATTAGATAGAATTTCAGATTTTTTAGGATTAGATTAGAGTTTCTTGTATTTTTCTACTAACTTTTGAATTTTGCATTTGAACTTCTAAAGTTGTTGAAATAAGTTTGAATTTCAAATCTGAAAATTATGATTAGATAAGATTTGATTAATTTGGATAGCTTTTCATTTTGAATTCTAATCATATCTTGCAACTTGAGTAGATAGGTTTGAATTTCTAATTTTCTAGATTAGATTAGATAGGATTTTGATTTTGGTTACTAATTTGAATTTGCTTGTAATAGAGTTTGGATTAACTTTGTCATCTTTTGATTTTTTTTTAATCTCTTTTTATAGATTAGGATAAGATTGCAACTTTTAGATTAGGTTAGATAGAGTTTTATTTTTCTGATTATCTTAGGTGATAAGATTTACTAATTTTTGAATTTTCTTTGGATAGGTTGCTTGTTTCAGGAGATTTGGATAGGTTGCTTGTGGGAACAGGAAACTGCTGGATTTGCTTTTAGGCAAACAAGATTGCTCTCAAAATTCAAAATTGGAAAATCAAATTGAAGTTAAAGATAAGCTTGCAAGAAGATAAGATTGCTTGGATTGGTTGTAAGATTCTCTATCTTTAACCCACGAATCTTTATCTGCAAGTGGGCTTGTGTGATTTAAATTTCCTCAAATTGTGATTGCTTGCTTGGCACACAAACTAAATTGGACCCACACACTTAGTTAAGGGCAGGCTATCCAAACAAGATAAGGACTGGATTTCATCACCAGATCCTTGCCCACCTAAGTCTAATCATTTCACACTAGCACCTAATTTAAATTAAAATCAAGTAGCAACGAGACCATAGGACTCGGGCTCAGTAGGACGAAGACCACTGACGGTTGCACCAGTTGTGTTCTTTGACCAAAGTTGATGTCTAGAAAAGCCTTTGCTCCTGAGAGTGTGACAGCTTGTCTGTTCAGGGTACTGGTTCTTAAGCGGGTTCATCCCCACCACTCCCTGGTGGCTCACCTGGTCAACTGAGGTTTCATAAGATCGAATTGGAGGCCCACGTGTTCTCTTCAACCAGTTAGGAGTTGTCTAGTGATCTAGGATAACCCTATGAACCTTCTTGTGCTCAATGATTGTGCATGACTGCTTGTGCATCATACTAGGATTATTAGGACCTTGCATGTAGGTTAGCTTTAGTTGCCTCCTTTTGTGTAAAAAAAAATATATATATATACTAAAACAAATTTGGCCAACCCTTTCCTCTTACATCATGGACCAATATGAATACATGAACAAGGGGGAACGCAATAATTATGATCATCCATGGAATAGTATGGCTGGATTTTTTTGCATATAATGGGCAATCTAGTGGGCAAGAAATTGATAGTGATCAACCGATGAGGGCCCCACATGATTACTCATATCCGACACAATCATTCCCTCCTAATATGGACATGTGGGGAAATGGGCTTTGTGAAATGGGTAACATGTTTGATTCAAGTTGGCAAAATTACTTTCCTTATAATTGGAACAATGGGCCCATTATGGATCAAGAATATTGTCCTCACAAGTTTACTCCGGGTGGGTTGTATGAGTATCCTTCCCAGGATATGCCATATGCACCCCCATCTTCATGGTCATATGCACCACTTAATCCTCCTCCACCCAAATGGTCATATGAACCACCACCACTACCACTGGAGGAATCTTCGGAGGATTTTCTTTCTATAACCAGACAAAATACACAATTCATGGCAACCAACATCAAAGCTATAGAAAGCCTAAAAATGCAAGCCCTAGAAAGACTAAACTCAATTAGTCTACTTGGAGAAAAAATCAATGCCATCCTTAGAGGTGAAGTAGAATTTCAGAGACATGATCCAACAATTATTGCAACTCCTACGTATGTGGATCACACAAATACAAATTGGATATCTGAGGATAACAATGAGCTTGTGGATGCGGGTATGATGGGTGAGCCGGCATCTGAGCTATATGGGTCTATGACAATAATACCTCTACAGGTTACCCAAATTAATCAGGATTTTGAGGATTCAATTGTTTTGGATTGCTCATACTATGAGATTCCTCATGAGATCCCATTGGATGATCCAATTAGATGCATTATTGACAAAGAAACACTTGTCTTTGTGGAAAATGATGTGGCAATGACTGTGCAACTAGATGATATCAGTCTTAAGGAAATTACCCATCCAACTCTTGAATTCCATAAATTGCCTGAAGACGGGGAAACCCATTGTTTAGAAAAATATTTAGAACTTGAGGAAATTGACCCGATTCAGACCCCTAAGTCTAAAATTTTCACTACACATGTGGCTTTGTTTACAGTTTCAAATCAAGAGGTTGCCACTAACATTTGTGTACCCATACCAGGGGAAACTGGAAAAATTAATTTTATAGAAATATTGGCATGGGAGGGCCAACCACCACCCCATTTCTCATTGCCACCTCTTTTCATAAAATTCAAAGATCCATTCTTAGGGGAGGAGGAGACATTCTTTATGGTGGTATTTTCTTCATCAAATCATAGGCAACATGTGGTTCTCATGTTCATTGAGCTCAATATTCTTATGCTTACATCCTTTTTAGTGCTTCTTGTGCTTTGTGTGAAGGAAAATTTCATTTGGGATCCGGGTGGACCCCAAGCTTTAGATCCAGTAGTGTACCTTTTTATTTTTAGTATTGTTTTTTTTTAGTAGAATAGCTTCTTTCCTTTTCATTAGGTGCTTACTTTCGCATTTCCCGCCATCATTTAATTATTCCCGATGTTATTTCATTCATTTCGATGTCGCATTCCATGTATAACATCGAGGACGATGTTTAGTTTAGGTTGGGGGGTGGGAACAAGCACACTTGTCCATTTATTTTTTTTTTAAAACTTTTTTTTTTCCTCAGTTTTTCCCTACTTCTCTATTTTTTTAGGTAAAATTTTTTATTTTTTTTCAAATTTTATTTTATTTTATTTAGTTTTTTTTTCAGGAAAAGAATTTTTCAAAGGAATTGAAGCAAATTGAAAATATATAAGGAATCTGGATTTTTCGTACTTTTGGACGGAAGTAAAAAGAAAGTCTACTTTTTCTGAATGAAGAAGCTTATTAGAGGATTACCTAAATTTGTCCCTACTATATACACTTTACATTTCTTGAAGTTTGAATAGGAAGCTAAAGTGGTTGCTTTCAGAATTTCTCTGAGGATTCGATGAGAACCTGATATTTAGTTTACAAATATTTTCTCTCCTGGTTCATCAAAAGGAATTAATTCGGGCAAATTGAAAAAGGCTGCCTTTTGTTCGGGGATCAAAGTGCTTCTCTACGTTTCTTTGCAAAAAAAAAAAAAAAAAGTGATGAATAATGTTTTGTGACTAGTTTGGGTTCGTAACCTTTTTAACTCGAGCTAGTAAGCCCGTAGGGGTATATCCATACCGAGTGCCCTAAAGCCATCTGGTTTGGGAGTCATTGGCCTAACGTTTGTTACATGGGTTAATTAAAAAGCTTAAGGGACCTGGGCATTGCACAGTCACATAAGATTAAAATGGTGTGTGTTCAAAAAAAAAAAAAAAAAAGAAGAAGAAAGAAAAAGAAACAAAAAAATAATAAAAAAGAAAAAAAAGGGGAGAAGAATGGAGAAGTTTTCTGACCCTTAACAACAGTGTGAAGCCGTCATAGTAGCCTTGAGAGGAGGAATTTATTTTGGCTAGATTTTTGGGGGATCAGACGATTTAAAGAAGAATTCTGTTTAAGTGGCATTGGTGTGGAATATTCGAAACTGATAGTTATGTATACATTTTTCACCGTGCACACAAGTTTTGGTATGAATTTGAGAAAGTTTTTGAAAATAGAATAGTGGACCGGATTTTGAAAAGTCTAAATTCTTGATCATTCCGGATTTCGAAAGTATTCGATAGGAGTGGATTTTCTTTTGAAAAAAAAAAAAAAATTTTTTTTTTTGGCTACTTTTGAAAAAAAAGAATTTTGTGGGTATATTCACTGCAAACCCTCACGAGGCACAACTCGTCCACTAGGGGGAACCTAGGGGTTTAAGGGCTTGTTGCATATGCTAAATGCAACCGAGAGTACCAGCGAAAGTGGTTTTGTTTTCATTCTTACTTGTTTTCTTAGATTAAGTCATAGAACTTCAAACTTTTTATTCGCAACTTTTGCTAAGGGACTAGCAAAATGCTGGTTGGGGGGTGTGTTACGTCCATGAATTTGCACAATTTAGGCATCATTTTAGATTGGATTAGGGACTTAATTAGGTTAAATGCATCATTATTCATTTAATTTCATCATTTCATGCATTTTCACCTAATTATTGGAATTTGTACAATTTTTGCACATTTTATGCATTAATTAAGAATGTTTGCAATTTTTCTCCGAAGAACTCCAGTTGGAGTAGAACTCTGTCCGGACGGGTTCCACTTCAATGTGGGCTCTTCAGTATTTGATGTGTTCAATCAGAATGTGCAGGAAATGAAATTAGTAGGACCCACAGAACCCTAGGATGATTTGGGTCCCACTGCTTGAAGATCCACACTCTTAGAGTTCATCTGCCCGTGGATCCCATCTGAAGATCAGCTAAGGCTTCCAGAAGATCTTATCTCATCCTATTGAACCAAGAAATATTCTTAGAGATAGAGTCCATTGCAAATTAAAATACAATCCCGTTTTTCTCAAAATAGCCTATCTTAAAATGATCATAACTCTCAATCCAGACGTCGGATCAGTGCAAATGACCCACCGTTGGAAAGCTCTTTCAGAGTAGATATCCGTGGAGCCCAAGATTGCACAAATCGGAGCTAAAATGAGAAAGTTATGGGCCTGAGAAGTTGCATGTACATTTTTAGACGGGATTGCAATTGCATCTACACCATTGAAGTACAACTGTTGCACATTTCTTTGTGGAGCCCATAAGAAGATCAGATAAGAATGCTGAAAGCTTCCACTTCATCTTATCTCTAAATCTCTCTCATCTAAGGAGATAAACCCAATCAACATGCAGCTGATCTTATCTCTCAATCCACCAAAAAGAGGTCCAGATTCAATGAACCCAAGGAGCTAGAAAACTATAAAAGGAGGTCATGGGAGGCTCTTCCTCATTCCCAGCCAGATTTGGAAGTCCCAGATCTCTCTCTCTCTCTTCTCCACCTCTCCCTTCCATTAATTTCTATTTTTATTTTAAAGGTATTCTGGAGCCTTGTTCCAGAAACTAGGATCTAAAAGAGAGAATTCTGAGAGACCATTGTATAAGAAGAAGGAATCAATGAAGTTATTTTTGATGTTCTTTGCAATGGTGGGCTGAGTTTCTGATTAGAGCGAAAGATGAAGCTAAGTATTTTAATGTTCTAATTTATATTTATTATTTTACTCTTTTCTGATTGTCTCTTGTTAATGTGCTTTTAAAATATAATAATAAATCTGTCTTCATGCCAAAGGCAAACCTCTGATTTGTGTTCTTAATGAATAAACTTTGATCATTTATACTTACTTTGATAGATTATGCTTAGATCTATAGTTATCTTTGATAGTCTATGCTTAGTTTGATAGGTGATACTTAGGATGTTCATTTTTTTATGAGGTGAAGGAGGTCTTGGGTATTGATTTTGTTTTTCTTAATTAAAGTTGGTTTTTGCAATAGTCAAATCATCCGGATCAGAAACATTGACTTGTTTCTGATCTGAGTAATAATTGAGACAAAAGGGTAAATTAATAACATAAATTGGAATTTTAAATAATTTAGTGGATTCTGGCTGCTCTGATCTATTTCTTATCATTATTATTAATTTATTTAGTTTCTAATTTGCATATCACATTTTTTTTATTATTGCTTTTCTTTTGAAAAAAAATTCAGATTGTTAATTAAAAAGTTCAAAAGTGCTCTCTGTGGGATCGACCTGTATTTGCCACTGTCTCAACAAGACAACTGTGCACTTGCAGTTTTAAGTAGATTGATTAAATTCACATCAATATCATTTCCCCTTTCTCTATTGGAATTTTGCTCATTTGATGTCATTGCAGGTTTTCTGTATTTGATTCAGAAATCGGCCTCGCGCATGCACGGCTAAGCCGTGAAATGTGCTACGGCTAAGCCGTAAAACACACTACGGCTGAGCCGTGACCTAACAGTGAACCAAACCGTAGATCAATACAGGGTGACGCCTGAAAATAACTGAGAGTATGTAATTCTGCGACTCTTCTACGGCTCAGCCACGGCTAAGCCGTACAGCCTTCTACGGCTAGGCCGTAAGAAGCATACGGTTGAGCCGTAGGGTTAGCTACGGCTGAGATGGCTGACCTGAATAGTAAGAAAGATAAGAAAAGAAAGAGACTTTTAGGACCTTTAAGGTAGAAGGTAGGCAACTTCGACTTACCTAATGGGACATGATAAATTGCGTGAATGATATCGAGGGCTGCGAATCATTCATGTTCGTTATCTAGTTGTTAAGCACTTTCCTATGGGTGTTGGTTTAAGGGAATTCAGTGCACCAGCTGCTACAATGCAACACTAGACAACGGTGCAGCGGATAACTTAAATTACATCATTATGCACGGTTAGAAACACTGAATAATTAGATTAGAGTTGGCTAGTAAATGAAGGTGATTCGATATGGTAAGATTTGCTTGCATAACATGTTGTATTCCGATCATTGATCTCCACTCTTTATCAGGATCATTGCATGTAACATCGAAAGTTGTACTATGTGTCCACCTTGAGTATGTATGTATGTAATCACATTTACACGTATAAGACATGTACTCGGATATGCATGCAGGATATGCTTGTCACGATCTATTCAGGGTTTGCATGATTGACTTTGTATAGTCGAACACTACTTAGCTTCAGCCTTAGGATCTCGACGGGGTGAATTTGGCATAGTTTTGAAGGCCTTGCTGCAGTAAGGAAACGTCTTGGGGAATCCGGACCCCAGGAACCCGAGACCCATTTGTACCCTGGCCCGGACAATGGTGTTCTCTGCACAGATATAAGATCCCTCTTTTGGGAGTATATGGTAATGTAGTCGCCAACTAGTTATGTACACAATATGTAAACATTGATTCACATGGCATGTTTCTTTCTTGCATGACTGCTTAGTATATGATTATGCCCTATTATGATTTTCAATGATGTTCTTTATTCTATTAAACACAACATATGTTAAATTGTTATGGTTTATACTTTGCTGAATCGTTGTATTTATGAGTTGTTCTTGGTGTTGCAGGCTTAGATACTCCTGCCGACCCCTCGTTGGTAGGCCAGACTCGTAGTGAGGCCCCCAGGGTCCCATCAGGCCTAGAGGAGTGGATGTAGTCACTCCACCGGAGAGCGCTTAGACATGCATTGCATAGAAGTCTTCCTAATTTGAGATCTGCCACACTTAGTTTCATCATGATTTGTACATGGTTATTTTGGTCATTTCATAAACCTTTATCTATATATGTTAGTTCTGTTTTCGTATTCTCTCCTTGCATTGTTTAGTGTGATGTTTTGATATCTACAGCTTCCGCGTACATGTTTGGCACTTGTGAACCTTCCCTTGTGCGTGTGCATTTAGACCGGGTCCACGTGTACAGGCACATGAGTACGTGTGTCATCGGTTTAGCTTTTGCTAACCCCCGAACTCTTGGGCTCGGGTTGTGACATACGTATTATATGGTATCAGAGCGTTTTTGCTCTAGATGATAAGCTTGTATGCATGTAGGAACGTGGTGAGGATACGATTATCTCGTTGTGTTTTTCTAGATTTTGGGGATCTGTTGGGTGGAATGTTTTGTGTTTGTTTGTGTCTTATGCTTTCCCATTTTACAGGATACGGCATCAAGTTCAGGTCCTCAGCATAATGCCAGCAATAACGAGAGCGGTTCCGCACCGTCACCACAGGTGATGAGCACCGATGAGCGTATCCTTATATCGTTCCAGTCCATGCAGGCTCAGTCACAGTCGATGCAGAATTTGTAGGCACAGGTCGCAATAATGTTAGACAGGCAAAGCCAGGCACCGGCCCAGTCGCATGTGGACCAGCAGGTGGTCTTTTAGTCGAGAGAGAACGACCCAAACGCCTTCTATGATAAATTTCGCAAGCAAGGAGCTACGGAGTGCTATGGGACAGAGGAGCCACTCAAGGCGGAGCAGTGGCTAGAGTAGACAGAGGATGTATTTGAGACTGTCGTGTGCACGAACATGCAGAGGGTTGGTCTAGCAGCCTCTATGTTCAGGGACGTCGCAAAGACCTGGTGGAAGAGCGTGAAGGACTTGTACAGAGACATGCCCAGTGCGACCGTT
This sequence comes from Sextonia rubra, assembly GCA_037013555.1. Classification (NCBI taxonomy): domain Eukaryota; kingdom Viridiplantae; phylum Streptophyta; class Magnoliopsida; order Laurales; family Lauraceae; genus Sextonia; species Sextonia rubra. The sequence continues at coordinate 37,663,511 of JASUAD010000008.1, forward strand.
TGGGGGACGTTCAAGCAATAATTTCGGAGGAAGTTTATTCCGGCTCATGTGTTTAGAGCCAAGGAAGTCGAGTTCGTAGCCCTTCGTCAGCAGCAGACGACCGTGGCAGAGTATGTGAATAAGTTCACCCAGTTATCGCATTTTGTTCCTGATTTGATCAACACCAATGAAAGGAAGGTGAACCGGTTTGTCGAAGGTCTGCATCCTCGGTATATGCACCATGTGACTACTTTCCAGCAACCAGCTACGTTTGATGATTCAGTGAACAGGGCCTAATCTGCTGAGGCCATCCACCAAGCTGAAAGAGCCGTTGATCCTAAGCGTCAGCCACCATTTAGTGCAAGAGGACAGGTACAGAAGAAGATGCGAGGCTAGCAGGGTAATTCCAGTTCTGCTAGTTTGACCTGTGAGCACTGTGGTAAGGGCCACAAGTCCGCAGTTTGTTAGAGGAAGACAGGAGCTTGTTTTATCTGCAGTTCCAAGAAGCATATGATGGCCAGTTGTCCCAGATATAAGGCTTCCTAACCTCCACCATCTAGTAATACAATTGTTGCAGCTTCTAGCAGATCTAGTGTGTCCACAGCTCCAAGCAAATCCCAGTCAGCGCGTTCAGGCCCGAGACAGCCACGACAGACAGCTCGTGCGTATGCAGCTACCCATGAGAGTGCCAAAGATCCACAAGTGGTTGAAGATACTATTCTGATTTTGCACGTTTAGGCATTAACATTGTTCGATTCGGGGTTTACGTGGTCATATGTAGCACCTCATTTTACGGAGCGGTTATAGCAGCCGCCGAAACCGTTGCCATATGTGTTGGTTGTATCCACCCCAGTTGGCAAGCGAGTGGAGTGTAGTGTATACTACCCCCATTACGACGTGCAGATTGCAGGTCATCAGTTGCATGTTGATTTGATCTTGCTGTCGATGTTGGACTTCAACGTGATCTTTGGAATGGATTGGCTCGCTCGATATCGTGCCTGTGTTAACTGTTACAACAGGAAGATTTTCTTCGATTTAGGCAAGGGCTTCCGTTTCGAGGGCAGTCAGAAGGGATGCCCCATGCATGTGATTTTTGCGTGTCAAGCAGATCGGTTAATACGTAAAGGGTGTGAAGGCTTCATTGCCTTTATCTCGGCGAAAACAGTGACGAAGCAGCTAGGTGAGATTCAGGTGGTCTGTGACTTCCCAGATGTCTTTCCGGATGTTGTGCCAGATCTACCCCCGGTTCGAGACGTAGAGTTTGCCATTGACCTTGCTCCAGCTGAATTGTCAAAGTTGAAGAAACAATTGCAGGAGCTTTTGGACAAGGGTTTCATTCGCCCGAGCGTCTCACCTTGGGGAGCGCCAGTGTTATTTGTCAAGAAGAAGGATGGTATCTTTCGGATGTGTATCGACTACTAGCAGCTGAACAGAGTGACCATAAAGAATAAGTATCCCCTCCCTCGGTTTGATGAGTTGTTTGATTAACTTCAGGGTGCAGCTTTTTTCTCGAAGATTGATTTGAGATCTGGATATCACCAGTTAAGGGTCAAGGAAGATGACATCCCTAAAACTGCCTTCAGGACTCGGTATGGATATTATGAATTCCTCGTGATGCCTTTTGGACTAATCAATGCACCTGCAGCGTTTATGGCTTTGATGAATCAGATCTTTGCTCCTTTCTTGGACCAGTTCATCGTTGTTTTTATTGATGATATTCTGATATATTCTAAGTCAGCCGAGGAGCATAGGGAGCACTTGAGAAAAGCCTTGTCATTGTTGAGAGAGCATTGCTTGTTTGCCAAGTTGTCGAAATGTGATTTTTGGCTTGAGTAGGTGGCATTTTTGAGTCATATCATTTCACGAGAGGGATTGGCAGTTGATCCATCGAAAGTAGAGGCAGTTGTAAATTGGCCTAGCCCTAAGACAATGATAGAAGTTCGGAGTTTCCTTGGTCTAGGAGGTTACTATCGTCGATTTGTCCAGGATTTTGCTAAGATCTCCTCCCATTTGACTTGAGTGACTCGGAAAAACGTGCTGTTTGAATGGATTGAGGAATGTGAAGCTAGTTTCCGGACTTTGAAAGAGAAGTTGACTACAGCTCCAGTGTTAGCCTTGCCAGATGGTAATGAATGGTTCGTGATATATTTAAATGCCTCTCGAGTTGGTCTAGGCTGTGTGTTGATGCAGCACGGGAAGGTAATTGCCTATGCATCGAGACAGCTGCGAGAACATGAGAAGAATTATGCCACCCACGATTTAGAATTGGTAGCCATCGTGCTTGCATTGAAGCCTTGGAGACATTATCTGTATGGCGTGAGATTTGAGGTACATTTTGATCATCACAGTTTGCAGTACTTATTCATGCAGCAGGAGCTGAACATGAGACAGCGCAGATGGCTTGAGCTCATCAAAGATTATGACTTCTCGATCAAATATCAGCCAGGAAAAGGGAACGTGGTGGCAGATGCACTGAGCAGAAAAGCAGAGTTTGTGCAAATGTTGAGCAGTTTTCTTTTAATGTTCCATGATCTACTTGTTGAGGTGAAACTCGTGGATGAGTATTTGACTTTGGCTAGTATGCTAGTTTTTCAGCCTGAGATGATTCAGCAGATGAAAGACAAGCAATTTGAAGATCTCACTTTGAAGCGCATTCATGACCACATGGGAGATAGACCTGATTTTAGACTGGAGGATGGTGTGCTCTATTTTCGGAACAGGTTGTGTGTGCTAGCAGTTGATTATTTCAAGGAGAAACTGATGAATGAAGCACACTATGCCAGATATGCGATGCACCCAGGCAGCACAAAGATGTATCGGAATCTCAAAGATCGCTTTTGGTGGAACAATATGAAGAGAGAAGTAGCAGGGTTTGTTGCTCGATGTTTGACATGCCAGAAGGTGAAAGCAGATGATCAGAGACCTCCAGGCTCGTTGCATCCCTTGCATTTACCGCAGTGGAAGTGGGAACACATTACGATGGACTTTGTTTCAGGATTACCTCCGACGAGCAGGAAGAACAACGCCATTTGGGTCATTGTAGATCGATTGACGAAGTCAGCCCATTTCATTCCATTTCGAAAGGGTATGATGTTTTCAGAGATGGCGAGGAAGTTCGTAGATGAGATCGTCAGGCTCCATGGTACGCCCGTATCGATTGTATCCGACCGTGACAGCCGCTTTGTTTCTTCGTTTTGGTGAGCTTTCCAAGAGGCTATGGGTACAAAATTGAGCTTCAGCAGGCATATCACCCACAGGCGGATGGACAATCAGAGCGGATGATTCAGACCTTGGAGGACATGTTACAAGCCAGTGTGTTGAGCTATGAGAAAGAATGGGATCTCCATCTCTCGTTGTGTGAATTTGCCTACAATAACACTTCCACGAGAGTATCGGGATGGCACTATATGAAGCTTTGTATGGACGCAAATGTAGAAGCCCGGTATGTTGAGAAGTTGGAACTTGGAGTTTTCACGGACTGACGATCATCGCTGAAACTACAGAGAAGGCACAGAAAGCAATTGAGAATTTGAAAGTTGCTCGGTTGAGACAGAAGAGTTATGCAGACACTCGCAAACGGCCATTAGAGTTTCAAGTTGGTGAGTGGGTTTTTCTGAAGGTCTCGCTGATGAAGGGTACGATCCGTTTCGGCCAGAAAGGTAAGTTAGCTCCACGATATATCGGACCGTTCGAGATCAAGAGCCGGATTGGTAATCTGGCATACCGATTAGCTCTTCCTGTGGAGTTTTCAGGAGTGCATGAGGTTTTCCATGTTTCGATGCTTGAGAAATATGTTCATGATCCTTCCCATGTCATTCGTTACGATGATGTTCAGATCCAGCCGAATGTTGCATACGTTGAGCGACCGCTCCGTATCGTGGGAACCCGAGAGCAGATACTCTGCACCAGGACAATTCGATGGGTCAAAGTGCTTTGGGAGCATCACAGTCCAGATAAAGCTACATGGGAGTTAGAGGAGCAGATGGTGTGTCAGTATCCTGAGCTGTTTATGTAGGTATGAGTGTGTTCATTCCGAGGACAGAATGATTCTCAAGTAGGGGAGGATGTAACACTTCGACCCAGCTTGACCTCGTTTAGCGACTAATTAATGTTATTTTAGTTGTTAGTTGTGTTTTGCTTGTAATTTGATTTCGTTGCGGGTCATGGATAGGTAGTTGGGTTGAGTTTGACCTGGATTAGGTAAGACCAAGCCCTTTTTCGTAAGTTTAGCTTTTCTAAGACATGATCATTTTCGCATCATCTTGATGTCAACACGCGTCTTTCGTTGCGCTCGTTAATTCTCGCAACTACGTCGTTTGCAACCGATGTCGTATGATTCCATTGGACCAGGATTTGACTTGAACTGTAAATTGGGTTATACATTAGACTTGTTTGTAATTTGAACTTTAATCTTATCTTATATAAGAGCCATTCCACTGACTTCTCTCTCTCACTCTCTTCTCTTTTCTCACGTGAGAGCTTCCATCTCTCTCTCGATTTCTTCTCCTTCTCGATCAAGCTAAGGAAGAGGAAGCAGTGCCTTGGCTCTTGATTTCTCTGTTGTGGTGAGTCTAAGATGAGCTTTGGGTTTTGAAGGTTTCTTCCATCTCCCTCATCTTCTTCTTCTTGTTTCCATGATTCCATGACTATGTTCATGATGTCTCTTTCTCTTTCTCATGCATGCATGATAGCAGTGAGTGGTGTTGGATGTGAATGAGCCCAAGGATAGCAATTGGTGCATTTAAACTTCATTAAGGCAAGTATAAGCATAATATGTATGAACCCATGTTGGTATTTACTTGATTTTATTTAATTCACATGAGTTGCAGGGAAAACATGTTTACAGCCCAATTTGATATCATTTCCCCTTTCTCTATTGGAATTTTGCTCATTTGATGTCATTACAGGTTTTCTGTATTTGATTCAGAAATCAGCCTCGCGCATGCACGGCTAAGTCGTGAAATGTGCTATGGCTAAGCCGTAAAACATACTATGGCTGAGCCGTGACCTAACAGTGAACCAAACCGTAGATCAATACAGGGTAACGCCTGAAAATAACTGAGAGTATGCAATTCTGCAACTCTTCTACGGCTCAGCCACAGCTAAGCCGCACAGCTTTCTACGGCTAAGCCATAAGAAGCATACGGTTGAGCCGTAGGGTTAGCTACGGCTGAGATGGCTGACCCGAATAGTAAGAAAGATAAGAAAAGAAGGAGACTTGTAGGACAAGGAAGGCAACTTCAACTTGCCAACGGGACATGATAAATTGCGTAAATGATATCAAGGGCTGCGAATCATTCATGTTCGTTTTCCAGTTGTTAAGCACCTCCCCATAGGTGTTGGTTTAGGGGAATGCGGTGCACCAGCTGCTACAATGCAACACTAGACAACGGTGCAGCGGATAACTTAAAACTACATCATCATGCATGGTTAGAAACACTGAATAATTAGATTAGAGTTGGCTAGTAAATGAAGGTGATTCGATATGGTAAGATTTGCTTGCATAACATGTTGTATTTCGATCATTGATCTCCACTCTTTATCAGGATCATTGCATGTAACATCAAAAGTTGTACTATGTGTCCACCTTGAGTATGTATGTATGTAATCACGTTTACACGTATAAGACATGTACTCGGATATGCATGCAGGATATGCTTGTCACGATCTACTCAGGGTTTGCATGATTGACTCTGTATGGTAAGGCACTACTTAGCCTCAGCCTTAGGATCTCGGCGGGATGAATTTGGCATAGTTTTCATGACCTTGCTGCAGTAAGGAAACGTCTTGGGGAATCCGGACCCTAGGAACCCGAGACTCATTTGTACCCTGGCCCGGACAATGGTGTTCTCTGCACAGATATAAGATCCCTCTTTTGGGAGTATATGGTAATGTAGTCACCAACTAGTTATGTACACAGTATGTAAACATTGATTCACATGGCATGTTTTTTTCTTGTATGACAGCTTAGTATATGATTATGCCCTGTTATGATTTTCAATGATGTTCTTTATTCTATTAGACACAGCATATGTTAAATTGTTTTGGCTTATCCTTTACTGAATCGTTGTATTCATGAGTTATTCTTGGTATTGCAGGCTCAGATACCCCTGCGACCCCTCGTTGGTAGGCTAGACTCGTAGTGAGGCCCCTAGGGTCCCATCAGGCCTAGAGGAGTGGATGTAGTCACTCCATCGGAGAGCGCCTGGACATGCATTGCATAGGAGTCTTCCTAATTTGAGATCTGTCACGCTTGGTTTCATCATGATTTGTACATGGTTATTTTGGTCATTTCGTAAACCTTTATCTATATATGTTAGTTCTGTTTTCGTATTCTCTCCTTGCATTGTTTAGTGTGATGTTTTGATATCTACAGCTTCCACGTACATGTTTGGCACTTGTGAACCTTCTCTTGTACGTGTGCATTTAGACCAGGTCTACATGTACAGGCATGGGAGTACGTGTCATCGGTTTGGCTTTTGCTAACCCCCGAACTCCTAGGTTCGGGTTGTGACATTTATCTCATATAAGACCTCAACCACCAACTTTCTCTCCTTCATCGATTTTCTTCTCACTCCAGTCTCGTCCCCTCTTGTTTCTCCTTTCTTCTTATCGATCAGGCCAGGGAGGGAGCATTTGTGCATGTTTACTCCTGCTTTTTCACTCGTGATTGGTTGAAGGTGAGCTATGGGTTTTGCTTTTCTTCTTTTTCTTCATGGTAACTACTGTTATATGCACTCACGCCTCTCGTTTCTTTTTCTTTTGCATGCATGGGTGTTAGATCCTTGTTAAGACGTGTGAATTGAGCCCAAGGACAACTTAGAGCTTGTTAGGACTCATTTAAGGCAAGTATAAGCATGATTTGTATGAACCATATGGGTAGATGTTTGATTATGATTAATTCGTGTAATCTTGCATGTGAATGAAGTTACAACCCATCTTATGTTAGTCTCTATTTGTTTCATGTGATTTTTCATTTTTGTATACATTCAGTTGTCTTTAGAACAGATTTAAAAAATGACCCCGTGCAGTCTATGGCTAAGCCGTAACTGTACTATGGCTCAGAGTCCAGAAACATGTATGACCCAGTTTTCTTCTATGATTAGGTCATGGCTAAGCCGTACATTGCACTACTGCTAAGCCGTAGCTCAGTCGTGACCCAGCTGTAGATCAGTACAGGGTGGAATTTTCTGGATTAATTGGGAGTCAGCATTTGTACAGATCTTCTACGACCCAACCATGTCTAAGCCGTCAACTGTTCTACGGCTCAGCGAGTGGTAGAACAAAATATGGTTGAACCGTAAAAGCGGATGAATAGTGAAGGGAACCGTGGTTGAGCCGCAGTGCATATTACGGCTAAGCCGTATGTTCACCTACGGCTAAGCTGTACCAACCTTGATAAATGAATAAAAAGGATATGATTAAGGAAGGGACCTGATGTGGCCTTCATGTTAGAATGTAGATAACCTAAACCTGCTCAATAAAATGTACGAATGGCATGAATGATCTCGAGGGCTGCGATTCATTCATGTACGTTATCCAGTTGTTAAGCACCTCCCCATGGGTGTTGGTTTAAGGGACTTCGGTGTACATTCAAGATACAATGAATACTAGACAACGGTGCATTGGACAACTTAAAACTACATCATCATGTACGGTTAGTAACACTAGATAACTAGATAGGATTGGCTAGTAAAAGATCTAATTCCCTCAAAGTAATCTGATTTGCATTACATCTTGGCTTCGGTATTGCCCTCTTATCCGCGTTCTGCGCTGGGGTAATGATTGGATATTTCCTAGTTCTATCCATGGTTAATCCCGGGTGGAACAATGGTCTTACATGTTCAATACTAACCGTTTGATTCATGTGAGTTGAGATGCCTTCATCTTTTTGTTATCTTGCTTGTTTCTGTATACTCGATTGGCATCCATTATATCGTTTGATCTGGTAAGTTTTGATTTTCTTGTTTAGTTTGATTTGTATGATTAGTCTAACTGATATGACCACTTGAGTTATCTGATATATGCCTGACATGATATGCACGTCACGTTCTGATAAGTTATGCACATTATGATATGCACGTTATGATAAGATATGCATGTTCTTATATTTGTTTGATCCCATATGGTTCGGCACTACTAAGCCTTAGCCTCAGGATACCTAATGGGGTTGAATTTAGCGTAGTTTATACGGCTTCGCTGCAGTGAGTTCATATCTTAGGGATTCCGAACCCTAGGAAACCGAAACCCATCTGGCCCATGGTGTTCTCAGCACGGATATAGGATCCCTTTTTGGGGGCATTTGGCATATGTAGTACCCACCCAGTATGTACATGTTATGTATACATTGATTCTAAGAGCATGTTTTAATTTGAATGCATGACTACCTAGAATATGATATTGAAATGCTATGATTTCTCTAATATCATTTATTCTCTTAGATACCACATGTGTTAACTGGTTATTACTTATACTTTGCTGAATCGTTGTATTCACAAGTTGTCCTTGGTGTTGCAGGCTTAGACCCCTCGACTGAGTCCTCGTCGGTCATTCAGATTGCAAGGGAAACTTTAGCTGTCCCTTCAGGTTCGCAGAGTGTGTGTATTCACTCCACCGGAGTACAACAGTATCATACATGCATATCGTCTTCTTTTCATGTCATTGGTTTTATTCCTGTTCTGTATGTTTGTGATTTGATTCACCTTGTATATTCCAACCTTTATGTACATCATTCAATTGGTTTTCCTGTATTTTTAGTGTTACGGTTTGATACCTACAGCTTCCGCGTACATGTTTTGTACGTGTGAATTTTCCTTGTGCGTGTACATTTAGACTAGGTCTAAGTGCATATGCACGGGAGTACGTGTGTCCCTGGTTAGGCTTTTGCTAACCCCCGATCTCCTGGGCTTGAGTTGTGACATACGTATTGTATGGTTTCAGAGCATCGTTGCTTTAGTTGATAAGCATGTATGCCACCCTTGACTTAAAACTAGCCATTATCGTGTTTGCTTTGAAGCTTTAGAACATTATCTGTATGGCGTGAAATTTGAGGTACATTCAGATCATCACAGATTAGAATACTCATTCACGTAGCATGAGTTGAACATGAGGTAATGCAGATGGCTTGAATTCATTAAGGATTATGATTTTCCAATCAAGTATCATCCAGGAAAAGGCAATGTGGTGGCAGATGTGCTGAGTAGGAAGTCAGAGACTGTAAATGTGTTAGACAATTTCCTTTTAGTTATGCATGATAAACCTGTCGAGGTGAGATTGGTAGACAACTATGTGATGTTAGCCACTACTCTTGTTTTTTAGCCCGAGGTGATTCAACAAATTAAGGACCGGCAATTTGCAGATTTGACCTTGCAGCTAATCCGTGATCATATCGGAAATTGACCGACTTCCTACTGGAGGACGGTGTACTGTATTTTCAGAATAGATTGTGTGTATCAGCACTTAATGACTTGAAGGAGAAGTTGATGACAGAGGCACACTATACTCGATATGTGATGCACCCAGAAAGTATGAAGATGTACCAAAACTTAAAGGATTGATTTTGGTGGAACAATATGAAAAGAGAAATCGCAGGGTTCGTCGCTAGGTGCTTGACATGTCAGAAGGTGAAAGTAGATCGTCAGAGGCCTTCAGGTTCATTACACCCATTATATATACCACAGTGGAAACGGGAACACATTACCATGGATTTCGTTTCTAGCTTACCTCCGACGAGTAAGAAGAATAATGCCATTTAGGTGATAATAGATCGACTAACAAAGTCAGCCCATTTCATTCCATTTAAGAAGGGTATGACCTTTTCAAAAATGGCTAAGAAATTCGTTGATGAGATTGTAAGACTACATGGTACGCCCGTGTCAATTGTGTTCGATCGTGATAGTCGTTTCGTTTCATCTTTCTGGAAAGCATTTCAAGACGCTATGGTATCAAGTTGGTTTCAGCACAACGTATTGCCAGCAGACAGATGGACAATTGAAATGGACAATTCAGACTTTAGAGGACATGTTATGGGCAAGTGTATTGAGCTTTGAGAAGGAATGGGATGCACATCTTTCACTGTGCGAATTTGCCTATAACAACATTTTCTATGAGAGTATTGGTATGGCTCCATATGAAGCCTTGTATGGACGCAAATGTCGAAGCCCGATATACTGGGAAGAAGTTGGGACGAGATTATCTCCGAAATGACTGAGAAGGTATAGAAGGCAATAAAGAATTTGAAGGTTGCTTGGTCGAGATGAGAGAGTTATGCAGATAACCATCGAAGAGCTTTGGAGTTTCAAGTTGGAGATTGGGTTTTTCTGAAGGTCTCGCTGATGAAGGGTACTATACGTTTTGGCCAGAAAGGCAAGTTAGCTCTAAGATACGTGGGTTTGTTCGAGATTAAGAGTTGAATCGGTGATTTGGCTTACAGGTTAGCTCTTCCAGTGGAGTTCTCTGGAATACATAACGTCTTTGATGTGTCGATGCTCAGCAAGTATGGTCGAGACCCTACCCATGTCATTCTATAAGACGATGTGCAAATACAGCCAAATGCAACCTACATTGAGTGTCCGCTCCGTATCGTGGGAACCAAAGAGCAAATTTTACATACTAGAATAATTGGACGAGTCAAAGTGCTATAGGAACATCACAATCCTGACGAAACCACTTAGAAACTGGAAGAACGGATGGCGTGACAATATCCCCACCTCTTTACAAAGGTACGTGTTCATTCCGAGGACGGAATGATTCTTTAGTAGGGGAGGATGTAACACTCCGACCCAACTTAATCTGGTTTAGCGACTAATTAATGACGAATTAGTTGTTGCATGTGTTTTGACTTTATTCTTGTTTAATTTCGGGTCAGGGTTAGGTAGTTGAGTTGAGTTTACCCTGGATTAGGTAGACATGAGCTTTTTTTCGTAATTCTAAATTTTGTAAGACGTTGTCATTCATGAATCATCTTGGCGTCAACATGTGTATTTCGTCAAGCTTGTTGATTCTCGTAACTACCTCGTATGCTAATGACTTCGTTTGATTCCATTGGAGCTTAATTGACTCAAACTGTAATTATCATGAATCCTTTGGACTTATTTATAATTATTTCATTTTATCTTATATAAACCAAGATGCATGTACCGACTTTCTCAATTTCTCTTCCCTCTCTCAACGTTATTTCTTTTTCTCCTCTTCTTTTCTCTTCTTCCAGGATCTAGCCAAGGGGGAAAACTCTTTGCATCCATCCCAATGTTCTATTGTTTGTGTAGTCCAAGGTACGCGTAGGATTCGTGATCATCTTTACGAGACATTTCTTTTCACTCTCACTCTCTATTGCATGCACTCACTTCTTCTTTCTTCTTCATGCATGGGTGATTAGACTGCATTTAGACGTCGAATTTGAGCCCAAGGACAACGAATAACATGTTAGAACTCATTTGAGGCAAGTATAAGCATGATTTGGATGAACCCATGTTGGTATATGATTGATTATGAATAACTTCGTACTCTTGCATGTGAATGGTATTTTACAGCCCAATTGTGTCAAATTATATATATTTGATTTCGTTGCTTCATCTTTGTACACATACAGTTTGATTTGTAACAGGTTCAGAACATGACCTCGTGTAGCTTACGGTTAAGCCATAAATGCCTACGGCTCAGATTCCAGAGAGCTGTAAAAATGGGTTTTCTTCTACGATCAAGTTACGGCTAAGCCGGAGAATGTACTACGGCTAAGCCGTACGCTAGCTGTGACCCAACCGTAGGTCAAGCTTACGGCTTGATTTCTAGAGAGCAGAAAATTGAGAGAACCTTCTACGGTCCAGTTACGGCTGAACCGTGAGGTATGCTACGGCTAAGCTGTACCTTCACCGTGGCAGAGCCGTAGAGCAAAACAGGGCTAAGCCAGAAATGCGGATGAACAGTAAGGAGAACCACAGCTGAGCCGCAGTGCATATTACGTCTAAACCGTAAGATGTCTACGACTAAGCCGTAGGTCACCCATGGTTGAGTCGTAAGACCAGTGAAAATTAAGAAAGGTAGGTGTTGAAGAGACCTTGTGGGCCTTTGAGTGAGAATGTAGGCAACCTTCACTTGCCCAATGGAATATAAGAGACTTGTATGAATGTTTTCGACGGCTGTGATTCATTTATGTATGTTATTCAGCTGTTAAGCACCTCCTCATGGGTGTTAGTTTAAGGGACTTCGATATACTTTCCTGATACAATGCAATACTTGTGAAAGATAATTGTGTATCGGATAACTTAAAATTACATCATCATGCACGGTTAGAAACAATGGATGACTAGATTAGGGTTGGTTAGTAAATTCTCTTGATTTGAGCAAATTGAGTTGCATGGCATTTTGAATGACGATCATTGCCCTCTACTCTTATGATGATTGTATACATCCAATTTGCTTGATTTGCCTTTGCTTGATATGTGTTTGACTTAAGTATGAATATGGTATGAATGGAAAGATCAGGTACGCTTGTTAGTAAGAAAGAAAGAACGAATGGCATATATGATTCTAGTTTTGATTGATTCCATATGGTGAGGCACTACTCAGCCTCGGCCTTAGGATACTCGATTGGGTTGAATTTTGCGTAGTATATATGGCACTGCTGCAGTGAGTTTATATCTTGGGGCTTCCGGACCCTAAGAACCCGAGACCCATTCATACCCTGGTTCGGTCGATGGTGTTTTCAATATGTGAGATCCCAAAAGGGAGTATATGGCAAATGTAGTAGCCACCTAGTCAAGTACATGATATGTATACATTGATCCTAATAACACGCTTTATTGGTCTACACAACTGCCTAGTATACGAACTTGGAACTCTATGAATGATCAGTTATTATTTATTTTGCTATATACAACACGCGTTAACTTATTGTTGCTTATGCTTTATTGAATCGTTATATTCATGAGTTGTTCTTGGTGTTGCAGGCTCGGATCCCTCAATAGACCCCTCGTCGGTCAATCAAACTCCAGGGGAGGCCTCAGATGTCCCGTCAGGGTTAGAGGAGTGGAAGTAATCACTCCACCGGAGCTGGTGGCAACTCTGGCACATCCTCCGGAAAGACATCCGGAAACTCGCTGACTACTGGGATCTCACTGAGCTGTCGCTGATCTTTCTTTTCTGAAATGAATGCAAGAAATCCTTCACATCCCCTACGAAGCATCCTATCTGCCTTGCAAGCAGAGATCACACGCCTTGGGCACTTCGTCTGGCTGCCCTCAAATCGGAATCCGCTGCCCAAATCAAAGTAGATAGCCTTGCTGTAGCAATTGATACACGCATGATATCTTGCAAGCCAGTCCATACCAAGGATCACATCAAAATCCAGTGTCGTGAGCAACACGAGGTCTACTGGGAGCTGATGACCAGCTATCCGCACATCACACTGAGGGTAGAAAACACTGCACTCCACCCGCTTACCAACCGGAGTGGATACTAACAACAAGTACGGGAGTGGTGTGGGTCGCTGTCGAAGCTGCACAGCAAAATGGGGTGCTACGTACGAACGCGTAGACCCGGAGTCAAATAAGGCTAAAGCTTCAGCATCATAAATTAAAATTTTACCTTCCACTACCGTGGCCTCCTCCGCGCCCTCATGCGTAGTAGCATAGGCTCGGGCTGTCTGGCGGTTCTGCTTCTGGGCTGGGCGAGCTGGCTGAGATCTGCCCTGCGCTGTAGATCCTGCCTGTCTCGTCTGTGGAGAGGATTGAAACTTCGGGCATTGGGCCCGCCTGTGATCCGTAGAGCCACACCCGAAACAAGCCCCACTCTTCCTCCAACATCTGTCGGTGGGGTGATCCTTCCCACAGTGATTGCAAATCACCTGAGTACTGCTCGAACTGCCCTGTTTACCCTTGAACTTCTTCTGAAACTGACTTCTGCCACTGAAGCCTGCCGTCCTCTTAGCCTCGGTTCGCTCCTCCTCAAATATGGCCTCTGCATCATAGGCCCTGTCAATAGCGTCATCCAATGTAGCCGGCCACATACAAGCAACCACGTGGCGTTTATGCCTCGGGTTCAGGCCGTTGACGAAGCGAGTCACCTTCTTCGGCTCAGTGTTCACCATGTCCTCTGCAAAGTGGGACAGCTCTGTAAACTTGTGTACATAATCTGCAACTGACAGCAGTCTCTGCTGAAGGTTGAAGAATTCCACTTCCTTGGCTCGCTGAATATGGAGAGGCATGAACTTCCGACGGAATTGCTGCTTGAAAGTCTCCCAAACTGTGGCACTGGGCATAGTCTGGAATGAGCTCTTGACACTCCTCCACCATGTCTTGGCTACACTCCGAAGCATAGAAGCTGTGAGAACCACTTTCTGTTTGTTACTGCACACAATCGTATCAAAAAGCTCTTCTGTCTGTTCCAGCCATTGCTCGGCCTGCAATGCATCCTCTATCCCATGAAACTCAGTCGCCCCTCGCTTACGGAACTTGTCAAAAAGAGCATTTGGATCTGGTTCCTTGGACTGGAAAATCACTTGCTGATCTATACGAGGTGATGCTACTGCAGCAGCCTGACTCTGCCTATCTACCATGGATGCCATCTGTGCCTGTAATGATTGCATAGACTGCATCATCATCATCATGCGCTCCTCACTACTGATATGTGGGGGTACCGATCCACTATCACCGTTATGGCCCTGTTGATTCTCATCCCGAGATCCTGATCCTGATGCCATCCTGCAACTGGAAAAGAAACACAGTACACAAATATAAAATGCCCTGAGTTAGTCAAATCCCAAATCAACCTATGAGACTTCGAGTCAAATAGTTGATAGCGTTATCTCACCACGAGCTTAGATGCCTACATGCTTATAACTAGCATGCTCTGATACCATACAATACGTATGTCACGACCCGAGCCCAGAAATCGGGGGTTAGCGAAAAGCTAAACCGGTGACACACGTACTCCCGTGCACGTGCATCCAAACCCAGTTCAGATGCACGCACACAAGGGATCTCACATGTGCGAACTAAGTGTACGCGGAAGCTGTACATATCATAGCAAGCATCAACAGAAAATAGCGGAAGCCAAAAACAAATGCGAAACGGAAAAGATAAAATAATTACAACTGGAAAACCAAATACAAGTCTGAGTACACGACAAAATACAGATGTACAAATATACAGAGTACAAGGTCCAAAGTCCAAATACAATCTCTCAAAATCCCAAAATGAAAAGCCACTGGAAGCATGCATGAACGCACTCGGCAGAGATGATCAGGCCCACTCTGCCAAACCTGAGGGTGCCTCTAAACTCGCCCCTGCAGCCTCCTCGACCGCCGGGGAGCTGGGCAAGGTATCTGTGCCTGCAACACCACAGACAACACAATGAATACAACGATCCAGCAAATACAAGTAACAAGGAGGAAACACGCATAGTACAGCAACTACGAAATGAACAACGGTGTATCAGATACCTTAAAACTACATCATTATGCATAGTTAGAAACATTGGACAACTAAGATGGGATTGGCTAGTAAAAGATCGTGATTCCCATAATAATCCGAATTGCATTGCATATTGACTTCGGTTTTACCCTCTTATTCATATGGTACGCGTTCTGCGCTGTGGCAACGATTGGATAATCCTCGAGGGCCCTGTTCATGGTATATCCCGGGTGGAAACGGCTGCCTTTCATGCTTTTGTCTTGTTTCTTGTTCAACTTACAATGGTTCAATTGGTGACTTGTAACGATATTGATTCAAAATGATGCGCGTAATGTATTGCTTGATTGTGACTTGACCTGTACTGTATTGAATTATATTGACTGACATTGATTGATGTGCATCATACCATATAACTAATTTTATTTATCTAGCTCTATTCAGCCTCAGCCTCAGGATACCCGACGGGGTTGCCTTTGACGTAGATTGTTATTGCCTCTGCAGAGTACTACTGTCCTGGGATTCCAGACCCTAGGAACTAGAGACCCATTCGTACCCTGACTCGGTCGATGGTGTTCTTGTACTGATTGCTCTCAAGTGGGAGAATATGGCAAATGTAGTAGCCACCAAGCAAGTTTATCTGTTTTATGATTCTTACAGCATGCGTATAGATGTGCCCGATCTGCCTCGTACACAAACATGAACTCTATGCATTTGTTAATTGTTAACTGATAGTTACTTTACTAAATACAACGCGTGTTAACTTATTTGAGCTTTTGCTTTGCTAAGTCGTCGTACTCATTGGTTGTTCTTGGTGTTGCAAGCCCAGATTCCTCTACCGACCCTTCGTTGGTCGGTCATACTCTAGGAGAGATCCGGGAGACCTAGTCAGGGCTAGAGGAGTGGTCTTAATCACTCCCACGGAGCGCGGCTTGGCATGGCATACATCTTTTGATCATCGTGTTGTTTTGTTTTGTTTGTTTGTGTGGCTTCTTGTACATTCTCTTGTATTGGTCTCTAAGACACTGTCTTTCCATTTTGTATGTACATTTTGTAATTAATGTCATTTTGTTGACTCCATATTATTATGTATTCTGTTCATTTTCTTTATCTGTTATGATGTGTATAGCTTCCATGTACACTTGTTTTGCATGTGTGAACATCCCTTATGTACGTACACTTAGGTAAGGCCTGTGTCTACGTGCATGGGAGTATGTGTGTCACTGATTAGGTTTTCACTAACCCCCGATTTTTAGGCTCGGGTTGTGATAGTTTTTTTCCTCCTTCCTCTTGCTGTCTTTTCCCTATTTTTCTTTTTCCTGTCTGTCGTACTTCTCCTATTCTTTTCTTCTCTTTTTCTTCTCTTATGGTTTCCTTTCATCCAAATAGAACCCATCTGCCATGTTTCTTTTATTCCCCTGTTCCTAAACTGAGCACACCTTCTCTCTTCTTTCTTAATCTCTTCTACTCCATCATCTCCCTTTCTGCTTTCTTTTCATTTTTTTCCTCCTTACTTTCTCTTCCTTCTCTCTTTCTTCCTGTTCTGGTTCACCTTCTCTGTTATTCTCCCTTCCTCATTTCTTTCCACTGTTCTGCATCTCTTTTTTTTTCTTTTGTTTTCTCTTCCTTTTGTTCTGTTTTTCTCTGTTCTCTCTATTTATAAGTGACTCCAGCTAACCCATCTTTTTCCTGCTTCCTTCTCTCTTATCTGTTCCTTCTTTCTTCATCTCCTGTCCATGTGCATTAGTGGACCCGTTTTCTTCTTCTCCGTTGCCCAGCCAAACAGCCACTGATTTCCACCTCACCTGCAACATCTCTTCTTCTGGTTTTCTCTGTTTCTTCTTTCTTCTTACCTTCTTTCTTTCTTCTTCTCCTTTCTCTCCCTGTTATTGACCAAGAAAACTAGTCTAGAACCTAGACCCATCTTAGTAGTTAAAGGTCGAACCCCATCTTTGCAATTCGTCTTCTTCCTCTTTTTTCCTAGTTTTCTTTTCTCCATTAATCAGCAGTGTCATCTTCTCCTTCATCTTCTTGTTTCAGTTATTCTTTCTCTTCCTCTGCTACTACCCCTAGCCAACAGTTGTCTTCTCTTTCTCATTCTTCTTCATTTTTTGTTGCTTTTCATGTTCTCTCCCTTGTCCGTTTTCAATCTGTTTCTCTACTACTCAGCTTCTCTCATCTTCTGTTCTTTCTTCTTTTTCCTTATCTCCTCGTTCCCTGTCTTCTCTTTTCTCTTGGTTCTGTTCTTTTCTTTTCCTTCCATGTTTCTTCCTCCTCGCTGGGAAACAAGTAGCCCATTTTCTTTTAAAGTAGTTTTCCTGGCCCACTTTGAAAGCCAGACCAATCAACCATGGGCTCAACTAATCTGTTTGTGCACTAAACTTGGATGGAACCCGGTCACCTTGTTTGTTGTTATCTCTTCTGCATATGAGCATAAGTGCCTTAACACTTAAATGGCCCACCTACTACTATAGCTAAAGGGACATGGGCCCATTCATTGATTTTCCAAAACATTTGGTGACCAGAACGGTATGACCATTTAATCTTTTATCGAACTAAGTCCACATGACTCTAGCCCATTTAAAGTTCTATCAACCCAAAATTATTTGAACCCATTTAGCCAATGAGCATTAAGATTCAGCTTATTTCGGGCCCAACCCATAAGATTTCATTTGTACATGAACTTATATGCTCATACCTTGATATCATCATAAACAGGAACTCGCACCAGATTTTTAGGCCCAGTCAGGCCAAATTCTCCGATCGCTGGCAACCCAGGCAAGTAGTCTTACCATGGTTCCTTAGCCATAGAGTTTTCAAGCCTTGTCTCTTTTTGATTCAATTACGTACGATTGTGAACTATTGAAATAATCTTACATTTTCAGGATACTTTGTTAGCTTTGACATGTTGATACATGATGGTTATGCTAAATTTAGTCTTGTTTCCTTGCCACCATCATGATGAAATGTATGTTTCGTGGAAATTATTGTTGACCACTAATTATCATTGGAATTTAGATGCTGACAAATGTGAACAAAATCTTGAAAATATGTTGTTTAATTGTGATCTCAATTCTTGGCTATTTTGTGATTTAAAAGGCTTTGAATTTCGAATTTGATACATGTATTCTTAAGGCATTCTCTAAAGTATGGGCAATGCACCGTGGTGAATCCACATGCAGATTTTAGCCCCTTTTTGGGTATGACATTGGGATTGGAACTCCTTTGTGCGATATTGCTAATCTGCAGCTAGTTCTCACTTTGTTTTGGAGATTACCGGTATCTCAGGCTTCGTGCTACTTTGGATATGAAAATGGCTAGTACCTGATGGGTACTTTGTTCTTGGCGCAGGCTTAACTCTGGTGAGTACATTTTGATATTTGGTTTACTACGGAGATGCCTTTCTTTTACTTATTTTAGTTATGTGCTCATTATTTGTAATACATTGAAATTTGGTCTTGACACGCTCGTATCCTTGAACCGTGGCTCTAGATTTGATTTCTTGAATTGTTATTTGTCGCTAGGTTTTATGGTTTGTATTACTTGTTGAGTTTTCTTCACTCATGTTTTTCCCCTATAGGTCTCGAGGTTGAGCTAGAACCCGAAGAAACCTAGCTTGTTTTGTGGGAATTGGGATTGTGGGAAGAGCTGCGGAATTCTATATTAGTTTCAGAAGATTGGATTAGGAATTTATATACATTGGGATGTTTATTATTATGTTTGAGAGTTGCTCTTGCTTCATATTTATTCAGTGGATTGAAGTAGGATATTGATCATATGTTCTCACTAGGATTATGTCAATAAAGTTTAGAGATTATTTAATTTATTTGTTGTGGACCCATCATGCATCGGGATTTGAGGGTCCCAAGGATCTCAGATTTCGGGGCGTGACACAACCTCTAGAACTCAAAGCTTCAGTACAATCTTTTCAATGAAAGCTTTAAATAAGAAGATGATTCCCCCGCAAGTTTTTTTAACTTAGAACAATGAGATTCTTACTTTAGAGTTCAGAGAAACATCCTTTATATAACCTACAATTCGTGCCTTAGAGATATACTCCTTGTAGAACTCAAATTATTAATTTTGACATAAATATGAAAGGTTTTCATGCAATGGTAGTTTTTAAATTACAAACAACATAATTTCTACAAAAATTTGCGAGGCCACAACTTTATTGTTTAAGTTCCAATCACGCAATCTTGGAGTTTACGGATATCTTCTCGAACAAGGCTTTCTAACGGTACATAGATTGCTCCGATCCAACGATTGGTTTGAGAGATGCGACCATTTTTCTCCAAACACCTTTATTCACGCTATAGTCCAATCTAAAAAATATAAAATTACAATTTAATTGGACTTAAGTTGTGTCCAACCCATGAATTTACCAACACTCATAATTCTAATAATCACCGAATTAAAAATGTATCAATATGAGATAATAAAAACTAATTACATGTATTTACAAATAGGCTTAGCAGCTTGTTTTTGCAATTAGGAACTCAAACTCACAAAAATAATGCGACATACAGCTAATAAATTATTGAAAGCATCAAATCAGAAAGAATAAATGAAAAAGAAAACTCATGCTACAATAGAAAAATTAAAAAAGAAATAAATAAACTCACTTTCATTTTAAATATATACAGACATGCATGCCATGAATATATTCGCCTTCAATTCACAATTGCTCTGAATAAAAACAGTAGGGTGCAGAGCCATAGATCAAAATTAAATTAGTTGCTATTAGGGACACTTACCATTTCAAAATTTAAGGATGCATTTGTTTTCCCTTTGGTGTTATATGGTATGTAGAAAAATGGAGGATTTAATGGCGAAAAACCTCTTAAATGTACACTAATCACGATTAGTCCAATTTTTGAATGTGCATTGATCAAGTGCAAAAAATTTTTTTTTTTTTTTTGTTTTTGTGCAGTTGCATCATTCAAGCCCTACATACGAAAAAAAATACAGAGATGAAAGGAAGAAGAGAGAAGAAAAAAGAAAGGAAGAAGAAGAGAGGAAGAAAGAAAGAAGAAGAGAGGGGATAGAAGAGAAGAAGAGAGGAAGAAAGGAAGGAATAAAAGAAGAAGAAGAGAGTGAGGAAAGGAAGAAGAAAAGAGAAACAAAGGAAGGGATTAAGGATTTTTTTTTTCCTTTCTTCTTTCCTTTCTCCTCTCTTTTTCTTCCTTTCATCTCTCTTATTCTCTTTTTCCTACTTTCTTCCTCTCTTTTTATTCCTTTTTTCTCTCTCCTCTCTTCTTCCTTTATTCCCTGCAACTTTTCTTTTTTGATGTGTGGGCTAGTGTCACTCATTCAGCCCTACATACGAAAAAAAAAATGCTATGCAAAAAAGAAGAAGAGAGGAGCAAGGAAGAAGACAAGAGAAGAAAGAAGAGAAGAAATGAAAAGAAAAAAAAAACTCTTGATCCCTTCCTTCCTCTCTTCTTCGTCATTTTTTCATCTCTCCTTTTATTCCTTCCTTTCTACTTCTTTTTTTCTCTCTCTCTTCTTCTCTTCTTTATGCCCTCTTCTTCTTCATTCTTCCTCTCCTTTCTTCCTTTTTTTTTGTTTTTTCCTCTCTTCTTCCTCTCTTCTTTGCTTTTCTTATTATTATTATTATCTTTTTGGTATCTAGGTTTGAGTGATGCCACACATACATTTTTTTTTTTGCACCTGATCAAGCCCCATGGACCCGATTAGTGTACATACAAGAATTGAGACTAATTGTGATTAGTGTACATTTAAGGGGGTTTTCCCCATAAAATCCTCTATGTGAAAATGTTATCATTGACCTTTTGCATGTTTTGTGAATATAGAGTAATTTGTTAAGATATCATAATGAGTTATGAATTTGAGGATGTCGTTTTAGAAAGATTTTAGGAATGATATATTAGGACATTAAATTCCCCTATATTATAGGAAAGATTAAGTTAAATGGGATTTTATTTGGGCGGGCCTATTTGGCATTGTTCTCATGTTGTTCTCAATTTTGTTAAATTTGGTTGTGCTAATACTGGGTTGTGTTGGAGCTAAACTTTGGAGAACTTGTTTTGCAACCTTATGTTAAAATACTCTGTTGAGAATATGCCATACATAACTTATTTGGCAACAATGTAAAAAAATCTCTCCAACAAGTAAAAGCAAGAGAATTATAAGATCTAAAATGTGTGACAAGCTTTTAATGTTTGCGGCACGTTAATATTGGTGTACATGGGACCCACTTGTAAAAGTTATAACTTAGTATTCACCTTTAAAAATTAGAACATGATCTCCATATTCATAGGACTTATGGACCTACATTTAAATATTTTTTAAAAAAGATTAATATGTTTTTGAAAGATCAAATATGTTTTTCAAAGGTTAAATATTTTTTGAAAGATTTGATTTTTTTTGAATGATTAAATATTTTTTGAAAGATTAAATAAATTTTTGAAAGATAAGATATTTTGTAATATTAAATAATTTTTTGAAAGATTAAATATTTTTTGAAAGATTAAATATTTTTTTGATAGATTAAAATATTTTTTTTGAAAAATAAAATATTTATTTTGAAAGGCTAAATATTTTTTTGAAAGATTAAATTTTTTTTGAAAGAATAAATGTTTTTTTTGTAATATTAGATATTTTTTTGAAAGATTAAATATTTTTTTGAAAGATTAGATTTTTTTGAAAAATATATTTTTTTTGACAGATTAGTTTTTTTAAATATTAAATATTTTTTTGAAAGCTTAAATATTTTCTTGAAAGATAATTTTTTTATCAAATAACTTACATTTAGAAATTAGAACATAGAACCCACACTCAAAGGATTTATAATGTGGTCCCACCATAATGATAAAGTAGGAATTATAATATGTGCACACCTTTTGTGTTTGTTACCATATAACCTATTTTAGAATTAAGTAGTAGAGTTACCTTGAGATAAGTAGAAAAGAACTTATCTTTCAACTCATCCACAGCGGGAACACACAATCTGTTCCTGAAGTACAAAACTCCATCCACCAAGCTGAAATCCGGTCGATCTGCAATCCGATCTCTGAACTTCACCAGGAGGGGGTCCTCAAACTGGCGATCCTTGATCTGCTGAATCACCTCAGGCTGAAACACGACGATAGTAGATAATGTCACCAATCCACCTACCATCTGAACCTCAACAGGCTGATCATGCACAAGCATATAAAATCCTGCCAACACCTGAAGACTGTCTGTCCTCCTGCTGAGTGCATCTGCAACTACATTGCCTTTGCCTGGGTGGTACTTGATCGGAAAGTCGTAATCTTTGATGAACTCCAACCACCTTCGCTGCCTCATATTCAAGTCATGCTGATCAAACAGGTACTGCAAACTGTGATGATCGGAATGGACCTCAAACTTCACACCGTACAGGTAATGTCGCCACAACTTCAATGCAAATACAATGGCTGCTAGCTCCAAGTCATGTGTGGCATAGTTCTTCTCATGTTCTTTCAACTGTCTGGATCCATAGGCAATCACCTTCTGATTCTGCATCAGTACACAGCCTAGTCCAACTCTAGAGGCATCTGAGTAAATCATGAATCCCTCACTACCATCCGGGAGAGTCAACACTGGCGCCGTAGTGAGCTTTTCCTTCAGCAACTGAAAACTACGCTCACATTTCTCTGTCCACTCATACGGGACCGTCTTCCGAGTCAACTGAGTCAGCGGTGCTGAAATCTTCGAAAAATCCTGCACAAACCTGCGGTAATATCCCGCCAATCCCAGAAAACTCCGAATCTCTGTCACTGATCTAGGACGGGGCCAATGGACTACTGCTTCAATCTTCGCCGGATCCACCATCAATCCTTCTCGAGAAATCTTATGACCCAAAAATGCAACTTGCTCTAACCAGAAATCACACTTAGACAGCTTTGCATACAACTTGTGATCTCTAAGCAGCTGCAATGCCTTCCTCAGATGGTCTGTATGTTCCTCAGCAGTCTTCGAATAGACCAAGATGTCATCTATGAAAACCACAACGAACTGGTCCAAGAAGGAAGTAAACACCCTGTTCATCAACGCCATAAAAGCTGCGGGTGCGTTCGTCAAACCAAACGGCATGACAAGGAACTCGTAGTGTCCATACCGAGTCTTGAAAGTTGTCTTAGGAACATCCTCATCCTTCACCCTGAGCTGGTGATATCCTGACCTCAAGTCAATCTTAGAGAAGTAAGCTGCACCCTGAAGTTGATCGAACAACTCATCAATCCTAGGCAATGGATATTTGTTCTTGATGGTCACTTTGTTCAATTGCCTGTAGTCAATGCACATCCGGAAACTGCCATCCTTCTTCTTGACAAACAATACAGGTGCTCCCCAAGGTGAAACACTCGGGCGTATAAACCCTTTATCCAACAAATCCTGCAACTGTTTCTTCAATTCCAACAACTCTGCAGGTGCCATGCGATATGGAGCTCTACTGATAGGTGCTGTACCTGGTACCACGTCAATAGCAAATTCTACCTCCCGAACTGGTGGCAACTCTGGCACATCTTCCGGAAAGACATCCGGAAACTCGCTAACTACTGGAATCTCACTGAGCTGTCGCTGATCTTTCTTCTCTGAAATGAATGCAAGAAATCCCTCACATCCCCTACGAAGCATCCTGTCTGCTTTACAAGCAGAGATCACACGTCTTGGGCACTTCATCTGGCTGCCCTCAAATCTGAATCCGCTGCCCAAATCAAAGTAGATAGCCTTGCTGTAGCAATTGATACACGCATGATATCTCGCAAGCCAGTCCATACCAAGGATCACATCAAAATCCAGTGTCGTGAGCAACACGAGGTCTACTGGGAGCTGATGACCAGCTATCCGCACGTCACACTGAGGGTAGAAAACACTGCACTCCACCCGTTTACCAACCGGAGTGGATACCAACAACAAGTATGGAAGTGGTGTGGGTCGCTGTCGAAGCTGCACAGCAAAATGGGGTGCTACGTACGAACGCGTAGACCCGGAGTCAAATAAAGCTAAAGCTTCTGCATCGGAAATTAAAATTTTACCTTCCACTACCGTGGCCTCCTCCGCGCCCTCATGCGTAGCAGCATAGGCTCGGGCTGTCTGGCGGTTCGGCTTCTGACCTGGGCGAGCTGGCTGAGATCTGCCCTGTGCTGTAGGTCCTGTCTGTCTCGTCTGTGGAGAGGACTGAAACTTCGGGCATTGGGCCCGCCTGTGGTCCGTAGAGCCACACCCGAAACAAGCCCCACTCTTCCTCCAACATCTGTCGGTGGGGTGATCCTTCCCATAGTGACTGCAAACTATCTGAGGACTGCTCGAACTGCCCTGCTTACCCTTGAACTTCTTCTGGAACTGACTTCTACCACTGAAACCTGCTGCCCTCTTAGCCTCTGTTCGCTCCTCCTCAAAGATGGCCTCTGCATCATAAGCCCTGTCAATAGCGTCATCCAATGTAGCCGGCCACATACAAGCAACCACGTGGCGTTTGTGTCTCGGATTTAGGCCGTTGACGAAGCGAGTCACCTTCTTATGCTCCGTGTTCACCATATCCTCTGCGAAGTGGGACAACTCTGTAAACTTGTGTACATAATCTGCAACTGGCATCTGTCTCTGCTGAAGGTTGAAGAATTCCACTTCCTTGGCTCGCTGAATATGGAGAGGCATGAACTTACGACGGAATTGCTGCTTGAAGGTCTCCCAAACTGTGGCACTGGGCATAGTCTGAAATGAAGTCTTAACACTCCTCCACCATGTCTTAGCTACACTCCGAAGCATAGAGGCTGTGAGAACTACCTTCTGCTTGTTGCTGCACACAATCGTATCAAATAGCTCTTCAGTCTGCTCCAACCATTGCTCAGCCTGCAATGCATCCTCTATCCCATGGAACTCAGTCGCCCCTCGCTTACGGAACTTGTCGAAAAGAGCATTAGGATCTGATTCCTTAGGCTGGAAAATCACCTGCTGATCTATGCGAGGTGATGCTACTGCAGCAGCCTGACTCTGCCTATCTACCATGGATGCCATCTGTGCCTGTAATGACTGCATAGACTGCATCATCATCATCATCCGCTCCTCACTACTGATGTGTGGGGGTACTGATCCACTATCACCGTTATGGCCCTGTTGATTCTCATCCCGAGATCCTGATCCTGATGCCATCCTGCAAAAAGGAAAAGAAACACAACACACAAATATAAAATGCCCTGAGTTAGTCAAACCCCAAATCAACATATGAGACCTCGAGTCAAATAGTTGATATCGTTATCTCACCACGATCTTAGATGCCTACATGCTTATAACTAGCATGCTCTGATACCATACAATACGTATGTCACGACCCGAGCCCAGAATTCGAGGGTTAGCGAAAAGCTAAACCGGTGACACACGTACTCCCGTGCACGTGCACCCAAATCAAGTCCAGATGCACGCACACAAGGGATCTAACACGTGCGAACTAAGCGTACGCGGAAGCTGTACATATCATAGCAAGCAACAAAGAAAATAAAATAGCGGAAGCCAAAGCAAATACGAAACGGAAAAGACAAAGACAAATACACTGAGATAAAACCGAATACACACCAAAATCAATATACACAAAATATACAGAATACAAGTCCAAAGTCCAAAGTCCAAATACAAGCTCTCAAAAACCAAAACGCAAAATAAAAGCCACTGGTATGCATGCACGCACTTGGCAGAAGTGATCAGGCCCACTCTGCCAGACCGGAGGGTGCCTCTACACTCGCCCCTGCAGCCTCCTCGACCGCCGGGGAGCTGGGCAAGGTATCTGTGCCTGCAACACCACAGACAACACGAATGAATACAACGATCCAGCAAATATAAGTAACAGGAAAGAAACACGCATAGTATCAAAGCGAATGAAATAGGGACAGAAGATTACATACAGAGTCCATCTTAGTATGCTAAGCAAATCGTGCATAGGAGTAAAACATGATAATGGAATCAAAACATAGAATACTGAACTAGTTGGCTACTACGTTAACCATGTTCTCTCCAAAAGAGAGCAGAGCAGAGCAGAGCAGAGGAGAACACCGCTGTCCAGGCCAAAGGTACAACGGGTCTCGGTTCCTGGGTTCCGGGGTCCCAAGACAAAGCAACACTGCAGTTAAAACAGAGATACAGAGATCTACGCCAGAGGTAACCCCGTCGGGTATCCTAGGGCTGAGGCTGAGTAGAGCCAGACTAATACCAATCAAATCAAAGCTAAAGAAAGGAGATTATCCGCTTTGGACTCACCGATGACAAGGACCGGATCTTATCCTCACGTATTAACCTCTGGGCAGAGCCACCAGGGAATACCCAAAAATCAGAGATATACAAAGCCAGAGAATATACAAAGCATAGCATAGATCAAAACATAGTACAGAGCGAAGAATAATACAGATATACAGAACGAAAGCAAAATGACTGAGGAATGCATAACATAGATTAACAGAACAGAGGGCAAAACCATAATCAATATGCAATGCATCTCAGATTAATACGGAATCAAGGTTCATTACAAGCCAAGTCTAATCTAGTTGCATCACTGTCACTAACCGTGCATGTTGATGTAGTTTTAAGTTATTCGATGCACCGTTGCCATCTTAGGGTTGCAATATAATCCTCATGTGCACCGAAGTCCCTTAAACCAACACCCATGGGGAGGTGCTTAACAATGAGCAACACTCACATGAATAAGTCACAGCCTAACAGACTATTCATGCGCTCCAAAGAATCCATTTGGGCCGGTTTACGGGTATGGTTAACCTGTATTTGAGCCCTACAAGGTCACACCATTAGCCTAAGTTTAACTGATATTTAACAGGTCTTACGGTTTAGCCATGGGTGACCTACGGCTTAGCCGTGGCATCCTACGGCGTAGCCGCAATATGCACTACGGCTTAGCCGTGGTTCCCTTCAGAACACGGCTAAACTGTCAGCTTTTCCACCTCTGATCTGATACATCTCACGGCTGAGCTACAGTCAGTATACGGCTTAGCCGTAGACCAATCCACGGCTTAGCCGTAGCCTCACCGTAGGAGTACTGATATCAGAAAAGTTTCGACTGATCAGAGATTTAATTCACGGCTGGGGTCACGGTTGGGTCACGGCTAGCTTACGGCTCAGCCGTAGGACAAATTACGGCTTAGCCGTATCCTAGCCGTAGAACAATTTCAGATTTTCGAGTCTCTGGAAAGCGAACCGTAGAAATTTACGGCTTAGCCGTACAATACAGAATACGAGTTCGGGAAGATTACAGAAACGAAATTTTTGTACAGAAACTGAATAAAACAAGCTCAACTGATTCTCATAGCTTAGAAAATGGCTGTAAAACATTTCTATACAGAGAATGAGAATGAATCCAAGTAATCAAACAACACCCATATGTGTTATCAAAGCCTGTACTTATACTTGCCTCAAATCTGACAAAATCCTCTGAAATCAAGCTCCAAGCAACTAAAATCAAAACAAATCAAAGCAATCACACATGCATGAGATGAGGGAAACACACATAGCTTGGAGAAGGAATCCAATCAAAGATGAAGAATGCAAAACCCACTTACCTAAGGCAAGGACAGAGATGAGAGAATGGAGAAGAACCCAAGCCAAACAGAGGATCCAAATCCTCAATCGATCAAGAGAAGGAAAGAAGAGAGGGAGAGAAGGAGAGAGAACGAACGTGGAGCTCCTGGAGTTGCATGCAGTCGATCAACGAAATGGGTAAGACATGTGGAAGCTGACTTATATTTATAGATTTGGAAGTTTAAAACAAGGTCCAATGGGTTTAGACTAATTACAGTTCAAGTCACACGAAGGCCCAACTTCTCCAATTGACTCCAAACGGATCTGACACAGTTACGGAAATTGTCGAGCTCAACGAAATACATATGCTGACACCAAGATGATGCAAAGATGATATGAGCAAAGCAAAAGCAAAATTACGAAAAAGGCTTAGAACTACCTATCTCAGGTCAAAGGTCACTCAACTACCTATCCCAGGCCCAAAACCAAGTCCAAAAGAAATAAACAAAACAAAACACACACTAATGAGCCACAAATCCGGCTCAAAGGGGATCGGAGTGTTACAGGGAGCATGATGCCAAACGCACCCTAAGTTTCCATAGATTTAGGGTGTATTTTCTCAATGGTTTTCGACGGGTTTTTGGCCATTTTTGACGATTTTCAATGGATTTTTGCCCCTTTTTCGATACAATTGGTGGAGTTAATGTAGGAAGATTTACAATTTTTCAAATCGTGAAGAGGTGGAACAACGATTGAAGACCCATTTATAGTGAGGAGCTTACCATTTGTTTATATGTGTGAGCGGGAATATCTCCACCCAACTCAAATTCCGAAAAGTTAAATTAAAAAAAAAGATCAATGTGGCCACTATGGTGAAAATTAATGGAAAAAGAGAGAAGTAGAAGGAGAAAGAGAGAGATTTTCTTATTACTGAAAGAGG
Organism: Sextonia rubra; assembly: GCA_037013555.1. Classification (NCBI taxonomy): domain Eukaryota; kingdom Viridiplantae; phylum Streptophyta; class Magnoliopsida; order Laurales; family Lauraceae; genus Sextonia; species Sextonia rubra. The sequence continues at coordinate 37,692,341 of JASUAD010000008.1, forward strand.
TGTACATAACAAATGGGGGAGGAAGATCTTATTTATAGAATAAGATTACTTCCTCCCCAAGCTACTTAATAAGGAAGGACTCTAGCCCTAATTGCTTTCCTTATCTAATGTGGGCCCCATTGTGGGCATCCATCCATAATAATATCTCTTATAATACTTTCACTTAAATGACCACCATTCAATAATAGTTGCCTTATTAAAATCTTGTAAAGGAAAAACCCAATGGGATAAAAACCAAAGCGAAGGAAAAAGAGTACAACGTTTTACAAAATTATTAAAGCAGTGTTGGACGTGCATAATGTTACCTTGTTAAAACCTTAACTGGGAAAACTCAGCGGGATAAAACTTAGAGAAGGAAAAAGAGTACAGCGCATATATGTCTTGGGTATGCATGCTTCAAGACACCTACCCCTGATCAGTTACTCCCCTTGACAATAATTACCTTTATATTATTTGATGATAAATTCTACGCATGCTAATCTCATGGACAAGCTTCTGGAATGTTGACTTTGGTAATGACTTGGTAAACAAATCAGCCAAGTTGTTACTTGAACGAACTTGCTTGACTTCAATCTCATTGTTCTTTTGAAGCTCATGTGTGAAGAAGAACTTTGGTGCAATCTGTTTTGTCTTGTCACCTGTAATGTATCTTTCTTTAATCTATTGAATACATGCTTCATTGTCTTTGTAGATAATGCTTGGGGTACCTGTACTAACAGACAATTAACAAGAACTACGAATATGCTGAATAAAATATTTTAACTACACACATTCCCTACTGGCTTCATAGAAAGTTAAAATCTCAGTATGGTTAGAAGAAATAGCTACTAAAGTTTATTTAGTAGAGCGCCAAAAAATAGCAACATTACCACTAAGAAATACATAACCTGTCTGTGTCAACCCTTATGAAGATCAGAGAATATCCTAAATCTGCATATCCTACAAACTTGGAATTTTTATAATAAAAAAGTACTAAGTCAATTATACCACGTAAATAACGTAAGATATATTTGATACCAGTCCAATGCTTTTACGTTGGTGCAGAATTGTATCTAGCAAGTCGATTCACTGAGAATGAAATGTCCGATCTAGTGTATTGTGCTAAATATATTAAAGCACTAATAGCACTCAGGTATGTTACTTCAGGACCCAATACTTTTTCATTTTCCTCAATTGGACGATGTGAATCTTTGTTTATATCTAAAGACCGAATAACCATGGGAGTACTTAGTCATTGTGCTTTGTCCATAACAAAGCGTTTCAAAATATTGTTTGTATAATTAGATTAATGGACTAATATTCCACTAAAACTTCTCTCGATTTGCAAGTCAAGATAAAATTTTGTTTTCCCAAAGCCTTTCATTTCAAACTCTCTTTTCAAATAATCAGTAGTTATTTCGAGCTCTTCTGGAGTCCCTATCAAATTTATATCATTGACATAAATTGCTACTATTACAAATCCTTTAAAGGATTCTTTATGAAGATACATGGGCAAATGAGATAATTCTCATATCTTTCCTTAGAAAAATATTTACTTAGATGATTGTACCACATTTTTCCGAATTGCTTTAATTCATTCAATAATCGTATCAGTCATATTGAATACGTACTTTTGGGCTTTGCATCAAGCAAAGTAAATCCTTCTAGAATTTTCATTTGAATTTCTGTATCTAGGTCCCCATACAAATAAACAGTCACAACATCTATGAGTCTTATATCCAAATTTTCAGAAACCGCTAAATTTATTAGATATCTGAATATTGTTATATCTATAATAAAGGAGTATGTTTCCTCACAATCAATCCGAGGTTTCTGCAGGAAACTTTATGCCACAAGTCTTGCCTTGTATCTAGTAATTTCACATTTTATTCCTTTTTCTTACAAACACCCACTTGTAATGTATAAGGCTAACACCTTTTGGAGTTTGTATTATAAATTCGAATACACCACATCTATTGAGAGACTCTAACTCTACTGTAATGACATTTTCCCATTTTGGCCAACCTTTCCTTTGTTGACATTCATTTATAGAACATAGTTCTGTATCCCAATCACCATCCTCATATTCCCTTGATATCTGTGTAGCTACCGCATATGCAAATGTGTCATCGATGACAATTCCTTTTCTATCACATCTCTCTCTTGAATAATTGTAAAGTATAAAGATCTTTCATTATCTGGTATTGGTATTTCTTAAAGGGTTTTTATAATCTCATCAAAGACTTTCATTATTCTAGAGAGAGTGGATCTTTTCATAACTTTTTCGGGAGCGTTCTGAGCCTCTTCAGGAGGAACCTCTTCAAGAGTATTAAATGTGTCTTTGGGAGGACATGATGATGATTGTACATTTCCACCTTTTCACCGAGTTATATCCTTTGAACCTGTAGGTCTACCACGTCTTTGGCATATTACAGACTCTTTTGTCGCCACTTTTTGGCTTTGTCCTACAAGGACATTAATTTTAGCAAGTGCTTTCATAGCTGGCACATGTGACTTGGTTGCCTTCGCTGCATCGTTAAATACATCAGGTAATCTATTTGTAATTTCTTGTAAGTGCACAATTCTATGGACTTCATTTTCACATTGTGAAGTAGTGGGTCCAGATGAGACAAAGTGGAAGTATTCCACGTTAGTTTACGTTGTTCTTCAAGAAGGATTGTTTTGCAGGAACAATACGTTATCTCTCTCCCCTTAACAGCAGGAATTTTATCTTATCAAATTGATAATCAGTAAAATGAGTAGTAAGAACATCTCCCGTCATTGGTTTTAAAATCAAATAATCGAAGGAGTGTCATAACCTATATAGATTCCCAATCTACGTTGCGGTCCCATCTTAGTACTCTGAGGGAGTGGTATAGTGTAACACTCCGATCCTCTTTGAGCCGATTTAGTGGCTCATTAGTGTGTTTTTATGTTGTTTATTTCTTTTGGACTTGGTTTTGGGTTATGGATAGGTAGTTGGGAAGTCTTTGACCTGGTATAGGTAGTTCTAAGCCCTTTTTAGTATTTTTGCTTTTGCTTTGAGTGCATCATATTTGCATCATCTTGGTGTCAGCCCGTGTATTTCTTTGAGCTCGTTAATTTTCGTAATTGTCTCGAACCCATTCGGATTCAATTGGAGGAGTTGGACCTTTGTGTGAATTGAATTATAATTAGCCTAAACTTGACAAACTTTGATTTAAACTCCAAAACTATATATATGAGCCATCAGCCAGATGTCCTCTCTCCTACTCATTTGCTTGATCGGTGCATGTAACAAACTCCAGAGAAAGCTTCACGTCCTTTCCTTCTTCTCTTTCTCTTCACTTCTCTCGGTTGGTGTTGGGTTGATTAGGTTCTCTCCTCTCTGTGATAATTCTCTGTCCATGCCTTGAGGTAAGTAGGTTTTGAATTCTTCCCTCCAATTGGGTTTCTTCTTATCCAAGCTCTGTATCTCTCATACATCTCATGCATGGGTTTCTCTTTGATTTGCTTGGGTTTTAGTTGGATTGGAGCTTGATCTCAGTGGATTTGACAAGCTTTGAGGCAAGTATAAGTACAGGATAGTTTAACACATGTGGGCATTTTGTTTGATTGCTGTGATTCTTTTGTTTTCATATGCTTAGCATGATCTACAGCCTAATCTATCATTTTGGATTCATTGGAGTTTGTTTTGCTCAATTTGTACATGATTTTCCAATTTCTATAACTATTCCGATTCGTTTTCTGTATTGTACGGCTAAGCCGTAATTCTGTATGGCTCAGATTCCAGAGACTTGATATTTGAATTTTGTTCTACGGCTAGGCTACGGCTGAACCGTAGATTGTCCTACGGCTGAGCCGTAATCTAGCCGTGACCCAGCCGTGAATTAACACTTTGATCAGTCAAAACTTTCCAGCTACAGTACTTCTACAGTGTGGCTACGGCTAAGCCGTGGATTGGTCTACGGCTAAGCTGTATACTCGACCGTAGCTCAGCCATAAGAAGGAATCAGATCAGAGGTGGAAGATGACCAGTTTAGCTGTGTTTTGAAGGGAACCACGGTTAAGCCGTAGTGCAGGTTACGGTTAGGCCGTAAGATGTCTACGGCTAAGCCGTAGGTCACCCATGGCTAAACCGTAAGACCTGGAAAATCTGAAATTAATCTTAGGATAATGGTGTGACTCTGTAGGGCTAAATGATAGGTTGATCACACATGTGAACCGGCCCAATGGATTCTTGGACCGCATGAATAGTCTGTTAGGCTGTGACTCATTCATGTGAGCGTTGATTTACTATTAAGCACCTCCCCATGGGTGTTGGTTTAAGGGACTTCGGTGCACGTGAGGATTATATTGCAACACTTTGATGGCAACGGTGCATTGAATAACTTAAAACTACACCGACATGCACGGTTAGTGACAGTGAACAACTAGAATAGAGTTGGCTCGTAATCAACCTTGATTCCGCGTTAATCTGAGATGCATTGCATATTGAGTACAGTTTTGTCCTCTGTTCTACTGATCCATATCTATGCATTACTAGATCCTTTTGCTTTCGTTCTGTATATCTGTTTTATTCTTCGCTCTGTATGATACTTTGATCTATGCTATGCATTGACTTAATTCCGCTATGCTCTGTATTTCTCTGGCTTTGAACTCTCTGCTTCAGTGGATATTCCCTGGTGACTCTGCTCAGAGATTAATACGTGAGGATAAGATCCGGTCTTTGCCATCGGTGAGTCCAAAGCGGATAATCTCCTTTCTCCTTAAATTTGATTTGATTGGTATCAGTCTGGCTCTACTCAGCCTCAGCCCTAGGATACCCGACGGGGTTACCTCTGGCTTGGTTCTCTGTGCTTTGTATAGCTGAAGCGTAACTTTGTCTTGGGACCCCGGAACCCAGGAAGCCGAGACCCACTTGTACCCTTGGTCAGGTCGGTGGTGTTCTCATCTGTCTGCTCTGCTCTCTATCTGAGAGAATATGGCCAACATAGTAGCCACCTAGTTCAGTATTTCTATGCTTTGATTCGTTTACCACGTTTTAAATTCTATGCACGATTTGCTTAGCATACTAATATGAAACTCTGTGTGTAACCTTTGTCATTATTTAATTTGATACTATGAGTGTTTCGTCCCTGTTACTTATATTTGCTGGATCGTTGTATTCACTGTGTTGTCTGTGGTGTTGCAGGCGCAGATCCTTTGCCCAGCTCCCCCGCGGTCGAGGAGGCTGCAGGGCAGAGCTTAGAGACACCCTCCGACCTGGCAGAGTGGGCTTAATCGCCTCTGCCGAGTGCGTACCTGCATGTCATTATGGTTTTGGTTTTTGGAGATCATGTATTTTGTACTTGGGACTTTGTCACTCATGTGTATTATTTGTATATCTTTATTTTGGGTGTATTTTGGTGTGTACTTAGACTTGTATTTGGTTTTATCGCCATGTATGTTATCTTCATCTTTTCTTATATCGCATATCACAGTTGGTTTTCCGCTCGTTTTCTTTTTTTAGCTTTCACTATTTCGTTGTTTTGCTGGCTATGATATCTACAGCTTCCGCGTACGCTTAGTCCGCACGTGTTAGATCCCTTGTGTGTGTGCATCTGGACTGAGTTTGGATGCACGTGCACGGGAGTACGTATGTCACTAGTTTGGCTTTTCGCTAACCCCCGATTTTTGGGCTCGGGTTGTGACATATAGGGACTAGAACTGCACAACCAAACTTGCACAAATGGGAGATATTAGGTTAATCTCCCAATATTATAAGCTATGTAGGGGAGTATTGATGGTAGGCAGTAGGTCAGAGTCTAATGACCATTGTGCACATAATATAGCATGTCCCCAAGCACTAATTGGTAAATTGGACTGCAGCAGTATAGTCCTAGAAATAAGTTGAATATGCTTAATTAGGGATTCAACTAAGTCATTCTGGGTATAGACATGAGGGATAGGATATTCGACAACAATGCCGAGAGATGAATAGTAGTCATCGAAGGCTTGTGATGTAAATTCGCTTGCATTATCAAGTCGTATAGACTTAATAGGATTATCAGGGAAATGGACCCTAAGTTTAATGATTTGTGTCAATAGGCAGGCAAATGTTATATTCCTAGTTGAAAGTAGGCAAACACCCGACCAACGGGTAAAAGCATCAATCAAAACTATGAAATACCTAAAAAGTCCACTAGGTGGATTTATCGGTCCGGAGATGTCGCCTTGTATCCTTTGTAGGAAGGATGGGATTCTAATGCAATCTTACTAAAGGAAGGTCGAGTGATTAACTTTCCCTGTAAATATGGGATACATAGATACCCATTAGGTATGCTTAATCTATGGTTTTCTAAAGTATGGCCAACGGAGTTATTAATGATTTTCTTTAACATGATAACTCTGGATGTTTTAACATATCATGCCAAAACTATAAAGTTTGAGGGTTGCTAAGCTTCGAGCTTAACTGTATCGTTTTGCTCAAAATTGAATGTGATTTGACAATGGATATTGTCGTATAATATAATCCAGAAAAAAGTGCACTTAATGTTTCTAGTATTTGCTTCTGACCTTCAATACTAATTCCGTTAAGTAATATTTCCTTGTTACCTTAATTAGCAGTCTCAATATGGTATCCATTTATTCTGATGTTTTTAAAACTGAGCAAGTTTTTCTCAGGAACTGCTGGAGAACAATGTATTTTTAATGAATAAATGAGTACCATTAGGTAACGTCATGTGGGCTCTGCCAAAGCCTTCAATTATTTACACGGGTCCAGCTATGGTGGATACCTTTCGTGGATACCAATTCTGAAAAAAACTTCTATTTTTTCAGAATGGTATGTATTATAGCACTATCTACAAGACAATGCGTATCTCCATTTTCGTGGTCCATACTTTTAAACAAAAGATAATAAAAAAAATGTAACTAAGCAATCATATGATATAAATTTAAAAAAAATTTATACAAATTTCATCAAATTTATAAAGTGAATAATAAGAAGTCATCCATTACAAAAATATCCATAAAAACACCCATAAAAAGGTTTATCAAATTAATAAACCGAAAAATAATAAATCATCCAGTATAAAATATCCATGAAAAAGGAAATATTTGAAAAAAAAAGCGTCATTATTAATAGAGATTCTGAAAAATATTTATTTGGTCTTCTAGACCATTTCAGGAGGGGTTCCAATCTTAGTACTAAATGCCTCATTACTCAGAGGTTGGCCATTTTCATCTTTAAAAAAATCTCTAGTCTCTAAAATTTTAATATCCAACTCGCAATCGTCATGTTGTAGGATTGTATTCGAATTCCAATCTTCCAGATAATTTGACTTTGTAGAATGAATAGAGGCCTTATATGCTTTATATCGTTCCACCACGTCTTTTGATACACAACAATTGAGTGACCAATGCCCATTCCTTCCACATTTGTAGCAAGGGTCATCAGAATGGTGGACAGATTTATTTGGTGGATTCTGATGTTGATCCTGATTTTGTTGTTTCTGAGGATTAGATAACTTCTGATGGTTTTTGAATTTTTAAGGGAGGACCTCAAAATCCTGCTCGTCTAGAGGAGGTTTTTTTTTTTCACCTCTTCTGGAGGGATTGTTTCTCTCACGCCCCATTCCTCTACCTCTGCTGGAATTGAAATTGGTATTTGCTTCAGGTATTGCCATAGATTTAGTTGGTCTGAACTTATGATTCTTTATTAAGACTTTGTTATTTTGCTTAGCAACAAGGAGACATGAAATTAGTTCTGAGTATTTAGAGAAATGCCGTTCACGGTACTGCTGCTGTAGGATTACATTTGATGAGTGAAAAGTGGACAGCGTTTTTTCTAACATCTGCTCTTCGTAATCTTTTTCCCACACAATCTCAACGGGGAAACAATGTTGAAAAGAGCAGAGTTGTACTCAAATACTGATTTATAGTCCTGAAATCTTAGGTTTAGCCATTCGTTTTGAGCCGCCGGTTATATAACCATCTTCTAGTGATCATATATATCCTTCAGAGATCTTCAAAGACCTGTTAGGTCCTTATCAGGGAGGTATTCATCCTTGAGGTCATCGTGTATATGATGACACAAGAAGATGAGTGCTAATGCTTTATTTTTTGGGGACTCTTTATTACCCTCTTCTATTGTCTCTCTAAGTTTCTTAGATTGCAAGTGTAATTTTGCATCCAAGTACTAGGATAAGTAGTTGTCCTCGGTAATGTTAAGGTTGTAAATTCAAGTTTGGCTGAATTTGACATTATGCAAGAGCTGGAAAAGAAAAATATACATGATCATTGATATGCAAAGGAAGATAACAGATAAACAATAAAATTTAAAGCATTCAGAATAGATTAAGGGGTGAGTCATGTCAGATCAAGTTGGCTTATTTAAAATTGAAAACATTAGGTTATCAACTTTAATAATCCAAAACAACAAGTTTTGGCAAGGCTTCTGACTTGATTTGGAACTTCAGGTTTATGAATTATAACTTCAGATTCTTTAATTAGAACTTCAAGTTCTATCAAGGCTTCGGGCTTAATATTATGGCCTATTGATTTTATTTCTGGATCTAAGTATCAAACTTCAGATTTGATTAGGAATATGAATATTCAAGTTCATATTATGGATCTGAGAACTTCTGGTTTCAAAATTTAAAAATTCACAGATCTTTTAGTCTGGATTTAGAAGGAACTTCTGGTTCATACGAAACTGCAGGTCCATATTAATATAGAACTTCAGGTTCTTATTTATGATCCATTCTTGATTTTCCTTTGTTAAAAGAAATAAATAATCATTCATCTCCAAATAAGAGTAATAAGAATAAGAGTATATGTATATATAGTTATTAAACTAATAAAATATTATAAATAATGAAAATCATTTTACTGTTGGATTTTCCTCCTTTCACTTTTCAACGTGTAGATCTGCTTCCACGTTTTTTGTAGGTTCTAACGGATCGTCGATCTGACTTCGGATGGCCAAGATATCTCATAAACGAGATTTCTGGCTTTGATTTGGTAAAACAAGGTGTAAAAACCCAAATTTTTATTTTTAAATTTGAATTAATCATGACCCTTGATTTAACCTTGATGGACCCCATATGTTATTATGATTTGATGTTATTTAAATTTGGATAATTACTTAGTTACTTTGTGGGTCCCATAAGTTATTAGAGTTTGAAAATTTTAAAGATGTGCTAAAAAAAATTGAAACATTATTTGGATTAAACCTTTATATTGTCTTGATTTATCCTAACTTTACTTGAAGATGAAATTTCATTCGAATTAAACTCCTTTGGCTAAGTTTGGATATGATTAAAACTCTTTTGAAACCCTACTCTTATCTTCCTATAAATGGGAAACACTCTCCCTCCCTTGAATCCCATCTACGTAACCCAAGCCCCCTCTCTCTCTTGTGAAGATGTTCTTCTTCCACCTAAGGTATGGCCCTCTCTCCTTTACCTTTTCTTTTTTTAAAGTTGTTATTATAGTGGTTATTTTAGCTTTCTTACATCATAATCTAGATTCCAATTTTTGTCATTCATGCCATGTCATGTGGTTACTAACATGATCTTGGAGGACCATTCTCAAGTCGCCCACTCTGCGTCATTGTTTGGTCATCACCACAATTAGTCATTGCATTTCATTGATCACCACAAACACCATTCAATCAGGTTTGACCTGTTAGATCACTATCACCTGCCAAGATCGGTGCCTCACTCATCACGGACCCACCTATTCTTGATGCTCAGTGTTCATTGTCTTCTTCTCTTCTCTTTTTCTTTTCCTCGTTCTTCATGTTTCATGTTCGTCCGAGTTCCTCTCTCTTGCTCTCTTTTCTTCCTTCTCTATCTCTTCTCCCCATCACTTCTAAGAAACCACCTTTGCTGCACCCATCAGTCGCACATCACCATATACACCTCCATCTCACGATTCGGCCTTCACCTTCACCAAGAACCCACCTCTCAGTTGTGCACTTGAACCAGTTCCGATCATTCCTAAGGCCTCTTCCATTATCTCTCCTTCATTTCCTTCGACTATGGCAGAACCGTCTCCACCGGACACTCTCTCTTTCTCCTTCTTCCTCTGTTCTTCGTCGTCTGCTTCTCTCTCTCATGGCTAAACCTAAAGCCCTTGGAGTCGACAAAGTTGATACGTCATTCATGGGTTGGTTGAACCACTTGCAACTAGTTTTCTTCTTCTTCCCTCGTTCTCTGCAATTCCTCTTCTTCCTTCATTTTGTTGGGAAAAGAGAGAGAAACAAGAAGAACAATCAATCCACACAAATAGACACAGATTTATGTGGTTCACCCGATGTGGGCTACGTCCACGGAGATTCAAACCTGTTTCACTATTGTTAGAGATCACCCACAAGAAGAACAATCCTCTTCTCGTGATTACAAGAGCACACAACTCTCCTAGGTTCTTCTCTGTAGAAAACCAACTCTCTCTTTTTCACCCACTCAGAATAACAGAAGCCCTAATTAATAATAACCCTGAGCCGTAACAACCGTCGAATCTGCCCTTATAACAAAGGGTCCAGATTAAACCGACATATTACATAATCACCCCAGATCAGGCTTCACTAACCCATCAATCTCCCATTTGAAGACTGATCACACTAAATGGCGGTAGCAACAACAGAACACAGGTTCAAATCTCATCACCTTGTCTTCAAACAAGAAGTCCAACTGAAGCTGCGCACAGCTTCAGTTTCTCGATGTTCACCACCTTTGTAAGCATGTCTGCTGGATTCTGACTTGTGGGAATCTTATCCAATTTCAACACCTTTTCTTTTAGAAGCCACCGAATGAAGTGATAGCTTATCCGAATGTGTTTGGTTCTTGGATGAAAGGCCGAATTCTTCGCAAGATGAATGGCACTGTACAGCTTGCTGTCCTCTTGCTTTTTACTCAACTCTTCCATTAGCTCCTGTAACCAAATCATTTCCTTGCTAGCTTCTGTAGCGGCGACATACTCTGCTTCTATAGTAGAAAGTGCAACAACATCCTGTAATTGTGATTTCCAACTGATTGCTGCACTACCCAAAGTGAAGACATATCCAGTAGTACTTCTACTTCTATCAAGATCTCCTGCCAAGTCTGAATTAACATAATCCTCCAATTTGAGTTTTGGTCCTCCAAAACACAATGCTGCATTAGTAGTTCCTCTCAGATATCTGAGAATCCACTTAACTGCTTCCCAATGTGTTTTTCCAGGGTTACCCATGAATCTACTTACAACTCCCACTGCATGAGCAATATCAGGTCTTGTGCTAACCATAGCATACATCAAACTGCCAACAGCTAAAGCATATGGGATCTTTGACATGTCATCTCTCTCCTGTTCTGTCTTAGGAGACAACTCTTTTGAGAGTTTGAAATGGCTTGCAAGTGGAATGCTAACTGGCTTAGCACCTTGCATGTTGAATCTGTGTAGAACCTTTTCAACATATTCTGCCTGAGACAACTTCAGTGTACGATTTGTTCTGTCTCTAGTGATTCTCATGCCGAGAATTTGATTCGCAGCCCCCAAATCCTTCATTTCAAACTCCGTTGACAACTTTTTCTTCAGATTATATATTTCTTGCATGTTCGATCCTGCAACCAGCATGTCATCTACATACAAAAGGAGAATGATATAACAGTTATCGAAGTTTTTATAATAGCAACAATGGTCTGCATGACATCGTTTATAACTTGTGTTGCACATAAACCTGTCAAATTTGATATACCATTGTCTTGGGGCCTGCTTCAAGCCATATAAACTCTTTTTGAGTTTATACACCATGTCCTCCTTTCCTGAGACAGCATATCCTTGTGGCTGATATATGTAGATATCCTCTTCCAAGTCACCATGGAGAAATGCAGTTTTAACATCTAATTGTTCAAGATGTAAATCTTCTACTGCCACAATGCTCAAAACACTTCTGATTGTGTTTAACTTAACCACAGGAGAAAATAGTTCGGAATAATCAATACCTTTCTTCTGCTGGAAGCCCTTTGCAACTAATCTGGCCTTGTATCGCTTACTGCCATCATGTTCATCCTTCAACCTGTACACCCACTTGTTATGCAATGCTTTCTTTCCCTTAGGCAACTGAACTAAGTCCCATGTCTGATTTGACAATAATGATTGCATCTCATCTTCCATGGCTTGCTCCCACTTAGCCCGAGTATCAACCTGCATTGCCTCTTCATAACATTCTGGTTCACCACCATCAGTTAACAACAAGTAATACATTGAAGGTGAATAACGCTGTGTAGGTTTAGGAATCCTAGATGACCTTCTTACCGGTGTATGTGCATGAGGATCCACCTGTGGGTTTACATTTTCATGTGCTTCGGGTGCCTCATTTTCAGGAATGTCCTCTACATCTAGGTACTCTGTATTATCCTTTTGCACATTATCCTTATCCTTATGCAAGACTTTCTCATTGAATACAACATTTCTACTTCTGATGATCTTTCTATTTTCTTCATCCCAGAAGTGATAACCGAATTCATCAGAACCATATCCAATGAACGTGCATTTTCTGGATTTAGGATCTAACTTGTCCCTTTTCTCAGCATCAACATGAATATAATAGATACAGCCAAATACTTTTAAGTGTGAAAGATTTACCTCTTTTCCACTCCAAGCTTCCTCTGGTAATCCACCATCCAAAGGTACTGAGGGCCCACGATTGATCAAGTATGTAGTAGTGCTCACTGCTTCTGCCCAAAACTGCTTTGGCAATCCAGCATGCAGCCTCATGCTTTTAGCACGCTCTACAATGGTCCTGTTCATACGCTCTGCCACACCATTTTGCTGTGGTGTATTAGGAACGGTCTTTTCTCGCTTTATTCCATTTGTGGAGCAATACTCCTCAAACTCTTTGCTGCAGTACTCACCTCCATTATCAGACCTCAGGCATTTCAATTTCAGACCTGTTTCATTTTCAACCAAAGCTCTCCACTTCTTGAAAATACCAAATACATTAGACTTGTGTTTCATAGGATAAACCAATAATTTTCTAGTAGCATCATCAATGAATGTAACAAAGTAAGAAGATCCACCAAGAGAAGATACCTGTGTTGGTCCCCACACATCCGTGTGAACCAGCTCCAATCTTTCTGATTTTGGTTGCCTCCCTACTTTAGAGAAAGTGACTTTCTTCTGCTTTCCGAAAATACAGTCTTCACAGAACTCTAAGTCCAAAGACTTGAGATCTTGTAGCTTACCTTTCGAGTGAAGGATTTTCATCCCTTTCTCACTCATGTGTCCAAGTCTACAATGCCATGTGTTTGTGTCTGTGCCTTTATCTGCAACTGCAATGGAATTAGTACTGCTATGAGACAAGTAAAGAGTACCTTCTTTCTTGCCGCGAGCAACAACCATACTCCCTTTTGTCACCTTCCATGAGTCACCTCCGAAAGTTGTGACATAACCAAAGCTTGCAAGCTGACCAACAGATATGAGGTTTCTTCTAAAGCTCGGTACATGCCTGACATCATTCAATTGCCATGTGCCTCCGTTTGGCAATTTGATCTGAACATCTCCTTTGCCAATTATATCACAAGGTTCATCATCACCGAGATAAACTTTTCCAAAGTCACCTTTCACATAATTTTGGAGATATTCTTTGTGTGCAGTGGCATGAAAGGACGCACCAGAATCTATGACCCAAGATTCAGATTTATAATCAAAGGAAAGAATTAAAGCATCATGAACAGTATCACCTGCAATATTTACGGAAGCATCACTATCATTGTCATTGTTACCATTCCTTTGCTTATTTTTCTTTGGGGCTCTGCAATCCTTTTTTAAATGTCCCTTTTTGTTACAATTCCAGCATATGATCTTACTTTTTGACGATCTTGACTTGCTTCTCGATTTAGATCGTCCACGACTCTGACCTCTTTCAGTTTGCCTTCCTCTATTTTCTACATTCAATGCACTTCCTGATGATTCACCTGAGGATTTCCTGCGAAGTTCTTCATCGATGATAGCACTCACAACATCATCAAATTTCAGTTTACTTGATCCCGAGGAATTACTCAGTGAAGTAACCATACCACTCCAACTGTCTGGTAAAGAAGATAACAATAACAATGCCCATATCTCATCATCAAAATGTACTTTTACCGATGACAATTGGCTCATGACTGTGTTGAACTCATTTACATGTTCAGTGACAATCCCACCTTCAGCCATCTTCATGTTAAACAATCTTTTCATCAAATGTACTTTATTTGAAGCAGATGGTTTTTCGTACATTCGTGAAAGGGCAGCCATAACATCTTCAGTGGTTTGCTCTTTTGAAATATTGAATGCAACAGATTTACTTAAAGAGAGTCTGATCGTACCTAAAGCTTTTCTGTCAAGCACCTCCCACTCTGGATCGGACATATTTGCAGGCTTCTTGGCTTTTCCTCCAAGTGGCAAGTAGAAAATTTTCTGGTAAAGAAGATCCTCTATCTGCATCTTCCAATATGCAAAATTCTGGCCATTGAACTTCTCAATTGTTTGCTTTGTATCGTCCGTCATTGCTCCCATTCAAACCAAGCTCTATTTACTTGATAATTTTTCTGTCAGTCAAATAGTCAATTTGTTTCGTCTATCTCGTAGATCTCGTTGCAACGAGTACATAGAAAAAAACGGAGCTCAATTTGGAGTCCGGATGACCTCGAAACTTGCAAAACAATTCTGGCCGTCGAATCTGGTCAAACCTGGCTGTTGACCGGTGCTGACGTCACTGCTGACGTCGCTGCGCAGTCTACTGGGCTTCTGGAGCGGACCCGGGTCGGGTTCACCTGACCCGGAACTAAACTGCAATATGCGCTGGGCTGGACCGTCTGCAAACAGGTCGGGTCAAACCTGACCTGACCCGGCCTGAACCTGCTGGCTGGGCTGGACCTTCTGATAAAGGGTCGGGTCGGACCTGACCTGACCCGGAACCAAACCGGCTCTGAACTGCTGGGCCGGATGCAAACGGGTCGGGTCGAACCTGACCTGACCTGGAACTGCACTTCCTTTCCTGCCTGGGCTTACGCTTCAATCGGGTCGGGTCGAACTTGACCTGACCCGGCCCGAATCACCTTCTTCTTCTTCCTCTGTTCACGGGTTCTGCAAGAAGGATGGTTCGGACGCGCCGGCTTCCTTCGTCCTCGGCTATGGTCCGGTGCTGGCAGCAGCGGACGGCCCCCTCTCCAGCGATCCTGCACGGCGGCAAAGAACGCCGATCGGCGACTAGAGGAGGCGGTGATGGAGGCGATTGCGTGCAGCAGCGGTGCAGTGGGTGGCGACGGCTTCGGCGTGCGTTGTCTCCGGCGATCCGGGCGGGGCAGCAGCGGTGACAGACGGCGATGGCTGCAACCCTCCTTTTCGCCGGTCTTCTTCTTCTGAAATCCAGATTTCTGATTCCGGATTTCTGCAACAAATCTGCAACAGATCCGATTCAGTGACCCTCCTCGAGATTTGATCCCACAAATCTCCACGATCTTAACAAATCTCTGATACCAATTGTTGTGGCTTTGATACCAATTGTTGTGATTTTCTGAACATCACCCGTTGTGCACATCCATGAATCACAAGATCAACACGAAGCAAGCCACACACAAGAAAAAACACCGAGATTTACGTGGTTCACCCAAATAGGGCTACATCCACGGGCACAGGAGGACGAACATCTTCACTATGACAAGTAAAGCATACAAGAGATTCCCACTCTCTCACCTCATCTCTCCTACGTGGTGTGGAAACACCACGGGCAACTGCCACCGCAAAGTCTAGGGTTACAGACTATACATATATATAATCTCCGCTTTCTTGGCCACTAAGAAAGCCCCGGTACAATTACCAAAATACCCTTGACCTTAAACCAGTCCCTGGCTAACCCAGTGACTCATCTGGCTAAACCGGAATACAAGATATAAACCTAACACATTTCTTCTCATTTCAACTTTTCTCCCTCTTTGTTTACAGTTGCTTTTGTGAACTGATCCATCTCCCTGTTTTAAAACCCTGCGACCCAGTTTTCTTCCATATTCCTTCCTTCTTCTGTTTTCTTCTTCTTCGGTCTTTCTCTTTCTTTTCCTCCTTTGTTCCTCTCCCCCAGAACCTTCTTCTCTCTGTAACCACTTCTCTTCCTTGTTTTTGTTTCCTTTCTTTTTCCGCTGTCTTCTCCTCATCAGGCCATTGCTACCCATCTCATCTCCATCCTTCTTCTCCTCGTCTTCTTCTTCACTTCTACAACTGAGTCAAGTTAATCTCCCTCTCATTCTCTTCCTCATCTGTTCTGCTCCCCCAGGATCCTCTCTTCTTTCTTTTCTTTCCTTTCCATTTCTTTTTATTTTCGGTCCTTCTCTTCCTTGCCACAGCTTTTTACTGCATATCACCACCTTTCATCACAATTGTCCCAGCCAGCCATGCTCTTCCCTGCACCCTTCTTCATCATCTTCATCCTTTCGGTCACCGATTTATGTCACTACAAACCCTGACTTCCTCCTCTTCCCGTTTCTTCTACTTCATCTTCATCTCCTAACTTACCTTCACTTACACCTTCACCGAACTCATCTGCACTCGAACCCATCTGCACCCTTTCCGTTTTTCTTCCTCCTTTGTTTTTCCCCGCTTCCTTCCGTTTTCACTCTTCTTCTCTGTTATTTGTCCTCCTCTTCTCGTCTCAGTCTTCTCTTCTTCCTCTGCAATCTTCTCTTATCTCGGTTTCCCAATTCTCTCCCTTCTATCTCTTTATTTTCTTTCCTCTTCCATCATTTTAGTTTTCTTCTTCTTCACTGTTTTCTTTTTCTCCTCCTCGTGCCCATCTCTACTATCCTCTTTTCTCCGTCTCTGATTTATCTCTTTTTAACTTCCTGTTTCGTTTTCTTCTTCATTCCTCGTGCTCCCTGTCACACCCCCAAAATTGGGCCGGATCCAAAATCCGGTTCCAGGGGTATGAGAATTGGGGCCAATTAAAATTTTTCTAACATAAACGATTTGGGCCCCAGTTACGAGTGGATCGAAGTCCTTTGTGAGGCTATGCTTGATGATCAAGCAACCACAATCACACACGAAACTGAAATCCATACTCATTGCAGATAGATATCACATAAGAACCATGTAACAAATCTTATTAATAATAAAATCAGGGTCAAGTGCTTCGAAGCATAACAATTAAAGTTATACTTTCAAAACAAATAAATTTAATTAAATAAACCAATGGCCTAAGTATGGCCTTATGACATAATCTAAAGTTTTCGATTTCTTCACCACACTAGAACACCTTAGATGATGTCATCGGTGCTCCACTCAACAACTCCGCCATCTGGCGAAATTTCCTGCATCAATTGACTCTCCGGTTCGGCACCGGTAATGGAATCTAGACACCAAAAGTAGTGGGTCAAATTGATATAATCTGGCAAGAGGGTAAACTGCAAACAATAAATTAATCAACTAAATTAAACATAAGTATTCATTATGACCCGAAATATATCAGATGCAAACCCCAATGGCATGAATGCACAGAAACGGGTATTCCGCGGATAAATATACAGAAACGGGTAACCTCGCATCCAGATAATAGAAACGGGTTGTCCCGCATACAAATAACAGAATCAAGTAATCCCGCAGATAATAACAGAAATGGGTACTCTTGCTG
Source organism: Sextonia rubra (assembly GCA_037013555.1). Lineage (NCBI taxonomy): Eukaryota > Viridiplantae > Streptophyta > Magnoliopsida > Laurales > Lauraceae > Sextonia > Sextonia rubra. The sequence continues at coordinate 37,709,928 of JASUAD010000008.1, forward strand.
ATAATAACAAAAACGGGTATTCCCGCATATAATAATAGAAATGGGTATTCTCGTAGATAATAACAGAAGGCACAACTGTGTACTATAATCCATAGTACATGCTGACCCGATGGCGTACGTCTACCTCCGAACTGCAGTCGGTCAGATATATATATATGTGCATATTTACAAATACATACATATATAGATGCAGAATGAATCATGATATGACACCCTTAATCCCAATATTCAAACCAATATCAATTTGAGTATTTTGACTTTTAGATTTGAAAGTGTATTATGAACGTGTGTCAATTCAAATCTTTGAGGGTAAGCACTGATCCACCTAACGGTCAAAGTCAAAAAAATACGCACATGAGAACTAACCCCTCTTTTTTCAAAATGAAAATGTGAGTCCACAATGCCAATATCCTACTTTCAGTGTCTATCATGTGATGCATCCCGAATCTCATATTTCCATTATGAATTCAGTCTAATGCTCATGTGAACGTTCTACTAACTTTTCCTAAAAAGACATGAATCATCTAATCCAATAATGTATATTTAATTTGTTTTACAATTTGGATAAAAGATGTTCAAATTCCAAATCCTAATTTAAATCAAATTATAATCAGAAGGGAAAGGGAAAATTAATTCATTAACTATCATCGTTGTGCCTAAATACACCTTATTATTTTATACAAAACAAAGGTACAATTCCCAGATTATGATTTAAAATGTAAACCCAAGCTAAAACCCAAATTGGAATTAGAAATACATTTTAATTAAGATTTAATCACCCAAATTTCATCTTAGTTAATTGGTAACCAATCTAAATAAAAATATTAATTTCAAGTACAAAATCCCCAACTACTTTTATAAATAATCCTAATCAAATCTTAATCACATCTAATTTAATAATTAATTAATATAACCACATCTTCATTGACCAACTAAACCATTAATCACTTCATAATATTCTAAACATTTATAATTAATAACCTAAAGTTCTAATTACATATATATGTATGTTTTTTTTAAAAAAAAACTGGGCCCAGACCCGCCAGCCACCAGCCCAGCCGTAGCCCGCAGCAGACCCGACCTGCTAGTAGGCCCAGCCCTCCAGCATGCCTGGCTTGCTACGCTGGCCTGCTGCGCCCAGCAACAGCCAGTAGCGCTGCCAGGCAATAGGCCCTGCCTGGCATGCGCTGCAGCGCTGCAACGTCCATTTTTTTAAACACAATATATATTAATTTCTATTTTACGTAAAAGACAAAAATCTATTCTCTATTGTTAATCAAATCATGGTATCAAAAGGAAGGAATCATAAATTTAGATCTAAATGAAAAAGAATGCAACAAAAAGCATGTTATCCAACAAGCAACTAAAAGATATTGCAAGTAACCAAAAGCCATTGTTTACAGTTATCCACTTGCCTGGATCTCGAAGCCAAAAGCAAATTTGAATGTAAGAAGATCCAACCTTTGTTCCCCCCCCCCCCCCCCCCCGAAGAACTTCTAGGGCTTGGTTGCAGAAGAAAGGAAGAAAATGGGAGAATGGGGAAAACCCTAAGGGTTTATATTGAGAGAAAGTTTTTCTAAATTACAAAGAATGGCTTTCTGCTTTCTAGTAAGTACAAAATTTCAAAAAGAGGCTATTAGCCTAAAAAGGGTCAAATAACGTAAACCCATGGCCCACAAATGTTTGCTAAGCCCATATAAACCCTCTCAACCCAACTTAAACCCGACAAACCAGTATGACCCAATATAAAAATTTGGGACCTGAAATCTTATCCCCCTTAAAGGACATTGGGTCCTCCAAATGACTAACATACCTTAGGAAGAAGGTGCGGATACTGTCGCTGCACTTCGTCTCTAAGCTCCCACGTTGCTTTTTCTAGGCGATGATGACTTCATTGAACCTTCACCCAATGGATGACACGGTTTCTCAACACCTGTTATTTGGTATCGACAATCCCCACTGGCTGCTCAGTGTATGTTGTATCATCCTGCACTTGCAACGGCCCATATTGCAACACGTGTGAAGGTTCTGCTACATACTTCCTCAACATAGAAACATGGAAAACGTTATGAACACCTGACAGCTCTGGTGGCAATGCTAACCGATAAGCCATGTCATTGACCTTGCTAATAATCTGGAACGGTCCCACAATTCTTATAGAGGGTTTCCCTTTCTACCGAAACCGTAAAGTACCACGTGTAGGTGATACCTTCAGAAATACATGGTCACCAACCTCAAACTTCAACTCTCTCCTTCTTTTATCAGCATAACTCTTTTGGCGACTGCAGGCAACCTTCAACCTTTCCCGAATCTGTCTTATCTTGTCACTGGACTCTCCAACCATAGACGGTCCATGAAAACCACGAGCTCTAAAATTCGACTAACATATAGGGGTTCGACATCTTCTCCCGTACAAAGCTTCAAAAGGTGCCATGCCAATGCTAGATTGGTAACTGTTGTTGTAGTGAATTCACATAGAGCCAAGCTCTTTCGTCCCAACTAGTCTTGAAATCTAAGACACATGCCCTTAACATATCTTCCAATGTCTAGTTTGTACGCTCTGTCTGTCCGTCTATTTGGGGATGATAGGCTGTACTAAAACTCAACTTGGTTCTTAAGGCTTCCTGCAGTGATCCCAAAACTGAGATACAAACTTACTATCCCGGTCAGAGACTATAAAAACTAGTGCTCCATGTAATCTTACCACTTTGTCAATATACAAATCTACCATTTTCTCTATTCCTTGACCAGTCTTGAATGGTACAAAGTGGGCTAACTTAGTCAAACGGTCCATTATCACCCAAATGGCATCAAATCCCTTTCTAGTATTAGGCAAACCTGACACAAAGTCCATAGTGACGTGCTCTCACTTCCACTGAGGAATCTCCAACTGATTCAAAAGACCTGGGGGTCTCCTATAATCTACTTTAATCTGCTGGCAGACTAAATATTTTTCAACAAATTCTATAATATCCTTTTTCATATTCTTCCACCAATAATGATCCTTTAGGTCGTGATACATCTTGGTACTGCCTGGATGAATAGTATACCTAGTATATTGTGCCTCGACCATGATTTCATCCTTCAATTCTGGAAAATCAGGTAGACAAATTCTGCCTTTATAATACAAAATATTATCTTCCAACTTAAAATCAGGCCTCTCCTCCATATGATCTTTGATTCTTGTAATCTCGGAGTCTAGTAACTGGTATTCTCTGATCCTTGGAAGTAATTTGGGTTCCCACGAGAATGTAGTAGCCAACACTGCTTACTCACTGATAGGCTAAAAGTAAACATCCATAACTTTCAAACATCGAATCTAGAAGTATTCTGCAATTAATCCTCCAGTGAACGCTACTTTTCTACTTAGAGCTTCTACCATTATATTAGCCTTTCCTGGATAGTACTTCAACTCAAAATCGTAATCCTTGATATACTCCATTCATCTCCTCTGTCTCATATTCAAATCACCCTGCGTGAAGAGCTATTGGAGGCTTTTATGGTCCGAATGCATTTCAAAAGTAACTTCGTAGAGATAATGTCTCCACATTTACAAAGCAAAGACCACTGCAGCTATCTCCAAGTCATGGGTTGCATACTTCCGTTCATGATCCTTCAACTGTCTGAACCCATAAGCCACCACCTTCCTATGTTGCATGAGCACACAACCAAGTCCAACTCCGGATGCATCGTTGAAAATCACAAAACCATCATTGCCGGCAGGTAGGGTCAGTGTGGGGGCTGTGGTCAACCATCTTTTCAACTCCCAGAAACTCTACTCACAATCCTCATTCCACACAAAAGGAACTCCCTTACGAGTCAATCTTGGTAGTGGGGCTACTATTGTGGAAAAATCCTTTCACGAATTTGTGGTAATAACCTGCGAGGCTTAGAAACCTTCGGATCTCTGACACTATTTTTGGTCTATCCCATTTTCCCACTGCTTCAATCTTCGCTGGGTCCATTGCTAAACCTTCCTTAGAAATGATGTGCCCAAGAAATCCTATCTGTTCCAACCAAAATTCACATTTACTTACCTTAGCATACAATTGGTGTTCCCTCAATAGCTGTAATGAAGTACGAAGATGCTGAGCATGCTTTTCTTGACTCTTCGAATAAACAAGTACATCGTCGATAAATACCACCACAAACTTGTCAAAGTACTGTGCAAAAACCCTATTGATCATAGCCACAAAAGCTAATGGCACATTTGTCAACCTAAAAGACATCACCAAAAATTCGTAGTGACCATATCTAGTTCTGAATGCAGTTTTTGGAATATCCTGATTTCGTACCATCAACTGATGATATCCTAACCTCAGATCAATCTTAAAAAAATACTGAGCACCTTGCAATTGATCAAACAATTCATCGATTCTTGGTAAGGGATACTTGTTCTTAATGGTCACTTGATTTAGTTGTCTATAATCAATATACATTCTCATAGAACCATATTTTTTCTTCACAAATAACACTAGAGCCCCACAAGGAGAGACACTCGGTATAATAAAACCCTTGTTCAATAGCTCCTGCAATTGCTCCTTGAGTTCTCTCAACTTAGCTGGGGCTATCCTATAAGGGGCTTTCGAGATCGGAGTTGTGCCCGGCACAATCTTAATTGCAAAATCAATCTCACGGACTGGTGGCAATTGGGAATATCATCGGGAAAAACATCCAGAAACTCAGATACCACTAGTATCTCCTCTACCGCTTTAGTCCGTTTATCCTCCGAGATAAACGCTATATACCCCTTAAAACCTTTCATCAACAACTTAGTGGCCTCAATGATTAAAATCATATGAGTAACAACCTTCTTCTTTGATCCCACAAATTGCAACTTGTGTCATCATCAACTATAACTTAACTGTCTTCTATCTCCAACACTTAGTTATAGGGTGATTATTGCCACAAATGCCACAAGACTCCCTCTTTTGCTTCTCAAATTGATGTTGTGGGACCGGAGACAGACCAACTTTCTGCTTTGGTTGGCTTGTAGGGGCTATGCGTCCAATCACCTCCTCGGCCCAATATGCCTTGTCCAAAAATGCCTAGTAAGTATTTAGAACTTGTGACTTGGTATGAAATAGTATATCTAGTCGAAGGCCCTCGAAGAACCATCAAATCCTCTTACTTTCTAGAGTGATGAAGGTTGGTGCAAAACGAGAGAGACGGATAAACAACATCTCATACTCCTGAACAAACATATTCCCTTGCTTCAATTTATTAAACTCTATTCACTTTTGAATGTGAACATGCTCCAGTACATACTTATCACGAAACTAATTATGAAAAGTAGTCCAAGCCATCTCTTTAGTGATCCCCTCATATATTAGCGACTAAACGACCAAAGATGCAGAAAGTAATGAACTCCTATAACCTCTAAACAATTGCTAAAGTATGGATACGATTATAAGCATCAAAACCCCCAACGTTCCTAAGTAAAGTTTCTAATCCTCACATCGAACCTACGTTCTAACATCTTTTAGAACTTTTAGAACTTGACCGGCTCTGATACCATCTGTCACACCCCCAAAACTAGGCCAGATCCAAAACTCGGTTCCAGGGGTGTGAGAATTGGGGCCAATTAAAATTTTTCTAACATAAATGATTTGGGCCCTAATTACGGGTGGATCGAAGTCCTTTGTGAGGTTATGCTTGGTGATCAAGCAACCACAATCACACGCAAAACTGAAATCCATACTCATCGCAGATAGATATCACATAAGAACCATGTAACAAATCTCATTAATAATAAAATCAAGGTCAAGTGCTTCGAAGCATAACAATTAAAGTTATAATTTCAAAACAAATAAATTTAATTAAATAAACTAATGGCCCAAGTATGGCCTTATGACATAATTTAAAGTTTTTGATCTCTGTACCACACTAGAACACCTTAGATGATGTCATCGATGCTCCACTCAACAACTCCGCCATCTGGCGAAATTTCCTGCGTCGCTTGACCCTCCAGTTCGGCACCGGTAATGGAACCTAGACACCAAAAGTAGTGGGTCAAATTGACATAATCTGGCAAGAGGGTAAACTGCAAACAATAGATTAATCAACTGAATTAAACATAAGTATTCATTATGACCCGAAATATATCAGATGCAAACCCCAATGGCATGATGCACATAAACGGGTATTCCATGGATAAATATATAGAAACGGGTAATCCCACATACAGATAACAGAAACGGAAAGTCCCGCATATAGATAACAGAATCGGGTAATCCTACAGATAATAACAGAAACGGGTAATTCCGCAAATAATAATAGAAACGGGTACTCTCGCAGATAATAACATAAACGGGTAATCCCGCAGATAATAACAGAAATGGGTATTCCCGCAGATAATAACAGAAATGGGTAATCCTGCAGATAATAACAGAAATAGGTATTCCCGCAGATAATAATAGAAGGCACAACTATGTACTATAATCCATAGTACACGCTGACCTAATGGTGTACGTCCACCTCCGAACTACAGTCGGTCAGATATATATAAATGTGCATATTTACAAATACATACATATACAGATGCAGAATGAATCATGATATGACACCCTTAATCCCAATATTCAAACCAATATCAATTTGAGTATTTCGACTTTTAAATTTGAAAGTGTATTATGAGCGTGTGTCAATTCAAATCTTTGAGGGTAAGCACTGATCCACCTAACGGTCAAAGTCAGAAAAATATGCACATGAGAACTAACTCCTTTTTTTTTTTTCAAAATGAAAATGTGAGTTCACTGTGCCAATATCCTACTTTCAGTGTCTATCATGTGATGCATCCTGAATCTTACATTTCCATTATGAATTCAGTCTAATGCTCTTGTGAATGTTATACTAACTTTTCCTAAAAAGACATGAATCATCTAATCCAATAATGTATATTTAGTTTGTTTTACAATTTGGATAAAAGATGTTCAAATTCCAAATCCGAATTTAAATCAAATTATAATCAGAAGGGAAAGGGAAAATTAATTCATTAACTATCATCGTTGTGCCTAAATACACCTTATTATTTTATACAAAACAACGGTACAAATCCCAGATTATGATTTAAAATGTAAACCCAAGCTAAAACCCAAATTGGAGTTAGAAACACATTCTAATTAAGATTTAATCACCCAAATTTCATCTTAGTTAATTGGTAACCAATCTAAATAAAAATAATAATCTCAAATATAAAATCCCCAACTACTTTTATAAATAATCCTAATCAAATCTTAATCACATCTAATTTAATAATTAATTAATATAACCACATCTTCATTGACCAACTAAACCATTAACCACTTTATAATATTCTAAACATTTATAATTAATAACCTAAAGTTCTAATTACATATATATGTATGTTTTTTATAAAAAAATGGGCCCAGACCTGCCAGCCACCGGCCCAGTCGTAGCCCGCAGCAGACCCTACTTGCCAGCAGGCCCAGCCCTCCAGCAAGCCTGGCCTGCTGCGCCCAGCATCAGCTAGCAACACTGCCAGGCAGCAGGCCCTACTTGGCATGCGCTGCAGCACTGCAATGTCCATTTTTTTTTAAACACAATATATATAAATTTCTATTTTACGTAAAAGACAAAAATCTATTCTCTATTGTTAATCAAATCATGGTATCAAAAGGAAGGAATCATAAATTTACATCTAAACGAAAAAGAATCCAACAAAAAGCATGTTATCCAACAAGCAATTAAAAGATATTGCAGATAACCAAAAGCCATTGTTTACAGTTATCCATTTGCTTGGATCTCGAAACCAAAAGCAAATCTGAATATAAGAAGATCCAACCTTGGTTCCCCCCCCCCCCCCGGCAAAAAACTTCTAGGGCTTAGTTGCAGAAAAAAGGAAGAAGATGGGAGAATGTGGAAAACCCTAAGAGTTTATATTGAGAGAAAGTTTTTCTAAATTACAAAGAAGGGCTTTCTGCTTTCTAGTAAGTTTTACGAAATTTCAAAAAGAGGCTATTAGCCTAAAAAGGGTCAAATAACCTAAACCCATGGACCACAAATGTTTGCTAAGCCCATATAAACCCTCTCAACCCAACTTAAACCCGACAAACCAGTATGACCCAATAAAAAAATTGGGGACCTGACACTCCCCTGCTGCTATTGTTCTCTGTATTTTCTTTTTTTCTCTTCCCTTTACTGCTACGTGGTTCCTTCCTCCTCTGTCAAACTCAACAGTCCTCTCATGAACCCAGAGCCCACTTCCTTTTTTCTTTTATTCTTCCATTTTTGCTCGGACAACCCACTGATAATCTTTTACGTCTGATTTTCTCTTTTCTTCCGGTTACTTTCTTCTTCCTCTGCTACTACCCCCAGCCAACAGTCGCCTTCTCCTTCTCATTCTTCTTTATTTTCTAGTACTTTTCCTGTTCTCTTCCTTGTCAGTTTTCATCCTATTCCTCTTCTACTCAGCTTCTCTCATCTTCTGTTCCTTCTTTCTGATTTTCCTTCTTCTTCCTGTTTCTTGCTTCTTTTACTGTTCTTCGTGTCATCTGGTTTCCCTTCCCTGTAACATCCCTTTTTCTGATTCCCGTTGTTCCCATCTTTTCCCTCCTTGCTTACTTGTTCCTTCTTCCTTTTCCCTTATCTGCTCATTCCTGCCTTCTCTTTTCTCTTTGTTTTGCTCTTCTCTTTTCCTTTCGTGTTTTTTCTTCCTCGCTGAGCAAACAAGAAGCCCATCTTCATTTAAATCAGTTATCCTGGGCCATTTTGAAAGCCAACCCAATCAACCATGGGCTCAACTAATCTGTTTGTGCACTAAACTTGGATGGAACCCAGTTACCTTGTTTGTTGTTATCTCTTTTGCATATAAGCACAATTGCCTTAACACTTAAATGGCCACCTAGTATAGCTAAAGGGACATGGGCCCATTCATTGATTCTCCAACATATTTGGTGACCAGAACGGAATAACCATTTAATCTTTTATCGAACTGAGTCCATATGATTCTGGCTCATTTGAAAGTTCTATCAACCCAAAACTACTTAAATCCACGTAGCCAATGTCCATGAGATTTCACTTATTCTGGCCTAATCCAAAAGATTGCATTTATGCATGGATTTACATTCTCACACTTTGATATAACTGTTATAACAGAAACTCACACCACGCTTCTAGGGTCAGATGAGATTAATTCTTCGAATATTGACAATCAATACAAGTAGTCTTACCATGGTTCTTTAGCACTAGAGTTTTATGGTCCTTGACTCAATTTGATCTAAAACGTGAAATTTTATAAATTGTTGAAATAATTTTAGAATATCAGGATATTTTGATGCCTTTGACTTGTTTGAGAAACCATGCTAGGTTTTATGGTTTGTATTACTTGTTGAGTTTTACTTATGTTTTTCCTCCACAAATTTCGAAGTTGAGCCGGAACCCGAGAAAACTCAGCTTGCTTTGTGGAAATTGGAATTGTGGGAAGAGCTGCGGAATTCTATATTAGATTCAGAAGATTTGATTAGGGATTTGTATACATTTGAGATGTTTATTATTATTATGTTTAAGAGATACATTCACTTCAAATTTATTCAGTGGATTGATATAGGATGTTGATCATATGATTCCATTTGGATTATTTTAATAAAGTTGAAATTTATTTAATTTACTTGTTGTGGTCCCATCATAACTCGGGATTTGAGAGTCCCAAAGATCTCAAATTTCGGGGCGTGACATAAGGTTTGATCGTATGGTCTTCTTTTGTCGCACGCAAGTGGAAGAAAAAAAAAGGTGAGTAGACTAAGTGTTTGTATTTTCTTGCAAGTGAAACACAGAGAGAGTAAATAAAAAAGAAAAAAATGGTGGCTTGGAAAAGTTGGTTTGTACTTTTTGCACGTAGACCGAGCAAGGAAAAAGGAAGAATGGTGGGCGGCTTTATGGTGCTATGCTTTGTTGCATATACACGGAGCAGTGCTGATAATATAATGGAAAAAGAGAGAGAAGTAGAGGGAAAAAGAGAAAAATCTTCTTATTACTGAGAGAGGTGTACATAAGAAAGTGTGGAAGGAACGGGGGGAGATCTTATTTATAGAATAAGATTGCTTCCTTTCCAAGCAACTTAATAAGAAAGGACTTTAACCCTAATTACTTTCCTTATCTAATATGGGCATCCATCCATAATAATATCTCTTATAATAAAAACATGTATTTTCTGTCTTTTTTTTTTTTTTTGTCTACAATGACTTTAAGAGGACTTTTCTGGTAAAATCCTCTACATCTATTTTGGAGATATAAGAAAAGAAAAGGTACCATGTGAAATACGCAGCCAAATATAGTGGGTTTTTGCAAATTCTTCTACAAAAAAGCCCTATATTTTCAAGAAACCTCAAAAACACTCATATAAATTGTATTTTTCTGTTAAAGATGCCTTCACCGATGATCAAGCATAGAGAAAAGCAATTGTAAGTCGGTCTCCTCCTTTGCTTTTCAGTTTTACCATTTTAGCCTTTGCATATGTTGTAAATTTGAAATGAAACTCTTTAACATTTTTCAATCTCTCTCTCTCTCTCTCTCTTGCAAATCCTTGTTTCTTTCTATTTTGATTAGTCTTAGCAGATGGGGCTCATGGTTCAGGGACGCTGGACTCACCTTTAGGAATTAGAATAAGAGTCCTTATTTATAAGAATTGAAGCATGGTTGTAACTTTTGTGATTGTAAAGATGAGACCCACTTTTTGAGATTGTTGTACATACCACCTTTGGGAATTAGAGCAAAGGGCCTACATTTATTGGAACTAAAACATAGACTCATCTTTTTGTAACTATGAAAATGGGGCCAACTTTAAGAATTAGAATGTGGGCCCAACTTTAGGAATGATAAGGATCAATATAGGAATTTTTGTACATGAGCCCACATTTAAAATTACATCAGGGATCTACCCTTAGCAATTAGAACATGGAGCAACTTTTATGACAATCACAATGTGGCTCACCTTTATAGGAATAACAATGTGGGATCACCTTTTCGATGATTGTGAGCCTATAACCCAGCCATAGAAATTTTGATGATGGAGCCGCCTTTTTTAAATTACATGTTTTATGGTTCCTTTTTAATTCCTTCCTATGTTGTGATTTTTAAATGTGGATCTTGCATACAAGAATTCCTATGTGGGTCTTTGTCTAATTCTTAAAAGTGGATATCATGTTCACGATAAGAAAACTTGTGGTATAGGTTTCAATTCCGATAAAATGTGGGCCCTATGTTCTAATTCCTAATGGTAAATCAATGTAGTAATTTCTATAGGTAGGCCCCATGCACAAAATCTTAAAGATGGGCCTGCATTTTTAATTTCTAAAGATAGCTCTTAAGTATCATGTTTACAATAGAAAAGGTGTCCATATTTCAATTCATATAAATGTAAGCTAATATTCTAATAATTAAAAGGTGGTCCAATGTTAAAGTATTACTAAAGGTGGGCTTGATATTAGAAACAAGTGGCTGACTGCTCAAAAGAGACAAAAAAAAAAGAGCAAGGATTAACAATGTCATTAAAACTTACCAATTAATGCATTGGGTAAAACAGTTAAATGAAAATAAATAAATAAAAGGAGAGTAAGAGCACCTGCTGCTTTCACGCACGCTTTACCATCGGTCAAAGGGTCTTCAAGTAAAAAAATATAAAGTATATGGGTGGTTTTGAGGTTTCACGAAAATATAGAGCCTTTTTGTAAAAAAAAAAACATATAAAAGCAAAATGCAGTGAGATTTTCTTTCCATGTTTTATAACAAATTATATGATTTTTAATATATTTTTACTGAACCAAATATTCAAACACAATTTTAAAAAAGGAAAAACTCTAAAGATCCTAAAGTTTTAGACAACTTACAAAAAAGGGTCTCATTGTTGGTCATTTCAAAAGGTGTAATGGTTTTCTAGTTTTTTTTTTTTTTAAGTTGGTCCTCTCTGGTAAATAGTCTCCACTCTGGTATTTCTTCTGAATTTTTTTCTAAAAACAAGAAAAATTCTCTTTTGAGATTAGAAAGAAAGTTTTTAGATTTTCCTATTCCTTTTTTCACCCATAGTTTGCTTTTATTTCCTTTTCACTTTTGATATGACATTATCCCAAATTCTATGAAAAGATAAATTTTAGAGGATTTTACGGAAAAATTTACCTTAAGTGACTACTTAACAAAAAATTGCCTTAAGTGACCACTTCAGCTTTAAGTTTATGGTGGTTTAGTGCAAAATTTTAAAGTTGAGGGGGCGCTTTGCAATAGAATCAAAGTACAAGAAGGTGAGTTGCTACTTTCCCTTATTTATAAGATACCATCTTACCTTGAAAAAAAATAAAGACAAAGTAAATGAATGATCTGTAATGGCTTCTAAAGCATCAAAGCTCTTGTAGACTGGAGAAATTGATAGGTCAAATAGTGAAAGGAAAAGCCAGTCTGAGTCAAAAGAACAGTCAAAGAGAAGAACACAAACAAAGAAAAGTCCAACCAGAACCAAGAATTGCCTTGGAAGGGCCACTATATAGATAAACATTCTGGGCCAGTATAGGGAAAAAACTAAAAATCTCTATATAATATTAGGGTGTCTTTCCTAATTTTTGGGGAGACCAATATTAGAAGGATAAAAATTTTCATAATAATAGGGGGGTTTTTCAAATTTCTGGGGGGCCATGTCCCCCTCACCCACTTCCTAGGGCCGCCCCTAGTCCCACTAAGATAGAGGAGACCATAAAAAAAAATAAAAACTAAAAAAAATAAAAGAAAAGAAAAAGAGCAGATCTTTTTCTTTTAAATTGAAAATGAAAACAAAGAAAAAGGGGTGGTGGATGATAAATAGAAGGGCAACTTTTTGGAGTCTTTTAAAAAGGTGACAGAGAAAAGGATCCATTGGCTAGTTTGGCTGGGAGAAGACCGTTGGTAGTACGTGTTAAGTTCTTGAATTTGTATCAATTATGCATCATTTTAAGGTGGATTTGTGACTTAATTAGGTTAACTAAATCATTATTCATTTAATTTCATCATTTCATAGATTTTCACCTATAACTTTGAATTTGCACTATTTTTTACACATTGTCAGTATTATTTAAAGAATATTTGCAATTTTTCTCCGAAGAGTCCCAATTAGAGCAGAACTTTGTCCAACCAAGTTTCGCTTCAATGTGAGTTCTTCAATATTTAATGGGTTTACTTAGAATGTGCAGGAAATAAAATCAATAGGACCCATAGAACACTAGAGATGATTTGGGTCTCATTGTTTGAAGATTCACAACCTTAAAGTTCATATTCCTGTGAATCCTACTTGAAGATCAGCTAAGGCTTCCAGAAGCTCTTATCTCATCCTATTTGTGCAAAAAAATATTTCTTTGACTTGGTTCATTAGTCACAATTACTATAGAGACAGAGTCCCTTGCAAATCTAAATTGAAAATTCAATCCTGCCTAAGGATAGTCTACCTTAAAATGGCCATAACTCTCAATTCAGATGACGGATCGATGTAAATGACCAACTATTGGAAAGCATTTTCAGAATAAATGTTAGTAAAGCCTAAGATTGCACAAATTAGAGCTATAATGGGGAAATCATGGACCTGGAAAGTTTTACGTACATTTCTAGGCGGGATTGCAATTATATCTACACCATTGAAGTATAACTGTTGTATATCACTCAATGAAATGCATCTAAAGATCAATGAAGAACTTAAAAGCTTCTACTTCATCTTATCTCCAAGTTCTCTCTCATCTTATGAGATAAATCTAATCAATAAGCAGTAGATCTTATCTTTTTATCCATCAAGAAAAAGTCCAAATTCATTGAACCTGAGGAGTTAGAAAACTATAAAAGGAGGCTACCATAGAAGACTCTTCCTCATTCTTAGCCAGATCTGGAAGTCCCAAATCTCTCTTTCCCTCTCTTCTCCAGTTCTTTTCCCTCCATTAATTTTTTATTTTATTTTAAAAGGTATTCTGGAGCCTTATTCCAGAAAGTAAGATTTAGAAAAGAAATTGTTGAAAGGCCATTGTATAAGGAGAAAATATCAATGAAGTTATTTTTGAGGTTATTTGCAATGGTGGGCTAAGTTTCTGATTGGAACATACAAATGAAGGTTAGTGAATTTTTGTTATAATTTATATGATTATTTATTTTTCCTTTTCTATCTAATGAATGCCTTATTAGAATAATGGATTTGTCTTCATGCCAAAAGCAAGCCTCTGATTTATATTTGTAATGAATAAATTTTAATCATTTATACTTACTTTGATAGATTATTCTTAGATCCGTAGTTATCTTTGATAGTTTATGCTTAGTTTGATAGGTGATCGTTAAAATGTTCATTCTTTCATGAGGTGAAGGTGATGGTTAAGATGTTCATTCTTTCATGAGGTGAAAGAGGTCTTAGGTATTGATTTTATTTTTTAATTAAAAATTAGTTTTTTTGCTACGGTCAAATCGTCCAGATCAGAAACATTGATTTGCTTCTAATATGAGTAATAATTGAGACAAAAAGGGTAAACTAATTGCATAAATTGTATTTTTGCATAACTTAGTGGATTCTGACCGTTCTGATTTGTTTCTTACAATTGTTATTAATTTATTTAGTTTCTGATTTACATACCACACCTCTCTTTCATTATTGTTTTTCTTTTGAGAAAAATTTAAATTTTTTATTAAAAAGCACAAAAGTGCTCTTTGTGGAATCGACTTGTATTTATCACCGTTTCAACAACTGTACACTTGTAATTTAAAATATATTGATTAAATTTACATCACCAAAAAACTTTATATTCTGGCTGGAAAACTCTAAGGTATGGTTTCTAATTCACTGCAACGTATGGTTTTGTTTTGTAAAACTTCTTCCCAAGATGGGACACAACCGTCTGTGTGTGAGATGAGCGCAAGGAGTACGACTCTGGGAAAGTCGTGCGTATTCCCTTGGCAATATTATCTTAGCTGGCGTTTCTTTTCCCTAACTTTTACCTCTCATAATCTTTTTTAAAAAAGCATCAACTATTTGATCTAAATTTTTGGACTTTATAAGGCCTATAATTACGATTCAAACTGTTGATTTTTTTGGAATCCAACAACAGCAATTTGCATGAAAACGGTCGGCCGCTGTGTACCAATGGTGTCCCACTGGGTTTTGGATGTGTCCACAAATAGTCTAATTTTTTCAATTTTTTAATTGTGGGCCCCAACTAAGATCTGAATGGCAAAAACTCTTCATAATTCTAATAATGGCCACCATATAAACTTGCAGCAGCTAATGTATCACGGATTTTAGTATATTTATAAAGGAGTGAATTATTGGATCTAAGTTTTTAGACTTCTCGGGCCCAAAACCTTAATCGGAACTATTGATCTTTTTTGGAAGTTCAAAAAGTGCTATAAATGTAATAATCGTCCTCTGATTCCGCATAGATCTCAAGACATTTGCATGAAAAGGGTCGGTCGTTGCTGTACATGTGGTGTGGACGTGCCCCTAGACAGTCCAATGCTTTTCATTTTCTTTCAATCCCCCCCCCCCCCCCCCCCCCCCCTCCAAAAAAAAAAAAAAAAGCTAGAATAAGTCTACTTAGACCGATATATGTCTCGATTGCAGTCCTGATTTAAACTGGATGGCAGCTGGCAGCGGGTTGGGTCCCAACTTTGGATGGCAGCTGGCAGGAGTCCCGATCACATATGACTGTAGTAAAACAAATTAAATACAAAAATAGAATTTCATTTCCCTCTCATATCTGTTTGCCCGGGAGACGAAAGAGGAAAAATGACTGAACGATCCGGAACTTCATCTCCTCAATCTTCATCATCCATTGAGCTCCCTCAACTCTCTCGCTCATCTCTCTGAAAGTGGAAGCCTGTCACAACCCGAGCCCAGAAATCGGGGGTTAGCAAAAGCCAAACCAGTGACACACGTACTCCCGTGCACGTACATCCAAACCCATGTCTAGATGCACACACACAAGGGATCTAACACGTGCAGACTAAGCGTACGCGGAAACTGTACATATCATAGCAAGCAACAAAAGAAATAGCGGAAGCCAAAAATGTGGAACGAAAAAGACGAAGATAGACACACTACTATAAAACCAGATACAAGTCTGAGTACACGACAAAATCATGATATACAAATAATACAGAGTAACAAAGTCCAAAGTGCAAAATACAAGATCTCCAAAAACCAAAACAAATAAACCACTAATGATATGCAGGCACGCACTCGGTAGAAGTGATCAAGCCCACTCTGCCATGCAGGAGGGTGTCTCTAAGTCCTGCGCTGCAGTCTCCTCGACCGCCGGGGGCCGGACAAGGGATCTGTGCCTGCAACACTGTAACACTCCGATCCCCTTTGAGCCGGATTAGTGGCTCATTAGTGTGTTTTTCTGTTGTTTTATTCTTTCGGACTTGGTTTTGGGTCTTGGATAGGTAGTTGAGTAACCTTTGACCTGAGATAGGTAGTTCTAAGCCCTTTTTTCGTAATTTTGCTTTTGCTTTGCTTGCATCATCTTTACATCATCTTGGGTCAGCATGTGTATTTTGTTGAGCTCGTCAAGTTCCGTAACTGTGTCAAATCCATTCGGAGTACATTGGAGAAGTTGAACCTTCGTGTGACTTAAACTGTAAATAGTTCAAACTCTTCGGACCTTGTTTTAAACTCCAAAACCTATATATATATGAGTCATCCTCCAGGTGTCTCTCTCTCCTGCTCATTTCATTGCCTCAACGTTGCATGCACAGCTCTGTGAGAGAGAGAGAGTCACGTTCCTTCTTTTCCATTTCTCTCCTCTTCTCGTCTTGGTTGGTGTTGGGATCTTGCACTCATCGTTGATTGGGTTCTCTTCTTTCCTCATCTTTGTCTGTGGCTTGGTAAGTGGGTTCTCTGCAACTCTTCCTTCTTCTTCTCCAATTGCATCTCTCCTTTTCTAATATCTGTGTCCTCATCTCATGCATGTGTTGTTTCTTTGATTTGCTTTGATTTTAGTTGATTTGGAGCTTGACTCAGTGGATTGACAGAGTTTTGAGGCAAGTATAAGTACAGGATTGTTTAACACATATGGGTGTTTTGTTTGATTGCCTTGATTCATTCTTATTCTTTGTATAAAATGTTTTACAGCCAATTTCTAAGATGTTAGGATCAGATGAGCTTGTTTTGGAGACATTTCTGTACCAGATTCCAGTTTCTGTACTCAACCCGAATTGGTTCTCTGTATTGTACGGCTAAGCCGTAACATTGTACGGCTCACATTCCAGAGACGTGAAATTTCACCTTTTGTTCTACGGCTAGGCTACGATTGAACCGTAGATTGTCTTACGGCTGAGCCGTAAGCTAGCCGTGACCCAACCGTAACCCAGCCGTGAATTAAATATCTGATCAGTCGAAACTTTCCCGATGAAGTACTCCTACGGTGTGGCTACGGCTAAGCCGTGGATTGGTCTACGGCTAAGCCGTATACTGAACCGTAGCTCAGCCGTAAAAGGTATCAGATCAGAGGTGGAAGATGACCAGTTTAGCTGTGTTTTGAAGGGAACCACGGTTAAGCCGTATTGCATGCTATGGCTAGTCCGTATGATGTCTTCGGTTAAGCCGTAGGTCACCCATGGCTAAACCATAAGGCATGGCAAATCCGAAATAAAACTTAGGATCATGGTGAGACTTGTAGGCTCAATACAGGTTAACCACACACGTAAACCGGCCCAATGGATTCTTTGGATCGCATGAATAGTCTGTTAGGCTGTGACTCATTCATGTGAGTGTTGATTCACTGTTAAGCACCTCCCCATGGGTGTTGGTTTAAGGGACTTCGGTGCACGTGAGGATTACATTGCAACACTAGGATGGCAACGGTGCATTGAATAACTTAAAACTACATCAACATGCACGGTTAGTGACAGTGAACAACTAGATTAGGGCTGGCTTGTAATGAACCTTGACTCTGTACTAATCTGAGATGCATTGCATATTGTTTACAGTTTTGCCCTCTGTTCTGCAAATCTCTGTCTATGCATTACGAGGTCATTTTGCTTTCGTCCTGTATCTCTGTTTTATTCTTCGATCTACACTATGCTTTGATCTATGCTGTGCTTTGATTTAATCTATGCTCTGATCTGTGATCTGTATTTCTGTTATGCTCTGTCTCGGGCTTTGTATATCTCTGATTTATTGGGTATTCCCTGGTGGCTCTGCCCAGAGATTAACACGTGGGGATAAGATCCGGTCTTTGTCATCGGTGAGTCCAAAGCGGATAATCTCCCTTCTTTTGGATTTGATTTGATTGGTATTAGTCTGGCTCTACTCAGCCTCAGCCCTAGGATGCCCGACGGGGTTACCTCTGGCTTAGATCTCTGTATCTCTGTATCACTGCAGTGTCGCTTTGTCTTGGGACCCCGGAACCCAGGAAACTGAGACCCACTTGTACCCTGGCCCGGTCAGTGGTGTTCTCCTCTGCTCTGCTTTGCTCTGCTCTCTATTGGAGAGAATATGGTTAACGTAGTAGCCACTTAGTTCAGTATTTATATGTTTTGATTCACTTATCATGCTTTACTTCTATGCACGATTTGCTTAGCATACTAAGATGGAACTCTGTATTTAATCTTCTGTCATTATTCGATTTGATACTATGAGTGTTTCATCCCTGTTACTTGTATTTGCTGGATCGTTGTATTCACTGCCTTGTCTGTGGTGTTGCAGGCACAGATTCCTTGCCCAGCTCCCCGGCGGTCGAGGAGGCTGCAGGGCCGAGTTTAGAGGCACCCTCCGGTTTGGCAGAGTGGGCATGATCATCTCTGCCGAGTGCGTACATGCATATCATCAGGGGCCTAGTTATTGGTTTTGAGATTTTGTATTTTTGCACTTCGGACTTTGTACTCTGTATATTTGTACATCTTGATTTTGTCGTGTACTCAGACTTGTATTTGGTTTTCCAGTATTGTATTTAGCTTTATCTTTTTCTATTCCGCATTTGTTCTGGCTTCCGCTATTTCCGTGTCGTTTGCTATGATATCTACAGCTTCCGCGTTCGTTTGTTTCGCACGTGTTAGATCCCTTGTGTGTGTGCATCTGGACTGGGTTTGGATGCACGTGCACAGGAGTACGTGTGTCACTGGTTTGGCTTTTCGCTAACCCCCGATTTCTGGGCTTGGGTCGTGACATACGTATTGTATGGTATCAGAGCATGCTAGTTATAAGCATGTAGGCATCTAAGATCGTGGTGAGATAACGCTTCAACGAGTTGACTCTAAGTCTAACATGTTGATTCTTGGGATTTGACTAACTCAGGGCATTTTATATTTGTGTGCTGTGTTTCTTTTCCTTTTGCAGGATGGCATTAGGATCAGGATCTCGGGATGAGAATCAGCAGGGCCATAACGGTGATAGTGGATCGTTACCCCCACATATAAGTAGTGAGGAGCGTATGATGATGATGATGCAGTCTATGCAGTCATTGCAGGCCCAGATGACATCCATGGTGGATAGGCAGAGTCAGGCTGCCGCGTCAGCATCACCTCGTATAGACCAGCAAGTGATCTTCCAGCCCAAGGAATCAGATCCAAATGCTCTTTTTGATAAGTTCCGTAAGCGAGGGGCGACTGAGTTCCATGGGATAGAGGATGCATTGCAGGCTGAGCAATGGTTGGAGCAGACTGAAGAGCTATTTGATACGATTGTGTGCAGTAACAAACAGAAGGTAGTTCTCACAGCCTCTATGCTTCGGAGTGTAGCCAAGACATGGTGGAGGAGTGTCAAGAGCTCATTCCAGACTATGCCCAGTGCCACAGTTTGGGAGACCTTCAAGCAGCAATTCCGCCGGAAGTTCATGCCTCTCCATATTCAGCGAGCCAAGGAAGTGGAATTCTTCAACCTTCAGCAGAGACAGACATCAGTTGCAGATTATGTACACAAGTTTACAGAGTTGTCTCACTTTGCAGAGGACATGGTGAACACTGAGCATAAGAAGGTGATCGCTTCGTCAATGGCCTGAACCCGAGACATAAACGCCACGTAGTTGCATGTATGTGGCCGGCTACCTTGGATGACACTATTGACAGGGCCTATGATGCAGAGGCCATATTTGAGGAGGAGCGAACTGAGGCTAAGAGGGCGGCAGGTTCCAGTGGCAGAAGTCAGTTCCAGAAGAAGTTCAAGGGTAAGCAGGGTAGTTCGAGTAGTACTCAGGTGGTTTGTGGTCACTGTGGGAAGGATCACCCAACAGACAGATGTTGGAGGAAGAGTGGGGCTTGTTTCGGTTGTGGTTCTACGGACCACAAGCGGGCCCAATGCCCGAAGTTTCAGTCCTCTCCACAGACGAGATCTGCAGGATCTACAGCGCAGGGCAAATCTCAGCCAGCTCGCCCAGCCTAGAAGCAGAACCGCCAGACAGCCCGAGCCTATGCTGCTACGCATGAGGGCGCGGAGGAAGCTATGGTCATGGAAGGTAAAATTTTAATTTCTGATGCTGAAGCTTTAGCCTTATTTGACTCCGGGTCTACGCGTTCGTACGTAGCACCCCATTTTGCTGTGCAGCTTCGACAGCGACCCACGCCGCTCCCATACTTGTTGCTAGTATCCACTCCGGTTGGTAAACGGGTGGAGTGCAGTGTCTTCTACCCTCAGTGTGAGGTGCGGATAGCTGGTCATTAGCTCCCGGCAGACCTCGTGTTACTCTCGACACTGGATTTTGATGTGATTCTTGGTATGGACTGGCTTGCGAGATATCATGCATGTATCAATTGCTACAGCAAAGCTATCTATTTTGATCTGGGCAGCGGATTTCGATTTGAGGGCAGCCAGACGAAGTGCCCAAGCCGTGTGATCTCTGCTTGTAAAGCAGACAGGATGCTTCGTAGGGGATGTGAGGGATTTCTTGCGTTCATTTCAGAGAAGAAGGATCAGCGACAGCTCAGTGAGATCCCAATAGTCAGCGAGTTTCCGGATGTCTTCCCGGAAGATGTGCCAGAGTTGCCACCAGTTCGAGAGGTAGAGTTCTCGATCGACGTGATGCCAGGTACAGCACCCATCAGTAGAGCTCCATATCGTATGGCACCTGCAGAGTTGTTGGAATTGAAGAAACAGTTGCAGGATCTATTGGATAAGGGGTTCATACGCCCAAGTGTTTTACCTTGGGGAGCTCCTGTATTGTTTGTCAAGAAAAAGGATGGCAGTTTCCGGATGTGCATTGATTACAGGCAGTTGAACAAAGTGACCATCAAGAACAAATATCCATTGCCTAGGATCGATGAGTTGTTCGATCAGCTTTAGGGTGCAGCTTACTTCTCGAAGATTGACTTGAGGTCAGGGTATCACCAGCTCCGGGTGAAGGATGAGGATGTTCCTAAGACAGCTTTTAGGACTCGGTATGGACACTACGAGTTCCTTGTCATGCCTTTTGGTTTGACGAATGCACCCGCAGCTTTTATGGCATTGATGAATATGGTGTTTACTTCCTTTTTGGACCAGTTTGTTGTGGTATTTATCGATGATATATTGGTCTATTCGAAGACTGCTGAGGAGCACTCAGACCATCTGAGGAAAGCATTGCAGCTGCTTAGGGATCACAAGTTGTATGCAAAGTTGTCTAAGTGTGATTTCTGGTTAGAGCAAGTTGCATTTTTGGGACATGTGATTTCTAGAGAGGGATTGATGGTGGATCCGGCTAAGATTAAGGCAGTAGTCCATTGGCCCCGTCCTAGATCAGTGACAGAGATTCGGAGCTTTCTGGGATTGGCGGGATATTGCCGCAGGTTCGTGCAGGACTTCTCGAAGATTTCAGCCCCGCTGACTCAGTTGACTCGGAAGAAGGTCCCGTATGAGTGGACAGAGAAGTGTGAGCGTAGTTTTCAGACGTTGAAAGAAAAGCTCACTACGGCACCAGTGTTGACTCTCCCGGATGGTAGTGAGGGATTCGTGATTTATTCCGATGCCTCTCGAGTTGGACTAGGCTGTGTACTAATGCAGAATCAGAAAGTGATTGCCTATGGATCCAGACAGCTGAAGGAGCACGAGAAGAATTATGCCAGCCACGACTTGGAGCTAGCAGCCATTGTATTTGCACTAAAGTTGTGGCGGCATTACCTGTACGGTGTGAAGTTCGAGGTCCATTCCGATCATCACAGTCTGCAGTATTTGTTCGATCAGCATGACTTGAATATGAGGCAGCGGAGGTGGTTGGAGTTCATCAAGGATTACGACTTTCCGATCAAGTACCACCCAGGCAAGGGGAATGTGGTTGCAGATGCGCTCAGCAGGAGAACAGACAGTCTTCAGGTGTTGGCAGGATTCTATATGCTGATACATGATCAGCCTGTTGAGGTTCGGATGGTAAGTGAATTGGTGACATTAGCTACTACCGTCGTGTTTCAGCCTGAGGTGATTCAGCAGATCAAGGATCGCCAGTTTGAGGACCCCCTTTTGGTGACTTTCAGAGATCGGATTGCAGACCGACCGGATTTCAGCTTGGTAGACGGAGTTTTATACTTCAGGAGTCGATTGTGTGTTCCCGTTGTGGATGAGCTGAAAGAAAAGTTGATGACAGATGCGCACGAAGCCCGTTATGCGATGCACCCAGGGAGTACGAAGATGTACCGGAACTTGAAAGATAGATTTTGGTGGAACAATATGAAGCGGGAGATCGCAGGGTTCGTAGCTCGATGTTTGACCTGTCAGAGGGTGAAAGCTGATCATCAGCGACCTCCAGGATCATTGCATCCATTACACACTCCGCAGTGGAAGTGGGAGCACATTACCATGGACTTCGTCTCCGGTTTTCCGCCGACCAGTAGAAAGAACAATGCGATCTGGGTAATAGTGGACAGATTGACGAAGTCGGCACATTTCCTTCCGTTCAAAAAAGGGATGACATTCACAGAGATGGCCAGGAAGTTTGTTGACGAGATAGTCAGATTGCATGGCACCCCAGTATCGATTGTGTCTGATCGCGACAGTCGTTTTGTGTCTTCATTCTGGAGAGCATTTCAGGAAGCTATGGGTACGAAGCTGAGTTTTAATACGGCATACCACCCCCAGACCGATG
The DNA here is from genome assembly GCA_037013555.1 of Sextonia rubra. Taxonomy (NCBI): domain Eukaryota; kingdom Viridiplantae; phylum Streptophyta; class Magnoliopsida; order Laurales; family Lauraceae; genus Sextonia; species Sextonia rubra. The sequence goes on from JASUAD010000008.1 coordinate 37,732,922, forward strand.
GACAGTCGAAGCGTACCATTCAGACGTTGGAGGATATGCTCAGAGCGAGCGTGCTAAACTTTGAGAAGGAATGGGATATGCATCTGGCATTGTGTGAGTTTGCCTACAACAACAGCTTCCACGAGAGCATTGGTATGGCACCCTATGAGGCTCTATATGGACGCAAGTGCAGAACCCCTGTGTGTTGGGAAGAGGTAGGAACAAGAAGTTTCCATGGTCCGACAATCATTGCTGAGACGACAGAGAAAGTGTAGAAAGTGGTAGAGAATCTGAAGATTGCTCGATCCAAGCAGAAGAGCTATGCGGATACTTGGAGAAGACCGTTGGCATTCCAAGTCGGAGATTGGGTGTTCCTTAAAGTTTTTCCGATGAAGGGCACGGTGCGGTTTGGTCAGAAGGGCAAGTTAGCTCCGAGATATGTGGGACCGTTTGAAGTCAAGAGCCGAGTTGGAGATTTAGCCTATCGGTTAACGCTTCCAGTTGAGTTCTCCGGTGTTCACGATGTATTCCATGTGTCGATGCTCCGTAAGTACATGCCAGATCCGAGCCATGTGATTCGCTACGATGATATTCAGATTCAGCCTAATGCAACTTACGTTGAGCGTCCGTTTCGCATCGTTGGTACACGAGAGCAGATCCTCCGTACCAGGACTATCAGATGGGTTAAAGTGTTGTGGGAGCATCACGGTCCAGATGAGGCTACATGGGAGCTAGAGGAGCAGCTAGCGCGCCAGTACCCACAGGTCTTTGCGCAGGTAGGTGGTCATTCCGAGGACGGAATGATTCCTAGTGGGGGAGGATGTAACACTCCGATCCCCTTTGAGCCGGATTAGTGGCTCATTAGTGTGTTTTTCTGTTGTTTTATTCTTTCGGACTTTGTTTTGGGTCTTGGATAGGTAGTTGAGTAACCTTTGACCTGAGATAGGTAGTTCTAAGCCCTTTTTTCGTAATTTTGCTTTTGCTTTGCTTGCATCATCTTTGCATCATCTTAGGTCAGCATGTGTATTTTGTTGAGCTCGTCAAGTTCCGTAACTGTGTCAAATCCATTCGGAGTACATTGGAGAAGTTGAACCTTCGTGTAACTTAAACTGTAAATAGTTCAAACTCTTCGGACCTTGTTTTAAACTCCAAAACCTATATATATATGAGTCATCCTCCAGGTGTCTCTCTCTCCTGCTCATTTCATTGCCTCAACGTTGCATGCACAGCTCTGGGAGAGAGAGAGAGTCACGTTCCTTCTTTTCCATTTCTCTCCTCTTCTCGTCTTGGTTGGTGTTGGGATCTTGCACTCATCGTTGATTGGGTTCTCTTCTTCCCTCATCTTTGTCTGTGGCTTGGTAAGTGGGTTCTCTGCAACTCTTCCTTCTTCTTCTCCAATTGCATCTCTCCTTCTCCGATATCTGTGTCCTCATCTCATGCATGTGTTGTTTCTTTGATTTGCTTTGATTTTAGTTGATTTGGAGCTTGACTCAGTGGATTAACAGAGTTTTGAGGCAAGTATAAGTACAAGATTGTTTAACACATATGGGTGTTTTGTTTGATTGCCTTGATTCATTCTTATTCTTTGTATAAAATGTTTTACAACCAATTTCTAAGATGTTAGGATCAGATGAGCTTGTTTTGGAGACATTTCTGTACCAAATTCCAGTTTCTGTACTCAACCCGAATTGGTTCTCTGTATTGTACGGCTAAGCCGTAACATTATACGGTTCACATTCCAGAGACGTGAAATTTCACCTTTTGTTCTACGGCTAGGCTACGGCTGAACCGTAGATTGTCTTACGGCTGAGCCGTAAGCTAGCCGTGACCCAACCGTAACCCAGCCGTGAATTAAATATCTGATCAGTCGAAACTTTCCCGATGAAGTACTCCTACGGTGTGGCTACGGCTAAGCCGTGGATTGGTCTACGGCTAAGCCGTATACTGAACCGTAGCTCAGCCGTAAAAGGTATCAGATCAGAGGTGGAAGATGACCAGTTTAGCTGTGTTTTGAAGGGAACCACGGTTAAGCCGTATTGCATGCTATGGCTAGTCCGTATGATGTCTTCGGCTAAGCCGTAGGTCACCCATGGCTAAACCATAAGGCATGGCAAATCCGAAATAAAACTTAGGATCATGGTGAGACTTGTAGGCCTCAATACAGGTTAACCACACACGTAAACCGGCCCAATTGATTCTTTGGATCGCATGAATAGTCTGTTAGGCTGTGACTCATTCATGTGAGCGTTAATTCACTATTAAGCACCTCCCCATGGGTGTTGGTTTAAGGGACTTCGGTGCACGTGAGGATTACATTGCAACACTAGGATGGCAACGGTGCATTGAATAACTTAAAACTACATCAACATGCACGGTTAGTGACAGTGAACAACTAGATTAGGGCTGGCTTGTAATGAACCTTGACTATGTACTAATCTGAGATGCATTGCATATTGTTTACAGTTTTGCCCTCTGTTCTGCAAATCTCTGTCTATGCATTACGAGGTCATTTTGCTTTCGTCCTGTATCTCTGTTTTATTCTTCGATCTACACTATGCTTTGATCTATGCTGTGCTTTGATTTAATCTATGCTCTGATCTGTGATCTGTATTTCTGTTATGCTCTGTCTCGGGCTTTGTATATCTCTGATTTATTGGGTATTCCCTGGTGGCTCTGCCCAGAGATTAACACGTGAGGATAAGATCCGGTCTTTGTCATCGGTGAGTCCAAAGCGGATAATCTCCCTTCTTTTGGATTTGATTTGATTGGTATTAGTCTGGCTCTACTCAGCCTCAGCCCTAGGATGCCCGACGGGGTTACCTCTGGCTTAGATCTCTGTATCTCTGTAGCACTGCAGTGTCGCTTTGTCTTGGGACCCCGGAACCCAGGAAACTGAGACCCACTTGTACCCTGGCCCGGTCAGTGGTGTTCTCCTCTGCTCTGCTTTGCTCTGCTCTCTATTGGAGAGAATATGGTTAACGTAGTAGCCACTTAGTTCAGTATTTATATGTTTTGATTCACTTATCATGCTTTACTTCTATGCACGATTTGCTTAGCATACTAAGATGGAACTCTGTATTTAATCTTTTGTCATTATTCGATTTGATACTATGAGTGTTTCATCCCTGTTACTTGTATTTGCTGGATCGTTGTATTCACTGCCTTGTCTGTGGTGTTGCAGGCACAGATCCCTTGCCCAGCTCCTCGGCAGTCGAGGAGGCTGCAGGGCCGAGTTTAGAGGCACCCTCCGGTTTGGCAGAGTGGGCCTGATCATCTCTGCCGAGTGCGTACATGCATATCATCAGGGGCCTAGTTATTGGTTTTGAGATTTTGTATTTTTGCACTTCGGACTTTGTACTCCGTATATTTGTACATCTTGATTTTGTCGTGTACTCAGACTTGTATTTGGTTTTCCAGTATTGTATTTAGCTTTATCTTTTTCTATTCCGCATTTGTTCTGACTTCCGCTATTTCCGTGTCGTTTGCTATGATATCTACAGCTTCCGCGTTCGTTTGTTTCGCACTTGTTAGATCCCTTGTGTGTGTGCATCTGGACTGGGTTTGGATGCACGTGCACGGGAGTACGTGTGTCACTGGTTTGGCTTTTCGCTAACCCCCGATTTCTGGGCTCGGGTCGTGACAAACACCACAGACAACGCAATGAATACAACGATCCAGCAAATATAAGTAACAGGGACGTAACACTCATAGTATCCAATTGAATAATGACAAAAGATCAAATTACAGAGTTTCATATTAGTATGCTAAGCAAATCGTGCATAGAAATAATACATGATAAATGAATCAAAACATAGAAATACTGAACTAGGTGGCTACTACGTTGACTATATTCTCTCACGTAGAGAGCAGACAGAGCAGACAGATGAGAACACCACCGACCTGGCCATGGGTCCAAGTGGGTTTCGGTTTCCTGGGTTCCGGGGTCTCAAGACAGAAATATACTGTAGTGATACAGATACAGAGAACCAAGCCAGAGGTAACCCCGTCGGGTATCCTAGGCTGAGGCTGAGTAGAGTCAGACTGATACCAATCAAATCAAATCCAAGGAGAAAGGAGATTATCCGCTTTGGACTCACCGACGGCAAAGGCCGGATCTTATCCTCACGTATTAATCTCTGGGCAGAGCCACTTGGGAATACCCAGTGAATCAGAGATTTACAAAGCCAGAGATATACAGAGCATAGCGTAAAATAAGTCAAAGTATAGCGTAGATCAAAGCATAGTATAGACCGAATAATAAAATAAATATACAGAACGAAAGCAAAATGATCTCGTAATGCATAGACATAGATCAGCAGAACAGAGGGCAAAACTGTAAGCAATATGCAATGCATCTCAGATTAACACGGAATCAAGGTTAATTACAAGCCAACTCTAATCTAGTTGTTCACTGTCACTAACCGTGCATGTTAATGTAGTTTTAAGTTATTCGATGCACCGTTACCATCAAAGTGTTGCAATGTAATCCTTACGTGCACTGAAGTCCCTTAAACCAACACCCATGGGGAGGTGCTTAACAGTAAAACAACGCTCACATGAATAAGTCACAGCCAACAGACTATTCATGTGGTCCAAAAAATCCATTGGGCCGGTTTACATGGGTGGTTAACCTGTATATAAGCCCTATAAAGTCACACCATTAGCCTAAGTTTAATTTCAGGGATTTCAGAGCTTACGGCTTAGCCATGGGTGACCTACGGCTTAGCCGTAGACAGCTTACGGCCTAGCCGTAACATGCACTACAACTTAGCCGTGGTTTTCTTTAGGTCACGGCTAAACTGGTCATCTTCCACCTCTGATCTGATACCTTTTACGGCTGAGCTACGATGGAGTCCACGGCTTAGCCGTAGCTTCCCCGTAAGAGTATTGGAATCAGAAAGTTTCGACTGATCAGTGTGGAAATTCACGGCTGGGTCACGGCTAGCTTACGGCTCAGCCGTAGAGCACTGTACAGCTTAGCTGTATCTTAGCCGTAGAACAAAATGTCAAAATCGAGTCTCTGGAGTTTGAGCCGTACGGAGTTACGGCGTAGCCGTACAGCATAGAAAATGCAAATGAGTTAGTTACAGAAACTGGAATTCATGTGCAAATTGAGCAAAACAAGCTCCAATTAATCCAAAGTGATAGAAATAAGCTGTAGATCATGCCAAGCATATAAGAACAAGAGAATCACAGTAATCAAACAATATACCCATATGTGTTTATACAATCCTGTACTTATACTTGCCTCAAAGCTTTGTCAAACCATTGAAGTCAAGCTCAAATCCAAGCTACAACCCACACAAACCAAAGGAACAACACATGCATGAGATGCATGAGATACAGAGCTTGGAGGAGAAATCCAAATTAGAGGGAAGAATTTAAAACCCACTTACCTCAAAGCAGAGACAAAGAGAAGAGGGAGAGAACCCAATCGAAACTGGAACCCAACACCAACCCAGAGAGGAAGAGAAGTGGAGAGGAGAGGAGAAAAAGACGTGGAGCTCTCCCTGGAGTTGCATGCATCGACTAAGAAAATAAGCAACAGCTGTACAGGTGATGTACATATATAGCTTCTGAAGTTTAAAACAAGGCCTGTCAAGTTTAGGCTAATTATAATTCAAGTCACACAAGGGTCCAACTCCTCCGATTGACTTCGAATGAGTCTGAGACAGTTACGGGAATTGACGAGCTCAAAGAAATACATGTGCTGACACCAAGATGATGCAATAATGATGCACTCAAAGAAAATACAAAATTACGAAAAAGGGCTTAGAACTACCTATTCCAGATCAAAGGCTACTCAACTCCCCATCCATAACCCGAAACCAAGTCCAAAAGAAATAAACAACACAAAAACACACTAATGAGCCACTAAACCGGCTCAAAGGAGATCGGAATGTTACAAAGCCCCACTGCACCACATCTCTCGCTCGATCCACTCTACCTCCGAAACCCTCTCTCGACCTCCCAGCTTACCCTACTTGACTGCCGGCTAAAAATCCATTGCAAGCTCAATCTACTCGCCCTCTGGCTAAAATCCCAGCACTCCCTCGTCTTTATTGCTTGGCTTTCGAAGGTAATGCAAAAGCCCCTCTCTCTTCATTTGGCCTTTTTTTGCTGTGACCGGTTCTAAGAATTGATTCTTGACGTTTTAATGAAGCGGCATTGTTTGCAATGATTTACCTTTTGTTTCTGGGTATTTTGGTATATTTTATGGGTTTTATCCTTATCAGATCAGATTTGCACCTTTTGCATTTTTTGATGATGGATTTGGGGGATTCTAGACCTAAGATTTCTCAGCCCTATCAATTGCAGATGGCTTCCTAATAATTTTCTCACATTACTGTTTGTTGATGTGCTTTTTAATTCTATTTGTTTCTTGCTGTTTCATTCAATTATCTTCATTTGTTGCTGTTTCTTTTAATTCTATCTGTTTGTTGATGTGTTTTTCAATTCTATCTATTTGCTACTATGTTTTTCAATTTTATTTGTTTGCTGCTGTGTGTTTCGATTTTATCTATTTCCTGTCGTTTCATTCAATTCTCTCTGTTTGCTGCTGTTTCTTTTAATTCTATCTTTGTGTTGCTGTGTTTTTTAATTCTATCTGTTTGCTGCTGTGTCTTTCAATTTTATCTGTTTGCTGCTATGTCTTTCAATTCTATCTGTTTCCTGCTGTTTCATTCAATTCTCTCCGTTTGCTGCTATTTCTTTTAATTCTATTTGTGTGTTGATGGCTTCCCATGTCATGATTGATAACCCAGGCTTACAGATTGTTGGGCATAAATTGAGCGGATCCAACTTCCTTCAGTGGGTGCGATCAGTCCAATTGTCATTTAAGTCTAGCTCAGTTTTACAATGTTTTAAGCAGTTTTTAAAAGCCAAATCAGAGCTCAATCATACATGTTAACAGCCCAAAATTCGACCCTAAACAATGATGAGAGCATAATCAAATTTAGTGTTATGTGCAAGGATAGGATTACACAGAATTAAGTGATGAGTTCTAAGGATTGTTTGAGACACTTCACATATGAGTTTTTTTTTTAGCACTTAACTAAATCAACTTGCAAACTTGAAACTTATATACATGATTGGATGGGTTAAACCACCATAAGTGGGTTGGACTAGCTTGCCCATGTCAAATCTATTCATCATCAACTGAAAAGGGAATACCATTGGTATTTTTTTTAATGTTTGAACATCATGATTAAATAGTTAATCCACGCACTTTCAATAAATTTATATTGATTTTTTAAGATATGAGTGTTTAGTGTTCGCATTCTAGTCTTCTAATACCTCTACTTTCATACTCTCTTCAATTTATTTGTTTGTAGAAGCATGGAAGACGAATTATCAAGTGATTTTGATGGAGATGGCAATGAAAGGGGGATAGTTTACGAGGAATTAAACAATAGTTAGATGGAAAAGCCCTCGGAGGAAGCCCAAAACTTAGAGGAGGTAGTAAGAGAACCTAATAGGGGAATGATTTTGATTTAATTGAAGAAGCATATGATTATCATGCAAGATATGCCAAGCTAATCGGTTTTTTTTGTGGCAAAAAAAAAAACTCTAAAAAAGGACCGGATGAGAAATTAAAGTTTATAACAATTGCTTGTAGTAAGGGAAAAAAGCCGATGACAAAAGCAAGTAACCCAATTAGACCCCGTCCACAATCAAGAACAAATTGCAAAGCAGCGGTGAATCTTTCTTTGCAATTCAATGGGAAGTTGCTTTTGAACTCATTTGTACTCAAGCATAACCATGTTATCAGTCCGAACAAAGCTCGGTATCACAAGAGTAATTAGGTAATACCGCCACATGTCAAGAGGAAGATTGAGCTAAATGACAAAGTGGGAATTAGATTGAACAAGACTATTAGCTCATGTGCGGCAGAGGTAGGGGGACATGGGAATTTGACATGGTTAACGAAGGATGCAAGAAATTACCTGGATAAACTTAGACGCTTAAAACTCAAGGAAGGAGATGCCGAGGCTTTATGTCATGGATCTTAATGAAGAGCATCGAGTAAGGAATGTGTTTTGGGCTGATGCGAGGAGTAGAGCGACATTCAAAGAATTTGGTGATGTCATCATGTTTGACACCACTTACCTAGTTAATAAATATGATATGCCTTTCACTCCATTTGTAGGTGTGAACTATCATGGGCAATCAATGTTGTTAGGTTGTGGATTGATATCACGAGATGACACAACCACATTTGTCTAGTTGTTTCAGTCTTGGGTTGATTACATGTATGGGTGTCCTCCTAATGCCATCATCACCGACCAAGATAAGGCCATGCAAAATGCGATAGAAATAGTGTTTCCTAATGCTCAACATCGGTGGTGTTTGTGGCATATCTTGAAAAAGGTACCAGAGAAATTGAGGGGGTATAATGATTACGAATCAATTAAGTTCCATTTATTTAATATTGTCTATGATTCGATGAAAAAAGAGGAATTTGAAGAAAAATGGTGCAAGTTTATTATGGCATATCAGTTAGAGGGCAACGAATGGCTAGCTGGCTTATACAATGAGAGGCACCGATGGGTGCCAGCATTTGTGAAAGATATTTTTTTGGCGGGGATGTCAACGAAACAACTGAGTGAAAGCATACATTCTTTCTTTGATAGATACATCAATTCTAAGACCACATTAAAGCAATTTGTGGAGCAATATGATAATGCTTGATCTAAGAAGGTGCAATTTGAAGCTGAGGAAGACGCATGCTGTTTCAATGTATACCTTCCGTGTGTGACCTCGTACAAGTTTGAGAGGCAATTGCAAGAAGCATACACACATGCTAAATTTACAGAGTTCCAAAATGAAATAGCCGGTAAAATTCGATGCAATATGCGCTTTCAAACGGTAGGAGATGGCTTCTCAGAATTTGATATAGAGGAAGGTGTCAAAGTTGGAGAGAATAATTTCAAAACAGTTGCTCTTCATATTCATTTTAATGAGGAAACCAAAGAAGCTAATTGTACCTGCCAGTTGTTTGAGCTTAAAGGGATTGTGTGCAAACATGTAATCATAGTTTTTTTGAACAAGAGGATTTATCGAATGCCAAAGAAATACATTCTAAATAGGTGGAGTAAAAATGTGAGGAGGAGTCATACAAAAATCAAGATCATGTATGACAACTGGGAACGCACGCCTGAAGGGTGGCACTACGACAATATATCGATTATTTTCAATCGGGTTGCTGATAAGGCAATGGATTCCAAGGAAAAGACTGAAAAGGTGATAAATAAGTTACTAGAAGTAGAATCGGAAGTTCCCAATGAGGCTTGTGTAAGTAATATACCTATGTCTATAGGTGTACATAAAGCCTCAAGTTCATATCATGATGGTAATGTTGTTGAGAAAAATTGCCAAAACCATGTGGGTGATCCAATTAGACGTCGTCAAAAAGGGCAACCACCAGAAAATAGGAGACAGCCTAAGATTAAGACAATTATTGAGAAGTATAAGCAAAGAAGCAAAAAGATCATGAAGAAATATAGTCAATGCAGTACAACAATAGTGGCGGTATAAAAACGAACATCTTAGTTTTTTTTATTAAGATCTTACTATCTTATTATTAGCTTTAAAATCATACCTAAATATTAATTATTTTCAAATTATGCATTTAAAGGGTTTAGCAGAGGTTAAAAATGTTGATGAGAGTGTGCACGGTTTAGCAGAGGTTGAGGATGGAGGGTGTTATTGTGACTTTAATCATACTCCTTTCAACCTGGTAGATCTTGAATTAAACCTTTAATTTGGCAGAGATAGATAAACTTTGAAGAAGAATGGGTTGGTGTAGTTTTGAAGATATATAGTTTTGGCAATGGATAGGACTTATTATGCTGGTCTTACAGCTTTTTACTTCTTGTTAGTGAACATATCCATGTGTATATTTGTTATTGTAGCTGGAAATGGAGTGCATCTATCCTTGTGTATATTTGTTATTATAGCTGGTAATGGAGTACATCTTAAAAGAGTCTATCTCTTCTATCTCTGTATCTGTTTATTGAGACTGAGAGCCTGAAGAGTCTAAGAAGCTGTGATTTGTTTACACCTGGATATGGAGAAAAGCCTGAGTTATATGTTCCATATAACATTCTCCCCCTTGATCTTGGAAGTTCACAGCAAGCAATTATGCAACTCTCTGAGGTCAAATACTATTTAAAAAAGCTACAGAGCTTTTGTGTATTTGTGTGATATTATATATGTGTAATATTTTTCTCTTCTGTTCCTTTATATTGTCCTTTATATAATTACATGCATCTCTTTGCAAAAGATTTACCTTGTGTTATATCATTTGAGAAGTGGTTGTATTCGAACTATTTATCTATAAGGTAGAGACAAAATATGTTTAATTGAAGTAACTAAGCTATTATTTATCTATAAGGTAGGAACAAAATCTGTTTAATTTAAGTAGCTACGGTACCTGCTTCCTTGGTAGTAAAACTGGTATGCTGTCATGTGATATGATCGTGTCCAGTTTTTTTTATAGTAGCAGTAGTATGTTCTGCTACATCCCTCTAATGAATAGTGAAAGATTAGTTTGCTGGTTAACAATGTGATGGTATGGAATAGATAAAAGCTGCAGTTGAAGCTGTTCACAACATTCGTGGTTTCCCAATAGAAGCAAATGACTTAAATTTAAAGCCTTTTGATTTACTTAACTGGCTGCAACATTGATTTGGTTTTCAGGTAATACATTGGTCCTTTTCTCTTTTCATTTTTTGCTCTTGTGTATCATTTTCTTATGTTATTTTTTGTATGTCATTTAATTTCTTATGTTAGGAATGATTTTAGTTTAGATTACATGGATTATGTCGAATGGTGCCAATATTTGGTTTGGTCATTTCTTAAAAATTTAAATTTCTATGCTTTGTTTTGTTAACTCAACCAAATCTGAAATATATTTAGTCAGAACAGATAACAGATGAAATCTGGAATCATTAGTAAAGGAAACAGATGAAATCTCGAACTAGAGCACATATATAAATAGATGAAATGTCGAAATGGTCACACAGTACGTAGATGAAATTTGGAATCGTTAGTAAAAGAAACAGATGAAATCTGGAACTAGAGCATACATATATATATCTGTTAGTATAATTGATTTTTCATTTGTTTCACGCAAGAGTATAACAGCAAATAGATGAAATCTCTGTTGTTACCGTTGGTTTTTTATATGTTGCATTAAATAGTATTATACCAAATAGATGAAATTGTTTTTAAATTTGATCTATCCAAAAAAATGAAATCTATTTTTAAACCATATGTTTTATAATTGTATTTGTTAGTTGTTTGACATTTCTTTATGTTTATTTCCAATTTGATCTGTTTGCTTATGCCGTGTTCAGTTATATTTGTTAGTTGTCTTTTCTTTCTTTATGTTTCTTTCAATTCTATCCGTTTGATGCTGTGTCTTTCAATTTTATTTTATATGTTACATTAAATAATATTATACCAAACAGATGAAATCGTTTTTAAATTTGATCCGTCCAAACAAATGAAATCTATTTTCAAACCATATGTTTTATAATTGTATTTGTTAGTTGTTTGACATTTCTTTATGTTTATTTCCAATTTGATTTGTTTGCTTATGTCATGTTCAATTGTATCGGTTAGTTGTCTTTTCTTTTTTTATATTTCTTTCAATTCTATCTGTTTGATGCTGTGTCTTTCAATTTTATCTATTTCCTGCTGTTTCATTCAATTTTATCTGTTTACTATTATTTCATTCAATTTTATTTGTTTGTTGCTGTTTTATTCAATTACAAACTCGAGCACATATTTAAATAGATGAGATCTCGAAATGGTCACACATCAAACAGATGAGATCTAGATCTGTTAAAGGAGAGAATAGATGAAATCTGGAATTCGAGAAACAAATATAAACAGATGAAATCTTGACTTTGCAATACAGTAACACAATATATAAATTGAAGATCAACTAATGGACCCATGTATATTGATTAACCAAGTGCCAAAACTATAAAAAAAAGAAATTAATTCTTTAATTAGTTGGTATTTTGTAGGATTTAGTTCAGATGGATTAATGAACCATATGTTTAAATAAACTTAAATTAGAAGAGTTATAATTGTCTAACATTTGTATTAGATAGTCACTTATATCTTTTCACCAATTATACTTTTCTATCTAGGCAAGGTCTTTGACAAATTTCACAAACACTCATGTAAGTGTATGTGATGTCTTTGAAAAGAATAGGGAAGCATACATGTAACCAGTTGAAATTATATGAGTTTAATGAATATTATCAGAGTATTGTGTTCATGATATAAAATTCATATCAAATTATATGAGTTCGATATATCTTACATGAGTTTATGCATTTTAACAATAAAACTAAGATGAAGTTTTCAGTTTCTGGACAGTTCATATTCTACCTTACTGACATTCTTCCCTATGTAGGTAGACCATGAACCACTGGAAAAACCACTCTTCGAACTCAAATTACCGCCATTAGAGTTAAATGACAAGGAAGAAGAATTTGAATGACTTACGGGCCAACAAGTGGAAGACACTGAGAATGAGGACAAAGATGAAGAAAAACAAAGAAAGGCAAAAAATGAAATAAGAAAACAAAGATACACTAGCAGCAGGGGAAAAATCACAACAACACGTGTAGCAATCTTGGTCTCCCAGTTAGAAGAACAACAACAGATTGCTGGTTTGGCAAACATAAATAGCTCAACAATAGCACTTGACTTAAGCTTGATCTCTTTAGAAATTCTAGATTATGAGCAAACAATGCAGCACACAGAGGTTGTTGTTAAGAACATTATCATGGGCATTATGACACCAACAATGAAAACTTTGTTGAAAATGCGTCTGCACTTGTGTTAGAAGAAAACAAAAGTATTATTCACCTATCTGAATAAATAGAGAAAGCAAATGCGCTTAAAAATCAGCTAACAAAGGAAAAGTCAGTTTGCAGTCAGAAAGTCAGACTCTGGTAGAAGAGAAAAAGGAGCTTGAGGTATAAAACAAAAGCCTCAATAATAGCTTGGAGACCTTTACAAATTTCCACAACTCTGTGATAGAACAAGCAAAGTCTTTGCAAAATGTTGCAGATACATACTCTTCTGGAGCTTGGATAGCAGAAAATGAAGTGAAAGAATTGAAGAAAGCAGTATCAGACCTTGATGCATAGAATGAAGAATTGAGAAGAGTTATCAGAAAAATGACAATTTAGAGCATAGACATAGGATTGGAAAGGGAACAAATTATAATTTCATCTATTACCTTTGTATATTATAACAGATTAAATGAGAGTTAATAATTCTGTTTAAAATAGATCAAATTGATCTATTTGTAGCTTGGATCAACTTGGGTTCTTTTGCAATTTTATCTGTTGTCTGTATAGAAAATTATACCAAATATATAAAATAATTACCCGTACTGTTAATATTTCATCTATTTCACGTAAGAGTATAACACCAAACATATGAAATCTTTGTTAAGCCCTTGTTTTTTTTCATATGTTGCATTTAATAGTATTATACCAAACAGATGAAATTGTTTTTAAATTTCATCATACCAAACAAATGAAATCTATTTTCAAACTATATACTTAAAAGTTAAAACAAAAGTGAATTTATGATCTTTCTACATCCATTTGTCTATCAAAATATGTCTGTTTTTATTTGTAACTCACACAATTCTATTCAACTCGAGAACTTTCCTTTTATTCATGTACATCATCAAATAACAAACAAATGGATTCCTCCGTTGTAAAAGATAAAATGATAAACATAAGAAATTTCATTAAAGAAAAACTCATTTCAAAACTTGAATTTTGTACATTTAAGATCTAAACTCAACTCATCATCTCACATTTCTCATATTACAATAGAAATTTTTAAAATACATTTGTTTCAATGCAATGATTCTTCAATACAGTCTCTCTTGAATACAAACATCGTCCCTTGTCCACGATCTCCCTTTGTCATTCAAAAATCTGAGAATCATCGAGGCTCGAATTAGATGGGTTTCTGTATTATAAAGCTCTTTTGCTATTGGCTTGTTCTCAAAGAATTGTTGCATAATATAGCATACAACAACTCCATAGTTAACCCTATAAAACAGAATTAAAAAAATAGTAATGAAGCCAATTGTTTTTCTTTTTTCTTTTTTCATTTTTTTTGAATTGAATTGTATTGGTAGAATTGAATGTGACATGTCATTGCTAATTAATCTGTTAATTTTTTTAACTTACGATAAGGGTAGCTGTTGTAGACAATCTTCAATCTTTTCCAATTTATAATTGAAATCCAGAGTTGAAAGGATTTCAAATCTTTTAGCCTAATCTTGGTTACTTCTTTTCTTTTCCTGATATGTTTGGTACATTTGACGAAAGTGATCTTCTATAAACTCTTTCTCCAAAAAAAAAAAAAAAAAACACACACACACACACACACACACACACATTTCAAGTCAGTAGTTGAAAATAGTTTTTATTTATTTTGTTGAGCAGATGTTTCTTACCATTTGTTTAACATCATTGAAGGAATGATTTGCTTTGATTTTTTACATTGCAACATTGAGTTATTGTGTCTCGAGACTCTATCCTCGATGTTAAGCACAAGAAGTGCCTAATGGAATGAAATATCTGTTTTGGGCTTTATATGGCTCATTGGAAAGACAACATATCTATGGCTCTTCATCACCCCATCTGTAAGGCGAGAGATCATGTATTTGTTCGATCTTTCTTTGCAGCCATTCCTCACCTATGTCTGTAAAAATAAATAAAAATTAAAGCAGTTCACAACAAAATTAAAGTAGTCCTCAATTTGATCTGTTTCTTTATATTTGACATTTCATTATGTTTCTTTCTAATTTGATCTGTTTGCTTATGCCATGTTCCAATTGCATCTGTTAGTTATTTTTCTTTCTTTATGTTTCATTCAATTCTATCCGTTTGTTACTATGTCTTTCAATTTTATCTTTCTGCTGCTGTGTCTTTCAATTTTTTCTGTTTGCTACTGTTCTTTTAATTCTATCTTTTTGCTGCTGTGTCTTTCAATTTTATCTGTTTGTTTATGTGCTTTTCAATTTTATCTGTTTCCTGTTGTTTCATTGAATTGTATCCGTTTACTACTGTGTCTTTTAATTTTATTTGTTTGCTACTGTATCTTTCAATTTTATCTGTTTCTTGCTATTTCATTCAATTCTATCTGTTTCCTAGTGTTTCTTTTAATTATATCTGTTTGTTGCTATGTCTTTCAATTCTATTTGTTTCTTTCTGTTTCATTCAACTCTATCCATTTGCTGCTGTTTTTTTAATTCTATCTATTTGTTGATGTGTTTTTTAATTCTATCTGTTTGCTATTGTGTTTTTCAAGATGTTAAAACAAAGGATTCTTCTACTTTCAGGTCATCCAAGCAAGTTACTTTGTCCACAGGTAGAAGCTCAGGGGTAGTGAGCAACAAAAGCAGTAAGTGGAAAGATGTAGTAGAGGCTATTTCAAACAGCAGAAGCTCAGGGACAGTGAGCAACAAAAGCAGTGAGTGGAAAGATGCAGTAAAGGCTATTTCGAATAACAGAAGCTCAGGGGAGGTGAGCAACAAAAACAGTTAGTAGAAAGATGCAGTAGAGGCTATTTCAGGAACTAGATATAAAGACATTAGATTGTTCAGTCAGTCTAATGATTTATCAATGTCAAGTACTGATTTTAGTGGTGAAGTAGCCCCTAAAGATCACTTGTCAAGCTCTTCAAGTTGTATGAGGAACTTATCTTCTTTAGAAAGCACTTTAGATGGTTAAGGGGCCTTGAGGAGTGCAATGGTTGATTCTAAAACGACGTTAATCATCAATGATAAGTAGCATTCCATTCATTTAACAAAAACATCAATAATAATGTTACACTTTAATATTGCAGAGGTGGTTTTAAGTTATGGAGAAGTGGAAGGCTTACTGACTACTGTGATGGTGTTTAAGCACATATATCAATTTGTGATTCATGAAGAGTTCTTCGAGTGGCAAAAAACTTCCTTTCTAAGTTTCGAGTAAAGGAAGATTCTCAACTGAGTTCATGGCCAAAAGAGTTTCAGAGCAAGGCCACGGAAGATAACTTATGTGTGGGTGTGGGTGTGGGTGTGGGGGTCTGTGTGTTTTGATGTATCAAGCTAATGAACTCCATTTAAGCATTCTATGAAATGCTATTCATACAAGGGAAAATTAAATCTTGTATATTCAAAAGTATATTTCTTGCACAATCTACCCCATTATTACCTGTACAAGCATTCTGAGTGACTAACATTGTATAATGGCTTCCAACTAGAGGACATAAATAAAAACTGAAATTGAGGCATATCTTAGTCTATCCAAAGAAGTGATTATCCACTCATACCTTTAAAAGATCAAATATTGTGAATTCAAAAGTATATTTCTTGCACAATCTACCCTATTATTACCTGTACAAGCATTCTGAGTGACTAACATTTTATAATGGCTTCCAGCTAGAGGACATAAATAAAAACTAAAACTGAGGCATATCTTAGTCTGTCCAAAGAAGTGATCATCCACTCATACTTCAAAAGATCATGACAAAGTCCAAATTAAAAAGGTTTCCAACAACATAAGAAAATCAGATGGTCCCAATTTTACAAAACAACTATCAAAATATTTACATGTCACATGTACATTTTTTCACTATTCCAAGTTTCAATTACTACATTCGATTCAATACAATTACAAGCAAAACGCCATACACAACAAGAACAACTGCAAAGACTCGATATATTTGTTCAAGCTTTTCCAATTTTTTAAGAACATTTGCCAGATGAGTTTCTTGTGGGGCAGGGGCATGCAATGGAATATTCTAGTAAGTTAATTTATAATTAGCCACCAATCGCACATAATCATCACACCAACCGATGAAATTGTCACATGCTTGTTTTTTCACTCGCAAATAATGGCAAATATATGTTATTAGTTGGCACATAAGGCTCTATATGTAAAAAACTAAAAAAAGCAAAGCAAGCAAATACTGCATACTTACTAATGATCATGGACAAGAATAATAGTGTCTACCATAATTATTCGCTGATCGCAAAACCTTGACTACATAGTTGCCCACACGACAATGACATAAACGTTGAGGCCAATTGGAATTTGATGTAGAAGAATACGATGCTATTTATTTCAATCTAAATAAATGAAATTGAATAATAGTCAATCCAAATAATCTTGAAAATAATAAAGTTATAAGATATATTTGGAAAATAAGATTCCTTTGCTTTAACATTATAAGTCTTGACCTCATAGTGAAACCAAAAACCTATAAAGCTGAAATAAAAGTATTTTAACATTATGATAAAACAGTAATGTAAGAAAATTATTAGGAAGCCATCTGCAATGAAACTTGCATAGAAAGACACAAATCTGGTAGAGGCAAAAAATTTCTACCTAAAACAAGGGCATCTTCTAATCCTTTATGAGCAAAAGATAAACTTGAGTTGGAAGAGTTGAGCAGAATAATCCTTATTGAAAGAAATAGTAGCAACAGACCGAATTAGAAAACACAGCAGCAAACAAATAGAATTGGAAAGCCATCAACACATAGATAGAATTAAAAGAAACATCAGCAAAAGGAGAGAATTGAATGAAACAGCAGGAAATAGTTAGAATTGAAAGACACAGCAGTAAACAGACACAGCAATAAGCAGATAGAATTGAAAAACACATCAACGCACATATAGAATTAAAAGAAACAGCAGCAAACGGAGAGAATTGAATGAAACAGCAGGAAACAGATAGAATTGAAAGGCACAGCAGCAAACAGATAAAATTGAAAGATATAGCAGCAAATAGATAGAGTTGAAAAACACATCAACAAACAGATAGAATTAAAAGAAACAACAGCAAACGGAGATAATTGAATGAAACAACATGAAACGGATAATTAAAAAGCATATCAACAAACAGTAATGTGAGAAAATTGTTAGGAAGCCATCTCCAATTAAGAGGGCTGAGAAATCTTAGGTTTAGAATCCCCCAAATCCATCATTAGAAAATGCAAAAGGTGCAAATCTGATCTGATAAGGATAAAGCCCATAAAATATACCAAAATACCCAGAAACAAAAGGCAAATCATTGCAAATAATGTTGTTTCATCAAAACGTCAAGAATCAATTCCCAGAACCGGTAACAGGAAAAAAAGGCCAAATAAAGAGAAAGGGGCTTTTGCATTACCTTCGGAAGCCGAGCAATAAAGACGAGGGAGTGCTGGGATTTTAGCCAGAGGGCGAGCAGATCGAGCTTGCAACAGATTTTTAGCCGGCAGTCGAGCAGGGAAAGCTAGGAGGTCGAGAGAGAGTTTCGAAGGTAGAGTGGATCGAGCGAGAGATGTGGTGCAGTGGGGCTTCCACTTTCAGAGAGATGAGTGAGAGAGTTGAGGGAGCGCAATGGATGATGAAGATTGAGGAGATGAAGTTCCGAATCGTTCAGTGCATTTTCCCTCTTTTGTCTCCCGGAAAGACAGGAAATGAAATTCTATCTTTGTATTTAATTTATTTTACTACAGTCACATGTGACCGGGACTCCTGCCAGCTGCCATCCAAAGTTGGGACCCGACCCGCTGCCAGCTGCCATTCACTTTAGATCGGGATTGCAATCGAGGCATATGTCGGTGCAAGTAGACGTATTGCCCCAGATAAGATCCGAATGGTAACAACTCTTCACAATACTAATGATGGCCACCACATAAAATTTTAGCCTTAAAATTTTAGCCTTTCATATATTATGGATCTCGAGATATTTGTAAAAAATATGAACCATTCGATCTATATTTTTGTACTTCATGGACCCCAACCCAATATTATGATTAGAACCATTGATCCTCTTGAGAATCCTAAGAACAAGTATAGCGTTAAATTTTAACCCCTAAGTCTTTGTGGATCTTGAGAAATTCATATCAAAATGCTTCAACCATCAAATTATAAAATGTCTATTTCAAGCCGTATATCGGTTTGATATAGACTCATTTCAAAGGGAGTAGTTTAAATAATGTTTTTACCGCTCTATTTCATAATGAAAAGAATTACCAAACAAGCCTTTAAACATTCTCTTAAGAATATGGTGTGCGAATTCTATAAAAAAAGAAAGAAAGAAAAAAAGAATATGGTGTGTGAAACTTGTTTGGCAACATTAAAAATGTTGTTATATGAGACATATCCAACATGTTTAGCAATGTTGTCAAATTTAAATTTATTATAAATATTCATAAATCTATTTTATCAATTAAATAATAATAATTAATTTAATCCTAATATATTGATTGTCAATTAAAAGAATAAGTTGAATTATTAAAAATATAAATCTTCTAATTGGGTTCAAATATTAGCAGATATAGTACTTGCCTTTCAAGACAATGGACCAAAGGTAAAAACTAATGGTGTGGCAAGAGGTAAAAGACTTAAAAGTCATTGCAAAGGAGAACGCAAGATGGAAAGACAAAAATAAAAAATAAAAATAAATAAATAAATAAATAAATGCAATCCTGTTCTGAAAATCTTGTTCATTGAATAAAAATATTCTTTTGAACAAATTTTTTTTTGTTTCAAATTCTACGTGGTAAATCTATTTTGTCTTGTAGGACTATGGGAACATCTCAAGAAAATGTTATTAAGTATTAGGATGTAAACAAGTTAGTTTCAGCTCAAGGTCCACTATGAAACTAGAATGGTTAATGATAAGATGGAGTTGAAACAGAAACTAGTTTGAAATTGTTAATGAGAGAGTGGAATCAGAAATAGAATTGATTTTGTATATGTGATGAGTCTGGGTTTGAGTAGAGAACGATTTGGAAAAAAAAATACTAAGTTTTTGGAGGAGTTCTCAAAAATTGAGGTAACATTTTAGGTCTCTGATCCATAAAACCAAGGTAAAACATGATTTGGACCCATTTAGGTTGCGGGGTCTTAAAAAAAAAGACTTATATACAAACTCGTTGACTTATAACACTTAAATGATGCCCCAAATCAAGTTAGAGACTGGCCGAAACCTCCGGATAATTGTAAATGCATTTACATCTCGGTCAAATAGGTCTTTATACTCTCCATAGATGTCTAATCTTAAAATGTTAATGAAAAACTTAAATCCTATTTTGAAAACTCAGTAGTTCTTTTTGGTCATGATTTGAAAATTGTACAAAACTTTAATCTTATTTTGATATTTTTCCAACATTTGAGTTTTATTAACAACCAAAATATGAATAAAATCTTTTTTTTTAAAGTTGACTTTGACTCTAGAATAGTTTCTAAAACTACTCATTTCAAAATTCTTTGGAAAATCTTCAGCAATTCCAACGAAACCAACACATCTCCCCATCTATAAAAGGAGTCATTCGCTTCTTCCCATCTGCGCGGCAACCCAATCAACACCAACAAGAAAATGAATATGAAAATGAAAAAACTCGTTTCGTTCATTCTCTGTCTCTGTCTGTGTCTCTGTCTCGCCTCCTGCGCTTCTATTTCTACCTCGTCTGCTCCATCAACTGAACTCACCACTCTCGTCAAACTCAAATCCTCCCTCCTCGGGCCCTCCACCTCTGCCCTCCCCAACTGGAACCCGTCCTCCCCCCACTGCTCCTTCACCGGCGTCACGTGCGACTCCAGCTCTCACGTGACCGCCCTCAACATCTCCTTCCTCCCTCTCTACCGCTCCCTCCCCCCCGAAATCGGCCTCCTCCCCCACCTCGTCAACCTCACTCTCTCCTCCAACAACCTCACTGGGACCCTCCCATCAGACCTCTCCAACCTCACCGCCCTCCGACTCCTCAACATCTCCGGCAACTTCTTCTCGGGCCCCTTCCCTTCCCAAATCCTCCCCAACCTCCCCCTCCTCGAAACCCTCGATGCCTACAACAACAACTTCTCCGGCCCTTTACCCCTCTCTGCTGTCCCTCTCAGACGACTCCGCCACCTCGACCTCGGCAGCAACTTCTTCTCCGGCGACATCCCGCCCGAGTACTCCCAAATCCAGTCCCTCGAGTACCTCGGCCTCGACGGAAACGGCCTCTCCGGCGAGATCCCGCCGAGCTTAGGCCGGCTGTCGAATCTCAGAGAGATGTACATTGGCTTCTTCAACAATTACGAGGGAGGAATCCCGCCGGAGTTCGGATCGCTTGCCCAGCTCACTAAGCTCGATATGGCCAGCTGCAACCTCTCCGGCACGATTCCGGCGAGCTTGGGGAATCTGAAGAAGCTCGAAGCTCTGTATCTGCACATCAATCGTTTGTACGGTCGAATTCCGTCGGAGCTGTCTGGATTAGAGAGCTTGCAATTTCTTGATCTTTCGACGAATGAGCTGAGAGAAGAGATTCCGGCGAGCTTGTCGGAGCTGAGGGAGTTGAAGCTGCTGAATCTGTTTAGGAACCATCTGGAAGGTCCGATCCCGGCGTTCGTCGCCGATCTGCGGAATCTCGAGGTGCTGCAGTTATGGGAGAACAACTTCAGTCTCCATCTGCCGACAGGGCTCGGGCGGAGCGGGAAGCTGAAGAACCTCGACGTCTCCACGAACCGGCTGACCGGAACGGTTCCTCCCGATCTCTGCCACGGAGGCATGTTGGAGAAACTGATTCTGATGGATAATTCCTTCTTCGGACCGATTCCCGATAAGCTCGGACAGTGCAAATCGCTGAACCGAGTCAGGCTCGCCAATAACTTATTCAACGGAACGATTCCGTCTGGGTTCTTCAACCTCCCAATCGCTACAATGGTGGAGCTGAGCGACAACGACTTCTCCGGCGATCTCCAGGCGGAGATGTCCGGCGAGACGGTCGAGCTGCTCCTCCACAACAACAAGTTGACGGGGAAGATCCCGCCGGCGATGGGTAAGCTCAGGGGTCTCCAAGTTATCTCCCTCGAGCAGAACATGTTTTCCGGCGAGATTCCGGTGGAGATAGGGGATCTGACGCAGCTATGGAAGCTTAATCTGAGCGGCAACGAGATGATGGGTCCGATTCCGGCCGATCTCACTCGCTGCACCGCTCTCGCATCGCTCGATCTCAGTCGGAACAATCTCACTGGCGAAATCCCGGAAGATATCGCGAGATTGAAAATCCTGATGACGCTGAATCTATCGAGAAACCATCTGAGCGGGAAAATCCCAAGCGACATGCGATGGATGGGGACGCTCACCACATTCGACATCTCCTACAACGATCTCTCCGGCGAAATCCCAATCGGCGGCCAGTTCCTCGCCTTCAACGTCACCTACTTCATCGGCAATTCTAATCTCTGCGGCCCACCGCTCTCATCACCATCCGCCTGCAGATCCGACCCAAACCCGACGCATCATTCAAAGAAAACCCTCTCTCCTTTCCGATGGAAGGTCCTGATCGCCGCCCTGATCGCGGGAGTTTTGATCACAGCGGCTGGGATTGCGAGGGGGAGAGTTTGGTTAAAGAGACAAGATAGTTCGACCAAGTGGAGGATGACCGCATTTAAACGGCTGGATTTCACTGTGGATGACGTGCTGGAATGCATCAATGACCACAACGTCATAGGCAAAGGCGGGGCGGGTACGGTCTATCACGGATCGATGCCGGGCGGTGTGGATGTAGCGATCAAGAAACTGAAACTGGTAGGGAAGAAGGAACGCTACGACTACGGGTTTTCGGTTGAGATTCGGACTCTGGGGAGGATCCGACACCGGAACATTGTGAGGTTGCTGGGCTACGTGTCCAACAGAGAGACGAATTTGCTCTTGTACGAGTATATGCCGAATGGGAGTTTGGGGGATGTGCTGCACGGGAGCAGGGGGGCGGAGTTGCAGTGGGAGGAGAGGCATCGGATCGCACTGGAGGCTGCGAGAGGGCTGTCTTACCTGCACCATGACTGCCGGCCTTTTATCATACACAGGGACGTGAAGTCGAACAATATATTACTCGATGGCGATTTGAAGCGCATTTGGCGGACTTTGGGTTAGCTAAGCTGCGGCGAAATGTTGGAACTTCAGTGTCAGAGTACATGTCGTCCATCGCTGGGACTTTCGGCTACATCGCGCCAGGTAATCCCCGGTACATTTAATATCGACGAAACATAAAATCAATTGTTACATTTAACTTCAATGAAAAGTAAATAGTGAAAGTGCGGTGATTAATCAAACTAAAAAAGAGAAAAAATTATAACCGCCCCCCAAAGAAAGAGAGAAATAAATAAAAAGAGTAAAATTAAAAAAGTAATAGAAATTTTTTATTAAGTGAAATAAGTAAATAACCTTTTGCATATTTTTTTTAAAGAGGATGGCTTTTTTATCATATTGTTGCATAAGAAAGTAATTTCTTAACTTTTTTTTAAATATAAATATTTTTTTTTGAAATATCATAGTTTTTTATTTGACCCAATTTCCTTTATTATCTCTCAAAATAACTATTCACCTCACTTTATTAGTAAAATTAAAATTTCAAACCAGCCATAAAATTCTGGTGGGAATAGTACCGTGGGATCTAGACACACCATTGTAAATTTCTAAGTTAAATATGACCTTTTGTTATTGAGTCTAAAAAACCTATCAAGTGAACCAATTATGGCAAACTATACGTGATAACTTTAGTTGAAATAGGTTTGGAGTATCCGTATATAATTTGCAGCTAATGTGGCTCATCATGGTTGGTCACGAAGAGCATGTACCAATTGCCATCCCATGGGCATTTAAGATGCATCACCTTGACTCTTGATGGTTTTAATTACTCATGGGGGAACAAACTTTGATATCTCCATGGCAAGGCAACTTCAGGAAACCAACAAGCCTACGTGGGCCTTGGCACTGCACCATACGGTGCGCAACATCGAGCTTTTGGACTTCAAAGTCACTCCTCAAAGCACTGCCAAAATATTACATCCCATTTTATTAAATCCCTTATTAAATGGAAAATATTCTAGTGAGAACTAATTCTCAACATGCTTCTATGAAAACTATTGATGGGGTCCATCTAACAACCTATCCAAACCATGCACAAACAAGGACTCCTCATGATAGTCACTAATCACATAGTTTGAGACCCATCCGATAGACTAGATCGTTGGATGGAGGATTAATTTTTTGTAAATATAAAGCCATTATACTAGTGGGCCATGGATAAAAGGGTTAGGGAGATGGGATTAAAATTAAATTTGATACTTGTGGTGGTCTTAAATAGATCTTTGCATCCCCCTATTCTTATCTCTAGATGGGATCCATCAAAAGTTCTCATAGTAATTCCGTGAGAACAATTGTCACTAAAATAAAGTTTTTGTTAAATATGTCATGCAACCACAACATTATAAGCATGAATTATTGTATCATGCCCGGAGTGCTTAACAATTAAATCAGAAAACTAGGCCCTCGTCCAGCCCACGACCGTAAAACCAAGCCCAGATCCTGGTCCACGCAATAGTCCATTAACGCTGGAATAGTCTTCATTTTTTTATTTTTTATGTTGACCTAGGGTATAGTCTTCATTGAGCTGGGAAAACGGGTTCGGTTTTGGGCTGCACGGAAAAACCACTAGTTGGACACATCTATGGAACCTCAAAGCCCTCAACATCACTTTTGTTCTGAATAAGTTCTATGAGCCCAAACTTCAATCCAAGGGGAATTGTGCAAATTATTGAATTGATCATTTGTTAAACACATTGATTGAAATTAATAAATAACATTATATATCTGATGCTGGCTCAGCTTATCAGAGCGTTGCCATAGACAATGCATCAGTACATGCGGCCACCACTAAGTCTGGATTCAGATCCTCTCCAGTTTCGACGTTAATCTTAAATGATAAAACAGAAGACTCTGTGATCGATTGTGGTGCCGCATGACCCGCCACACAAAAGGAAAACTTTTTGATTGATTCCTTGTCCACAAATTAATCTCTTTGTCCATAACATGATAAGAGATAGATGTGCATAAATATTTTTCTCTGAGAAACAGTCTAGTCAATCGGTCCATAATCAACTATGAAGGCTCAAACCATTGGTCAATTGTTAATTTTAAGCCTGGTCCAGTGGGTCACAGATTTGCATTTATTTCTTGGGCTAATGAGGATTTTGTGCTGAACCAGAGTATGCACGCACGCTTAAGGTAGATGAGAAGAGCGACGTCTACAGCTTTGGAGTAGTACTGCTAGAACTCATCACAGGCAGAAGGCCACTGGGAGGGTTTGAAGAAGGTGTGAACATAGTAGGATGGGTCAAAGAGACCAAAGAGAAGGTTCCAGAATCAACGGACACAGCAGCCGCGCTGGCAGTGGTGGACCCCAGTCTGACTGGGTACCCACTATCTGGGGTCACCAAGCTGTTCAAGGTGGCCATGCTCTGCGTTAAAGATGAGAGTTCTGCCAGACCCACCATGAGGGAGGTGGTCTACATGCTGACTAACCCTCCCATGCCTCCGCCAGCTCTTGTAACCAATTGATGATGGTGGGCCTTACAATTACATGCCTCATATACTCATAGGGTTAGATGCAAGAGGAGCTAAACGTGTTTTGCTCCATGATTGTACACAACAAATTTCCCCAGTTTTAAGTGTTAGGATTTTAAATATATTAAAGCAATAGGGAGTGAGGGCTTTCAAGGGTGCCAGCGACAATTCTCACATGGTTATATATGGTTCGATGTTAGATCTTTAGGGGAGAAATACAATTAACAACCACAAACATCAAACCATGAAGAAAGCACACATCCAC
This sequence comes from Sextonia rubra, assembly GCA_037013555.1. Taxonomy (NCBI): domain Eukaryota; kingdom Viridiplantae; phylum Streptophyta; class Magnoliopsida; order Laurales; family Lauraceae; genus Sextonia; species Sextonia rubra. Next base: position 37,758,593 of record JASUAD010000008.1, read on the forward strand.
AACATAGAGATTTGCGTGGTTCACTGTAAAGCTATGTTTATGGGCTATGAGCATTTTACTCGATTTCACTTAAATAACTCATTATAAGGATTATCAATCTTCTAACAGTACTCAGAATACTCCCTCTCCATAGATCTCAATCTTTTCTCTCAATGCCTCTTTTACAAGTTCAAGAATAACCCTAAAAGAGATAATAAAATTGCCACAAAGTTAGCCCCAGGAAAACTAATACTTACATTAAGAATCTTTTGAGCCAAATCCGGCAATTGAACCCTTGGTATGTTACCTTTTCCATGTCCGTGAGCTTTTGTTCTTGCATGCATGGGCTTCTATTCCCATGTGTGTGAGCTCTCCTAGGACCTACCCCTTGGCTGGGGTAAAAAAAAAAACGCATATGACTTCAAAAGAGAAACTGAAAAAATGAGGATTCTACCTGAAAATTCTCCTTAGATGACACCTACACTGTATTTTACTCAATAGTTCTGATCACAAGAGATTGTTCCTCAGGACCCTCTCTCGTGTAAAAAAAAAATGATAGTGAGTGTCACTAGCGAGGCTTGACGAACAACGCAAGAAGATTTCATTTCTTCTGTTCTTTTTTCCTCATCCTTCTCCTCTTTGCCACTGTAGTTTCATGCTTAGAGAGAGAGACACCAATCTAAAACCATGAAGAGAAAAATCTTCTTCTAAAACTACAAGAAAAAAAAATCTTCTTCTAAGGGCATAATGTTGGAGGTGGTAAAAAAAAAAACCAGAAGACATAACGTGAAGAGGAGTGCCACTAGCGACACAAGACATAATGATGGAGGTGGTAAAAAACAAAACAAAAGATTGTGAAGAGGAGCGCCACTAGTAGCACTCATTTGCCCAAACAGATCTTCCAAACAAATGAAGAGATGATAACAATTTCACATTTTGGGAAAACATTCACTCGTACATAGTTTCCAACCATCTCAGCTAACAACATCCGAAATTCATCCTTCAATCCTACTTTCGACCTTGTGCCTAACTTTGACAGACACATGAATGCTACCATCAAGGACAAGGAAGCAATCAAAACCGATGTGAAGGACGAGTGCCCTGTAAAATTCTCGCATCATTCCATAGCACGAGTAGATGTCAATAATTCAATTCCTCTTTTTTCTCTTAGCCTTAGAAGAAGATTTTTCTCTTCATAGTTTTAGATTGGTGACTCTCTCTATGCCTGAAATTGCAGTGGTGGAACAGAGAACAATTAGGAAAAAAGAGCGAAAGAAACAAAATCTTCTAGCATTGCTCACCAACATATTTTTTTTACATCTGAAAAGGCCCTGGGGAACAATACTGTGTAGTCAGAACTACAGGGTATAATACAGTGTAGGTTTCCTCTGCGGGGAATTTTCAGATAAAACCCTAAAGAAAATGTATATAAATACAAAAGGGATAGAACGTTGGACCTTAATAGAAATGCGTGTAGTATGAGCAAATCACATACACAACCTTATGATAAGGATGGTTAGAGGCATCAGAAAGAAAATTCCTTGTTCAAACTTCCAACCGTGTCAGCTTTGCTACGGCAGAATCCGCACCAATGGCTCCACTTCTGTAACCAAATAAGGAATACAAGTCCTCCCCATTAACCTTTGATGGATTGCATGCACATGAGCTGACTGTAAGTGACTTCTTTGAATGTGATACTGCATGAAATCTTACCGAGGAAATTGCAATAAGCCATATGACCTGAAGTACAAATTCAGAAGCATCAGGCATGCCAAAACAATCCACACAATTCAACCTGGGGATTATTGTAATCTGAGCACTAGAATTGCTGCAAAAAAATTAAAAATAAATAAATAAATAAATAAACTGTAAACCAGAAGAGTAACACATACATTGCAACTAGTTTCCAAAGATTCAAATAGGGGCTGAAAAAAAAAATCCATTGGCCGCATTCTCTTACAAGAAGTGGGATTCAGAAGAATGTAGAGCGACCATGAGATTCAGAATGTTTTTGCTTTGACCCGGTTGATTGTAGGTTTGAAGACACTTTCAATGTTTTCTTTGAACTTGAAAGAGGAAAAGAAAGAACAAGCATAGAGTTTTTTTTTAACCTAACTTTTGGGGCTCAAACTAGTGAGGGAAGTAGACCTTAGGTGAGGTGAGGGAGCCCTCTGGTGATGGAAGAAGATCTCAAGTGAGGTAGGACTACCCAACTATCATAGCAACAGTTGAGAAATTGTTATTACGCCGTCAATTATCTACATTATCTGCTGTTATATTTTATTACTTTAAAAATTTATAAATATATTAGTTTAATTTTGGGCCTGGGCCCTCTAGCTATTTGCTTTTATTATCATATAAAGATTCAAGTTCATGCCAAAACGATATAGAGAGCCAAGTTCATACAAAAAACTATATCAATCCTGCTAAAGAGGGTATATATGATATAGCATTATGAAAACAGATTTTTTCACAGGAACTGCTATATGTATATTGATTTTTTCTTTTCTTACATGGTTTCTCTTTATACACAGATGTGTAAGTGAGTGAGCATGGTTTTTTTCTCTTTACAATCACCACATTTATAAAGGATACCCCAACCTGTAACACTCCGACCCGAGTTGATCCGGATTAGCGAGTAATTGCGTGTGATTTGAGCGTTAAGAGTGTTTTGATTTTGTTTTCTTTGGCTTTGAGTCGTAGAGAGATTGTTTGGGTTGAGTTTGACTTGGTCTAGGTAGTTCGAGCCCTTTTTCGTAATTTTGGCTTTTGGTTGACCTTGTCAGTTTTGCGTCATTCTGACGTCATCGCGTGTATTTCGTTGAGCTTGTCGATTGTCATAACTGTCTTGGATTCGAATGAGTTCGTTTGCTCTTGTTGGATCATTATTTGACTCAAACTGATATTTGTGTAAACTGTTGGACTTAAGTGTAATTTGGACTCAAATTAAGCTACAAATATCCCACCAACTCCTTCTTTTACAAATATCCCACCAACTCCTTCTTTCTCTCTCGATCGTCTCTGTCTCTCTCTCAGCTCGTCTCTCTCTCTCTGTTCAGCTCTCTTCCTCTTCTCCTCCTATGTTTCTATTGCTTAAGGGAGGAAGAAAGGAGCCAATTCGTGTGTGTTTCCCGGTGGACTGAGCCAAGCAACGAAGTGATTTCCATTTGTGAGGCAAGTATAAGCCCAAGTAGTATGAACACTGATTGATATGGAGTTGATTGTTGTATTTTTGTTCTTCCTTGTGTTTCTCAGTGTTAGACAGCCCTACCGAACTCATTTTGCTGTTATCTTCTTGTTTCCAGTCGTTTTGTTCAGTTTCTGTGTGACTGTAACTGTTGCAGGAAAAATGACTCCGTGCACTCACGGCTACACCGTGAAACGTGCTACGGCTAAGCCGTAAAACGGCTTACGGCTAAGCCGAGACCCAGCCGTAACCCTAACCGTAGAACAATACAGACTGTCATCTGTAAATAACTAAGAGTTGGCAATTTGCCATTCTTCTACGGCCCAGCCTGATCTAAGCCGTACATTGTCTTATGGCTAAGCCGTGGACCAGGATACGGCTGCGCCGTAGAGCAACATAAGGTTGAGCCGTAAATCCGGATGAGTATTTTGGGGAGCCTCGGCTCAGCCGTAGTGCATAGTACGGCTAAGCCGTAAGATGCCTCGGCTAAGCCGTAAGGTCACTTACGGCGACACCGTGAGACCCTGAGAATTGAATGAAAAGGACTAGGTTTAAGCAACAGACTGTATATGACTTTCATGATAGAATGTAGCTAACCTGAACATGCCCAATGGAATGTTTGCATGACATGAATGATCTCATGGGCTGTGAATCATTCATGACTGCATCCAGTTGTTTAGCACCTCCCCATGGGTGTTGGTTTAAGGGACTTCGGTGTACACTCCAGACACTGCAACATTAGACAATGATGCATCGGACAACTTAAAACTACATCAACATGCACGGTTAGAAACATTGGATAATTAGTGTAGGATTGGCTTGTAATTGACCTTGATTCGTATAAGTACTTGATTTGTTGATTTGTACAGCATATTGATTTCGGTTATGCCCTCTTATGTGTTCTGCGCTGGACCTCTCGATTCTGTGGGAAATGCAGCAACCCCAGAGCGAAGCCCGGGCGGAACCATTCTATTATTGTGTTGTATTTTACTGTTGCTCCATTGGAGTACTTGCATCAGTGCTTACTCGTTATTAGTACTTGAGTTCTGAGTTAGTGATTGTTATTGATACTCATTGTCAGTACTTTTTTTATTTGCTTATGTGCATTCAGTATCCGTATCAGTATCAGTATCAGTATCAGTATCTGTGATGCACTTCCTATTGTTCGTTTAATGTGATGTGGGAGATCTGTATGTGATATGATATGATTGATTGTTTGAGGTGCATCATCTGATTTGATTGTGAATGTTATCTGGCACTACTGATCCTCAGCCTTAGGATACCCGACGGGGTTAACTTTGGTTTAGTTTATGTGTTTGCCTCTGCAGAGTGTTCTGTCCTGGGACTCCGGACCCCGGGAACTAGAGACCCATGCGTAACCTGGCGCGGTCGCTGGTGTTCTCATTCCGACTGCTCTCGTAAGGGAGAAAATGGCCAATGTAGTAGCCACTTTGACTGTTATCTGTTTATGATTCTGATAGCATGCTTATTCATTTGCATAATTGCTTAGTATACGAACACGCCTTCTATAGATCTTGCATTATGACTATTGCTCATATTAGATACAATTTGTGTTATCATCTTGTGGCTTATATTTTGCTAAGTCGTTATACTTATTAGTTGTCTTTGTGTGTTGCAGGCTCAGATCCCTCTCCCGATCCTGCGTCGATCGACCCGACTCCAGGAGAGGCTCGCGAGGCCCCCTCCGGCCTAGAGGAGTGGACTTGATCCATCCTCCAGAGTACGGTTTGCATCATCTTGTTCTCCCCATTCATTGGAGTCCGAGTCTATTGAGGGGATTTTTCTGTACTTGTAATGTGGGCTTTAAGTGATATCTGTATTTTGATTTTTGATTGTTGTAAGCCCGCTATATTGTCAGACGTTCTTGTAATTGTTATTGTCATCAGTTCAGTTCATAATCTTTTGTAATCTCCTATGTCTCTTGGTGTATTGCTATATGCCTTGATACGTACAGCTTCCGCGTACAGTTGTTTGCACGTGTGATTGATCCCTTGTGTATGTATGCTTGGACGGGGTCTAGGTGTGCATGCACGGGAGTACGTGTGTCATTAGTTAGACTTCCTCTGACCCCCGGTCCCTGGGCTCGGGTTGTGACACAACCCCTCCAAACACCATTTTATTTATTTATCTGCACATTCTCTTCTTCTTCTTTTGCTCTTTCCTTTGCTATTCTTCCTTTGCTCTCCTTCCTCCTTTGTTAATTCAATCTCCTCCACCATTCCTCTCCAATCTTAAGGGTAGCTTCTTTTCTCCACCATTGTCAAAGGTATTCTTTCTTCTCTTCTCTACCATATTCATTGAAATGGGTTTTTTCGTGTTTGGATTTTTATAGAAATTCGTATTTGCATCATCCCTTTGATTGTGTGAATGTTTTGATAAAAAAAGGGAGCTACTCATCATGTTCGTTGGAACCCTCATCGCCATGTTCAGCCAAACCCCGTTCGGCCACACAGGGCCGAACATGATGAAGGTTGTTTGGTCCTGATGGATGAAACATGTGGAATGTGTTTGGCTTATTGTGGCCAAACACATTGAATATGTTCGGTCCATCAAGACCGAACATAGATCAACTGTTCGGCCATCTTTGGCTGAACAGTGTGAATCTTGTTCGGCTAGAAAGGGCCGAATAGTAGTGTTGGTTATATTGAAAGAATTTGCAAGTGCTCATTCTGTTGATTGAATTAATACCTACAGATATGGCTAGTAGCTATAGAGCTCGACCGACGGAGTCTGAAAGAAGGCATCGTCAACGTATTAAAGAAGTAATTGTTAAAGAGCTGGAACAATTGAAAGAACATCACTTGGAAGACAATGAAGATGAAGAGGATGAAGATGATAATGGAGAAAACTTGTTAGGCCGAATGACCCTTCGGTATTGAAGAATTTTCAAACATACATTGCTAAATTTATTTGGGAAGGAGAGGTATGTTTTTATATTTTTACAAGATAAATATTATTTTTTATTTCTTCATCAATGTATATTTTTATTTTCAGGAACATCCCCCTCTCAAGTGCTTGAGTCATGGCCAAAGGTAACAATGTGGCATTTGACTGAGTCAGATATATTTAGATAGAATATTGATAGATCTGGATTGGCACCATTGATCAGTACTTCTTATAAATTTGTTGATAAAAGTCTTGTGTCAGTTTTTGTGGAAAGGTCGCATCCAGAGACTAATACGTTCCACATGCCCTTTGGCAAGATAACCATCACACTAAATGATGTTGCCATCATTCTTGGGATCCCAATAATGGGTATAGCTGTTTTATATAATGATGATTTTGGACTTTCTCAAGCTTAAAAACTACTGCACCAGGCATTAGGAGTTTGACGTTCCAAGGCACATGATAAGCTTGCATAGGTGCGGGGTCAATCAGTAAGGAAGCAAAAGTTTGATGCAATGACAGATGTAGATGGAGAAACAACCATTGACCATGCAGTGAGAACCTACTTACTGTCTATATTTGGATGTACATTGTTTAGTGACAAGAGTAGTACATGCGTTCTAGTCATTTATCTTAGTCTATTGATGGATGTTGATAACGTGAGTTCATATGCATGGAGTGTTACTGCTTTAGCCTATCTATATCAGCATTTGGGATTAACTACTTGATATGAAGTGAAACAAATAGCCGGTCATTTGTCACTGCTAGAAGCATGGATATATGAGCATTTTCCATGTTTTGCTCTTACCCCCAACCTCATGTAGCTTTAACACTACCCTCAAGCATTACTTTGGTATTCAAGTAGAGAGTCTAATAAAGATGGTTGTCTTCAAACATTGCGAGAATCGATTGACGAAATGGGTAATAATAAGGTAATACATATCTTATAACTAAGCATTTTAAATCAAATTGCATGCTTGTATTATATGTGCCACTAAATATTTATGATTATTTACGCAAGTAACTTGGGTTTTTTATTACAATGAAAGGCAGCAACATCCATTACATGAGCTCGCTTTCTACTCTGGATGCATTTGGTGTTTGGAGGTTGTGGAACTGTATCACCCAGAGAATGTCTTGACGCAATTTGGAAAAGTTCAGACTGTTCTTTCATTACCATTTAATCCAGATAGGGCTCATCAAGGTCTAAGTGCTTAATAGTATCAAATTGCATTTGAATTTATAGATTATACATGGCAGAGATGGGAGGATCATATATTGTCCGGCGCAAACTGGAGTTGGCCGGTGAGATTTCTATCCGATTGCGTACCTGATTATATGAATTAATACACACAAATATTATGGAGGACAATACAAAACCCAAACTATCGATCCAAGAGGGGGTGACAAAATAAGGACAGTCTGGCTAGCTTGTCTACAAATTACGAGCAGGTTTATCACTGCACTTATGCCTTTTGTTATGCCCATCTTTATCTTTAATAATTTAACATATTAATTCACTGCAGCGTTGTCAAGATGTACTAAGTATCACTGAGCCACTGACGGATGATGACTTTGTTCGTGACCCGCGGGGGATGTACGCTAATGTTGATCCTATGCGCCATATGTTAAGGGGGACTTTTGCTTGAAGTGCACAATGAATTGTTAAAAATCGGAATATAACATCCATTGCCTACAAACGCCGGCTTACTGGTATAACATCCAATATAACATCAAAGGCACTTGGATTACGTCGAGTTGATATATCAACCTTTAGAGATGGGTGACCTCGGGTTTTTAATTTTACTTCTGGCTCTATTAAGAACGTACTGACCGGTTTATATAGCTCTCTCAACTTCCTCAACACTTGCAATTGCTTTATATGATTACCTCCATTGAAAGCCTTTTCAACTAACACCAATTCCATTTTACAATTCAAAGAAGGCATCTTCACTTCATTATTAGGCAACATATCAAGCTTACACCAATGTCAATATATGCAATTGAGGGGATTCGGTCATTATTGCAGAACATATTCTCCAATTTCATGTGCACAAGGTAAACCATGTGTCTAATGAAGGATGCACATACATGAGCTTTGGTCAGTTTCAACTTGATTGGCTCTTTTTCTTTCTAATAATATTTCATCCATCGCATTTTTGGAGATGTTGCCACGGAGCTCATTGAAATTAGTAGGTTTGAAATTGTGTTGCACAATTGTCTTATTTTTTTCAAATGACACTTTAATACTAGTATGTTGCAATTGGAGCAGATTGTGGATCTTTGTCTAACTCGATTAAAGATTTTCTTTATTTGATCCGAGTTGTCTTTTCAACTATGCATGTAAACTCTCAGCTCTATAAGAAAAAAAAAGTATTAATTAATATCAACAATTTCCTTAAAAAGTAGTTAACTTAAGCACAAACGTTTACATTACCTATTCGATGTAGTATTCTCCAAATACAAACAATTATCTGCCTATGTAGACACAAATTTTTTCTTGTATGTATCTAACCACGCACTCTTTACATACTGAAGCGCTTCTGGATAAGTATGGAAATCCTTACATGGCCTAGCCAGAAGTTCATTGTACTCTTCTTCTATAGAAAAAGACATCACCATATTCTAACTTATATTGAAATTATCCCACATTTTCTTGGTTTCAAATAACTTATTACATTTACTCAAGACATTCTTATTAATGTACCATGTGCACAATAAATGATGACTCTTAGGGAAATACTGTCGATGGCCTTCATGAGCCCCAACTCTCTGTCTATGACAATAACTTCAAGCAGAACACCATTAGTATCAACAATGATAGAACGAATTACACCCAAAACCCATGCATAATTATATTCACATTCAACTTGGAGGTAAGCAAAGTAAATAGAAAATGGTATTTCTATGAACGTGACTTTAACAATCTCCAAAAAAGGGATACGATACCAGCTTGTCTTGTAAGTGCAATTCATTATCAAAACATGTGGAAATGCATGCAACAATTCTAAGCTAATTAGATGTGTCCAACAAATGTCACTGAAAATGTCAGTATTGTCACAGTTTCTCTACCATTCAATGTACTTTTGCTCTGCCAATTTGCCCAATAGTTGTTGCATTTGGCTTTTACAGCTTATTTCATTCACTTTTTGCCTATAACGTGCATTGTAGATAATTTTCATTGTGATTACATTTACTTCACTTCTTTGATTCAATGTAACCAAAATCTCCTTCGTCCTAACTATGCCCTCTGATATATCAACTATTAACTCCGTCTTTGCCTTTGATAATCTTTCTGTAAATGAGTGGCTTTCTAGATACTTTGCAATGGAGTGATTATGCACACTACATACAACCTCTAACTTTCAATCATCATCTATAACCAACTTCTTGTTCATTAATTTAAACGGGCATCCACAGTTCTTTATACTTGTTTGCTTTATCTTTTTTTTTAGGGTTTCTTCGTCATTAGTCTTGCATGCATTATAATATCTAAATCTCTCAAATGCAAGGGTAAATCTCTTACTTGCATTTGAGGCTCTTATCACAATGGCAATACTGTTTCTCTTGCCAACATCTCAAGTCTACTTGATTAATGTATGACGGCTCTTGAATATCTACATATATCACCATTCAATTATATTTATTAATTCATGCAAGTAATTTAAATAATAATTCAACTTTTGCGTCTTACCTCATAAATAATAAATTCGCTCGTATAATCCATTACACAGTTGGAAAACGCATGACTGTATTGTGTAGACAGACTATCCTACAGATAAAAAGTTAATAAAGTATAAACATATATTTGATTTTCTTTGCACTGTTCCGCCCTGAATGGCCAAACATAATCATACATACTATCCGGACATGTACGATGCTTTCGGCCATTTCTGGCCGAACGAATGTATATATGTTCGGCTTGGTATGGCCGAACACAGTGAAAATGTTTGGCTCTGCGAGGTCAAACAAAACATAGATTAACAAAAAGAATTTAAAAAATTAACCAAAATGTATAAAAATGCAAATCATACTGACTTTATCACTGCCATTATCTTTGAAAACTACTATCTGAGTGTTAATCTCTTCCTCCATTACACTATTTGAGTGTTTGATGGGACAAAGAGTAATGACAAGGGAAGAAAATGGTGACTTGCACTCTAAAAGGATGATGCTCTTTTAGAGGGAAGAGAGAAGAGAAAAGGAAAAGGAGTTGGATGATGCTCTCTTAGAGGGAAGAGGGAAGGAGATGGTTTTGTTGTTGGAAGATCGTCTCTTGGAGGGAAAAGGGAAGGAGCAGGTGTGGGAGTCTAGGAAAAGAACTATTGATTTAAATTCGAAAGAGACAAGGGCTTATTGGTCATTTCATGCAAGGGCAAAATAGTAATAAAAAATTTATGAAAATCCTAGTGTAAGAAGAGAAAAAATTAGTGTACATATAGTAGCTCCCTTTTTTCACATAGTATTATGAGAGTGATGATGTGTCATTGCAAGCTTACAAAAATTTTATAACATAATTTGGTACCCGCACTGTTTTATTAAGATATTAATGATTTTTTTTCATAAAAAATCCTTCATCTATAAATCAAAATTTTCACCTATGTAAAAAAGGATAATATTTTCCTACAAGAAGGCTTCATATTGCTAAAATGCCATCCAGCTTGTGAGCCGACCTAAATACATGTCCATAAACAGGAGGGTAGATCAAAAGGGCTCCTTATGCCAAAGGTGGAACCGAAAAAAATCACTCCCACAAAATTATTCTAACCCTTAATTTAAAAGCTCTAAAATTTAATGGGCCAAATATTTTTGAGATTTTACTTAATGAAGGTTCAATCAATCTAAGATTGGTTCTAATGCTAGAATAGAACTGAGAAGAGTATAAAAGGGCTGAAGGCTAAAATGATCGAAGGTGTGCCAAAATGGCCGAGCATTCGCATCAAGCGTGTGCACGAATCCAGATTTACAGCCAAGAGAAGGGTCTAGAAAAATTGCCCACCTTCAGTTATGGGTTGAATCCAGTTCCAGGGCCACAATCTAAAACTGCATGGACCCAGACCGAAGCCATAATATTTATGGTTCTAATTTAGTTGATCACTCTAAAACATAAAACTAGTTTAAGTAGGTTTTGGTAAATACCTATATATATATATATATATATATTCTATCCAGGTTAGTTGTTACATGGGTGGAGAAAATGGGCCGAAGTCCAGCCTCGAATATTTTCAGGTCCATTTTAATAGACCTAAACCAAGAGGGTTTTTTTTTTCTACGCTAACATAAATAATTATGTCCTGATTTCAGCATTGGAAGATTTGTTTTAAAGAGTAATATTTATTTTCAAGCAGGTTAGTTAGATCCAGCTGCAGAGGACCTAGGAGAAAAAAATGCTCCAAACCAATACCAGAATTTAATGGCCTTAAGGTCCGATGATTAGTATGACCACGCAACTTTTCATAGGTCAGATCGAGTCTAAATTGGGCCTGGGTTATATTAAGAAGATGTAATGAAACCTAGAAAATCATTAGGTTCAAAACAAATATGCTGAATGCATTGTTTTGGGGTAGGTCTGTGGTAAATTACATGGAACAATTCTTTGATTTTGGATATCTTCCTGTCCAATTTAGTAAACCCATAACTAAACGCTTGGGTTCAAATTAAATAAGTACTAGGACCTTAATTTTGACAGGTCAGCTTCTGTTATTGGGCGCTTTGCCACCTTGCCACTAATATTGTGGAGGACATTCATATTCACTCATCTAAAAATCTAATTAAGCCTGAAACGTTCTAACATATGAAATATCCAGATAAATGGAGTAAAAGATGATCCAATTATGGCCATCAAATAGTTTTCTGTTCATTCTTCACAAAGTTAAAAGAAAATCGTTCATAAATAACATTCGGATAAAGTTAGAGCCTTTATATGTTTTTTGGGCATAGAAATTGATGGTAGAAATATTATTAATGAGGTAAGGGGTTGTAAGGATTTTTGTATGTTGGATAATTTATGTGTCGGACAAAACTTTGGGTCCATTGAGTTATATTTTATAATTTATTTTAGATGGATTGTGGTTCATGTCACCTGATAAGTTGAATGGGAATAACGGAGGAATCTGTCACACGCGCTGTAGCAGACTTGAACATGGGCTCAAGCGGATGGGCATAGAAGCTGATGTGCTCAAGTTGAGGTTGTATGAGCTTAAGTGGGCCCGATAGGAATTGCGCTGAATGAAAATAAATGGATGTTTATTTAACACGCTTGAGCACACAGCGAAGAAAATCCCACCGATCTTATTCAGAATTGCTTCCTTTTTGTGCCAAAGCTGCTATTTTGTGTTCTATACAAACCCTAAGTCTCAGGCAAAAAATTGGTGTTATAAATAAAGGTCCTCTGTCATTCCTAAAGCAAGGACCTCACTATTCTGAGTAGAGAAAACCTATTGAAGATCACATCTTTTCTCTAGAGCGTTTATTAGACAGAATTGTACTGTCTTATATTTTAGAGTTATTGCTTGTACATCTCTTGTACTAGATTGTTTTCTTTTAAAAAAGATTGGCTCGGTCAAGCGCATAAAGCAGTAAATGGTGGAGAGTCATTATAATGGGGGAGTTGTGCAAAAACAACTATAGCCCTTTGGTCGGGAAGGCTGGAAAGGGTTTGTGAGTATGCCTTGTAACTGTTCGTAATTAGTGTTTAGTTTTTGTTGGTTTGAGGAGGATTCGTGGTTTTTTTTTTCTGCATAGGGTTTTCCACTTTAAAATCGTGCATCTTTTTACTTGTGTGGTTGATTGATTAATTGATTTGCTAGTTTATTTATTTTTTCGCTACATATTAAATTAAATTGCAATCTAGAAATCACAATTGGAACAAAATTTCGGGAGCGAAGGACACCAGGTAGGATTGAGGGATAATCATACAAGGTAGTGATGGACATGGGACCTTGAGTTTTAGGGATTTGAATTATTTGGATGATTGGCTTATTCGAATTTCATTGTCGGGGAGATTATTTGATGATCATTTATGAATTTGATTATTTGTTCCTAGGAATTTAATTACATGAAGCAAACAAAGTGGGATTCATTCTATCTAATGAGAAGAAAATATCAAGGCAGTTTTTGTTAAATTTATTTTGACCCTAAGACTTATCTTAATTTTTTTAAATTGTTACAAAGTCAAAAAGGAAAGAGATACAAAAAGTTTAGTATTTCAAGGATCTAGACTCCATTGGGCTAGCACCAGACCACCTGATGGTCCTTACCATCAGTGGCGGACCTAGGTACAAGGGCCTGGAGTTGAAGCTCCCACCTGGACCTAAAAGAAGATTCAAGATTTCATAAAAACTACCTGCAAATTTTGAAAATTAATATGTTTTTTCAATGTTTGCACATCCCCCACAATATTTCTATTACATAGAGCCTCCCCATGGAGAATTTTCTAGGTGTGCCCTCGCTTGCAATAGATTTATGTTGCAGATAAAACAATCTAAAGGGGGTGATTCTCCTTTTATGCTTGAGATGGGAAAATGGAATTTTACATTTTATAATGTTACAAATGCAAATGTCACACAATTGTGGCACACACTTTTTTTTTTTTTTTTTGGTAAATAAGAATTCTATAAATAAAGTCAAAATAGAAAAAGCCCCAAAGACCTACAATCCACCTAAACATGAACGGAGCCAAGGCGGTAAGGAACCATCTCAAAAGCAATCGCTTCTAGCCAAGGAGCTAAACTGAGCCATGATATGGGCTTCCTTATTAAATTCTCTAGGAATAAAGGAGAACTTAATAGAATAAAAAATTTTAGCAATGTTCAAAATGTCATTAATAGGAGAAATTAGAGATGAATCCATTAGTTTATTGATGCATTGAACTAGCCCCAAGGCATCCGACAACACTTGAATCTTTGAAAAACCTTTAACCATAGCATATTTTAGTGCAAAGATGATCGCAAGCACTCCAGCCTCTTTGGAAGAGTTGGAGACAAAAGCTCTAATAGACCCTGCAGATAAAAAGGAATCATCAAAGCACATAAAAAAGAGCACATCCAGCCATTCCCCTCCAACTTCTTAAAAGCCTCATCAATAAAAATTAGAACACCCTTATAGGGGAGGGACAAGACAAGGCCTAATTCTTTGGGAAAGAATGAGCAACTTCTGTCAGAGCTTGAGAATTACTTTTTGATAATATACAATTAACTCTCCACAAAATTCTTTCAAGGTTAATGGAAGAATTCCTAAAAATGTAACTATTTCTTGCTTCCCAGATGGTCCATCAAAGGGCAAAAATCCTAGAGATTAGCTACAAATTAAGAGTTTCAACAGTAGTATGTTTGTCAAAACCGCCATTTTTACATGAGTAAATAAGTAGATTCAATGGTTTTAGATATGTTTGGAAGTTTTGGACAGTTTTCATAAATTGCTCAAAACCCATGAAGATGTAAGATGTAAACTTATAAACTTCTTGATGCATGCTTTGCATTAGTTAGAGACTATTGAAAGGTTCGGATGATGAATTGGGAGCCCTCAAAAGTTTAGAAAATCTAAAAATTGACACTTTTTTCATAAATTATTCAAAATTTCAGAACATTTAAAATAATTATCCTCGAGTGATTAGAGTTTATTAGTTTAATAAACAATTTAAACAGCTTGGATTACAAATACAGGACCCACAAAAAATAAGAAAAATATAAGTGCGGTTGATTGGTCCCCATAAGAATGCAATCATGTGAGACCATTGCTAACACTTTCTAGAAGAGAGTTGTGAAAGCGATTATCACATCTTTTTCAAGTGTGAAAATCTTGGTTTGTAAATGGCTTTATTATACACCATTATCATGTTTCATTTGCACATCACAGGTGCAATGATCACAAAGAAATGTGATGAAGCGGATTACTATGCATGTGAATCATATATGTATGTTTAAATTACTGGAAACAAATGATCCCCTCAGGCAGAAGAAGGTTTCTCATGGGCCAAATCAGGCTGTAGGCTAAACCAAGCCAAATGGTAGTGAGTGGGATTGGGGCTGTGTTTTTAGACAGGGGTTAGGATTCTAGCCTGATAATTAAAACACAGGGTTTAGGATTCTAGCCTGTTACTAGAATGGGCAAGCCCATGGCTTTTTTATGTTTTATGACCATGACGAGCCCAATATAACTAATAGACTAGGATCTAGGGCCAACTTTCAGGCCCATGTATAGACCCAGGCTTGAATTTTATCCCATGTGAACACCCAAATGGAAAGATCCTTTCTAGCAGGGTTGGGTGCACCTCAACCTGCCCGACACACTATAATTTCTTTGGCCATGCATTGGGTGGGGTCTCATAATAAATTTATTTAATTTTATTTTGTGTTTTTTATGAAAATGGGTTTGACCACAAACATGTCAAAATTTAGGAACTGTCCCATTTGATAAGTTTCAATTACAACTAAAACAACCGAGTAACTTACTAATTTTCATTTAAATGCATAGATAGAGGCAAAAAGAATTTTAATTTCTTTCAGCCTTTGTCCGGCTTTAGCCCGGGCTTGACTCTAGAGGATGGGTAAGTGCCTACGTAGTTCGAGCCTGCCGAGGGCTTTGACCCAGCTGGCATATGTGGGGTAATGTAAGGGCAGAACACAGAAAAATCTAGGGCCCAGCCCCTTGGGCTTTGACCGCCCTAGTTACTACGATCCTCCCACTAGTTATGTCTTTTTTTTTTGTTAAATCTCATTAGTTATGACTTAATTTACCATTCAATAGCCACATTGTTCTCTAGGCAAGAGAAGTAGGGGCAGGCCTGCACGTTTTCCTACTTTTTTAGAGAAAGAGATTTTTGGTGTTGTTGGTGTCGAAAAGGACTGCAGCTTGTAAGAGTACATGCAGTAGAAAAGCAGAGAGAGAAACTTTCCAGGAGATGAGCTTAATCTTCTCTTTTCTTTTGCTTCTGTCTTCTACTGCGTTGAACGAACAGAGAAGAAGGTTGTCCTCTGAAAGTCTACATATTTCAGAGGCAGAAAATGACTAAACTTGTCGTATCTCAGCATGTTGTGTTTGTATTGTACATACAGTTTACACCATTGGGGTAGTTGATAAATAGATGAGGCAAGTTCATATTACTAGAAGTTGGGACCGCCTATAATCTGTTTCCAGTTCTAGTCAACATGGTCACGAGGACATTTAAAGATCACCCATCGTCTTCTACAAAAACGACATCTCTGTCTAGTCATGGTCATGTCCATCATCAGTTCATACAAGAAGTATGGTTTGGTCCTCGGGTAAAAACATGAAAGATGGTTGGGTGGAAAAACAGATAAAGGAGGGCACCTGACAATGAAACTGGGAAGAAGGCTTTATTCAGTGTGCCTCCTGGCACTCCTAACTGTGGTGCCCAACTGAGCCCCACTTGAGGATGGAACAGCGGGGACTACCTTAGTACCTTTATAGTTTATACAAAGAGTTGACCCATCGGATCATTCTCATCCCTTGATCAATGACCAATAAAGTTCCACCCCTTAACACATTAACATGATCCAACCAAGCACTCTATTTGGAAGGGTATACAGAAAGAAACTAGTGTAATTGGAGAAGGGTGGTGTGCATGTGGTCTATTTAGATGGTCCATCAGTTGGGCTCAACTATAAGGTGTGCACTGAATAATTTTTAGAGCTGGGTATTTCAATTCTGCCACAGGTTTTTTACTTTGACCTTTTGAGAGTTCATTTGTTGTGATGTTGGAATGAAGTAGGGACAATCAGAGGACCATTTATGCTTGCATCTCATTATAAGTCTTCCTTTTTCCAAGTGAAAAGTGCATTAGTTAATATTACAGAAAAGTTTGAAATCTAATATTGTGCCATGATCGGAAGGGGATTCCTCTATCCAAGTACCACGTACAGTGACATAGGCATGCTCGTCCATTGAATTTAATCTCATCAGTTTGGGTTGGCTCAAAGAATTCTACAACTAAACTCTACATAAGATATGGAAACAAATAATAAATATGGGAAGTGGGAAAAATCTCTTTCTAATCTAAGATAAATATATATGTTCCCCTTAGCAAAAGTTGATTAATTTTATTTAGGGAGCTTCTAAATGTATATTGATTTGACTCGTCCTACACTGCCCCATTTAAAAATTTTTTTTTTTTTGAAAGTCCCCAAACTATCCCCACCTCCTTCTCTTCCTACACACCCTCCTTCTCGCTCTCTCCTCTCTCCTCCCCTCTTCCCCTCTGGAGGTGGAGGGGATTCTCCTTCTCCCTCCCTTCCCTCTCTCTCTCTCTCTCCCCATCTTCCTCTTCCTCACCCTCCCCCTCCCCCTCTCCCTCTTTCTATTCTTCTTTCTCCTCCTCTCATCTTCTCTCCCTCTTTCTTTCTTCTTCGCCCTGTCTGGTCCTATGAAGTCCAATAGCAGATGATGAAGAAGAAGAAATAGGTTTTGCATTTATTGAAGAAAATCTCCTTGTTATTAGAGGTGGTATTTTGAAGGTTGGTAAAAAGCTTATTCTCTTCCTTTTTTTTCTTAGATTTCTTGAAATGAGATTTTTTTTAATTACTTGGATTGGAATTGGAATATCTTAGGGCACGCTTATGCAGCAACTTATCTACCAGTAATACGTAGAAAATGGAAACACTTTTATGCCGCATTTGAAATTACACCTTTGGCGTTGTTGCTTCTCCTTGAAAATTTGAAGAATGAACAAACTATCCTAATGAGCATACATAAAACCATTTCCCATTGAGGGATATCGGGAAAAGTTTTTCATGGAGATGGTTTTTCACAATTCCACACATATATGCCCTCAATTTCTTAAAAATGACATTACATTTATTAAAGAAGAGCTCATATGGTGTTTTGGAGGTCCCTTTCATCTTCCTTTTCCTTTCTTTTCGTCATTTTTTGACATGAGTTTTTTTTTTTTTTCCAATGTATTGGATTGAGAATTGTAATAAATTCTCTATCTAGCCCTTAAGCACTTGATCTATGAACACAAGTTTAACAAATTATATATAGACCCTTGATCTAGGTCCAATCCCAACGAACAGTGCAGACCCAAAGGATCCGACATGGCAGTCGTTTTTACGGGGTGGGGGGAAATCGTCGGGATTACCTAGTAGGGTAATATTTTGCACAAGGGAATCTGCCATATATTTGCGCCCTGTGGGCACCACATACTGGGGCCACTAGCCACATGGGCCCAAAAATCAAGAGAAAAGTTGTAGACTGAAACTTCCTCTTTGTAGAATATTCAACCCATCAAATTATCTTAACCCTTGATTGGTAGCCTATAAGTCAGAATTTTTATATTAAAAAGAAACATTTGAATCTCAATCCATGCAAGTTCCATGGGATCCTCTACACAGAGGGAGAGTGTTTGGAATTGAATGGTCCATTTAGGTCTGTTATGAGGTAGGTCTCACTAGGTGGTATGCACTGAATTTTTTACCCATCCATGTAGCCAAATGTAAGAGATGTCACCAGGTCTCATAGGTCCTATGACTTGGGATAAGACCATTGGATTGAAGGTCTAACTTTATTTCATTGATATAAAGCCATTAAACTTGCAAGTCATGAATTAAGGGGAATTCGATCATCAAAATATCTTTAAGTTTGGCATTTAGAACGGTCCCTGGTAGATCCCTCCATCCCCACCCACCCATACAATGATTAGTAGGGCCAAGGTGGTTCCCCGATGCAAGAGGTGGATGCGTTCATATAAAAGATAGATGGACCAAAAAATATTACCCGTCATCCAACCATTTAATCCCAAACGACTCGGTGTCAATTCCATGAGGTCCGTGACATATAGTGGGGTGGGGGGTTAAGAGGTGCATGTATCATCCATCCTGATCGATGATCACGTGGACCCCACTTGAACCGTTGGATCGAAACCAAACAAAACAATGCATGTTAACACCGGTAAACTTAATGACCAAAGTGGGATTAATGTCTCTGTTTCTCTGATGGTCTACACAGCATGCATTATGAGTCTGTTAATTTCATTTCCCTTTATAACTATAGGCTCAGGGTATGACAATAACACAAGAACCCAAAGTCAAGAAGCAATTATTAAAAAAAAAAAAACTTTCAATCAAAGGAGAATGATTCAATTATTGTCAGTACAATGATCAAAACACCTTTTGGCAGGGCAATGCAAAATCACGGAGCATCCTGCTCTTGCAACAAGCATTCAAGATATATGATGACCTTCGGAGTTGGACACCGTAACCACAGAACTATATGCTCAATGCACCATCTTCATCTTCCGTTCCCCATTCTCACACGTTCCCCTTAATTAGATAATGACAGTAATAACAATGTTTGTTTGTATTTTTTTTTTTACTGTACTCCGGCCTTCTTACCATGAAGATATGATACATACGAGATGAGGTATCATCATCATAGTGTCATTAGAGCTGGTGGAGGAGAGGGAGGGTTAGCCAGCAGGTGAACCACTTCCCTCATGGTGGGCCTAGCAGAACTCTCATCGTTAACACACAGCATGGCCACCTTGAACAGGTTGGAGACCCCAGACAAGGGGTACCCACTCAGCCTAGGGTCCACCACTGCTAGCACAGCTGGTTTGTCCGTTGATTCTGGGACCTCCTTTGTGATCTTGGTGACCCATCGCACTATGTCCACACCATCTCCAAACTCTCCCACTGGCCTTCGCCCTGTGATGAGTTCCAGTAGAACCACTCCAAAGCTGTACACGTCGCTCTTCGCATCGACCCGCAGTGTGTATGCGTACTCTGGTTCAGGAAAGCAGAGACATCTTCGTCAGCTGAAGGAATGATGGCAATGTACGTGCGGTGAGGCCCACTGCACCCAGGCTTATTCACATGAACTGAGCCTCCATAGCCAGTTATGAAATCAACCCTGGATGGTTAAAGGCAGGGTTCATCTTATAGTCAAAGGAAGGGGGTTTCAGTTTGTGGAAAAACGACAAATCAGTCTACATGTCACATTTCTGTCCACAAGCTACATTTCTGTCTGTCGGGTCCGTCAGTGGGAGCCACAATCGATCAACGTGGCCTCGCTATCAACAGCAGAATGTGTAATAATGGCAATACCAATGAAGAATTCCAGCGTGTGATCCTTTTAAACAGTAGGCACGCTCATTATTAGGGATGTAAATAGGTCCCTGTTCTCTCCATACCCAAAGTGTCGTCTAGTTAAATTAATGGTGAGTCTTGATTCTGGACCTGCGATAAAGGGTCTCCAGGTCTGGCTCACCACGACCTGCAGACCTCAGTATTACCTCAATTTTCAAAAGCTAGTTTTTTTTTTTAACTTTTCAAATCATTCTTTGCAAAGACCCAATCCCTCTCATATAATGCATCGATTTTGGCTCTGGTTCAATGTTATATAAATGGTTTCGGGACCTGTTCCATCTTGTCATTTAATTACATGGGCCTAGACCAAAACTGACCCGGTCACATCCCCCTTGGGCTACCCAAGCATGAGTTATATTTAAAGGGACATAATGATAAGATAAATAGTTCTCACTATTTCTTTGCACGTGTCAACTCCGAGTCCATGGCCTGCCCCAGCATGAGTTAAATTTAAAGGAAAAAAATAAACTAGTTCTCTTCCTCTTTTTTTTTTTTTTTATTTTAAACTCTAGGTGAGCCTGCCTATCATCCAATTCAATTCAACTCAATTGTTTCAACACAGGGACCACAGTCACATGCCCTCATGATATGGTAAAATAAATTAAACATATAAAATTTATACATCGGTACTTAAAACATGTGATTGATGCCAAATTTGATGATCCCACGTGCATCTTTTCCTCCCCTCTTATCTTGTCTACAAATGGATCCACTCGGAGGGGCTTTATATTTAAAATAGATAAGCTCCCGGAGAAGAGGCCAAAGCTCGAGAGATACCTTAGATCATATTAAAAAATAAAAAAATATATATAATGGACAAAAGAACTATACATCTATCCCATTTTTGAAAAAAAAAAGGAAAATAATCATTTGCATATATCCTCCATTCATTTTTTTAAGTATTTTTTTTAAATATTAACATGCAAAAGGTCAAACTTTAGACATTTCAAAACTTGAGAGGTCCAATATAAAAAAAAATCCCTCACCAAAATGAGGGATGAACATGAATAACAGGAAGTATGCCTCGCTAAAACGAGGGATGGACATGCACAGGAAGACTCCTCTTTGAAAAATAATAATATACAAAACGACAAAACCATCTCACACCATTACCCCCTTTTTAACCTAAGTCCCCTCACCTTGTGATGTTTAAAACTAAGATAATGAAAAACATGCAAAGATGTGTGATAATTTTGTCCACTTCAACATCAATACTTAAAAAAACAAAAAAAAATGTGTGTGTGTGTGTGTGTGTGAGTGAGAGAGAGAGCAGTTATGTCGAGATCGAGATCAAGACAGGTAAGCCCCATCTTCATAAGAGCTGAAGCCTACCGTTGAAACTTGAAACACCCATTTGGTGGACCGGAGAACAAATGCCAAAAAAAGACTTTCCTTTCCGCCAAAAGTTTTGATAAAGAGTAAAAACACCCTAGAAGTAGAGTACTAGAAAAAACTGCACTAACCTGGCGCGATGTAGCCATAGGAGCCAGCTATGGAAGACATACACTCGGACGCCCCCGCATCCTGCAGCACCTTGGCCAGCCCAAAATCCGCCACATGGGCTTCAAATTTCTCATCCAGCAGTATGTTGTTGGACTTGACATCCCTATGTATGATCAAAGGCGAGCAGTCATGGTGCAGATAACACAACCCCTTTGCAGCCTCCAGCGCTATCTTCCACCTCGCCTCCAGCTGCAAATGCGCCCCTTTACACCCATGCAGCAGCTCCCCCAAACTCCCATTTGGCATGTACTCATACAGCAACAGATTCGTCTCCTTGTTCGACACATACCCCAGCAACCTCACTATATGCCTGTGCCGGATCCTCCCCAGCGTCCGAATCTCCGCCGAGAACCCGTGATCATTCCTCCCGCTCTTCCCCACCAGCTTCTTGATCGCCACGTCCACCGCCCCCGGCATCGACCCCCGATACACCGTACCCGCCCCGCCTTTGCCTATGATGTTGTCGTCCTTGAGGCATTCTAAAACATCCTCTGCAGTGAAATCCAGCCGTTGAAATGCGGTCATCTTCCACGCCTTCGACTCATCTTTTCTCTTCAACCAAACTCTCCCCTTCACAATCGCAGCAGCTGTAATCAACGCTACTGCGCTTAGCATGACGATGAGGACCTTCCACTGGACAGGAGAGAGGGCTTTCTTCGAATCATGGGTCGAATTTGAATCGAATCTGCAGGCGGATGGCGGTGATAGGGGTGGGCCGCACAGATTGGGATTGCCGATGAAATAGGTGACGTTGAAAACGAGGAGCTGGCCGCCGAATGGGATTTGGCCGGAGAGATCGTTGTAGGAGATGTCGAAGGTGGTGAGCGTCCGCATCCATCGCATATCGCTTGGGATTTTCCCGCTCAGATGGTTCCTCGATAGATTCAGCGTCATCAGGATTTTCAATCTCGCCAGATGTTCCGGGATTTCGCCAGTGAGATTGTTCTGACTGAGATCGAGCGATGACAGAGAGGAGCAGCGAGTGAAATCGGCCGGAATCGGACCCACCAACTCGTTGCCGCTCAGATTCAGCTTCGACAGCTGCCTCAGATCCCCAATCTCCGCCGGAAGCTCGCCGGAGATCATGTTCTGCTCGAGGGAGAGGACTTGGAGACCCCTGAGCTTACCGATCGCCGGCGGGATCCTTCCCGTCAGCCTGTTGTTGGAGAGGACCAGTGTCCCGACCGTCTCGCCGGACATCTCCGCCGGTAGCTCGCCGGAGAAGTAGTTGTCGCTCAGCTCCACCATGTTCGCGACCGGGAGGTTGAAGAACCCGGCCGGAATCGTTCCGTTGAAGAAGTTCTTGGCGAGCCTGACTCGGTTCAGCGATTTGCACTCGCCGAGTCTCTCGGGAATCGGTCCGAAGAAGAAATTCTCCATCAGCACCAGCGTCTCCAGCACGCCTCCGCGGCAGAGATCGGGTGGGATCGTTCCGGTCAGCCGGTTCGTCGCCACGTCCAGCTTCTTCAGCTTCCCGCTCCGGCCGAGCCCCGCCGGCAGGCCGAGCGTGAAGTTGTTCTCCCACACCTGGAGCACTTCCAGATTCCGCATGTCGCCGACGAACGCCGGGATCAGACCCTGCAGATGGTTCTTAAACAGATTCAACAGCTTAAGCTCCTTCAGCGCCGAGAAGCTCGCCGGAATCTCTCCGCTCAGCTCATTGATCGAAAGATCAAGCGACAGCAAGCTCTCCAATCCAGACAGCTCCGGCGGGATCCAGCCGTACAGATGATTGATCTGCAGATACAGAGTATCGAGCTTCTTCAGATTCCCCAAGCTCGCCGGGATCTCGCCGGAGAGGTTGCAGCTGCCCATATCGAGCTTGGTGAGCTGGGCAAGCGATCCGAACTCCGGCGGGATTCCTCCCTGGTAGTTGTTGAAGTAGCCGATGTACATCTCGCTGAGATTCGACAGCCGGGCTAAGCTCGGCGGAATCTCGCCGGAGAGGCCGTTGCCGTTGAGGCCGAGGTATTGGAGGGACTGGATTTGGGAGTACTCGGGCGGGATGGGGCCGGAGAAGAAGTTGCCGCCGAGGTGGAGATGGCGGAGTCGTTTGAGAGTGAGGACGGAGAGGGGGAGGGGGCCGGAGAAGTTGTTGTTGTAGGCGTCGAGGGTTTCGAGGAGGGGGAGGTTGGGGAGGATTTGGGAGGGGAAGGGGCCGGTGAAGACGTTGTTGGAGATGTTGAGGAGGCGGAGGGAGGTGAGGTTGGAGAGGGCGCTGGGGAGGGTTCCGGTGAGGTTGTTGGAGGAGAGAGTGAGGTTGACGAGGCGGGGGAAGAGGCCGATTTCGGGGGGAAGGGAGCGGTAGAGAGGGAGGAAGGAGATGTTGAGGGCGGTCACGTGAGAGCTGGAGTCGCACGTGACGCCGGTGAAGGAGCAGTGGGGGGAGGATGGGTTCCAGTCGGAGAGGGCAGAGGTGGAGGGCCCGAGGAGGGAGGATTTGAGTTTGAGGAGCGTGGTGAGTTCAGTTGATGGGGCAGAGGAGGTGGGGGAAATGGCAATGGAAATGGAGATGGAGAGGGAGAGAAAGAGGATGACAATGGGAATGAAGAGGATTTTCATTTCTGTTTGGCTGTCTGGGTGGAATGGAATGAGTTGCTGCTGTGGGGAGGGAAGGACGGAATAAATATGGGGAGAACTGGAGAGTGGTGAAAGATGGAATCAGAGAATTGGACTCAAAGAAAAATGCCTATCAGTCTCTGTGGACGAGAGGGAATATTGGAGACGGAGAGAGAGAAAGATAGAGCTCGGAAGAGAGTCTGCATGCGTGGTTCTCATGATGCGTAACGTGACCGAGGGACTCGTGACGGTACCCGCTAGCAGGGACAGACAGTAACGGAAGGTTGACGGAGGTCTGCAATTGCGAGCTGTGAATGACCGAGGCCTTTGTGGTATATATATTATGTTTGATGGTAAGAATTTGAAGAATAGTTTTGCTGGGTAAAAATTTTGAATGCTTTTTTTTTTTTTATCGTTGTGGGAATTTTTTTAACAATGAAAATTTAAAATACTGGTTTTCGGAAATTCTTGAAATGAAAACAGTTGAAAAGTCATTTTTAGTGAAATTCCTTTTTTATTTTTGAAAAAATAACTTTTAAATAAAGAATTTTTTCCCTTCCTATCTGTGTCAGTTGGAGCTTGTAGCATGGAAGCGATGCTTTGGCTTTGAGAACATATGTTTGATCCTAAAGCATATGTGTGGGACGCGTAGTGCTAATACCAATTAATTATAAGGGTAAAGTCATATAAAATAAAAAAAAAGTTTTATATGAAGTCTAATTAATTTATGTGCAGCAACCAGTACTATTGAATTGATTTTTTAGAAGAAAACTACATTCCAGTGATCAACTTGACAATTCATGTCAGTCTAATTAAAGTGAATCTCCTATACATATAATCCTATATAGATGTTTGATCACATTAACATGGCCCCAAAACTGGATGAATTAGGCTTTAGATGCCATCACCAGCACACTAAACTGATGGTGAGTCTCATTTGAATGCATCACAAGATCTCAAGAGGAAATTGTCACTCCAATGTCACCATCATCTTTGAGGTCCACAAATTGAATCTAGATGGTTCAAAATCACTCACCTCTATCTTTGTATCTTGGTGGCATTTGGTCAAGAGTGTTATTATCAACCTCAAGACAAAGGGATTGATCTCTAGCCATGTGTCTATTTTTTAGGAATCTTTGCAAACAAATGTCTCTTGAGAGTAAATACAAAACACATAATCTACTTTGTTTAATTTTACAAGTTTTAATGAAGAAAAGTCTTAAATAGGCCAAGCTCTAGTCAAACTCAATCTTGCCTAGTGCCAATGACTATGGAAAAAAAAATTGGTTTTGAATATTTGGATACAATAATTCGATGCACAGTATCCCCTTATCGATCTATTGGATAGCGTAAGTTGAAAGATAAAAAGGATAAAAAAATCTTTTATCTAAAAAACTTTTTGGTCTAAATTTCTTTATGTTTTTCGTGTTGGGTCGTTTAACATGTATTATCCAAGAAATAGAAGAGACAATTTTTATTTAGTGGAATGGTGAAAACATTATTTTTCTCTAGTTAAATTTATAGTGTCATGGAGTTCATATTATTAGTTTTACTTTCCAATTAGCAATGATCTCAATACTAATGTTCTCTTACATAACCTTGTATCTTCTAAATTCAATTCAATGAGGAATAGTCATTTTTCTACACACAAATTCTTCATCCCTATTTTTCTGCTTATTTCTCAACTAAGTCAAGGGTTTTTTTTTTATCAGTATAGTGAATTTTAGGTGGGTACCTGTGAAGCTACCACGAGCCATCCTAATCCTAATCCTAATCCTAATCCTAATCCCAATCCTTGTTTTAAAGTTTATTAATAACTTGTGACGTAAAGTCCATTCTACCAAATCATTTTCCATTTATAATTTTGAATCAAAGGCATCTGTATAGTTTACCAATTATAACTGGCGGGCCCATTCCATCATCAACAGTAAAAATTTTGGAATTGAGGATTGATAATGTCGACGAATACACAGCTGTGTCTGCATCATCGGATCAAAGAATATGCGTGGGCCATCTACATTAACGGTTGTATAGCAAGCACGGAGGACGGAACCCAGCACGTATTGTGGGGCCCAGCATTGATGAAGGAAAAGTACTCCACATTTTTAACTTGTTGAGGGGAAAAAGTGGCGGTAACTTGCATACACGGAGAGTGTATGTACGTTGATAGAGGGATAGGATAGGGGAGCCGTCACCGTCGTTGACGATCCGTCAGCCATGTTGCTGACAGTACGGATTGGAGCAGAAGATGGAGTTTTTGACGGCTTGATCCGGCGGTTTTGCATGACAGGGTTATGATTATGCTGTGCCACTTTTTGGCTTTCTTGGGTGCGGAGTTGATATTTCTGTTACGTGGCTTTTCTTAAATGCCAATTTTTATTTCGTCTACAAACTAGAGACCAGTCACACACCCCAACAACAACAATGGCAGCTGCCTATGGATTGGAATTAGCGCCGCGCCTCGAGAGTTGAAATTTTGTCTTGGATATTTAGATGATAATGAATTAGAATAATTTTACCAAAAAAAATCACTTTAAACTCCCCCCAAATAAAAAAGGATTTAAAATATATTTTATATATTTTTATTATTTTGCTTAGTGGTGATATCCCCTTTCACTCATATATATATATATATATACAAATTTTTTCTTTCTCATCATCTTTTCTCATTCCTCCTCCTCCTTTTTTTTTTACCATATGATGATGTTTTTATCTTGGACTTAACTACGAGTGGAAGCTTATTACTAAAATACCCCATTATTATATATACCTATTTAAATAATCATCTTCTATATCTTTTTTTCTTTCTTTCATTTTCTATTATCTCTTTTCAATTTTAATCTCCACAACCCACTTTAAATTATATTGATTTCTATAACTAGCAATCAAAGTGATCTATAATCAGGTGTCCCTCTCAAGTCATTTCATCAAACACTCAGAGGGCATATTCCAAACTATCACACTTTTCATACATGTCGTCCAAGTATTCTCTAAACAGGCGCCCTTCTCAGTTATTCTACCAAACATCTTATGAGCATTGCCCAAGTGTTTCAACCTATTATTATCTCATCTCATTCTCTCTATATCCTCTTTCCCTACCATTTCAGTTCATAACATGTAAACCAATTTCAATCTCTAATATTTTTCTTCCACCACCATCTTCAAATTCATACATCATCACCATCCAACCACCATCATCTGCGAGACCACCATCCAAATACAAATTTTTTTTCTTTTTTCTTTTTTAATCTGACATGGACGGCGATATCCCCACTTAACTGTGAAGAAGAAAAAAAATGAGCAGATGAGCGGGAATATCGTTGTTAACCAGTTATGTACATGCTTGGTCAGCGGCGATATCTCCTCTTACTTGGTCATTTTTTTTCTTTTTCTTCACAATTAAGTGGAGATATCGCCACTAATGTCAGATTAAAAAAAAAAAAAACTTTGTTTTTGGATTGTGGTCGCTAGGTGATGATAGAAAGATAAGAAAAAAGAAGCTTGTATATGTGAGTAAGAAGGGATATCGCCACTCAGCAAAACAAAATAAATAAATAAATAAAAGAGAGCCTATGAGACCACTATGGGGGATACATTTATTTTAGGTTCTTTTAGTTTACAGGGAGTCTAAAAGGATTTTTTTGGTAAAATCCTCATTAATTAGCTATTGAATATAATTAATAAATAGAAATTTTTCAAAATGTGGTTCAAATTTTACCCATTTTTCAAATCAACATAAATAAAAATTTAAATTTAAAAAAAGGGCTCTAGTTTTTAAACTTCTCTTTCAAATCAAAGCATTTGTGAAGAAAAAAAGGTTTTTTTGCCAACTTTCCCCTCCAAGGTGGTGGAGAAAGGATGGGGTTAAAGGAAAATGATGAAGTGAGAAGAGATGGTTTAAAAGCATTTTCAGTATTTCAAAGAAATTGAAGAGGAAAGTCACTGAAAAACCTTTTTTTTTTGTTTTTTGCTAGATGCCTTGATTTGAAAGAAATGTAAAAAATTTACGCTTCATTTTGAAATTTAAAATTTTTTTGTCCTTATTTGAAATGTAGGCAATACTTAGCCCTATTTTAAAAATTTTCCTTTATAAATTAATGACAAAATTATGGGAATGCAAAACTCTCACAATATTGCATATGCAGTTATTTGTTAAATGCCATAAACCTTTTTTCCATTTTCCTTTGCTATTCGTCTTTCCATGCTGTAGCCATTCTTGCCCCTTCATTGTTATTGTAGTTTGTATTCCACATGCCCTACCTCTTTTTTCATTTATTCTTATTCATCTTCTCTCTCTCTCTTCAAGTTATAATTTGGCTAAATCTGTTTTGAGTTCTAAGACTCTTATGGTTATTGCAAGAAAAAAAAAATAAACTTTTGAAAACTAAAAAAGGTCGGTTATGAAAGCTGCAGTTCACTATCAACAAGGTGTTGATGAGTCTACCTTTTTAGAACCTATTTGGATTTGGGATAGAGTAAAATAGAGTAGAATAAACCTAGAGTAAAATAGAGTAGAATAAACTTAAAATCAAGAAAGAATAACATATGATGGGGTTATAATGACTTTTTATTTTATTTGTTTAATAAGGAATTTTTTTGACTTTTTGTATAAGAAGTAGATATTTTTTGTAATTTAGTGATTGTTTTTTTGACATTTTTTGAAAAAGAAGGAGAAAAATTTTAAATTCAAATATTAAACTTTACTTTAATTTACTTTACACCATATTCAAACACACCCTTAGGTTTGTTTTTTGAGATTGTTTGTAAACTTTGGGCCCCTTGGCATGCCTGATCTAGTTGAATGGAGCTCAATCAAATGAAAATGGATATGTGGTTTTAGAATTTAACGATATGACAAATCAATTCAATAAGAAATAGCAAGTTTGTATTGTAAAAGTTATATAAGGCTAATTTATCATATAGTAAAAAGAGTCCAAGCGAATTTATCCTAAAGCGAAGCCGACACAACACAATGCCCTCCACTCAGCGGGCAAGCCGGAGCCTTCACCCAAGCCAGGTGGCTTAGTTAACCAACTTGGAACAAGCGAGTCAGCCTTACAACCCAGTGACTCAATCATGAGGACTGGGTCCAGCTTTTGTTACAAACTCATGCTACTGTGCTTTGCTGTTGGTTAGCCAGTGATACGGGCTCCTTTCTTTTCCAATTTCCCGGGGCTAGGTCTTATTTGGTTGTGTCTTTCATTTAATGAGGGGGGATCTTTCATGTAATTTTGTTATTCATTGTTCATTCGCTTTGGAATACATACACCTATCCTTTCCATATATATCCTGAAGTGAAAGCAACAGTAGGAAGTGGCTCAATTGATAAGCCCACCCATTTCTCATTAGCCCAAACCACAAGTTGGTCACTCCCTCTCATTGGAGGTCAGATCCTTTGACGCCCAAACCCAGATAAAGTTTGTGCCTCTACAATTAAAACTTGAAAGCATAGAAAATAAAAACGTGCTTCTCCCTTACACTGCACCTGTCTAACTTTATAATTAAAAGGATCTAAACCCACGTTAAAAATAAAAAAACATCGTTTTACCCTAGTAGGTCACTGGTATGTATGACTAGCATTTTTTACACACCAGCCTTGGATTATGGATATCGATGTCGATTGGAACCCTTTTTACAGACAAGTCCTTTTCGAATTTTACATTTTTCATTTCAGGCCTGGACTTGGTGCAGCAGGGTGGAGAGAAAAGCGTTGATCTAAAGGGACCTTTTTCTCTACGTCTTTTCGCCAGCTGAAGCTCTGATGAAGTGTGTCAGGACTCAAGACTGTCTGAGGAGGTGGTATATGATTCTTTACCACAGCTCCCTTTCCTTCGCTTCATGATTGATATATTGACATTGTGTAGATGGTACTGCTTTTCGCTCCATGTGCTCCTCAGGCCCTCCGTATGGACATGCCAAATTGTCGTGTTGTCCACAGTATTAATGGTGATCATTTTTGCTCCTGCATATGGCTCACCATTGTTTGATGCATAAAATGAATCCCCATTCTCCCAAGCTTAGGTTCCTGGACTCACTCTGTTTGACTCAGGAGGGCCGGTTTGGTTGGAATCATTTGGATAATCCTTTATTCAAATGTTGCCCTCAAAAAGAAGAATTTTATAATGCTAATATTGAAAAAAAAAAAAAAAACCATTGCCAAATCTGAACTTTAAAATTTGAAGAACTCAGCTCTTATAAGTAACTCTTTCACATAGCCAACTTAGCTAAATATCACCCTTAAATCCCATTTAAATAGAGAATTCATGAATCAGGGAAAGCCAAGTGCATTATGTCAGCATTTAGACAAACGCAATTTTTATCACAAATGCCCTCAACCAATTAAGTCCTTAGTGAGGCCCCATCTTTTTGGAGCATGTTTGTTTGCATCAAATACAAAGACACAAGACCATTGACAATGAATTCTTATGCATCCCAATTCGGTGTGTGGCTCATTTAACAATAATTTTCTATTTATTCCAGTTTCATATAAATAAACTGAAACATTTGAATCAATTACTTTCTAATTATTCTATGTCCATTTCCACAAACATCTCATTTGACAACAACTTCCTATGTTTTCCAATTTTATCCAAGCCAACGGTCTCATTTGACAATGAACTCATTTGCATTCTAATTTTATGCAAACAAACATGCCCATGCTTGTACTCAATTCTCAATTGAGTTTCAAAATCGTATGTAGAGTCCAAACATACCTAGCTTGAATTGGGCTTCTATATGGGCTGTAAACTGTGGCCTCAAGCTTGGCCTAGCCAAAGTTGCACCCTAGCTATAGATGAATCAAACAAACTTTGGAAAACAAAGTTAAAAAAGAATTGAAAGAGATTGCTAATTTGATGATGTCTTATAGGGTGTTCATTACCCTGAGTCTGACCAGGCTAAGGCATATTTTGGACTAGGTCCACTTTAGAAACATAGGCCCATATCCAGCCTTAGTTCTACCAGGACTATAATGCCTGGACCGAGATTGGCTCACCTGATACATGTAAGGCCTAATTAGTGCTTTATTAGTTCATAGGGTCAAGCCAAATTCTCTAGAGCTTGTTTGGACTTTCTGACGCCTATTTGGCAAAATAATTCACTAAATGAGATGTTTTTTCCTTTTTCCTTTTTTTTTTTTTTTTTTTGAGAACAGCTCCTCATTTCACTAACAAGGCAATGTTAGTTTTTACTGGGAGGTCCAATGTTTAAAACTGTCCTCTTGTATGTATGAATTGTGTTTATATTTAAATTCCAGCCCCTCAGCTGAATTGAAAAAGTTATATGTATTTTTTGGCTTGAGCTTTTCATCATTTAATTCAAATCTGACCCAAATGTTTATCTACCTGAATTTTAACCCTGGCCGGGCTTGGATATAAAAATCTGAAGTCCACACCCGCACAAGTGGCTGGGGCCGGCCAGGCCAACGAGCACCCCAATTTATCACATATTCTCCTTGGACTGCGGCCAGGCCTTTCATTTAAGTGTTTTGATTTGACATAAGGTCACCGCCAAAGAAGAGGTAGCCCTAGGAAATGTAAAAAGCAAGGAGCCCATATCACGGGTTAACCAAAAGCAAAGCACAGTAGCATAAGTTTGTAACAAAAGCAGGACCCAGTCCTCATGGTTGAGTCATTGGGTTGTAAGGCTGACTCACTTGTTCCAAGTTGGGCAACTAAGCCATCTGGCTTCGGTGAAGGCTCAGGTTTGCCCGCTGAGTGGAGGGCATCGTGTTAAGTTGGCTGCACTTTCGGATACATTTGCTTGGACTATTTTTACTATATATGACAAATTAGCCTGATATAACTTTTACAATACAAACTTGCTATTTCTTATTGAATTGATATGCCATATCGTTAAATTCTAAAACCACACATCCATTTGATTAAGCTCTATTCAACTAGATCAGGCATGCTAACATGCCCAAAGTTTCCAAACAATCTAAAAAAGCAAATCTAAAAGGTAGACTTGACGACACCTAAGTTGATAGACAACCGGAGCCTTCAAAATCCACCTTCTTTATTATAACTTCGGAAAAAAGAAAAAGAGAGAGAGAGAGAGAGACAGAGAGAGAAGATCTTTATTATAACTTAGGAAAAAAAAAGAGAGAAGATAAAAGATGAATGAGATGAAATGAAAAAATAGGTAGTGCCCGTGGAATAAAAACAACAATAACAAAGGAGGAGCAAGAATAGCTGCAATAAGGAAAGAAGAATAGTAAAGAAAAAGAAAAATGCAAAATAGGCTTATGGCATTGAATAAATAACTGCATATGCAATATTGTGAGAGTTTTGCATCCCCCTTGGACATAATTTTGTCACTAATTTAGTAAGAAAAATTTTAAAATAGAGTGCAAGTTTTGCCCACATTTCAAATCGAGACAAAAAAAATTTAGATTTCAAAACGGGGCTTAAGTTTTTTTACATTTCTTTCAAATCAGAACATCCAGCAAAAAAAGAAGATTTTTTCGGTAACTTTCCTCTTCCATTTCTTTAAAATACCGAAAATGCTCTTAAGTCATCTCTTCTCTCTTCATCCCTTTCCTTTTTCATTCCCCGGTTTTGTCGGAATCATTTGGATAATTCTTGTTTTCAAATGTTGTCCTCAAAAAGAAGAATTTGGTAATGCTAATATTCAAAAAAACATTCCGAAATTTGAATTTTCAAATTTAAAGAACTTAGCTCTTATAAGTGACTTTTTCACATGGCCAACTTAGCTAAATATCACCCTTGAATCCTATTTAAATAGAGAATTCATGAATTAAGGATAGCCAGTGCATTATGTCAGGAATTTCTAGACAAACACATTTTTTGTCACAAATGCCCTCAACCAACTAAGTCCTAAGTGAGCCCCCATCTTTTTGAAGCATGTTTGTTTGCATCAAATACAAAGGGACAAGACCATTGACAATGAATTCTTATGTATTCCAATTCGATGTGTGGCTCATTTAACCATAAATTTCAATTTATTCCAATTTCATATCAATGAACTGGAACATTTGATTCAATTACTTTCTAATTATTCTACGTCCACTTGGACAAATGTCCCATTTGACAACTACTTCCTATGTTTTCCAATTTTATACAAACCAACAGTCCCATTTGACAATGAACTCATTTGCATTCTAATTTCATGCAAACAAACATGCCCAAGCTTGTATCCAATTCTTACTTGAGTTTCAAAATCCTATGTAGATTCCAAACATACCTAGCTTGAATTGGGCTTCTATATGGGCTGTAAATATGGTCTCAAGATTGGCCTAACCAAAGTTGCACCCTAGCAATAAATGAATCCAACAAACTTTGGAAAGCAAGGTTAAAAAAAACATTGAAATAGATTGCTAATTTGATGATGTCTTATAGGGTGTTCATTACCTGAGTCTAACCAGGCTAAGGCATGTTTAGGACCAGGTCCACTTTGGAAATATAGGCCCATATCCAGCCGTAACTCTGCTAGGACTATAATTGCCTAGACCGAGATTGTCTCACCTGATACATGTCAGGCCCAAACCGTGCTTTATTAGTTAATAGGTCAAGCCAAGTTCTCCGGAGCTTGTTTGAGCTTTCTGTCACATATTTGGCAAAATCAATCACTAAATCAAATGCTTTTTTTTTCTTTTTTCTTTTCTTTTTTTTTTTTTTTTTTTGAGAACAACTCCTTACCTTACTAGTAAAGCATGCTAGTTCTCATTAGGAGGTCGCAGGTTCAAACCCCCTATATGGGAGTTGTGTTTGTATTTGGATCCCGGCCCCTCAGTTGGATAAAACAAAAAAAAAATCACATATTTTTTCGCTTGAGCTTCCTATCACTTAATCCATATCTAACCCAAATGTTTACCTGCCCAACTTTTAACCCTGGCTCAGCTTGAATATAAAAATCTGAAGTCCACAACCAGCACAAGTGGCTGGGGCCGTCCAAGGCCAATGAGTACCCCTATTTATCACAAATTCTCCTTGGACTGTAGCCAAGTCCTTCATTTAAGTATTTTGATTTTACACAAGGTGCCCTCAATGTAGTTCTCGGTGTACTTTATCTACAAATAATCAATCTTGCTTAAATATACATACCCTCATCTAATTTAAAGAGACTATGGAGATCACACTAACACAGAAGCATCTATTCCTCTTCACACTTACTTGAGAGAAGATTCATGTTCTCACATAGTGGCAGCAGAACATATATTTTGGTGGTGAATGTTAGAAGAACATATCCTGTGGTGATTCATATATTATTACTTAATTGAAAGGTCAAGGGCTGCTTTTGGTCCTGCAACAGCATATGTAAAAGGGAACCTTTATCACGCTCAAATGCATATAGGAACCCACTTTTTTGTGCATGGAAGCTGCAAATGACAAGATGCCTTTACACTGAAAGAGAGACCAAGAAAGACAGCACAAAAAATTTCTCAGATTTTAATCAGTTAAGATAGAGTAAAAGACAAGACTCAATCCAATTGGGAAACTCTGGTAAGCTTCGAGACTACTTGAAACGCTAGTCCTAATAACTGTTGATTCATGACACTGGGCCATGCTATGGGGGTTTGTGTTCTGGAGTTCTTCGTATCGAGGAGTGGGCTCCACCTGATAGAAAATATTGAAAAGTATTTCCGCCGCCTCTACCAACACCTTGAGGTTTTGGTAGCAATTGTTAGCTGAGGAAATTTAATATGGTATCAGAGTTAACTGGTCGCGAGTTCGAATCTTAGGAGGAACGACTCGGCGCTAAAAAAAAACACGTGCCTTCAAGAAGAGTATTTCTGCTGCCTCTACAATCATTTATTAATGGGCCATATATGCCGGATGAGTGGTTCTATTTTCAAGGGGTTGGTAGTTCGACTGTTTAAGGATGAGTCGCAATTAGGAAAGGCCAATGGCAGGCCGAAAAAATTTCTTTAATAGGTGCACACTTGAACAGGCAATTGGTTTTTAGGACTAAATTCAGAATTTTCATGTGAGTTTTGGGGGTGCATGCAAGATTATTATATAAAATTTTGAAGTAGAGCTAAAATTTTTATTATGATTTTAAAAGGAAATCGAGGTCTAATGGATATGTCCACCCTATGTGGACGTACTTGGGTCGATCACTGGGTAAGGCTGATATGGTGGGGGTTGTGCGGTTAACCTGGGCTTGTGGAAACTCTTGCTAAAAGTAGACTAAGCTGGATATGGCGTTAATAGAGGGTGAGCAAAATTTCACATCTAATGTTGTGAACTCAATAAAAATAAATTCAAAATTTTCTTTTTCGAATAAAAAGTGATGCACCAACTAAGAGGAAAGTGCAAAGAAAATTCAGTCTTTTGAGCTGAAGCGTTTGTGTGATCAAGCACCTAATAATTTTGGACCGCCAAACACGTTCTCCGAATGGTGGTTCTCTTTTGCTTCCCGAGGACAAGAGAGTATTGGCTATTTTTTCTCCTACGAGTTCCAGCCAATATATCCACCTATAGAAAGAGTGCAAATGTTGGATGTGATGGGTCCATTTACAGGTAAGTGGATTGTTTATGGAGAATCATATTTAAGTAATGGTAAAAACCTAAATAACATTTGAAAGCTTTTCTGAAAGATTTTGGGCGTTTCTCTTGCTTCGATATGAATTGGAGCAAGAGTTCCATATTCCTTTTCAATACCTCTGTATAAGATATGGATGCCAAGTTATCTATGTTAGGAACATATTTCCTTTTAGGTACCTGGGGTATGCCTTTGAATGAAGAAGCTTACTTTTTTAAAATTGTCCACCTTTATTGGATAAATTTTATAAAAAATTATTTGGATGGAAGTTTATAATCTTATCTTATATAGGATGAGTTGAACTAATTCGTTCCACTCTGTCTACATCTATTCTGTGCCATTGTTTATATGCTTCCTATTTTAATTTTGGAAGGCATTGAAATGCACATGCGTAATTTCTTTTGGAATGCATAAAACACATAATTATTTATATCCCATTGCTTGGACTACCATTTGTAAGCCTCATTTTCTTGGAGGACTTAGAATTAAGAGGGTAAGAATTTTAAATGAAGCTTTACTTCTTTAGCAAATTTGAAATATAGCTTCTTAGAAGGATAGTTGTTGGTTAGGTTGGATAAGTACCAAATATATGAAAGGGCATTCTATTTGGGATAAAAAGCCTAGTTATATAGCTTCTTGGGAATGGCGTTGCATTCTATCTATGAGACTAAAAGCTCTACCCTTCATTAGTCATTTGGTAGGTGATGGTAAGAAAACTCAATTTTGGACTGGTCCTTAGTTAAAGGAGGGTCATTCAGTTGATATTAGTGGCCATCGAGCAGTTTGTGATCTTCATTTGGTAAGGGATTTATTGGTGCATAATTTTGTCCAAGATGATGTGTAGATTCTTGATACTACGTCGGACACTCTTTTATCTCTTTGGGATACCATTCTCTAACAAGACCCTCCAGCTAGTTTTTTTTTAAGTTGAAATTATTTGAACTTTGAAGGACTTGGGATCATTTAGTATGAAATCAGCTTAAGATAGTCTTGCTCAGTTTTTATCTAATCAGGTATTGCCTTGGATTCATCTTGTTTGGTTTAAAGGTTTTATTCCTAAGCATTCAATGTGCGTATCGATTGTTTTTTTAGGAAGCCTTAAAAGCAAGACTTTTCTTATACCTAGAGGGGTACATTGTGATGATTTATGTGTTCTTTGTAATTCTCAAAGAGAAGATGTCAATCACTTGTTTCTATCTTGTCCATTCTCACAAATAATTTGGACGGACTTGATGGATAGTGTAAGAATTCAAGTACGTCCTAGTAATTCAATTCAGGATGTGATTTCTTTTGTAATCTTGGCTGTAAATAATATTGTTGATGAAGTAATGTGTTTGACTCAGCTAATTTTTTCAGCTTTTTCTTAGAATACTTGGAGAGAGCGTAATAGTATAATTTTTTTCCAATAAATCCACAAAGCATTTACAAATAATATATGGGATTATTCAGCGGATTCAAAGTAGAATAATCTTGTAACACCCCATCCCACATTACTTATGAATGAAATATGAATTTGGTCAATAATGAACTATGTAGGTTACTACTAACAACTTGGGTTTAAGTATTTTGGGCACGTGAAAAGCTCACCACGTTATTGTGCCAGTGTGCTACTCGAGTCGTTACAAATCAAATTAAACTTCTTTCTTCCATTTCCTTTTGATAGTTTGTGGAATTTACCTCCAAATATTGGTCAAAGGCAAGTCCAAATATCGATGGGGTGGCATTATTCTATTCTTCACTGTAGGATTCCTTATTTGGCATTCTATGGCAGCCAAGCGGTAGACTACTCAGAGCTTTTGTTCAACTTGATGTTCATTATGAGGATGTTCTTTTTTTCCTTATTTGGTAGACTCCAAATTATCTTCCTTCTATAATTTTGGAAATAGATGGTAAATTATTAGGATATTGACGTGATCCAGTAAATTCTCCTTGGAGATTCAGATTTGCTTTTAGAAGAATAGCCCACATGATTCATCAAGTGAATGAGCTTTCTTATTCCTAGATTCCTTTCATTGCATGGAGATTGGTAAAAAAGTAAAAAAGATTAGAAGGCTGTACACCCCTCCAATAGTTGTGGATACAAATACTTGTAATGCTATTTTAGATGGTAGTTGAGCGCGGGTTGTGGGTTATTTTTATGGTTTTTTAGATTTATTCTTTTTTGTTTTTTTTAAGGAGTATGCCCCTTCAAGATCATCATTCATGATGAATTCTTTCTGTATCATATTTTTTTGTTAATAAAGAGATTACTAACCTTTCAAAAAAAAAGCGTGAATAATAATTTCCTTGTTCATGGCCTTTTTTCTCCAACAAATACAGTTTTTGATAATATTTTAACAAAAGTATGTATACATTTTTATTTGCGGTCTGGTGGCTTGAGCAACCTTTTAAAAGCTAGTTGTTATCCTGATAACAGGCTCTGAGGTTACAGAAATTTGTGCAGGCTCCATGGGAAGTCAAAATTAAAATTGAGCTGGTCAAACTCAGCAGCTTTTTAATATATATTCTGAAATGAGTCAGGGTTCAATAGGCTACGCTGGGTCCAGTTTACGGGCTTTGAGTTAAAAGCCTGGGCTCAGCCCTTGTCAGTCAACTAATGGATTTATAACATTTAGTTGTCAAACTTGTGTTCCCGGAGCCCAGTCCATTGACTTAGGCCCAAGACGGTCCATTTGCCAAATACATGAATCCCTTTGCATTAAATATGTTGGCAAAGGCCTTGCTGGGTCTTTAACCATCAAATCTCAACCCCGTTCCATCCAACAATCGAACAAGAAACTAGGCCTTAAAAATAGCCCAAACGCAGCCAATGTGTGCCTGATTGGTTTGGGCTTGGGATGGGCTCAACCATTTGCCACCTGCACCCCTGAGGATCCGAACTCAAAATCCAAATATAAGTTGAGAAGCGCGGGAAAAGCGCGGAAACGGTAGTAAC
Organism: Sextonia rubra; assembly: GCA_037013555.1. Lineage (NCBI taxonomy): Eukaryota > Viridiplantae > Streptophyta > Magnoliopsida > Laurales > Lauraceae > Sextonia > Sextonia rubra. Next base: position 37,797,270 of record JASUAD010000008.1, read on the forward strand.
GGTTATATCTTCTTCAACCTCCCACGTGCTCAGACCTTTCACCTTCCAATCCTTGTAATGCAGATGAAATTCCACCAATCACCTCTCTCCGTCCTACCTTTCAACTTCTCCATTTCTTCATTAATCAACCAAAACATAAAAAAAATCCAATTCCAGCTTCCAAACAATCATAAAAATGTCTTCTAATCCAAATCCCAACTACCCAAATTCTATTTCTATCCACCCACAAGCCATCCAAACTACCCCAGATCAGGACTCAGACCCTCCCTCATCTTCATCTCTCTACCCTACAATCGAAACTAAAGAAATGGTGGAAAACCTCTTCCCCGAACCCCGTCCGTCCGCACCACCCGTCGAAGTCTCCTCCTTGGAACACACAATTCTCAAGATTTCTGGTGCCATACTCCACCTAATCGACAAGAAGTGCAGCATCGAGCTTGCCTGTGGAGAATTCTCCATCATTCGCCTTTGCCAGGGCAGAGATGCGGTGGCCATTATTGCCCGAATTGGTGATGTCCAATGGCCTCTTACCAAGGATGAGGCCGCTGTCAAGCTCGACGACTCCCACTACTTCTTCTCCCTTCGCGTGCCCAAGGGTGATGAATCGGATTCAGACTCAGACTCTGACGATGATTTGGAGAATCAGCTAAATTATGGGCTTACCTTTGCGTCCAAGGGGCAGGAGGAGCTTTTACAGGATCTTGATGGGATTTTGGAGACTTGCATCGCGTTTTCGGTGCACAAGGTTTCGGAGAAGTCTGAGGTGTTGGATGGATCAGTGGCAAAAAAGGTCGCACCATGGGAGATTTTGGAATCAGGGGATAAGAGAGTGAGTATGGAGGAAGCATCAGCAGCGTATTGGACAACGCTGGCACCAAATGTGGAGGAGTACAGCGGCTGCGTGGCTAAGGCAATTGCTTTGGGGTCCGGGCAGTTGATAAAAGGGATCTTGTGGTGCGGTGAGGTGACTGTGGATCGGTTGAAGTGGGGGAATCAGATGCTCAAGAAAAGGTTGGAACCAAATGGGAAGCCAGCAGAGATCAGCAAGGAGGCCTTGAAGAGAATTCAAAGGTGTGTTTTCATGGGTTTGGTTGAATGTTGAGTATTCTTTAATTTTTGTTCTTCAAATTCTCTGGACTGGATTTCTTCTTATGGCTGTAATGCATTTGTTCGTCTGTCTATTTCTGTTTCTGCTATCTATTTGATTTAATCCTTAATATTCTTTTCTTTAATGTTTTCAACTGTCTCTGTTTTGATGGTTGCTTTGATTTAATATCATTGGAGCGATCCTCTTTTTTGCCCCACCGGATGATTTCAAATAATTGATCTCTTGCAACATTGTCTCTGAACCATTAAAGTATATTGTGTTATCTGTGCGGAAGCTCATGAACAATTAAGATTGCCTGATCAGACAAGTTTATGGGTCGTGGGATATTCCCGATGGAGCCCGCTAAGCGAATGCTGATATTGATAAATAGGGTCCCATGTGTATGGCAGGATGACTGCCACATTATAAATCCATAATATGATTTGTGGCAGTAAGAGTAACAAGATTTATGTTTTGGTTCTTGTATTCTTTATCTAATCATAGGCCTGATGTAGTGTTGAATTATGGTGTCATTCTCTTTTGTGGGGATCATTTGGGAGTTGGGAACACCACCAATTAAGATTAAGGGTCTGGATAAGAATTGTGATAGCCATCGACGTTGGTGACAAATATAAAAACGCCATCACCAATGCATGGGTAATAGGTGAGATTGAGGGGTTGGATTGTCTGCAGGTAAAGCCCTGCAGAAGGGTTTCCATATGCATTTGGCTCTTACTGTATCTTTTCCATCATGTGATTAGTTTCTTGCGAGAAGGGTGAAAACTTTTCTGTTTTCTTTCTCCCCTTTTCTCTTATAGCTACTCAACTGTTAATGTTGATGTCTTTTTAATGCGGCAACTTCTTGTAGGGTTAAGCGAATCTCAAGGATGTCAGAGAGAGTGGCTACTGGAATCCTAACTGGGGTGGTTAAAGTCTCTGGATTTGTCACAAGTTCTGTCGCGAATTCGAGAATGGGCAAGAAGTTAATTGATCTCCTGCCTGGGGAAGTTGTTCTTGCTTCTCTGGATGGATTTGGTACGTTCATCTCAGACACCTCTCCTCTTTTGATTTGTTGGCTAACTCTTGGATTGGTAATCTGCTCCATTAACATTTAACACCTTCCCAACTCCCATGGGGATGTTATCTGCATATTAGACCAAGTTTTGCTTGTAAGAGCAGTTAGTTTCCATAGTGCTGGTATCATTATTATCATTATTATTATTATCATGCAAGCATTTAACATATTAGTTTGACTCTTGCTAGTTTCAAGTAGCTGATGTAACTTAAATGTGGACATTAGTTTCTTGACTGGCATGAGCATGAATGCAGTTCTGTGGTTAAGTGTGCAGATAAACAGGATTTTGCTCAAGCTGTGTTTGGTCTTAACAGGCTCAGGTTCCTTGCACAGTTCATTTTGCATTTAAGACTGATGTTCTCTATGCTGGTTACATCTTTTCATCTGTTATCAATATGAATCATGATCTGATCCTAATCCGTGCTTAGGTCTTGATTTTCCTCACTCTCCTTCGTTAGTGGTGGCCTCAGGTGGGCAATAGAATTACTTCCCTACCATGCGAAGCAAGCATCTTGCAATGGCAGAATATGGGATCTTCCCTTTCTGATTACAAGTGAATTGAATATCAATCAGATCAGACTTCAGCAGTGATAATCACTATTAAAATTTGATCTGTCTGATTATGTTGCACAAGCAATTTTTTTCGCTATGACTTTCATCCGAAGATGAATATCACTCCAATCTGAGTCATATTTGGTCCAGTTGCAAGCGTCAGGTGTATGTTTTGATCCAATGGTCTGCTGTGGCAACAAATGAGCCTCATAGAGAGTATTTGTCTGTACTAGAACCTGCATACCTGTTTGCTGCATATAGTCACTTCTCAGTAGCTACAGGGTATAATGGTTTATTGGTTTTAATTATTTCAGATTATCCTTGGTTAACTGTCCATATTCCTTTAATTGATTAGACATTAATTTAGCTTGTAGAAACTTTTATTGGTTCAATCAAGGATTGTTACTTTGGTTTTTTGAAGTGACTGCTCCTAATACTTCCGAACACTTTAACACTCGGAAGCTGTTCCACACATCCAGGTCATATTGATCAGTATGGAACCTGATTAGATTTTCTATTGGTTCTCACAACAGGGCTAAAACTACTGGCATGGGTATTTGAAGCCATCGGTATGAACTTTACAGAAAGGGTGGTTTTCGAACCTCACTAAATGCGTAGTTGGAGATTATTAGTTTGCATAGGACAAAAGCATGCCGATGAAAAAAATTGCATGCAAATCTTAGCTTTTGTAACTCTACAGTTTTCAGTGGGAAGGACAAAGTCTCAATCCCTGATACCAGAGTTACTCCACTCAATGCCATCACCACCAGGGGATAGGCTTAATTTCCTTACTGATAGAAGAAAGGTTCAATTTCCTGTGTTTCTTTTCTCATTTTTCTATCCCTTTGTTTTTAGGGCTTCATGTTATTGATAAAGAGCCTTTTGAGATGAAAGATTTTACCATCTAGTTAGTTTGTTCTATATATAACATTTTATACTGAACTTATGATGTTACGGGTCCTGTTAAAATTATTGAGTGGCCATAGTCTGGTTCTTCCTTCTGCACAAATTCTGTTGACAACCAGTATTTCACTTTTGGTTTCAGAGGACACAGGAAAATTTATTGTCACAAAAAACAGTACCATGTTTAGGCGATGATTGCTCCCATCCCCCTAACAGTTCTAAAAACCAACTGTCTAACCTCATATCCTGAATGGTTACCAGCTCCAGTACATATGGACCTGGAATTGAATCGTTGGTGTACTAACGGCTGACTGTTTTCTACATTTGTGTTTGCATTATCTTTGGTTGTCTAAAATGTATTAAATAACTGAGAAGGGAACAGACAGCAGAAAAAGTGAAGACTGTCACTACCATTGGAGTCCAGTTGCATTTACCACTCCAGTTCTGCCCCTCGGTGCTTCTTGACTGTCATCCATTTCATTAGTTCATTCAGCTGTCTCCTTAATGCAATCATTGCTCTTTGTGATTATAAAATCTTGAAAGTATGCTTTCCTCTTGAATGAAGAATGACAAACTGCATTGGGCGAGAAACAGGTAAGATCTGTGATGCTGTTGAAGTGGCTGGGAAGAACGTTTTGTCAACATCATCCGTTGTCACAACCGAACTTGTATCTCACAGGTAACTTCTTGACCTCTGAAGATTTTGTTTCTTCATGGAATTACATTGGAGTATGCAGCCAGGCTTATCATTACAGAAAGTTGGCAGAACATTGTTGAATCCTGGCCTGTCTCTTTTGAGAAAAGCTATGAATGTTCTTAAGAGACACACTGTATTTCATGCCATACCAGTGAAAATTGTGTATTTCAGAAAGCTGCAGCAATGGAATGGCACATTTGCAACTAAGAGGAGCAGAGGACTGATCCTTCCTGATGTCCTTATGGAGTTCTCTCGCAAACAATTTACCATTGGCTCATGCAGGCCCTACGTTTTTAGTATTTGTTCTTAATGTTAATCCATCCAGATCACATGCCCACCCATGAGTAAGTAGTAGCAGTTAGATTCAGCCACATAGAACGAAATGAAATATCTATCCAGGTCTTCCGTTATTTAAAAATCTAAATTAGAAAATGGTTATCAATTCAACTGTAGCGAAATTTGGCTGAGTGCATATTTAGAGAAGGCCCTATGATCCAAATGGCCTGGATCAAGAAAAGGCAGCACTCGTTTTCGTCAACCTAACCCATCTGCATGGAAATTATCATTGGACATCAGAAAGGGATCATTTCTCTCATGCATAGTTACAAAAATAGATTTTGATTTACATAGTTACCAAAGCAATCTGCGGGCTCATAAGGTTTTCTGATCATACCTCCGGTAATGTTTTGCTCTGTCCATCAAAGTTTAAAAGCTCTGTTTTGTTATATGACTTGCCTGTTAGTCGATGTATGAGTTGCCAAACAGTCCCTGGCCAGACCATTTATTAGTTAAAACTGAATTCAGCCATAGGTCTGACCTCATAATTTACAACGAACATGTGTGTCCCCGTGATCTGGGCTATGATTGTACTGTGGCAGAGAAGCTTTTAAACCTCCAGGGCTGGCATGCCATATAAATTTATTTTGCCTGAAAATTCATGCTCAGGCTACTAGGCCAATCTGTGGTGGGTCAATCTGGAAGCCACATCGGCCGCGTTGTGTTCATGCCTGCTGAATGACATGGTTTTCAAATCTAATTTCCAGAACTTGAAATTGACAGAGTAAAACCATTTTGTCAGACAATATAATGGTCCAAACTATCAGTCATTTCTAGCCTTCTTTTTTTATAAAAATGTAAGCAACAAAAAGAAGAAAGACTGTTCATTCTCAAGGGTTTCCATAAGACCTTAGAGACTATAAAATAACAGTGAAAAATCGAGTTCTGAGTTTAACGCATTACCACAAAAAAAACTGAAAACTGTCTCAGCTGAAGAGACATATAAAACTGTCTCTTATGTGATTGAAATGTCACAAAAAGTAGTCTTCAAAATCAATGTGAGTGTGAGCAGTAACAACTGTTGAATTCATTTGCCTCAGGTATGGAGAACAAGCAGCTGAGTTAACAACTGAAAGCCTTGATGCTGCAGGGCATGCTCTGGGAACTGCTTGGGCCGTGTTCCAGATAAGGAAAGCATTCCAGCCAAAGAGTGCTATCAAGCCCACAAAAGTTATGAAAGCTGCTGTAGCTGACATGAAGGCTAAGGCTAAGAAGAAGGCCAAGGCTGAGATGAAGGACAAGGATTCCAAGTAGCGTGTCATGCTGAATCCCATTACTTGAATGGTGAAATATGTTTGTTTCATTGCCTATCAGATAAATGATGTGAATAGGAAGATAGCCCATTTATAAAAAATTTGCATTGCCTGAATGAATTGTAGATAGATTTTATTGTGCAATTCAATTCAACATCCAATAAGATTTGCATAGATTCCTTCAAAATATTAAAGGTTGTGTACTGGAACTACAACAGAACCTTCCTTATTTGGATTTCATAATGTAGATGACAAACATTATTCCATGTTCATCATAAAACAGCTGCAAGGGGACCAATGTCACAAATACCTCTTTCAGTGCAAATTTCGACAATGAGAAATTGATCCAAGAGCCTCACCTCTAAATCATGCGAAATAAAGTTGGACCTACCATCTAGATCTCTGGCCCAAAGGTCAGATCCATTATCAGGTGGCCCACATGTACGTCATATGGGCATCCATGGCATGTTCTCTAGACTCTAAATCTCGTACGAGTGAACCCTAATTTCTAGGCCAAATGGTCCACATATTGTGGGGCCTTCTCGGGCATGATTCAGACGGAAATCACGTCACTTTATCTTGCATCCAAGAGTGGAAATTTGTTTGAAATGAAATCAGCTAACATCTCAGTCCAGCTTATTGATGCACACATGAAATTTTACATATATATGCTCAGTCTACCATCTCCAAAAAGCTAAGGTAACACACTATCATTTCCTAAGTAGATTTGCTTCAGTAACTAGTCTTGAATGGCTTATAGTTCTTGAGGTCAAGGATCACTCCGGCAACGGAGCCTGCAGCAGCGGCCAGTGAGATGATTAGACAAGTCATACTCATTATTTCGAGTCCGAGCCACCTACGAGTCCATCGTCCAATTTTCTTCTGGGCTATGTACATCTCCACAGGGAAGTAGACCGTAAGTGGCCAGAATGCAAATGCTCCAAGGATCCCTACCACATCATTGAAGAAAGGCATAAGCATGGAGATGACAGTGGTCACCACCACGAAAATGGTTCTCCACACAAGGCGGAAGAAATTGAGCTGATACGTGGAGCCAGAAAATGGTATGGGCACATCATAGTCTTGCGTTATGAGGTCGCACTTTGGCCACTTCTGTGCACTCCATTTCTCTACAAATGCAAACAGAGGCTGGCAAAAGACCTGCAGGTGATGGAATAATGTTAGTCAGGTTAGTAACAGCTATTAAACTAATCTTTTCAAGTCCATGGATCAAGGTTTAATTTTTTTTTCTTTTCCTGTAGACTCTATAACTATAAGCATTATAGAAATGATCAACAAAATTGGTCATGATTGTCGATTTGTTTTGGTTCATGGTTCCATTTTATCCAGTCATTTCTATGAAGCCTGTGGTTTATTTGCTCTCCATTGAAATAGAAAACACTGAGAGCATGTAATTCTGTAATATTCAGGTGTTCTCAGACAGATATCCTGAGATAATTTCCTTTGATGTGGGGATTTAATTGTTATGCTAGAAAAATGTTTGGATGTTCCGTCACAATGAAATGACATGTTTCAGATCATTTCATTCAGTGACGCTATGGAATCATTTCATTGAACAACCAAACAGCATTGCTTCCCTCCATATCAAGGATAAACATCTCAGCCTACTTAAAATGTTTTGAGGCATCTACACAACAGTTTCTGCAGAAATGATTATGGTTTTTGAGGGAGAATGATTTTCAGCTGTTCCTTGTTAATACTTTCTGATGCTTTCATTTTCTGAGGTAAAACTATTTTCAAAAATATTCACGGAAAGTAGCTAAAGAAAATGCTTTATTTCTGTTCTCAACATTTGTGCATGAGTCAGTATACAAGAGGGTGAACTGGGGTACCTGATAAGCTCCGACCAAGTGGACAACAATCGCTACATTAGCAATGTCCAGTAGCCAATATGGATTATAGAAGCCGAAACCAGTAAGGAGATTTCCCGGTGCATTGTCTCCGAAAGCAGCATACCCCATGCATCCACAGAGCAAATAGAATATTGTGGTAACTGAAATGCTCATCAGGGTGGCTTTCTTCATGGTCTTATTCTCAGCCGGCGGCGATTTTATCGTATCCTGTAAACAACATTCGTTGTGATCATTCCTTATGGATTCAGTGCATTTCTGAAATCCCTTTTAAAGTCACGTAAGTCTATTTAAGCGCGTGATTAAAAGTGATTCCTTGTAAACAAGTGTGAGCGATGAAAGAAATTGGATTTCAGAATTTACAAAACACCTGAATCTCAATGAGGACTATGGAATAAGAGTAGGCAAATGCAATGTCACCAAGAGCTTGCAGACTCCTCCAAACCTTTTGAGTTGGGGTCACTAGGCCTATGCTGATTCCTGTAAGGCTTCCTTTGAAAGTCCCATTCTCTACATTTCCACGGAGACGAAAGTGTTAGTCTGGAATGCATATGTTGTTTTAAAGCACCCAGCATGATCCATGCACAAATGGGACACACACTTTCCCTTGTCTCTTTTGCTGCAAAGATGGTTGTGATCATGATTGAATCTTCTAAAATGGGATAATAACTAATGCAGCAGTAACTACGCTAATTCTTGTAGGGTACACAATTAGCTATCCTACTTCATTAATCTCATTAATATAGAATTGTTTAAAAAAGAAAAGAAAATAAGTTGATTGTTTAAAAATCTTAACATGAAATAACAAGTTTAATGTTTTGGATAGATCTATATGCTTGTAGGTGCCCTACATTGTGCAAGAGTCTATTCTTGTTCCCATAAGAATCCATATCTGCGCTGCTGCGCATCAGCCATCATATCATAGAATACATTTATATGTGCTTGATTCGACGGCAAGACGCATGCATATCCATTTCCCATGTCAAGAACTACACATTGACATAAATACCAAAGTTTCATGGATAAACCATAGATAGATAAGCATGCATGCATATATACATGCATGCTTGAACATACAAGGCAGATACGACAATCATTATTCATACACTTGCTGCAAATGGATAATAAAATCCTCACGGCAATATGAACATACCTGCAACTTGGGCTATGCCGAGGCTAAGGCCAACCGTGGAGTAGGTAAAAGACATGACTGCTGCAACAATGGATAGCCACCATACTTGGTCAAAGTCAGGGATCTGGGAGAATATCACTTCTGTGATTCCAAACATTATCATGTACCCATTGCTTGACATATGGCAGGGGTTTTTCCCTCCACTTTCATGGAAACAGTTGGACCTCTTTACAGCCCTGCAAGATGAATAAATCAGAGAGAGAGAGAGAGAGAGAGAGAGAGAGAGAGACTGTGAAATGAAAATATGTTCACCACTTGCTTTTAACTAGTATTGATAGAGCCTGTGAAATGAAAGTAGATTTTCAGTACTCGCTTAAAGCTACTGTTGATACAAATTTCAAACATAAATTGAAAGAGTGTCGATTATAGATGGGCCACGTTGCACAGAATATCAACGCAGTTTTATGCTATCAACGCAGATTGATCTCAGTCTTATGCTAAAATGTGAGGCATCTTTCATATTCGGCAGCATCTCAAGGTTTGTTGATGGGCCGGATCTCATTGTCATAGTCCCTTCAGATGTTTAATTCTCCGTACTCCAGTCTGGCCTGAACCATTGTTAGCACTCATATGCCTAGAGCAATGTTCAGTAGAATGATGAACTTTAAAAGGTGAGCTTCATGAAGCATCCCTGTCCGGGCTGCTCCTAATTCAAGATTTCACAAGGCCCAGACCTGCTCTATGGACTGCCCAAGATCCCAACTGTCCGTTTAAAGGGCAGGATATTACCCAATCTTTTGAGCTTGAAGACCATTTACAATGGAACCATCCCTCTTTTTCAGAACAAAACAAGAGCGATCATATATTCAGTGACATCAAGTTTTACAATTATTTGGAGTTGATTTAACTGTAACCTTAAATTGGAAAGAAAAAAAAAATTTCTTGCGATATTGAGATCATTTGTTGAATTTGGTTTAGGGGTGTCAATGGACCTCCATTTATCTGGTTATCCAAAGGACCTGACCCAAATATTGCACAGACGTCTTTTTAGGACCTAGAAGCAATTGCGTCGGGTTGGTTCTGATCCAGTCACTAATTGGGCCCAGGTGCTCATAATCAGCTTGATTCTGGGTCCAGCAGGTTCCATGCCTGGATTCAAAGGCGCAGTCCCAGATGAGGTACTAAGTAAAAATGTTGGGCGCTCGAAAGGGAATACAAATATGACTAAAGCTCTGAAGACTTGAAACATATCTTTTCTTTTGATGCAAAGATTCGAATTTGGATCTAAAAAATCTTTTATACATGGATCTAGATCTGGATTGGATCTGAATTTTTCTCGGATCCAATAATGTTTCCATATCTTTTTTTTTTTCTCGGAGACCTGGAGAATCAGGCGAGTTAGATTATTCAGATAATCAGATACCCATAAACATCCTTAACCTAATACTTCCATTTATATGTAGTAAAAATGTATAATTTTCATTGGACATTTTCTCAACAACAAACAATAGCAAGAAAAGCAGACAAACACCATAGATTGGATCTAATACTCACATCATACTAATTGAAGCTGCAATTGTGTACCCAATGGCAACACCCCATAAATTCAAGTACTGAATGATTCCACACATTTTAACCTTTGGTCCACCTAAAAAACACAAGAACAAACAAAAATAGAGGAATTTTGTGAAATCTCACCAAAATAGATTTCTTGATTTAATGAAATAAGAGGATTATTAATGAAATTTGCGAAAATGAAAGAATCATTCCTCACCTAAGTTGGCCTTGACAGCATCCACGTAGGTGTAGTTTCTCTTTCCTGTGACAGGATCACCTGCCCTGTAACAATCAGATAGGAGGTAGGATGTGTAGAGGATGACCAAGGCAAAGATTATCAGGACCGTTGGTCCTGCAATCCATCCGAGCTGTGCAATGGCCCATGCCAGAGAAAGGACACCGGACCCGATCACTGCTGTAATTATGTGGGCCGTTGCGGTCCAGAAGGTGCCTGCATAGACCCAAAAACATTCAAAATTTGTATTGGAGAAGGTAAGGCCAGTATTAACGGGAGTATCGTATGAAAAGGTCTTATCATGGATAAGGGTTTGCAAAAAATTAGTCCCATCTAACTATTCCAACTCTATGTTTAAAAGCTTTAAATTCTAGCACTCTATTTTAAATTTTCATTTATTATTATTATTTTTATATATTTTATTAGCGTCCGGTTGGGCCTTGTTCCAAATCAGTGGAGGGGAGTGAATGTGAATGAGGTATACTGATAAAAGGTCCGCCCAAATAGTCCCGACAGAGGAGAAAATTTTCCTCGGATATGGAAGTAGTAGTTTGTAGTAAATGTTTAATAGCAATAGAAGGTTGTTAGGGATTTTCCTTTTTTTTTTTTTTAGTGCCGTGGGTATCCTTGAGATCTTTGATCCAACAAAACTAATTATTTGGGAGCACCTTCTAAATCCATATAAATGAACATGGGACAGATTTTTTTTTTTTTTTTCAAATGCAAGACATGGGGAGCAAACCCTGTTGTGGCTTTGATACCAATGGTGGCCCAACCAGAAATCACGAACCTGATCTCAGTTAATCTTCATGCGCACAACTTCCAAACTACTGAGCGATCTCCACCTCGCTCAGAAAACCCGAGGAATACCAACCTTAGCTCTGATACCAATTGTTGTGGCTTTGATACCAATTGTTGTGATTTTTTGAACAATCACCCGTTGTGCGCATCCACGGAATCACAAGATCAACAATAACAAGCCACACAAGAAGAGACACCGAGATTTACGTGGTTCACCCAAACAGGGCTACATCCACGGGCACAGGAGGACGAACATCTTCACTATGACAAGTAAAGCATACAAGAGATTCCCACACTCTCACCTCATCTCTCCTACGTGGTGTGGGAACACCACGGGCAACTGTTGCCGCCGCAAGGTCTAGGGTTACAGACTATACAATATATAATCTCCGCTTTCTTGGCCACCAAGAAAGCCCCGGTACAATTACCAAAATACCCTTGACCTTAAACTAGTCCCTGGCTAACCCAGTGGACTCATCCGGCTAAACCGGAATACAAGACATAAACCTAACAAACCCTAACAATAATATTGTTGGGATAGGTCCTACTTTTACCTTTTTCATATTAATGGAAGTTAGATTTCAATTAATGATGTCATTTCTTTTCACAAAAAAAGTAAAAAGATTTTCTTTGCTTAAAAAGTTCAAAAGCTGATAGAAAAAATATCTTATTTTCTTAGATCTTAGAAGGAGATTTATATATTTATGTGTCACTGGGCCATAGGGGATTTTCTAGGCTCCCCCTAGGCCTAAAGGGAATCCAACCCAAAGTGCCAAGAAGCTCCATTAGCAAAAAAAAAAAAAAAACAAACAAACAAACAAACAAACAAACAAAAAAGAAAAAAAAAAGATGGAGATTTATATTCTTATTTGCGGCTGTAAATACTTTTTTTTTAAATATCTCCTTTTTCACTTGAGAGCTAGTGAGAGAGAATCTAACTTATGAATAGTTAATTTTATATTAAATGAAAGAATAGTGAAAGAGGAGACTCAAAAGGAACAATGTCTGTCTTCATTGTTTTTTATAGTGACCGCAAATTTTTTAACATAAGGTGATCTATTACAAATATCACATTATTATCAAAGAAATATTTTTACAATAATACCACAATAATATTGCAATATGTTTAGAAGATCGTTAATATTTGTGATAAGGAATTAAGGTGGGGTTGGCAATTACTGATTTGACCTGCCAAACCATTTTGAACCTAACCTAGTAATTAAGGTTTCGGCCTTATTTTCATATTGGGTTTAGGTACTTTGTAACCTAATAATATATGGCTTGGACTCGAGTTTAACCTATTCTTGCTATTTGATCCACCAACCAACCTAAATATGATTTGACCTGACTAATTACATCATTAGCCACTAACTCAGCCCATACTTGATCTGCTCAACCTAACTAATTGCACTATGACCTATTAACACTACCCCATGTTTGACTTGTTAATTAAGAGTCCACCTTGACTTTTTCAACTTCTTTTGTTCTAGTTTGGATAAAGCCGATTTTTTCTTTCCACTTATGTATGCTCTTTTACTCCCAATGGCCACTTATGTGAACTCTTTTGGGTCTTAGGCCCTTAGGTTAGGAGGCTGGGTTAGCACCCAACAAGGATGCCTAAAACACTAACTACTTTAACTCTTAGACTCATTAAGAAATGTTCTATTTTGAGCAGGAAAAGGTGCAGCTCCTTAAAGCTCACTTAGGCCCACTTTTGATTAGTGTAACTCCTTTCACACTCTCATTTGCCCATGATTTAGCATGAAGCCCAATCTTACTCTCTTTAAATCTTTATCCACCATTAGATTGAATCGAAAAAAAATTTATAGTTAAAAGACTACTAACCTTTAAAATTTATTATGTGAAAGGCTAAGATAATCTAATTGGCTGATTTTTATATCTTGACCTTTACCCATAAGGGACCTTCTATCTAATCCACCCCCGTAATAAGCAGGCCCCACGGGCTTGACATTTCCAATGAGTGAGCCGTGCAATAACTACCTATAATTGCTTTACATTGTTCTATAGTACTTTACATTATTTAAGAAAAAAACCACTTTCTCCATATTTTCCTGTAAAACTACAGAATTATATTTATCCCAATATATTCTCTCTTGAGGATAGCATCTCAAGAACAACACATGATTTTGCGGTTTGGTGGCATAATAATTTAAGTGTCAACTCTACAGCCAAGGCATCTACAATTTTTTTTTAGTAAATAAACCGGAAAGATAAAGGACAAAATGTACAAATTCACGGAAGAAACCATAATTTCATGAAAATAATGTCCTAAAGATTCGAGATAAAGAGAAACAATTGACACGTCCTTTTCGAGTGTGAGAGAAGAAGAAGAAGAAGAAGAAGAAGAAGAAGAAGAAGAAGAAGAAAAGAGAAAGCCTATACAAAAAAACTATACCAGTTCTCTTAATGCGTCCATCATCATCGAGACACTTAGGATATCCCACCTGAGGATCCAGCACTTCAGTTTCACCATGTGGTTTGGGTTGAATTTCTACTTGCAGGTAGTGCCTGTTGTCCCTGTTCTCATCCATCTGAACAAGTACCCCACAGAAGCAAGAGAAGATCAAAAACCCAAACCCAAAAAACAAAAGAAGAAGAAGAAGAAGAAGAAGAAGAAGAAGAAGTGCATTTCATGAAGTTGGATGCTCTTACTATATGATGGATTCTAGATGGAAGAGTTCGACTCCTTTGCAACATGTTTTTGATACTAAGCGACCTTGGCAACATGGTCTTTGAAAAGCTAAGTAAAACACAAAAGATATATAGCAAACTAGAGGAAGAAGATAAGGAAGAGAGATGAAGGTGGTGTGGCTTTCTTTCCTATAGGGTTATGCCTTTTTATAGGAGGGGGCCTGAATACAAGTAGTGGGTGCAGAAGCCAATAGTCAGTGGACAGGGTGTGTCACGTGTTTCACGACTCACGCGTTAATCCATTGTTGTGCTGAGCCATGTACCATTACCAAATGGAATTTAAATCTTTTTTGGTTTTCTGCTTGCTAAATGTTCACCTAAGTGGATTTTGATCTCTACGCAGTTGACTCTATTCAAAGCTAGAATGTTAAAGAGTATTTACAAATTATAATTAATCGTTCGATTTGGGTGAATAATAAAGCTAAAGGTCGTTTGAAATTATGTGTTAGTTATATTAAAGATAAAATTAAGTTGGTTTTGAGTTTTAAAGTTATAGTTTACATTAGCACTTTTACCCAAAAAAAGAAAAACCATTACATTCTTAGTTTCTTATTGAGATTAGCGTGTTTGATAAGACATGAAAAATGAGTGCTTATTACAGAGGCATTTCTTGTTATCTTCAAACATATAATTCTAACTAGGAAAAAAAAGGGTTACCACAATTTAGTGAGATGTGAATGGTGGGCCACATTGTACACAAGAGGAAACATCAGAATTGATCTTGAAAAGGATTGATCTAAAAAGTTCACTTATCCATGGCATCAAGGTTCATGTTTGAAAAAAAAAAAAATAATAATCCCTGGTTCCAAGAGATCTATTGCATATGCAATCAAGAAACAAAAGGGACTATTGGTGGGCTCACCACTAGTTATTGGTTAGTACGTCTAAAAATAATGTGAACCATATTAATTTTAACACATTATTTAAAGAAATTTACCAACACAGAAACACATTATTTACTAACCTTTTGAAAATAGCAGTTCCTATGAATGGAAAGGCCCAGCTTCAAAACCACAATGACCAATTTGAAGGCCCCTGAGAAACCCTACCCCTTCTCCATAGGCCTCAAGCGAGGCTAGGTTGATTTTGCAATTAGTGCAGACACAGCTAAACTCATACATGCAATGTAATGGAGACATGCAAATGTGAGAACATAAACACAACTCACACATGGAAAATAATAAGGATGGTTAGGATTTCAATGGCTCTGAGATCCTCACAACATAGAAAACACTATCTTCCATGATTTAATACACAATTTGTTGAAAGGTAGGTTTTAAGGAACCTTTCAATAATTTACTCTTCTACAAGGATCATGCTCCCAAGTTAGGCCCACAGGCTACGTTCTTATTTGCCTGTACAAGGTTCAAAACTGAACAAGCACCTTTCCTCACCCTCCCACACCAGAGCATTTTCCCTTTTCACCTGAGTTTTGTTCCCTTCAACAGAGGGCTCCCTCAAAGCTAGATACTAAAAAAGACTCAAAACAGTATTTTTCCAAAGCGCCCCTTTTCACGTTTTCTCCTCTTTAGGCAAACACATTGGGGCTTACTTGTGATCAATCCATCCCATTTATACATGTTGGGCCCTTGATTGGAACTTAACCCATTTTAGACCATTTTGGACATTATTTACTATTGAATTTTATCACAAGAACTTTACACAAGGTGGCTATTAAACTTTGAGAACCTACAATAAGGACACTTGGACCATTTGGTTAGCTTTGTATCACATATTTTTGCAATCCACATCCAAGCCGTTCCATCACCATGCCTCCCTTAATCATGAATCATTCAAGTGAGCTGCACCTAACTTGATCTCAGCTAGATTATCTAAGTTTAAGCAAAGGGCATTTTCCTCCTTTGCGACGACACTGGTGTGTGTGTGTGTGTTGGAGGGGGAGGCGCGGCTCTACTCTTTTTGAGGTTGTGTAACAATACAAAGGCCTTTTCATAAAAGTCTCTTTACTGAGGTTGTACGACAATATAGAGGCTTTTTCATAAAAGTCTTTTTATTTTATTTATAGAGTTGATAGAAAATTAAAGGAGTTAAAAATAAATAGGGAAAAGCTTCAACGAAGATGGCAATAAAAATATAAATATACATTCAGCGGCTACCATTAATTAACATTAATTTTTTTTTCATTTTACTCTCCTTTATTGTGCTAGTTATATTTTTGAAGGTACTTGAAAATATAAAATAAAAACAATAACTTTTTTATATCAAAATATCAAAAAATAGAAATATCGGCCATGTATGTGTTATGTGCACTTGCAATGGTTTATCAATCTGATCTTTCATGGATGGTAATTTATAAAGCCAAACCTCTCTCGGGTAGAGCTTTCCGGGCACACAGAGAACATGTGTTTTGGTCAGGAGACACAATCATTTTAGTGTGTGTGTGTGTGTGTGAGAGAGAGAGAGAGAGAGAGAGAGAGAGAGAGAGAGAGAGAGAGAGAGAGAGCTGAGTCTTCCAGCGATTCAACGGTGGGACACGTTTTATCGAATTTGATGGTCATGTCAAGGTAGGTTAAGAGAATGCTTGCTGACTCTCCAAGCACAAGAAAAAGAAATAAGAACAAAGGCACTAATCTCTCCGTCCAAACTCTAGGAACTTCTTTTTATCCACAACAAATATATGTAAATCTCTAAGAAATACTTTTCTTTGAAAATAACTAATGTGACATAAACGTGAGATCAGGTCCCATATTATTTCATTTTTGATGACTGCTCAGGGACATGCATGTTGCAGCCTCTGTACTTTACGCGGCTATAACCAATTTAAAATTTTATGTGACATTCGTCTCTTTCAATTGGTGCAAGACCAGGTCCAGTGGAAACCCTTTTGATGCTGAAAAATATTGACAATTTAACTGAAACCATCTAGAAAAGCAATTGAAGCAGATTTTCCAGTCAGAGCGTTAATATCGACCTGATTAAGTATAACTTCATGTGGTGATGGATGAATGAAATCACATTAATTTAAAGTCTTCCACCCCTTTAAGAGTGTTTTTTTTATCTTTTTTTTATCTTGTTTTTCATTGTATCCTGATTTTAAGGATACTGCACGTATCCTTAAAAGGTCTTCCACCCAATAAAACCAATTTTTTAGGTGGCGCACAAAAAATTTAGAGAAGCACAAATTAGGCGAAATAGGGACTACTTTGAAGCCAAGACCTCGGAGTATGCCCATGACTTATGTTACTCCAAATAACTCTTAGTTGTATGTTAAGAGTGGGTTCTATTGTATAAAATAATGTGTTGAAAATAATCATCTGTTATTTGTTTTGCTGCATTTTCTCAGTTCAATGCTGAATTTCATTTACACAAAAGCAGATGCTGGGTCCACGTGGGTTGAAATGAGTTGTTGTACACATGAACAATTTAAATCCTTGAAATGTCGCCCCACGTGAACTCATCACTAAGGTTAACCTTACATTATCACTCCTCATTCTACTACTACTATTTTAAGGACACTAAAATTTGGTTATTGGAACACTATCAAATAAACCAGTACATTTTAAAGTGGAAAAGCCTATTAAAGAATATATGTTGTCAATTGTCATGCCTTTTCGTTTTCTCCATTTTCTTTTCTTTTCTTTTCGGACTTTTGTATCGGCCTCTACAGTCGACAACATAGGGGCAAAGGCGGGGAAAGGCTCGAGCGCCTGTGCTCCCCTTGTGCCCATTTGATTTAATGGATTGCATGAGCTTTTGCAACTAAATCATCTTTTGCGGCGGTCAATTGGAGTTGTCTGGCAAATGTTTGAATTTTTCATCTCAAGATTTTGTGTTTGGTTTTACTCTAAACTATCCTTTTTTTATTTTTTTATCCCAGCCGTAGCCCTTATGGGAGGGAAGAAGACTTCAAAAAAATAGGAAGAGTCCTCGGACAAGATTATACAAAGCCCTCTTACGATGAAAAGATGCTTGGTCAGGTTTAAAACCTGATCAGTCATGTAAGAACAACTACTTTTATCGATGAGGCAACAGGTTGTTCTTACTCTAAAGTACCTGTTAACTTCCTTTTTTATATTATTTTTTAATTCAATTTGATAACTATATCATATCATTTTTTTTCACTTAAATTTCTTAATTTCACAACATATGAGATCATTTCATTTCCTTCCACCAATTCCTTTCCCAAATAGACATGCAGGGACAACATAGAATCAGCTGAACTGTACACAAACTGCAAAAAGGAAAATATAAACAGAAAGCAAAATTGCATGCCTTTTGTCTCACTCGACAAGGAGGAAAGTAGGACAAACATGAACTTGCATGTGACAAACATTTACAGTGGACCTGCTTTTAATAGTTGCTCATTATCAATAGAAATATGAGATCGTTATTAAAAAGTTCTTGCCAAAAATGCCATTAAGCACTTGGGCACATTATTGAAGTAAAAAGAGAAGATGCCGACAATGGTAACACACATATAAAATAGGAGCCAGTGCGCTGACATGTGGGACCTGATTGCCTTGTCATTTTTTAATTCTTTCACCTTTTTAAAGAAAAATTAATTAAAGGTATTGGAAGTCGGAGCTATATCTGCTTGGCTTATATTGCAATTATCAACCCTATTTGATAAATGCATGTTTTTCTTCATATGCTCTTGGTCCTTTTAATAAATTGTAAAACACCTTCTCATAAAAATTTCATGGACGTGGACTTCTTTACAAAGTTTTAATATGTACTCTAAAGATGTATAATTTATTTGAGAAAATTTTAAAATAGGGCCTAACTATTTACGATATTTTAAAACAGGATAAAAAAATTTACTTTTCAAATTACGACATAAGTTTTCTACTTTTCTTTCATATCAATACAAATTGCTGGATTAGGCATTTTTTTTACAAACTTTTCCACTTAATGTCCTTCTTCCTTCCTCTTTCCCTCTTCCTTTCTTCCCTCCTCTTTCCTTTCTTCTTTTCTTCATGTTTGGACATGCCATTAAAGCCAAGTGATTCTACAGACAACCCCATCTCCATCTTCAGTAGAGTCCACCCATTCGCCACTCTATGACCATCTATTAACAATTCAACATCCAGTTTCTATGCACACAACCGTCCTCCCTGCCTGCGCCCGTAGCGTCGTCTACCTCGACTCTGACCTCACCCTCTTCGACGACATCGCCAAGCTTGCCAATACCAACCTTGGCCCCTCCGCTGTCCTTGCCACCCCCGAGTTCTGCAACGCCAACTTCACCTCCGACTTCACCCTGGCCTTCTAATCCAACCCCACCCTCTCCCTCATCTTCGCCGGCTGAAAAGCTTGCTACTATCACAAAGGCGTGACGGTGATCGACCTGGATCGTTGGAGGATGGGCCACTACACGCCCATGATCGAGGAGTGGATGGAGCTGCAGAAGCAAATGCGAATCTACTAGCTGGGGTTGCTCCCTCCGTTTCTGCTTATCTTTGCTGGCAACATCGCAGCCAATCAGCCTCCTGCATTGGAGTGGTAGGGATAAGTTGTGGGCCCGACTTAATGCCAATCGTCCGTGCCCATTGGATGCTTTGTGGGCACCATACGATCTTTATTAGACCCCATTATCACTTGACTTTGTGAAACTGTCGAATGAAGAAATTGAAATCTGTTGTTTTAATAGATGGACACGGAGTGGCCAATGGGGTGGAGTATACTGGAGATGGAGATGGAGATGGGGCTGCCTGCACAATCACTTGGCTTTAATGGCATGTCCAAATAAGAAGAAAGGAAGTAGAGAAGGAAGGTAGAGGGAAAGAGTAAAGAAGAAGGGCATTTTGAGGATTTAGAAAAAAATAAGTGGAAAAAGTTGCTGGAAAATGCCTAATTTGGTGGTTTGTTCTAGTACGAAAGAAAAGCCAAAAACTTATATCCTTATTTGAAATGTAGATTTTCTTTTTATCCTATTTTGAATTGGGGTGAAAAGTTAGGCCTTATTTGAAATTTTTTTTCATTTATTTTTATGCTCCTTATTTCTCAAGCGTTATGTTAGTTGTACAATTGGTTTTAGCCATGGTCTACAAAGAAAAAAATGTCTTGATTTTTTTTTTTTGGTAATTAAGTTGTGACAAAGAAAAACTTGAATAAGTCTATTTGTTGAGCAAAATCTTCTTTTCCTATTAGTTGACCAAGGCTTGAACCACGTTCTAACTATAAGAGTGAATGTCCCTGACAATAAATTCTCTTGCTGCTCATTAAAATTGGACATGTGTGAGGTTTATGGGCCATTAGCTTATAGGTTTGTTATTAGGATTATTTGTAATTGGCTAATTTATAGATTGGACGAAACTTAAGGTCTATTGAATTGTAATTTTGTATTTCTTTTAGTGTGGACTGTAATGTTTATTGCTGAAAGAGCTAAAGTGAAAAATGGAAGAAAACAATAGAAATTCATGAAAAAATAAATTTGGGACAGAGGCTTAGTTCACTCGAGTAAGCCAGGAAAAATTGCCTATGCGAAACTGAGGTTCGTCGAGCGAACGGATTATCCGCTTAAGTGAGTAACAGAGAAAAATCCACCAACCTATGCAAACTTCTTTTCTTTTTGTGCTAGGATTGCTATTTTGTATTCTATGCAAACCCTAACTCTTATGTATGAATTATGGGTTATTTAAAAAGGTTTATCTTTCAACCCAGAGACAATCTCTTCATTCTAAGTTGAGATTACACATTAGAGATACCTTTTTCCTTTAGACCAACTAACAGAGAGTTGTGCTAAAGATCTAAGCTTCTAGAAGATATGGCTTATACTCTTATAGGAGATTTGTTCATCTTATGAATTCAAGACTGTTGAATCAAGTACGAAAAACAGAGGGACAGAAAACGGAGTGGTTGTCGGCAAGTGATAATACACTCCTTAAGTTGTCGCAACCTGGGAAGGGATTGCGAGTGTCTTGTAACTGTTCATTTTTTAGTATTTGGTTTCCATTAGTCCGGGTGATAGGACTCAGAGTTTTTCCCGTGTTTGATTTCCATGAAAAAAATCGTATATCTCTTTTTCTTGTGATTAATTGATTTACACTACTATTATTTTTCTGTCATTGATAATTGAACTGTACTCTAGAGATTATATTGTGACCTTGAACCCTTCATCTTTGGAGGTTTTAAAAAACCCTCATTTGGAATCAACCCATTAGAATAACTAAAATAACAAAAAGAAAGAAGAAGGATCATGCCCTTGGGATGATAAAATTTATAATGTAATACATATATATGTGGGATAAAGGTGTACTTTAGCAGTGAGATATAATAAAAAAAGTGGATTTGTACAATTAGCAAAATAAAAAACAAACTAAAAAACAGACAATGACATCAAACTACAACAAAGAAAAACCCCCAAAAAGCCAAACCATAAAGGTCTCAAACCATTCCTCTTTTATACCACTCTCAAGGCCAAGCTGAGCCATAGTATGAGCAACACTAATCAAAATTCTAGGAATGTGGCAAAAATATCCATTTCAAACTGGGAGGCACATCCAAGATGTCCAAAATTTGATAATTACTAGACCAATCTTCAATTGCATTGATACCCTTTTATCACCTCCATAGGATCTAAGAAAACATGTATCATTAAGCATCCCATGTTTCTAACTTTGATCACAGCATAGTAAATCGGCCTCCGCTTTAGCTTCCTTGTATGACCACAACCTTTGTCCTTTAGCGGCACCTTCACCCACAATTGTTCTGTTAGAAAACATAACCCATCCGGAAAGCGATTTCCCCTTCCTTTTAGGAAAAGCAGTATATATCATAGAAAAGAAAGGTATCCTTCGACCAACTCCTCGTTTGAGGAGATGGGCTGAGGCTCCCTTACAATAATTTAGTAGGGTTGAGTTTTGCACATTGGCAAAGAATTCATGTTTAGCCTTCAAAATACCCCACCATTGAGCGATGACAGATGCCTTCGACTTTAATTCCGTCATCACTAGATGATTGCAAGGGAGTCGAATCAAAGGGTTGGGTTTGATCCTAATCTGAACCACCCAAGTTGGCCCAACCATTGCAATTCATACTAGAATACAAATAAGGGAGTCGAATCAAAGGATTGGGTTTGATCCTAATTTAAACCACCCAAGTTGACCCAACCCATTGCAATTCATACTCCTACGTACGTGCACTTCACGAGTCTGAATTCTTTTATACTTATTTTCTCAGGAAATTCGCATTTTAGTACAAACATTGATCCTTTGACAATTTATAGTTAACCGGCCGCTTTTTATTTCTTGTTTTTATTTATAAATAACTCACTTTGAAGTTTGATCATCATATAATGGCGGATTTTCAATTGTCAAAATTCTAACATACTTTTTTCTTTTTCTTTTTCTTTTTTTTTTTTTTGTCTGGAAAGTAAGAAAGAATATTTTAACATCTCCCAAAGAATGTTTGAAAACCCACTATACAAAAAGAGCTACCCTCAACCACTTTTTACACTCAAAGCTATCAGCTATGACGAAGTAAATGACCTCTCCAGTAACCAAAACCAGAAAAGGAAATTCTAAGGGCGGAAAAATTGGGGAAAGAACCCAGGAAAATAGAATTGGGATACTATAAGTCTTTTGACCCACGGTAACCGTGAGTGTATCAATCACAGTCCGCTATGTAACTATTAGAAAGAGCTGCCACGAATGGCATGCATCCTCTCGGTAATTAGCAAACCCACATTGTGGTGAGAGGGTCAATTGGCCCCCCTCAACCTCTATTTTCCTTTAAAATAGGATAAAAGATAAATAAAATTTCAAATGAGCATTTTTTATTTTTATCCACTTTGCCCCTCCTCATCTCTCTTATTTTTCTTTTTTACCCCTCATCAAACTTCTTTTTAACTTATGGTAATAATAGAATTATTAAAACTTAAAGATAGTTATATCTTTTGCTTTGAACAAGAAGACAACTCATCAAATAACTATAAGTACTCCTCTCTCTCCCTCCCTCCCTTCCTCTCTCTCTCTATCCCCTCTTCCTTTCTTATTCCTCCAATAAAATATATGTCCATTATTTCTCTTTCTTTCTTTTAATTTTTTTAATTGAGTATGTTATCTAGATCCACTCAAGTTTGGCACTCATAATTAGAAAATTTTAAATACTTGTTCATTTAAATTGTTGCCAAATCTGAGTTTTTGAGAATTTAATTTAAACTTTGAATTACATTAGATCTACTCTAATTCTTAAATAAGACATCAACCTTAGCATTTTTGTCTAAGTAATGAAGGATTTCAACTCTAAACAATAGGTCAAACATCAAGACTCTTTTGTGAACATCATCCCCATAATATGATGTTAATAAATAAGTTAATTTGATATTTTTATATCAATAATCATTTGCTCATAAGTAAATATGCTAAAATCAAGCAATTTGTAATTCTTCTCTAATCTTCCAAACTCTTTATTAAATATTGTTGGATGTAGAAAGCGGTACAAATTAATCAATTTTATCATCTTTGAAGAATAATCCAATAACTAGTTTATTGGTAAAAGTAGATTGAGCACATGATCTCAAATCTGCAATATTATGTTAACATATTTTTTAATTCTTTTTTGAATTTCTCATTAATAAAAATTTCTTTTTGCCTCCATCCTGGGTCTACCACTGCTCTTGGTGATGTGGTGGACTGTAAGTAGCCTACTAACAGTCACCATGGAAAAAAGCCATAGATGATCCAAATTCTAGGAAAAAAAACACACACACACACACTTAATGCACATTCCTTTTTAGAAAGCATAGAAATTGTTGCAATAATGAGGGAAGGCATAACAATGGAAACAATGGAAGAAGGCATCTGAGCATAAGAATCCACTAAGACCAAACCACATGTCCTTGACAACAACCTGTAGACCAGCCAAAACTCAAATAGTAGCCACAACTTTAACAACAATAGCTATAACAAACTACCGCAAACAGCCACAATCAGCCACTACCAAACTACCAACAAAATTGACCAATAGCTACTGGAAATGCTGGCAGGTTGCTAATTGCAGTTGCAGATACCAACTTAATTCAACTACATTATAAGAGTAGCACTTCCAATGGAAGAATGGCGTTGTAAGAATTTTGTATGTTGGCTAATTTATGGCTTGGACAAAAACTTTCAGTCCTTTGATTTGTATTTTATAATTTATTTTAGATGGATTAGCGTTTACGTTGCTAGAAGAGCTGAAATGCAAAAATCAGAAGATTAACTGGGTGTTCGAACGGACACACACACGCTCTCAAGCGAGATTGTCCGGAATTACAAGCTCAAGCTGAAATTTTTACCCTCAAGTGGGCTTGATCGGTATTGCGCTGAATTGAAATTACTGGCTATTTTCATCATGCGTTTGTGCGGAGGCTCACACGCATTCGACCGGGTGGCAAATAGAACTAGTTTTCCTGATTTGAAATTGTTTCCTATTTATATCAGAACTGCCTACTTTTGTTCTACTTGGACTATTTCTTTAGGGCACAAATTGTATGTTATAAATATGGGTTTTCTCTCAACTCTAACATAGAGATCTCCTATTCGGAGATACATTACTTCTCTAGAGGATCCATTAGAGAGATTAAGCTGAAACTTTATTCTAGAGAATACAGCATTTACATATCTTACAAAAGATTACTTTCTTTCATAGAAGATTGAGAGGTCAAGCACAACACCTAGTAGGGTTCTAGGTGTTTGAATCAATTGAGTGGTCCAGTAGACGGTAGGTAGTCGTTGCAGTGTGAAACTATGCTAGAATAACTACCATCCTTTGGTTGTGAAGGCTTGGTGACGTATCTATGAATATATCTTGTAACTATGTAATTCATAGTGCTTAATTGTTGATCTAGTTAAGACTTGTGATTTTGTCCGAATTAGGGTTTTCCAAGTTAAAAAATTGTGTGCCTTTTGTTTATGTGGTTGATTAATTTATTTGCTAGTTCATTTATTCTTTTGTTGCATGTACAAGTTAAACTAAAATCTTGAAATCTAGACACAAGATCAGATCTTTCAGGCTTACATCAGCTGGAGCATGCCATAATCTGCAGCTAGCCTGATGGCAACAATAATGCAAAGCCAAACCTAGATTAGCTGGAGCATAGCTTGGGCAATGACTGATTGAGTAAGCAAGATTATTGGAAACAAAGAACAATTTAGATAGCTGTAAAGGGGAATGGCAACAACACACATGAGAATATTAGGATGTCCTACTATTGTTGAAGTAATAAATCTAACACACTTTGCATAGACACTACCTAACTTGAGTTAAATTTGGGTCAACAATGTCAAGATACCATTTTAAATTCACCTCAATTTAATCAAATATTAATGCTCTCAATTCAATTTAAATCATGTTTGATCTAAGAAGAATTTTATCCTTATACAATAAATATAGTAGTTTCATCAATTAGTCTAAAATGAACATCTCATTGCGAGCTATATAGGTAGATCGAGATTTCTTGATTCATTTAGGGTGGTTATATATAAAAATAAGAAGACAAGTGGTTGTTTGTAATTTTTCATAAAGCATAGGTGGCTTATGTAAATTCTTACTTTTGAGCAGTAGCATAGTGATTATTCTCATGTCATAATGTAATATAAGATTCCAAGGAAAAGCTTTGATACAAGGGGTTTTGACGTATTAATCCTCCTTAAACCCGGTTTCCAGCATTTAATGACAAAGTTCACGTTATGTCTGTCATTTGACTTTGGTCATAAATTGTCTTTTTCTTTATTTTACCCCAAATTTCATGATATTATGCAATCCCAATGTAAAAAAATAATGATTAAGAAACTATATCCTATTATTTTCATTCACTTTCCCTTTTCACTTGAGTTCTCCTATTGCAAAACCAAACATGTGACGATGTGTCTTCCTCATATTAATGCATCTTCTCTCCCCACGTTCCCCGGCCTCTCTAGACGCATTCCCCAAGGCTGCCCTCTCTCTTTTTCCTCTTTTATTCTTCCCCTCTTCCCTTCTTGTCCCACGATAAAACTTCAGACATGGTAGCCAATGTATATTTCTATTCATAAAATCCTATTTTTAATATTCTCTAAAAACTAATTTTGCTTGCTAGTTGCAGAAAATGAATTTTATAGAAGTTAATAAATCCGAT